>OU343223.1:156259019-156453490 GCA_910596185.1 Chrysanthemum makinoi | reverse complement strand
GTAAAAATAGGTTAATAAGTGTCATAAAAGTTTTTGATTATCCTAGAACATTTTTTTTATATACACAGAGTATAAAGCGAGTCCTAATTCAAAGTCGAATAGGAGTCAAGTACATGTATTCCAATTCTATTCGGCATGCTATAGCTCCTGAGTAAGCACTTTTAATTTCTGATGGAAACCAAGTCATGAGGTTCCTGATTGAGCTGAGCATTGTACCTAAAAACGCCGAGAGCACATGCACTAGAAGTGCATGTAGAATTGTAAATGGAAGAGTTAGTGACATGAGTAATCTCACTGTTGGATGTTGTGCAGTTTGGTCTGGGTGTATCATTAGTAGGGATCCCGTTATGTTCAATATTATTTAAATGTTTTCCTGTGGGCATCCACTTAAGGCAAGATCTAGGTATGTAAGTCCGTTTGGATCCTGTAAGCTTAAATAATGCCAATGGGAATCCATTGGAAAGCTTGCTAGCAGATTTGGGTGTAGGCACATACCACTTATGAAAATTGGTCTTTTTGTAAGCATTGGGTTTCTTAGGGATTGATCGCCATTTGATGCTTCTACGAGAAGTAGATGAACTCCTAGTATTCCTGATCTTAGAACTTTGAACATTAACCTGAGGTTTGTTATTCATCATATCGGAACGAGGTAGTGAAGTGACTGGTTCTGACAAAACAGTATTCGCTCAACTTGGGGGCAAGCCTAGATTTCGATGGTTTAAATCTTTCAGTTCTAAAAGCATTAGGCTGCCTAACTACAGTATGTTTTGAGTTGTTTTGAGCGTTTGACTTTTCCAAGGTCGATGGTTTTGCAAACTTTGTGTTCACCTTATTTCCAATAGATTTTCTAAGCTCGTTTTTTAAGGCAACAATATTGAAGTTCTTATCCTGAATTTGGGCTTTGAGGGCATCAATGTTGGCCAAAATGGAATTTGTTTCCAATAAGTTCTTTCTCAAGGACTCATTTTCTCTTAATAAGTTGCATACACATAAAGCCAATTCATCATTCCTAGATTTAAGCTCACTACTCATCTCATGGTTAGGATTGCACATCCTAAGATTCCATTTCTTATGCAGATCTGAGAGTGACATTTCACGATTGCTTATGATTGAGTCTTTGTCTGAATCTGGGTTTTCAAGTGATTAATTTCAAAAGAATTCTCGAAATTCGGAATTCCGATTAATGCAAGATTTTGTAGCACGAAAACTTTCTTCCTTTTGTTGTATTGCAATTTCAAGGGGAAATACAATGTTTTTCAAGAATTGAGTATTTGTTTGAAAGTTCATCATAAACCTATTTTGTTACCATGTCATTTGTTTTAAGGATTTTAGATTCAGACTCAACCAAGACACATTTATCGATATCATTATCAAAGATAGAGTTCGATTAAGATTACCTCAATGCATGACACTTGTTCATTTGTTGGTATGACATCTGTGTTTACCTTATGCACAACAGGATATATTGTCATGAAAGCAGTTTCAAGTTTGTCCGACTCTGAGCCTTTGTGTTCAGTGCAACCAATTACATCATTCATTTTAGTATCTGAAATTCCACAATTCAATCATCGCATTATCGTTCTTTCACTGAACCATTACCCAAAATATCACACATTTCCTTTAATTTTCCATGACTCTCATTCAACTCATTCAGACAATCATTCCTTTGAGTAGCATCCTTAATGTATACTTCCACATTATTCATGAGTTGGACATATGTGTTGATAAACTCATGAATTTCCATTCCAGTGTGTTTCTTGAATGAAATTCCAGTTATGTATGGATCAAAGTCAGCAGAATATTCCCCTTTGATAAATGGCTGAAATTGGCTGTAGATAACTTGAAGTGCAGCATTAGAGTCATCAATTAATACCTTCTCATTGGTAATTTGAAGCTTCAGTTGATCTAAGTTCATGTAACACCCCTTTTTCAAATAGGTAAGTCTTGGCGAAAGAGAGCACAGCATGTTCGACTCATAGGAGTGGATAACAGTTGTGTAAGATGCTGATGAAGTAATTGAAACGGCTCAATGTTGCATTCCGAATGCTTTGTATCATGGGTCATTAAGAGTTGTGGTTTGTTGAAGTTTGACTCAGAAGGTGAGGAGTTTTGATCATAATTTGTAGAGTCAATCAAGGTAGGATCTTCAGAAGTACAACTCGTTTCATTGTTCTGTGGGGTATCATAGAGTTCAAGCACTATGGAGATAAAAGGGTCAGTGATGTAAGACATTGTGGGTGAACGAGTATCTGAGCCAGCTGCATGAACATCCTCAGTAACAGAAGAAACAATAGTTGGAACGATGTTTGCCATGATTACAAGTTCTACGGGATTTTACAATTCTTTGATTAAACCGGGAAATTGATTCTTTCACGGGATTTTACTAGACCAAAAGAACAACCGTAAGAATGTATCATGAAGAAGTGACAAGTCTAAATTTAGACAAGTAGTAAAACACACAACTCGCTTAGTTATCAACTCGCTAAACACCCAACTCGCTCAAGGAGTCAACTCGCTTAAGGTATCAACTCGCTAAATAGCCAAGTCGCATTAGCATCGACTCGCAACACTGTCACAACAGCTTAATGAATCAAGTCGCTAAATAGCCAACTCGCTTAGTATCAACTTCAACAACAATCAACTCGCTTGAACACCAAGTCGCTTAAATTAACTCGCTAGCTTTACAACTCGCTTAATTGCTAAGTCGCTTTAGATATCAAGTCGCTTAAAGAAACAACTCCTTAGAACTCAGTCGCATAAAAATCAACTCGCTAAACAGCCAAGTCGCATGTACCAACTCGCATCCAATAACAAAGCAACTCGCTTTGAAGAACAAACTATCGGACTCAACTCGCTCGTACAAACTTCAAAAATAACCACTTTATCAATCAAAAACAACCAAACCACAATTATTTAAGCCTTCCAATTCAAAACATAAGCACATATGATGATCCTAAACACAAAACAAGACAAGCAAATTCAAACTTTAACACTAGAATTTGTCCAAATGAATCAAACTCTCCTAAACCCTTAATTCCCCAAAAACCTTATGAAATCCACCAAACAAAAAGCATGAAAGATGAGTGATCAAACCATGGCTCTTGATACAAATTGTAATATATAGGATTTCACAAACACATTAAACCATGATCTAAATGGGGCGTTCAAGTAAGTTTAGAGAGAGAGAGAGGGAAATGTTCTAGTAAGAGAAAACTTATGGAAGGTTAGATTCCAAGTGAACATCCAACCCTCTACCTTGCAAGGTAGAGGGTATTTATAGGTTACAAACTAAACGACCTCTTGACGGCCTGTGGATCAGGTATACAGTGGGTAAAGACCCGTCCTTCCTCCACGGTGTAGCACTAAACTAAATAGCTAACTAAGTAACTAGAAAATAACATAATGTCTATGAGCTAACTTATGCTAGATTATATTTGGGGTGACCGATACTTCACTATGGAATTTTCTAATTCCCAACAACCTCCAAAGCTGACATACTGTCCATCATAATGTTCAAAATCTGAGAGATAGGACTTGTTGCCAGTCATGTGCCTTGAACATCCACTATCTGTGTAGCCTTGATCTGATTTCTTTGTCCTTGGATGTTCCTGCACATAGAAGAAAGGAGTTAGTTTCCTTTGGGGACCCAAGCTATGATTGACTTGGATCTGCCTCGTGTATCAATATAGTTAAATCTATCAAAGGTCATTGATACACCGTTGGGATTGGTTGATGAGGTAATTCCTTTAGGTTTCCATTCCCAACGTACTGAGGCCTTCATAACATTTCCCATGTTACCCCTGGTCTTGTTTACAACCCTTGCACTGGGAACTTTTGGTTGAGCAGTGGTAACTGCTGGTTTAGATTTTGGTACCCATCATTGGTTATAGTTAACCCTTTATCAGAAAAATACTTTTCCCTGTTTGTGCAGATTTTGCAAAAGTTGTTTTGAGTTTTGCACTTGTATCCAGGTGATTTAGGGTGAGCAGTGTTGACAGTTTTAGCATTGCCAAAGGTTTTAAGACCACTTCTTAGTTGAACTGCTCTTGGGATCATTTTGCTGTATGAATTAGGGTGTATTTTATTTTGAAACTTGTTAGACTCCACCCTTTTATTCCCATGGACTTCCCTTCTCCCAAAATGATAGTCACAATTAGCATGTAAATGATAAAAGCTACCACAGATATAACATGCTTTATTGTACATCATAAAATCACTACCTAGTTGTTAAGATTTAACATGATTCCAACTCCTCTGGTTACCCCTTGGAGTTGATGGCTTGTTTCTATACATCTCAGCATACCTTACAGTTGATCTAGGCTTGTTAACTTGTTTCCTAGGTTCCTCTGTAACAGTATTTACAACTTTTGGGATAGAAGCCTCTACATTCTTTTTAACATTCTCATCTACAACTGATGAGTCACTAGCACTTTCAAAAACATCAGTTTCAAGCTTAACCTTTTCCCTACTTTTCACAAATTTGGGAGGACCATATTCAAGATTCAGATCCTGAAAGTCTTCTAGTCCTGTATGAGCTAAATCTATGCCAGGAGGTGCTGGAACACCCCTTAATGGTGGAGGAGCTGTATTGTATCCCATACCATACTTAAATTTACTAGTAATTTGAGCATTCCAAATTTTATCAATTGACTTAGACTGATAATAACAGGTGTCAACAGTTAAATTGACATTCTCATTTATCTTTTTAAGTTTTTCAAACTCTTCTTTTAATGCCTTATTCACTGTTGTCTTATGATCTATCTCTATTCTAAGAACAATCATATCATCATTATATTTTGACTCATTTGATCTATAGGGCTCTTGTTGTTTCTCTAATACAGATATGCCTCTCCTAAGGTTTGTCACAACATAATTAGCAGCAAACAACTTTGTTCTTTGGTTGTCAAATAATTCATTAAGCCTTTTACATTCTCTAGAAGCCCTACATGTTTTAGAACAACTTTTAAAGTTTTGTACCTCAAAGTCAGAGAAAGCCATGAGAGCATGTTCTGTAGACACAATAGCAGCATCTAAAGGTTGTTCCTCTTGTTCATCAGCCATGAAACTCCAATCATAGCTCACACCATCAATTTCCAGCATTGCCTTTGGTTCTTCCATAATTGGTTTTTTCTTTTGCTTGTACCAAGTAGACCTTTTGTACTGGTTCCTTGGTCTTCTGCATTCTCTAGCAAAATACCCCAACTTGTGACAGTTGAAACACTCTACTTTCTTTTTATCAAACCCTGTAGTTTCTCCACCATTGATGTGAATTGGCTTGCCAGTCTTCTTGTAGAATTTCCTAGCCCTCATGCTAAGAAGAGTTATCTGCCATTTTATATCCATCTCCTCCAAGTCATCTTCATCAATTTGCTCTATGTCTTCATGAGTTAAAATAGAGCCATTAACTTGAGTGGAGATAAAAGCATAAAAGGTAGGATCTCCAATACCAGCAACCTTCTTCTTTGAACCTGCAGTGGTAACAGTAGAACCAACAGTGGCAAAATAATCATCATTGTCATCTTTAGAATCATCACAGTCTACAGAGGTTGACAACAATGCCAAGCTGTTAGAGCTTGTGCCAAGTTTCCCTGCCTTCTTCAATCTTTGTTCAATGAGTTTGAAGTTATTGTAAAGATCATTGAGCTTCATAGTTTCAATATCTGGTTTATTTTCCCAGACTGTAACATTTGTATGAAACTCAGATGGCAAACTTCTTAGAAACTTCAAATTGAGGTCTTCCTTTTCTACCTTAATGCCAAACACAGTCAGTTGTGTGACAATCTTCTAGAGTTTGGTGAAGATGCTGTCAAGTGAGTCATTGCTTGAAGCAGAGAAGTTTTCATAACTTTGCTTCAACAATGTCTTTTGTGTCTTCTTTGTAGCATCATTGCCAGAGCAGATCTCTTCAAAAGGTTCTTTTGCTGTCTTGTACTTGCTGAAAGCAATGATCTGGTCTTTAAGAAGAGTCATTAGTAACAAACTTCTGGCCTTCAGATCATTCTTCTTCTTTGCTCTTTCATCATTAGTCTCAGGTACAGAAACTCTTTACAACTTCGTGTCACCAACTTTCTCAGTCTTCGTAATAAACTTGAAGGAATCACCAGTTAAGATGATCTCCCATAGAGCATAGTCTTGTATGAGAAAGTATTGCTCAATCATTATCCTCCACATCTCAAACTCATTAAGTTTGAGCTTAGGAAGCCTTGGAGCAGAGTTGGACTGGTTGTTTTCCATCTCCATTGATTTGAGTGAGTAGGTTAAGCTTATTCCTTGGATCTTCTAAATCAAAATATCAGAACCTTCGCTCTGATCCTACTTGATGGATATAAACACACACCTTGTGTTAGTGATATTTTGAATTATATTAATAAGCACGCGGAATATACTTAGTAATACTTAGAAGATGGATTGTATGATGTATTAAAAGTAAGAACAGTTTAACACAAAGCTCCAATATTATTAAGAAAATAATACGAGTGATCTTGCTTATCACTAGGGTTACACCTTGAAGCTTATATGAATAATACGTAAGTATTTCGTACTCTAAACAATGACCTAGGATCTCCTTTTATAGCACAAGGAGTCTTTTACAAGATAAGTATAATGCTAACAATATAGAATATACACAAGATCTTTTCTATACTTAACTATACACGGATACATAACAATTATCCTAATAGCAGTGGTAATAATGTACTGGCAGTGGTAATGAGTTTCCACTGCTAGTGTAATCTTTAGCAGTGTCTTCCACAGCTTATCAGTGGTAACTGTTAGCTTTATTCCCAACAAATTTGATAACGCTCAGAATAAGTATGTTTTTAGTAGTGTTATTGTTGGTTTTGTGTATGATAATCGGCTATATTTACTCATAATTGTTGCAAAAGTGCAAAAGAAGCGTATTTGTATGTGAATGTAGCCAGGTATCGTAAAAGGTGAAGAAATGAACATTTCATGAACATTTGGATAATTCCCGAGGAAGAAAGACAAGTGAGGAAGCTCATGGACTCAATGATTAGGAAGCACAAGGATTTCTAAGTGTCTACATCAAATAAATATCAAGTTTCGTCTTGTAAATCAGCATCAAAAGCAAAGAAAAAGACACGAATCGAGAAAGTCAACAAAAGTCAAGATTGGGTGTACGGAAGGCTCCCAGCCGATCGGTCGGAGCCCGCAACCGGATCGGCTGGGGAATGGTCAAAACGCAACCGGATCGGCTGCGTCGCAACCGATCAGGCTGGAACACCTGCAGTTACACTTTTTCTCATTTATTGATGCCTTAACTTCTATTAATCATGAGAGGCTGATCATTTCCAGTTAATAACTTATTGAGGACGTTTTTGGCTTGATAGTTAAGGGTTCCTATCTATATAATGCACCTAGACTTAGGAGTTTAGGTGTGACACATCCAAAAGAGTAATAGTTTACACAAAAGCTATTACCAACCCTTATTATTCATCCCAAAAGTCCTATATCTGTTGTAAAACATCCAGGAGAGTGGTGAGACAAAATCTCAACCATTGTGTAATCATTTGGAGTTATACGGTTAGGCTAAGACGATTGGAGGCGTGTGGTTGCTATATTCCATATTTTTCTAATTCTTGTAATCCAAAGCTTAGGTATTCTATTGAACCTTGTCATGAATCTCTATTCTATGTAATTATTTGAATTACCTTGTTACTACTTGTGTTATGTTATGATTGTCATGGAGTAATTCTTGAATATACTTGTGTGTAAGGATGTAGGAAATTGTAGGAGTGTTATTATATGTGATGCATGTAAATAATCTTGTTTAAATGAGTTTGTTGGAAAAACTACTTGTCTTGTTTGATTTGTTGGTAAAACATTTTTAAGAAAAAGGACCGAAAGGATTTCTCTTATGTTTTATTCCAAAAAGTTAAGTGACAAACTAGTATGGGGATATGGTGATTGACACTCACCATGTTTGCATATTAAAACAAGACTAGAAACGTTTTCATCACGAAAGGGTCAAAAGATTCGTAGGAACAAGTTTAATAAGAACCTTTTACAAACAAATGGATTTTCTAAAGAATAATCATTAGGATAAGGACCGAAAGGATTACCTATATGTTTTTATTCTTAAAATGATTTTTACAAAACATAAACCATGGGTTGGAAATCATTTGCTTATGATTTTTGCATTGCATCAAATTTTACACCAAGCCTTCATGAACACTATTTATGATTACCTATAGACTTCACACAAGTATATGTTTCTTAATTTGGATTTTTACTAAACCAACACTTTGAAGGAAGCCTTGACAAGCTTTCTTGTCTCAAATACTTTAACAAATTAAAACGCAAATCCCATGGGACAACCTCGACTTACCCACCTTTGCTATCACGAACGAGTATACTTGCTCGTATGTGTTAAAAGTAATTACCGGATAAATCGTGTTTATAAATTTTAAAACTTGCACACGGTTGAGCACATCAATAATGGAAAGAAGATGACTGTGGAGTAGCCTTCTTCAAAGGCTATGGTGGCGATTGATGGTCTTGGCTATGACTGCAATTTCATGGCTGATGAGTAGGAACCATCAACAGAATCAGCAATGGTGGCTATAGAGATGGCACTTATGGCTTTCTATGATTCTGAGGTACTTTCCACTAAAATTTGTTCAAAATCATGTTCTGCTTTACAAGAATGTGAGTCCCTTAAAGAAAAATATGAGAACCGGAGAATAAAGCTAAATAAAAATAGTTATAATCTTGCAAATCACAAAAGAGCTTTCGCTGTATTAGAGGAGCAAATACTGCATTATAAGGAAAATAAGTCTGGTGTTTCTGAAAACATTTTTGTGCTCAAAAGAGACCTTTCTCATAAAGGTGCTGAAATAAGTTTGCTAGAGAAGAATTAGAAAAGATAAAGAAAGCTAATGAAAACATAAATATGAGTGTAGAGACTCTAGAATATACATCTTACCAGGTTACTAAAATGATTGACGGTCAAATTGATAATAAAGCTAAATCTGGGTTAGGTTACAAATCAATTCCACCTCCATTTAGAGGTGTTCCTTCACCTCCATGTATTAACTTAGCACACACTCATTTGGAAGAATTTCAAGAGCCGAAATTTGAATATGGACCTAGGACTAAAGAAAATGTGAGTCTAGAAAAGTCTGAGGTCAATGATGCTTTTGAAAGTGATAGTGATACTTCATTGGTTGAGGAAAATGAGTCTGAGGTAAACATAAATGAGGAAGTAGTTAGAACTGCTAAGCTTAAAGTTGAAACTTTTAGACCTAAAGAGGAAGTAAAACAAGCTAGGCCAACAGTTAGATATGCAGAGTTGTATAGGTCACCCAGTAGGTCTCCACAGCCTAGGGGAAACCAGAGAAACTAGAATAAACTCAAGTCCCAACAACTAGGCAGTGAGTTTGTTATGTGTAATAAAGCTTTATATGTCTGTGGTAGTTTTGACCATTTGCAGGCTGAGAATAATTACCATCAAGGGAAAAGGATGGTAAATGGGAATTCAAGGGTACCAGGGTATGCTAATACAAGGGTGAACAAAAATATTTTTTCAAGGAATACTCACCCTAATGTAAACAGTAATATGACTCTCAGAGCAGTCTTGATGAAGTCTAGCATCAAAATTTTAAGTAATGCTAGACCAAGTCAGACTGATTACTCAAAACAAACAGTCTCAAGTCTTAAACCAACTTCAAGTTTTTATAAAAAAACATAGGGTATTGATTGGTCTTTTAGTAAGAAAACTATGATTAAAAATAAGATTTGGAGGCAAAAAGTAAGAACTACTAGTCCAGCAGTTTGTACTGCTTGGCCAGTAGTTAGTACTACTAGGTATGTGGACACTGTTAGGGAATCTGGGGTTAATGTTGTTAAGGCCTCAACATGCTGGAAATGGAGACCCACCAAATCCAGCAATGCATCAATAACTATGAAGAAATACAATTACATTTATGCACAAGGAAGATCCAAGTTAGTTATGGCTTGGGTCCCCAAATAAAACTAATTCCCTTTCTTTTGTGTGCAGGGACATTCAAGTGATAAAGAAGAACAAGGATACTCAGATAGTGGATGTTCCAGGCACATGACTAGTAATATGTCCTACCTTTCAGACTTTAAACCTTTGGATGGTAGATATGTTTCTTTTGGTGGTGGTATAGGTGGCAGGATTACTGGTACAAGTACAATCAAGACTGGAAGTCTTGATTTTGACGATGTGTATTATGTGAAGGAGCTAAAATACAATATCTTTAGTGTGTCACAAATGTGTAACAAAAAGAACTTTGTGCTTTTTACCGACACTGAGTGTCTTATCCTATCCCCAGACTTTAAGTTTCCTGATGACAATGAGGTGTTGCTTAGAGTCCCTAGGAAAGGAAATCTATACAGTGTCGACATGAAAAACATAGTTCATAAGGATAATCTTACTTGTTTGGTTGCAAAAGAATCATTGGATGAGTCCATGTTATGGCATAAAATACTTGGTCATATTAGCTTTAAAACCATTAACTAGATAGTAAAAGATGGTTTGCTAAGAGGACTGCCTCAAAAACATTTTACAAATGACCAAACTTGTGTGGCTCGCCTTAAAGGTAAGAAACACAAAGCCTTTTGTAAGCCCAAGACCCAAAAATCTATTCAATACATGCTTCATATGGACTTGTTTGGTCCTACATCCTTGAGTAGTATACAACATAAAAGGTACTGCCTTGTTATTACTAATGATTATAGCAGGTTTACATGGGTTTTATTTCTAGGAGCTAAGGATGAGACTTCCAGCATTCTTAAGACTTTCATTACATAAGTAGAAAACCTATTTGATAAGAATGTAAAGATCATCATGTGTGATAATGGGACAAAATTTAAAAATAGAGTTATAGATGACTTTTGCAGGGAAAAAGGTATTAAAAGAGAGTTTAGTTTGGCTAGAACTCTTCAGCAAAATAGGGTTGCTAAAAGGAGAAATAGAACATTGATAGAAGCTGCTAGGACCATGTTAGCTAATTCAAAGCTTCCCATGACTTTTTGGGCAGAAGTAGTTAATATTGCTTGTTATGTGCAAAACAGGGTTTTGGTGACACATTCTCAAAACAAGACACCTTATGAGTTTTTTATAAGTAGATCTCCTACCTTAGATTTCATGAGACCATTTGGATGTCATGTCACTATTCTCAATACCTTGGATTATTTGAGTAAATTTTATGGAAAATCTAATGAGGGTTTTTTTGTTGGGTATTCTATGGTTAGTAAAGCTTTTAGAGTATATAATCTTAGATCTAGGAAGGTAGAAGAAACCCTGCATGTAGAGTTCTTGGAGAATAAGGATAATGTTGTAGGAGAAGGTCCAAAATGGTTGTTTGATCTTGATTCTCTAACCCAATCTATGAACTATGTACCAGTGAATGCAGGTACAAATACTAATGATTTTGCAGGTTCAGAAGAATATGTTGATACAGATGAACCAAGCATGGAGGAAGAATCAGATCATGATCACATTTTGGTGCAAGTATTGAAGGACAGTTCTGAGGTTGCTTCTTCTTCAAAGAATGATGATCCACCATTCTCTGATGATGTTTCAAAGGAAAATGATGCTAGTGTGATCAATACAAATGATGTAGATACTCAGAACATAGAGATTCCTTAAAGCAGTACAAATAGAGATGGTACTGGTACACCAAAAGACAGATCTGGGAAAAATGTTAATTCTGATGAACCAACAGTTAGTCCTACTCCATAGACTGATCTTTTTGATGATTTTGGAGTTGATTTCAACAACATAGCTCTCACATATGATGTTCTCTCAACTCCCCAAACAGCAATCCACAAGATTCATCCTCTGGGTAATGTGATTGGAGATGTGCAGTCTGGTCTTAAAACTAGGATACAAACACAAAATGCAGCTCAACAAGGATTTCTTATGGTTGTATATGAAGATAGAAATCAGAGTTCGTTGATAAACACAACAGGGTAGCATTCTTGGAGAAAATAGAGGACTGTGAAGGTAGATCCTTCACCAGATAGTGGACTTTCTAAATTCTACCCATATAATGTATGCTTTAACTGTAAGTCCTACTATATATGTCTCTCACATCACACAGTTTTGGCAATGCAATTGTCAAAACCAGTGAACATGGAGACACAGAGTAAACTGCAACAGTATATGGCTCTCAATTCACTATTACTGAAGCGTCTGTTAGAAGACAGCTTCAACTAGCAGACTTTGAGGGTATTAGTGATATGGCCAATACTGATATTTGGCAAGGTCTTACCAGAATGGGTTATGATACATCTAATCTTAAACTAACTTTGCAAAAAGGATGTTTCTCCCATCAATGGAGGTTCTTCATTCATACTCTACTATATTGTTTAAGTCCAAAGAAAACCTCTTTGGAGCAATTCAGTAGCAATATTGCTATTGCTCTCATTTGCTTATCAACAAACACGACTTTTAATTTTTCAAAACTGATTTTTGAGAGTATGGTGAAGAATGTCGAAAGCAAAACAAAATTTCTCATGTATCCAAGATTTATACAACTGATTTTGAATAAAAGACCTAATGAACTCAGAACTCACAAAAGAATTTATCCAACACCTAGCCTTACTTCAAAACTTTCCAGTAATATGGCTATGGCTTCCAAATTGTTTAATGGGTTGAAGTACCTCTTTTTAATGAAATGTTGGATCAAATTCAAACTGCTCAGGGTGAAGGATCAACAATCCCAGCTGAGTCCCAATACACACCCCCATTGTTGTTTCATCCTCATCACATACACTAACAGTTTCACACACATATAGGAGGAAAACCAGAAAGGCCACTATGGTATCTTAGCCTAGTGTTCCTACTCAGAACACTATAGCAGATGAGACTGCCTCTGGCAGAGTAGAAGAGGCTAGCACTACTGTCTCAAGCTTAGTAGCTGGGTTGGACAGTGTCAACATAACTAAGACCTCAACCATGGCAACATCTAATGTGTCAAGTCCTCATGGGCTTGCTATAGGTGATGGAATCCCAAGCCAACTGGAACATATGGGTGGCTCAGTTGATGTTCCTAGTCCACCTAGGAATGAGACTGAGTCTCTACTTCATGATGCACCTCTCCTAGAAGGTCACACATCTGGAAGTGCTGAAGGCAGTGTTAAACTTAAGGAATTGATATTGTGTACCAGATTGAAAACTAAGGTGGATACTCTGGAGAAAGATCTAAAAGACACCAAGCAACTTTATGCACATGTTTACAAGAGGCTGGTGTTAAAGGTGAAAAAGCTGCATGACAAGGTTAAAAAGTTGAAGGACAAGAGCATAGTAGCTTTTGATTTACCTGATAGTTCTGATGATAATGATGATTTGGGTGATTCTCCCAAACAGGGAAGGAAAAATGATGCAGACACTTAAGGGAGGAAATTGGACTTTGATCAAGATCTGGGTGGAGATTATCAAGACATTGGAGATACTGCTACCAGTTCTCAATAGCCAGAAGGTACTGTTGGGCTTATTGAGCAAATGATTGAAGTTTCAAGACAGATGGAGGTAGCAGTACAAACAACAGAAGAAAAGGCAAGCATCACAGTTAGGGCTGCTTGGTTTGAAGAAGGTACTGCTAGGGATGTTGCAAGAACCACTGACAGAGGAAAAGCTCCAATTGCTGAAATTGAGCAACCAAAGAAGGTGAAGAAGAGGGTTCTTACACAGATTGAATTTGATGAAGAGGTTTCCAACAAAATTCATGAAGAATAAGTTTCTAGGTTCATGGAAGTACAAAGGGTTATCAAAGAAAGAGAGGCTAGTGATAAGCTTGCTGTTACACACTTATATGATCTAGAACATCAAGAGATTCCTGCAGATGAAAGAGAACAAGCTTTGAATGACTTAATTGACATAATCAAATAGAATAAAAAAGAGAAGAGAGTTGCAAGACCTAAACATCCTACAAAAGCTCAAATCATATACTAGATGAAGGAGTATCTCAAGCATCAAGATAACTGGAAAGAAAGTCAACTGAAGGGAAAATCAAATGCTGAGATTGAGACGTTGTACTTCAATGCTTACAGAAAATTACAGAGCTTTGTTCTAATGAGTGAGAAGGAGAAATTTTTAGGATCAAAAAGGTCTGCTACAACTATAAAATCTGAAGCTTCAAAGAAACAAAAGATGTATAAAGATGATAACAAGAGACTGGATCAGCTGGTCATTCAAGAAGATGCATTTGATGCAGCTCCTTTGAATGCCAAATTTCCCATCACTAATTGGCAGATAGTTTCAGATGGTCATAAAAACTATATTGAGCTGACAAGATCAAATGGCTTCAAAGGTAGATATCCAACTTTTGGTAATATGTTGCACTTCATTGATAAAGAAGATCTAGAAGCTTTATGGAAGATAGTCAAATTCAGATTTGGTTCAACAAGGCCCACATGTACTCTAAATTTTGCAATGTGGCATGCCTTAAGGGTGTATGTTTGAGCCTGATGGAAATGACTACTGGTTGGAAGATTACATGGTCAAGAGTTAGAGACTATATCAATACTATGGAGTGCATGTAGTGGAGTTAAGTGAAAGTTGGGTGTATGTGTTAGTAGACAAAAACTATCCACTTTCAGCTTTGGTGGCAACTCAAATGTTAGACAACAAACTTACTACTTATGCTAAGAAGGGAACTCCTATGACTTACAAGCTTCTAAAGAAGATAGAGGAGATTGCTCAGAAAAAGTAGTGTGTTTGGAAGAATCCCCCCAACATCAAACAGTTTAATTCATGAAACTTATTGATTTGCAGTGGAATTATAAGTTTAGGGAAGGATTGTTGGGAATTAAATGTACCAGTACTAATAGACTTAGTACTGCTAAGCATACAGACAAGGACTGTTAAAGATTACACTAGCAGTACTAATTGACTTAGTACTACTTGTACATATAGTTTCTACTGCTTATAAGATGTGTACGTCTTTTGTATTTATAGAATAGATATTATGTATATCTTATACAAATATAGTATGATAGTTATTTTGTATAGGACTCCTTGTGCTATAAAAGGAGGTCCTAGGTTAGATGTTATATATGAATCTTTTGTTAAGCTTCAAGGTTGTAAACCCTAGTGATAGTTGAGATCACTCATATTATAATTAATAATATTGAAGCGCTTGGTTATAACATTGTTCGTAACTTGTTTAGTGTTTCATTCATTCATTCAGTCATACATCAAGCAATACTAATCTTCTAAAGTATCAAGTAGTAGATTCTGCATACTACTTGGTATATCCTCAAAGTATCTACAACACAAATCTCGAATGTTTAGATCCTCACAGACTTATCATCATGGGTGATATGGTAAAGCTAGGTAGAAAGTTACTTAAGACTTATTCACGGACATCATGTATTTAATATGCATGGATTTATGCTAAAAGTAACATGAAAGCTCTAACAGAGGTTCTAGGAACATATGGTATCCTCCATAAATGTTATACGATCTCCCATGATCATTGTTTTAAAAGAAGAGATTCACTAAAAGATGGTTTATGGTTCTCTTAGTAAACATCAAAAGTTTCATCGGTAGAGAATATGATTTGTAGTGAAACAGAGGCAATATAATGTATTAGTTTCATAGAAAACATACCAGATTGGCAAAGGGTATCCTCTCTCGTTAATGTATGGTCTCCGTTCACCTTGTGGTAAACATTTTGTGAATGAAGGTTCTGGCTCTAGTTGAGTGTACCATTATGTGCCACAATTCCTTAAATGAACTTGTACGAAAGTTACAACGGAGGTTGTCATGGATACTGGAATAGAGAGATTCTGATTTCAAGCCTTCTTCTTAGGAAAACCCATGACGGAGACTGCGGCAGAGACTTCTTCTTAAAACAAACAAGAATAGAGGTTACGACAGAACTTGCTACTGATGCTACAACAGAGGTTACAAAGACTGCACAGAGGCTACATTTTCAGCCATTTTTCTTAAAACAAACCCCCGACAGAGGCTTCTATAAAGGTAAATGAGTTTGAACCTTCTTCTTATGACAAACCCGAACAGAGGTTACGACAGAGGGTGTTGCGGATGCTGCAACAAAGGTCACGACAAAGGTTGATGCAAAGAATGCAACAAAGGCTACAAAAAAGGTCACAAAGATTGCCACAGAGGTCTGAATTCGACCATTCCTCTTTTGATGAACCCAAACAGAGGCTCTTGTTTCATAATACGAACCCAAATAGGGGCTCCTAAGAAGGTTATTGAGTTTGAACCTTATTTGTAAAATGTACCCAAACAAAGGCCCGTATGAAGGTTGTTGAATTTGAAGCTTCTTCATAAATGAACCCAAATAGAGGCTGCTACGAAGCTTATTGAACCTTCTTTCCAAAATAGACCATAAACAGAGGTTGTTGTGTCTAAACCAGACAGAGGCTGATAAAATGGTAAACATAAAGTTTGGGGTTGGAGGAAAATCTCATGATTAGATATAAAAGTGAAGATTTCAGTGGTATTTCCTTGTGGTAACAAGGATGTATGGAATTGTGGTTGAATTCGACCGTTATTTATGGAAACGGTTATTTGACTCAAAAAAACAGGACTTATTGTTGCGGGTCCCACGGATGGCGCCACTGATTGTACAATAACTTGAACTACCAGGCCTTGTGATGGTGATCGAAGGATAAAGAGATGTATGATTAGGCCAATCTTGTTAATAACCTGAAATAAGAAATACAAAGACACTACGTTATGTGATTGCACAGGGATTGGACCCTGCGTACTACCTTCTGCATGCGAATATTGGAGATCATGGGGGTCGTCCCATGATTTTAGGTAACCGCTAGGACTTAGTGATCCACGATATCAACCTTGGCGGGGAAGCCAGGGAAGAGAGGGGAACGTGGGTTTGACCAAGTCAAGAGTGCCCTCTGTTCTGATCTCATCGAAGTCCATACCCCGAAGGGCTTAGTGATTCAATTGGTGAGTTCCAACTGGTAACCATTGCTTATGTGAATGGTTTGGCGCCAATAAATATTTTAAGAGGTTGACTTGGACCTCGTACTGAAAGCTTCTATCAGGTTCGAAGGGGTATCCTTCGTCCTGCTCATAGGGTACGCCATCAATTTCCATTAAACATTCATATAACTTTGTGTTTATGATATATAATAATTTGTAAATTTGAATAACATATTACAAAAACATTTAAGAAAATAACATTATAGTAGAATCTTAGACTGGACGGAGTGAAGGTAACTCCTCACCGAGTGAGGGCTTCGTTACGCCCCAGCCCCATTCCCACTTAAACCTCTCACGCGCGAGGCATTGAAAAAAGGGAAATGAAAGGTGAATGGTTCACCTTTGGTTTACGTTCAAAAATTTTAGGAAAAAAAAACGTCATCATTTATAAAAAAATAAAAATAATAATAATAAATTTACACTACCCCATTTTTTCAACTATAAATACCTCAAAACTTCACCATTTTTATACAAATCTTCTCGTATTCTTGCTCAAACAACATATATTTCATTCCTCATTATCCAAATGGATTCTAAAAAGTTTTTATTCACCGACTCAGAAGAAGAACAATAAGTTGTTAATCAGACTTGAGTTTTACTAGAAGATCGGTGTCGTTAGTAAGTATTTACGACGAGCAAATCGACCGACGAGGAACATCATAATGCGAGATCGTTACGGTGCTCATGACTGTTTAGTCACCACCAATTTTAGTGCGAACCCGATGTATAATCCATATGCATTCCAGAAGAGGTTCTTAATGAGTAGCACCTTTTCAAATGGATAGTTTAGGAGGTAACTATTCATTGTCCATTTCTTTTGTAATAATATTGACTGTACTGAAAGAGAATTGATTTCCCCGTTGATGAAGTTTATAGCCGCAATTCGTCAATTGGCATATGGCACGGTTCCTGATGCTCTAGATGAATATATGCAAATGAGTGAGAAAACTACTCGTCTATCTCTTGATTGTATAGATTGGGAGTGGTTTGGTTGTCTGGACGCATATAAAGGGCAATATTGTAGACGTGATCATGGTCTGAATCCATTCACATTGCTGAAAGCTGTTGCGTCGCATGACTTATGGATAGGCATGCTTTCTTTTGTGTTTTTGGGTCGAACAACGACATCAATATTATAAAACAATCCCCTTTATTTAACGATCTTAAATCTGGAAAAGCACCAAAGATTTCGTTTGTGGCTAACGGCGTAACTTACCCATGGGGATACTATCTTGTTGACGAGATATATCCGGAATTGACAACACTCGTTAAGATGATTCCAGAACTATATGATGATGACTTAAAGCGAACAAGGTATAAGAAAATGCAAGAATCAGAAAAGAAAGATGTGGAACGAGCGTTTGGTGTTCTGAAAAAGAAATGGAGTATACTAGCCAATCCAACACGGGCGATGAAAAAGAAAGAATAATGAATATGATGTATACATGCATCATAATACATAATATGATTCAAAAATGTGGAAAACTAGAAGGGGGTTAAATAGTTTTGCCGATTTTAAGTTAGTTTCTAAAAACTTTAGATTCGATGTTATGTGAAATCGTACGGATGAAGATAAAGTATAGATCTAAGAGTAATGAAAGTAAATAAAGTAAAGCAAGGGAAAGAAATGACACAACCGATTTATAGTGGTTCGGCTACAAGGACACCTTCCTTGCCCTACACCACTCCCCGAGTCACCTACTTGAGAGTTCAAGCACTATGTCAACAAACTCCTTCAACTTGGCAGAGAAGCCTTCACAACGTTGCTTACACCTTTTTCCGGTACAAAGCTAAATACCGAGTCTGTAACACGGAGGACCAAACCAACACGACTATTACACAACAAATATGTGAAATAACAAATACAAGATCTTCGCTACAGAAATCTTGTGGAGGAACAAATCAATCAAGGACCCCTTTCTTGGATGACTTGTAGTAAGCTCGTGATCTCGCCTTAGAGAAGGACCTATATCAGAATCACAATAGAAGAAAGAAGAACAACTCTCTAGATCAAGTGATCTTTTGTTAGAAGAGAGTAAGAGTATATGAGAGAGTTAGTAAGAAGAGGGGTGAAGAGAAATGAAGAAATGGCTCTCTATTTATAGGGAAAATCTTGCCACTGTTCCACGAATCCCACGGATCCCTCCCTTAAGGGATCCGTCTAGTGTAATGCCAGGGATCCGTGGGACGCTCCTCTTTACCCATGGGTTTTTTGGTTATGGGTCATGGGTCATGGGTTATGGGTTGGTCCATGGGTATTTCATTAGATACAATGTATCTAATAGATGCAATGCATCTAGTCAAATGGATATGAGTCAATACCATGGGTTATGGATATGCTCCATGGGTTGTGATTTTTACCCATCCTAATAAACTATTACAACAAATGATTTATTACAACAGTTTGTATTAAATGACTATATTTAAATGCTTTACAAAAATAACATGTATCCTTATAATTTTACTTATGATAACATTATATTTGTTATCAACAAAACACAAAGAGATCGCTAAATATTAATAAATGTTTTTACGGTTTATTTGTATTAACAATCTCCCCTTTTTTGTTGATGACAAAACATAATGTTATGGTGAGTAAAACTTAAGATTAGATGTATGTTTTGAAAGCCTAAGTTTTACTTCTTCTCCCCCTTTTTGTTGAAACAAAAAGTTAACCCAACGAAGATATAAAATATGGAAAAATAGTCCACGTATCTCTTACTCCCCCTTGACGGTAGCTCCCCCTAGATTGGGGCGTCAAGTGAGAAAAAACTAAAAAGTCCTACAAAGAAAGGGTTAGTAGTAACATGCATAAATAATCTTGTGATTGACGAGAATCAAGATTGGGAGCCAAGGTATGTAAACAATGCCTTGTAATAAAACAACAAAATGTAGTGGTATTTATGCCACATACAAGCATGTAAAAGTAAGAACAAGACTTGTTTTTAAAAAAGACTCAAAAGAAAAATACTAAAAATAGAAAATAGTAATAATGATTCCTTCCATACTTGCATAAGGTTATGGATGGAGGTTTTGATGAGTAATGATATTGATGCGATCAAGAATGAGGTTGAGTATGACTCGCATTTCTTCTCTAATTTCTATTGCAATATCCCTAGTGTATTGGCAATGTTCACAATGTAAGTGATGTGGGTAATGAGTGCGGAATTTTTCCGAATGACTTTGATTTGTGAGATGCGGAAGTTGTGGGGGAAAAGATGGAAAAAGTGGATCAAAGTCCGAAATGTTTGGAAGTGGTGGTGGAAAAGAACCTAGATGTTCTTGTAGTAAAATAGGAGCTAAGGGTGGTGAGGTTTCAAGGTCTTTGAAAATTGTGTTTGGAGAAGTGGGAGGTGTTAAAAGACTATTTCTTTTTGTTTTGGTTGTTGAGATCTTGTTGGAGTTTTAAGAAGTTCCAAAAGAGTGACCTTAGGTGGTGAGTTGATGGGTGATGAAGTTGGTGTACTTGTTGGTGATGAAGGAGGTGCTATGATGGAAGCATCTTGTGGTGAAATAGTGGTTGGTGATGAACCATTCGATGATGGTTTTTCTAAACAACAAGGCCGGATGCTAATCCGTGCGGATTTCCTAGATTTTGATTATGGTATTTTGGAAGGTGGGAGGACAAAATTTTGGTTTTCTTGAAAGGGATTGTTTGCACTAGGTGATTCATCTAAGCTGGAGGATCTTTTGGATGACATGGTGGTGTTTGTTTGTGAATATGAGATGAATATGCAAGCATTTTGGGAATCCTATTTATAGAAAAATAATGCATTGTAATGAATGCTTGACCCAAAATGTGGACTAAAATCTAATGATTAGATATGAATTTAAGGCATGTGATCATGAGAACACAAGCATTAAAGAACATACTCCAAAATAAATAAAAATAAATGATGAAAAAATGTTGAGGTTTTCATCCAAAGTGAGAAAAATAGAAGATAAAACTAGCTTATGTCTCACGGATCCCACGGATCCTTCCCTTGAGGGATCCGTCCATCATTAAGGCTAGGATCCGTGGTACTGGTGATTCATGCAACTCAAAATTTTCCTTTTGGAAACATTTGTGCCTAGTGTGTGCCTATATGCAAACCATTTGGAGTTGCGGTTATCTTGACTCCTAAAAAGAAAAGAAAAATAAACTATAAGTGAAAAAGCACACTATTATGTGAGATAACCCGAGTGCTTCTAATTCATTGTTGCTTAAATGAATGTACCCGAAAACACATATTAGTTATGCGTCCCCTTTAGCATTCAAAAGACATGAGATGCAATGAAAACGGGTTTTTACTTTGTATTAATAATGAAGAAGGGATTTGTCCTAGACATGAGAAATGGCTTTTGTGAAAGTGATACGGGAAGAGGTATCATTTTAGAAAGCATTTTAAAAAGAGATTTCTATGTGTGAATAAAACGTTTATCCTTTGAAAGGAAAATGTGTATGTAATTACGTGTTTGCAACTTGTACTTATCTTGAAAAATAAGAGAAAACAATAAGTGAAAAACTTATATTGGGTTTTGAAAATTCTCGTATTGCTTGTGAGTTGTGCGTAAAATAGAGATCCTAGACTCAGAAAGAAGAAGGCTAGTGTTTACATACCTTATAGAGTTAAAAAGAAAATTACGATGATTGTTCCATGAGACCAAGACCAAGACGAAGTAGGTTGAATTGTTCCCTCTTCAACGGTTTGGTGAGGACGTCGGCTATGTTGTCTTCGAACGCTACCTTCTCAATAGAGATGTTCCCCTTTTGAACATTGTCTCTTAAGAAGTGATGACGAATCTCTATATGCTTTGTGCGAGAATGCAATATCAGATTCTTGCTTAAATCGATGGCACCTTTGTTGTCACATAGAATGGCTATGTCACTTAGATGAATATCATAGTCAACTAACGCTTGTTTCATCCATAGTGCTTGTTGGAATGCTTTACCGGTGGAGACATATTCGGCTTCGGTTGTTGATATTGCTAATGCCGTTTGTTTCTTTGAGAACCAAGATGTTAAACAACATCCCATAAAAGTACATACCCCACTTGTACTTTTTCGGTCAACATAATTACCTGCATGGTCAGAATCTGCATATACAATTGTTTCTACTCCCGTACCCTTAGGATACCATAATCCTAATTGAGTCGTACCCTTAATGTATCTAAATATCCTTTTGACAGCTTCTAGATGTGAGGTTTTAGGATCTTCTTAAAACCTAGCACATAGACAAACACTAAACATGATATCCGGCCTACTAGCCGTGAGGTAGAGAAGACTACCAATCATGCAATGATATTTTTTGTTATCAACGGATTCGCCGTCTTCATCTTTTGTGAGTTTAGTGTCGGATGACATTGGTGCCCTAATTGGTTTTGACTCTTCTAAACCGAATTTCTTTAACATTTCCTTAATGTATTTAGATTGATTAAAGAAGATACCATCTTCTACTTGTTTGATTTGTAGACCAAGAAAGAAACTAAGTTCTCCTATCATACTCATCTCGAACTCATCATGCATGACTTTATAGAAATCATCACACATGTCTTGACAAGTAGATCTGAATATAATATCATCTACATATATTTGAACAATGATTATATGTGACTCCATTTTCTTAGTAAAGAGTGTGTTATCAATTAACCCCATGGTGTAGTTGTGTTTGATTAAGAACGACTTGAGTCTATCATACCAAGCTTTTGGAGCTTGTTTAAGACCGTAAAGGTCTTTCTTTAGCTTATACACATGTTTAGGTTTTTCAAAATCGATGAAGCCCGGAGGTTGAGCTACATATACTTCTTCATTATTAAAACCATTTAGAAAAGCACTTTTGACATCCATTTGATAAAGCTTAAGATCATTAGCACAAGCATAAGCAAGAAGTATTCTTATAGACTCTAATCTAGCCACGGGGGCATAGGTCTCATCAAAGTCTATTCCTTTTTGTTGATTATACCCTTGGGCAATGAGTCTAGCTTTGTTTCTAGACACTACACTGTTTGCATCTAACTTGTTTTTATATACCCATTTGGTTCCTATTATGGTTTGATTACTAGGTGGAGGGAAAAGTGTCCAAACATCGTTAGAAACAAATTGATTTAACTCTTCTTGCATAGCCATTACCCAACTTTCATCTTTTATGGCTTCTTGTGTATTCTTAGGTTCTATGGTTGAGACAAAACAAAATAGGCTACTTTGGTTTTGGACTTGAGAACTTAAGGTTCTTTCGTTTAACTTTCCTATGATCTTAGCTACGGGGTGATCTTTGGACTCTTTAATATTTATGATTTCATTATTTAAAGGTTTTTCTTCTTCTTCATTTATCTTTTTCTTTATTACAATAGCTTCACTTTTTACAATCTCGTCATCGACAAGAGGTGGAGTGGGTTTGGGTGGACTTTCATCAAATTTTACATTTAATGACTCTTCTACCTTCATTGTTTCTTTATTTAATATGACGTAAGTTTTTCTATTAGGAGAATAACCTAAAAAGATACCTTCGGTTGATATAGGATCAAATTTTGTGAGGTAATCTTTAGTGTTAAGAAGAAAACATTTGCTACCAAAGACTCTAAAGTGATCTAACGTAGGCTTTTTGCCTCGAAGTAGATCGTATGAAGTTTTACCTAAAATTGGTCTAATTAAGACTCGATTAAGTATGTACGTTGAAGTATCAACGGCATTGCACCAAAACTCTTGAGGTATGGATTGCTCATTTAGCATTGTGCGACTCATTTCTTGTAAGGTTCTATTCTTTCTTTCAACTACCCCATTCGATTGTGGAGTGCGAGGAGCCGAGAAGTTGTGAGTAATACCATTAGCGTCACAAAAGGCTCCAAATTTCACTTCATTATCAAATTCCCTACCATGATCCGTTCTAATACACACTATAGGATTTCCTAATTATCTTTGTATTTTCTTACTTAATATTTCAAAGTAATTGAACGTTTCAGTTTTGTTCTTTAAAAATTTAGTCCATGTGTACCTAAAATAGTCATCCACAGTAACCAAAGTGTAGTAGTTGCTGTAACATATTGGATTTCACAAACACATCAAACCATGATCATAGGAGGCGTACACAATGATGTTTTTAGAGAGAGAAATAGTTAGAGGTTTGGGAACTTAGTGAGAGAAAGTGAAAATCTTATTATGAGCTCCAACTCTCTACCTTGGGAGGTAGAGAGTATTTATAGTCTTACACAAATCGCCACCTTCGGGCTGTGGATCAGGCATACAGTGGGTAAAGCCCGTCTGTCCTCCACGGTGTTACTTAACTAAATACTACTTAACTTTAAATAACTACGACTACGAGTTTTCTAACGATTACATATACTTGAGGTGACCGACACTTTAACAACTGGATTTACTAAATCCTAACAATCTCCCCCTAAGGGAGGTCACCTCAAATTTCATTGAATACAAACAGATATTACATTAAGATTTTTCTTGGATCCATGTTCCTGTTCTTTGCTCAGTAGCTCGTAGTCTTTGATTCTTCATTATTGCATGTTTGGATAATCCAAGTGGAGGTGTTTAACTAATCCACGTGATAATGAATGTTGAGTCAGTTTTGAGATCATCAGCTATCATAAATCTCTGACTCATCCTTTGTGGTGTTGGTATTATGTGATGTTGTGACTTTTGGACCGACATGCTCACATTCTGGATCATGATTTCTTCTCATCAGAGTAGCGGAAGCTTTCATTGATTCATGATATTGGCAGCAGTGTAGCAGAAGCATGGAATGAGAATATCATAGTCATTGATGCAATAATCATGATTTCTTTTGAAATGAATGTGATGTGTGAGCATGCGGCTATGGATTGACCTCTCCATTCTGATCAGTTGCAAGCGTCGGGAGTACCTGCATACAACAGTTAGCAATAAAGCGCACGAAAGTGTCTTTGATCACTTTCGTTGAATTGAGGTACACGGCCCACGGTTCCCCATTGATCAATACATGTACTGCCTGTAATTAGGTATAATTCCAAAGAATCTCCTTGACAGGGTTTCGCAGCTGCTCTAGCCGTTCTCAAACCGGAACATCTCAAAGAAGATAACACAGAGTGAGTGAACCAGCGAATATGAGATTCACTGATTGATGAAAAGATATTTGAAAAACAATCGTGTACTGCTCAATAAAGTGTTTTTGCAATACAACGAAGGTTTTAAGAAAAATCAACTATCAATCATAAACACCTTTTAATTTTTGAAACATTAATACACAGTCGATGTGCTAGAGAAAAGATTTTTAAGCACAATGACCGGTTTTCAAAGGTATCCGTCAATCCATAACCTGAACCAGGATTGAATCATAATTATGACTCGCCCCATTGTTTCTGTTCAATTGTCACATGGTTAATCTATTGGATAGATATCACATGCCACCCACCAGGAGCTTGTTTGATGTTGGCTCCAGAAGGCTTTCCATCTTCATTGTGAATATGTTTGCATATCACTCAGATGTTCTAGCAATACCACAAGGATAATGCGTAGGACTCATAAGATATAATCTCTCTTTCCACATTGTGTGAAATAGAGAGTCTTCATAGACAGTGTCCTAATGAGATTTATTTGATGATCTCGTGGCTCTAGACTCAATAGTTCACATTTGGTTCTAATGCCGGAGACTAGGGAGAGGGTCTCCTTCTTCAATATCAACAATCTCTAAGAGAAAGTCGATAGATAATGTCGGTTCCCCTATGAGAATGAAACAAGTCCTTTTAATAGGAACTTGAGTAGTTTGGGAAGTTTAGTGCAGTGCGTCACTGGGTCCATGACGTCTTGTCTTCAATACCCGTGTTACCTTAGTAACAACCAGTAGTATATGTATTGAACCCGGTTTCTGCCCTAAGGTTGAATTATTGGAGGGCTATTTATTTTCACCCTTTTCTCATTTAATTCTTTTTCATTCTTCAACCCCTTCAGTGCTGACCGAGACTTCATAACTAGAACCTTGTTAGGTTTATTCCAGTACTAGCTCTGTCTCAGTCCGCACTCTTCCCTTATTCTCATTTTTCTCCTTTTTTCATCATACCTACGGACTTCTACACTATATAGTGGATTGTCCCTGGGTAGATCCCTCTGGTTCTGGCGGATCATGGGAACAAATACCTAACCTTATCATCCTTATATCATCATACATAGAGTAAATTTGGTCGGTCTATTTGGTATTGTTCATCTACCATTGGAACCAATTGAAAACCATTTGAAAATCAATCCAGATACTTGTGATATATTATCAAAGCATTTTGTACCTGAATTGTTTTTGATATTTTTAGAAACAGAGCTCCCCCTCAACATGTGCATCATGTATTTGAAATCGTTTTGGCACACGTAGGCAAGAGGAAGAATTAACTTCTTTGATTACCATTTTCTAAAAGATATCAACATCACTTCCCTGATCAAATCAAGTAGATAAAGCATATTGGAGAAGGATGAGGTTTTCATAAGTTTGCTCCCCCTTAATATGTGCCTCGAGGTTTGAAAGAGTTTTGCACATATTAGAAGGAACCTGCACTTAGAGACAAATCAATCATGTTACAATTCTTTGTGGTTTTAAAAAAGATGCTCCCCCTCAACATGTGCATGGAAAATTTGAAATCGTTTGGCACATGTGGGGAGGAAAGCTTGCAAAACATTTTTTAATCCATTTATCGCATCATCAGTTTAAATCCAATTTAAATCACAAATTCTCCCCCGATCACAATTTTCAAATCATTTGAGATTTGTGATCTCTATAGATTTAAATTGTTTTTGAGAGCTTTTAAGGAGAATTATGACTTGCTTATGAAAACATTTAACCGATAAGGATCACTTATGAGACTTTAAACTCCAATAACATGCATGAATATCTTTTGAAAACATGACAAATAACCTTTTGATTTAATTGAAATCATTCTCCCCCTCAATCAATGACATACGTTGTTGATTGAGAGATTGAGATTTTGACCAATGTCAAGTCCAAGTGAATTTCAAAAATTTAGTCCGAGTTATTTTGTTTAACATTGTTTTCATTAGGTAGCAAATATTTTTCAGAAGAATTTATAGAAGAAAAAATATTTGTGAAAGAAACATTTGTCCTTTTGGTGACAAACATTTGTTTTTAGAATCAGAGCATGAGATTTGAAATATACGTTAAATCATGGCTCTGTTCTTTCTTTAAAAACGGGTTATAGACTGAAATGACTATAAACCATTGTTTTACCTTCTCTCAATTTTTATTTTTTTTTAAAAAAAACGTTTATGTACATTCGAACAATATCTAAAGACCCGTATCATTCTTCGAATGACAGCACAAAGACGGTAGATATTATCGAATAAATAAAAACATGATGAAAATGTCAATGTTATTTTTATTTTATTATTTTTTATTTTTTTATTTTTGAAAGTTTTATATTTTTCTATTTGTTTTTTGTTGGTTTTGAAATTTTGTATTTTGCTTTTCGAAAAAATATTTACAAGATATAGATGAAGAAAGACCTTTACTCCTCGTCTTCCTCTTGAAGACGTTTAAGTGTTTCCGGTTGTAGACTCTTTAGACCAAGTCGTGGAAGAATAAACTCAAAACGTTCTCTAGGAAGGGCTTTGGTGAAGATGTCTGCTAACTGGTATTCAGTTCTCACAAAATAAAGTTCCACCACACCGTTTTCCACTTGCTCCCTGATGAAATGATGTCGAATATCTATGTGCTTTGCTCTTGAGTGTTGTACCTTGTTGCATGAGAGAGCAATGGCACTTTTATTATCACAGTACAGAGGGATTTTGTTGAATTCAAAGCTATAGTCAGATAATTGGGATCTCATCCATAGGATTTGAGCACAACAAGATGACATGGCTATGTATTCAGCCTCTGTAGAAGAAATAGAAGTACTCATTTGTTTCTTTGAAGACCAGCTCACAAGCTTATCACCCAGAAACTGAGCGCCTCCAGGCGTACTTCGACGTGTATCTTGACATCCTGCATGATCAGATCGCATAGGCAGTTAGTGACATACCGGTGTCCTTCGGGTACCAAATTCCCATATTGATGGTTCCTTGAAGATACCGAAACACCCGCTTAACGCTTCAAGGTGCTTTTGGTAGGCTTAGCCGATATCTAGCACACATGCAAACAAAGAACGAATGTCGGTCTACTAGCTGTGAGGTACATCCGGGATCCAATCATACTACGATATTTCGTTTGGTCTACCATGATCCCTGAGTGGTCCTCATCCCGTTTAGTACGCTCTATCATGGGAGTGTCAACAGGGTCACAAGAATCAAATCCAAATTTCTTTAAAATCTCATTTGCATATTTAGATTGATTTATAAAAATGCCTCCGGAACTTTGTGAAATTTGTAATCCCAAGAAAAATGACATTTGTCCCATCATTGACATTTGAAATTTGGAACCCATTTCATTTGAAAACCAATCACATTCATTGGGGTCAGTTGAGGCAAAAATAATATCATCAACATATATTTGAACATGAATTAAATGTTTGCCTGACTTTCTGGTGAAAAATGTCGGATCAACTCTCCTTTGTGAATCCATAGTTAGAAGAAACTTTGATAGCGTATCATACCATGCCCTTGGAGCTTGCTTCAAACCGTAAAGAGCCTTCTTCAGACGATAGACGTGAGTAGGATGCTCTGGATTCACAAAGCCTTCAGGTTGGATGACGTATACGACTTCTTTAAGATCTCCGTTAAGAAAACCAGTCTTTACATCCATCTGATAGACTACCATGTTCTTACTTGCAGCATTAGCCAAGAAGATTCTGATTGCCTCGATATGAGTAACAGGAGCAAATGATTCTTCAAAGTCAATACCCTCCTCTTGACGGTATCCTTTTGCAACCAATCGAGCCTTGTTCTTTAAAACATCACCATGCTCATCAAGTTTTACTTTGAAGATCCACTTTAGAGAAATGATCATAGCACAGTCAGGAGCAGGTACCAATTCCCATACATCTAGTCGATCAAACTCATGAATTTCTTCTTGCATGGCATTGAACCATGTGTCTTCATTCATGGCGGTTTTAACATCTTTTGGTTCGACCTTAGAGAGTACGGAGTTGAAGAAGCACCATAAGGCATCGGTTGCAAGTTGTTTCCGTGTGGATACTGGACGAGAAGGGTTTCCAATGATGTTGTCCAATGGATGATCATGTGTCCATTTTCTAAGGTTTTCATGTGGTTGTTGTTGAGGAACTGAAGTAGCAGAGTCGATATCTCCTGATGAAGATGGTCCTGATGATGATTCAGAGCAAATATATTTTCAAAGGGGCATCTTCAGGAGTAGCAAAGGGATTATCTCCATCATTGGTGCCAGAAAAAATTCCATGATGTACACTCGACGATTGATGATTTATTGATGAGACAGAGTGATCAGCAGCAGGCGCTTCTTAACTTAATGACATTGAAACTGAAGGGTTAACTTCATTGACAGGATAGGAGCAGCCTCTGTTGATGGAATTGACATCATTAGCACTTGGCTCATAGTGTTCATCAAACATAGGATCAAATAATTTCTTCAAATCATCTTCTGAAGGAGGTACATAAGGAGTTGCTGGTGAGGGATTTGAAACAAGGGTAGAACTGATAGGACTACTTGATGAAGGTTGAGATGCGGGTCCAGAACTGGATTTTCCTGGAGCTATTTGACCGGTCATCTCATTGAACATAACGTGAATTGTTTCCATGATATTTTGGGTTCTCTTGTTGTAGATTCGGTATCCATTTCTGTTTGGTGCATATCCTACAAATACTCCAATGTCCGCTTTAGCTTTCAGTTTACCTAAATCTTAACCGTCATTAGTTGGGTAACATAAAGCACCAAACACACGAAGGTATGATAGATCAGGTTTTCGATTGTGGACAAGTTCATATGGAGTCTTTCCATGAGTTGTGTGAATTAGGGATCGATTTTGAGTGTAGCACTTAGTGGCAATAGCTTCAGCCCATAGAAACATTGGAACCTTTGAGTAAATCAACATTGTTCTTGCGGCTTCCAAAAGAGTTCGATTTCGTCTTTCAACTACACCGTTCTGTTGAGGAGTTTGTGGAACACTTCTTTGAGGACTGATTCCAATACTTTCATAAAATTCATTGAGTTCTTTATTAACAAACTCAGTTCCATTGTCTATTTGGACGATTCTAACTGTTTTGTTAAGTCGGACTTGCAGCTGTTTAATAAGTTTAATGATGACATCTGGAGTTTCATCCTTTTTTCTCAAAAACATAACCCAAGTGAATCGGGAATAGTCATCAACCACAACTAACACATATCTCTTCCCATTAATAATTTGCACTCTCATCGGTCCACATAAATCCATGTGAATGGTATGTAGAACTTCCATAACTGAATTTGTAGGTTTGGGTTTATCGGCATACTTCTTGCTTTTTCCCAATTGACATGTTGAACAAAGATGATCCTTTTCATACTTAAGTCTAGGTAGTCCTCTTACTAAGTCCTTTCTGGAAAGATTGTTTATGGTACCAAAGTTTAAGTGATTGAGACGACGGTGCCATAGCCATGACTTAGTTTTGGAAGCCTTTGACAGCAAGCAGATGGGTGAAGATTTCATCATATCTTCGATAGAGATGGTGTATAGGTTTGAACCACGAGTTCCTCTAAGAAGTTCCACACCATCAAGTTCTCTAACAAAGCAAGTATGTTTTCTGAAGGCCACTTCTAAATTTGAGTCACAAAATTGTCCGACAGAAAATAGATTATGTCCAAGACCTTCAACATAATATACCCTGGAAATCACACTATCTCTAACCACATAATCTCCATAACCCATAATATCACCAAAATGATCGTTTCCGAATCTCACAGTCCCGATGAATTTACTCATGAAGTTCATGAGCCGTGACCAGTCTCCAGTCATATGCTTGGAACAGCCTGAGTCCAAGTTCCACAGAACAATTTGAACGACCTGCATTTGAACACAGACAAGAATGGATAACTGGATAATTGGGATCCCCATGCAAGAATGGGTTTCATTTGGTTAGTAACAATGATTGGACCACCCACATCAGAAGTAGAAACAATGGAATCATCAGGGATAGATGTAATGCTAGTGTCCGTATTTGACCTATTCAAAGTATGTTCATTTCTTAAGGGAATAGTTTTACCATTAGGCATCCATTTTCTAATGGGCATTGATCTATATAATTTTGGGCACATCTTATTAAGATTGAAATTTCGGCCAGTAGGTATCCAATGATAACCTATGTTACTAAATTTCCTTCCTGTGGGTTTCCAATGTTTTCTAGCCTTTTTAGCTTGATTATTTGCATTAACAACCTTAACAGGGCATTTAACAGCATTAATCAAATCATTCACACCACATTCAAGATTAGTAACAGAAACCACGCAATCATCATTACATGTTTTGCCAAAAGTAGCATAATTCACATTAATTACAGTACGCTTAGAGCTAACACTAGAATCAACACGATTCGTTTTATTCAAATTCTCCCTAAGGTGATCTTCAACTCTCTTCCACTGAACATTCCTAGCATGCAAGGTCCTATCATTCTTTGTGTTGCCTTGAGGCTTTGACCCGCTTGCTTTGGTGTCACTTCTTACTCCTGTAGAGGGAATTGGAACATTAGTTGGTTTTGCTACTTTTTGCATTCCTGAACTAGAAGTGCAGGGATCTGAACTACTTGAGGACACATTCTTAATACTGGGCACTGAATGAGTTGCATACTTATCACTAGGCATCGAGCAAGGCATCACAGCTTTACCTCTCTCACAAAAATATTTAGGACACGTTTCTCTTAAACATTCTAGCGGCTCTTGAGATCGTTTGGCCTGAATGCACGCAAACCTAATTTCACTATCAAGTGGCTTATTTATGAAATCCTCTTCTACAATATCTCGGAGACATTCTAGACTATCCTTAAGGTAAGCGAAATAGTCATGAAGCGCACGTTCGTTATTTCTAAGATGAGGAGGAATGTATTTAACAGTCACAGTATATTTGCAGTCTGTAGATGACTTCGATGCAACATTCTCATTGAAGACAAGTGGCATTTTCCCTTTTTCCTGACTCTTCAGATTCTCAATTTCCTTTTGTAAAGACGTTATTTTTTCGTTGTTCTTGTCACGAGTGACTTTCATTGAATCATATAACTCTTTAAAGTGTAGTTTAACTTTTTCATTTTCTTCTAGAAAACTCTCATTTTCCTTTTGTAAAACATTAACCAAGTTTTGAAGATGAAAAGTTTGAGAAGACTGAGAATCTAAAGGAGGAGGCATTTGGGAGCCAGTCAAATTGTTCTTTTCACCCTTTAATTGTGCAATTTGGGTTCTCATTTTTTTGATCGTGTTACAATGAGCTCGAATCTGTTCATCACGTTTGCTAATTTCAAAAACTGCATCAAATTCAGGAGCATCCAAGGATGTCTTGATATTTGAGGTTTTAACATTTTCTTTTAGATGTTGATATTTTAATTGCAAAGCAAGATGCTCAACTTCCAAGTTAGAAAACTGTTTTACCAGGTTATCATGATCATCATGTTCAACTTTATCATGCAATTTAGAGTTAGTTTTCTCAAGCTCAATGACACGATCATGGGAGACTTTCAGGGCAACAGATAATTCATGAAATTGAGATGCATTAATTGAACAATTCATGGCAGTGTAAAACACATCTTGAGTGATACACTCAAAAATCAGATTCTCATTTAAGGTATGCAAGTTCTTCCTCTCAATCTCATTATATTTTAATTCTCGCTCATAGTCATTGACCTCAACTATCATCGCATCAAATTCCTTTTCCATTTCTTTAATATCTGAATCCATCCCCTTTTTAAGACTCTCAAATTGACCTTTTAATTGTTTAAAGAAAGGCATGACCTCTGTTAAATAGCATTCTTTAGTTTGCTCAAAACCCCTTTCCCCTTCAGTTATCCCAGTAGGTGTGATCCTTTTCTTACAAGTTTTCTCAAAATCAACAAATAATTGAAAAATAATATATTGACTGATTAAGGTCTTGCTCTTAGTGAGAATAGATCTAGGAACTAAATGCATTGGGGTATTGGGGGGATAAACGAGGAAGCATTCTCCTACATGGGGGATTCTTTTCAACAAACTCATCAGCTTTTTCATGTCCATATCCTTTTTCCAAAACACTTGTTCAGGGATCAGCTGTGTTTGAGGTCTAAATTTGTTAAAGGCAATCCAGTTTTCCTTAGCATAGTTGGGTGTTTATAGTGATTTTCTTTTCTATGCATAAAGGGCTCTTAAGCTTTTCATCCAATTTCTTTCTAGTTACTTCTTCTAACTGTTTATCTTCCTCATTATTCTCAGCGCAACTAGGTTTCTGTCTAGGCTTAAGGATTTCATTGCCATCATAGATTACCTTCTGTTTCTCTAGCTTTAGACACGCCTTAGGGTTTGGTTCATCAACTAACGCAACACTATGTTTGTCACTTAGAACTCTATGCTTAGTGATCATGTGAGGAGTCTGAATGGTGTTTTCTTATGCATACAATTTGTTTTCAAGTTTGTTTTTCAAAGTTTTTAGGTTGGAAAATTCATTTAAGAGTTTTGATTCCTTGGCATTAAATTCCTGTTTAAGAACTTTCACATTTTTTTGAAGTTCTTGTTTTTGCTTAGCCGTTTTGTTAAGCTTTTCTTTTAAGGAATCTAACTCTTGTTTAAGTATTTCTTCCCTAAAATTACTTTTTCTAATAATTGTACGCATTTGGTCATCCATCTCCTGCTCATGGGTAGTTAACTCAAACTTAGCACGTTTTTCATAAATGGCAACTTGTTCTTTATAGGCATTAAGTTCAGAGATGGCAGAATCATTAGGAACACTAGCAGTGTATTCATCAAAAATATAGTCATCATTGACTGCATTAGATACATCACTTGGTTCAATCGCACTCTCACATTGGGTCACATATTGATCATATGGGACAATATTATCATTGCCCATATTAGCAATATCTGAGTCACTGGTTTCCTGCGATTGAACTTTATCATGTATCTTTTGGTGATCAACATTATCATATAGTTTTAATACCTCTGAGATGATTGTTTCTTTGGATGGACCAGCTTGCTGTGGTGAGGGACCTTTGGAGAGACCATTGGAGAAATGCTAGCCATGAAAATTGTCTATGCAGTAGGTTCATCATCGACGTCAGAGTCGTATGCATCACAGTCGGCGACTTGAAAGGCATTCTGATGGTTATGACCTATCTCCTGAATTTGCTGCTCATCCACATCTACATCATATGTCTTGGCATTGCCCTCAGCAAGAAACAACAGCTCCTCTTCATCCAACACAGCTCCATTATCCTGAGCTTGCACAAGTAACATCTTGTCTCTGAAATACTCTGCATTTTGTGGGCGTTTTGGAGATGTGGATTTTCTAGCTATATATCCATCACCACCACAGTTGTAGCACTTGATCGGCTTTGCTTGTCCTTGATTTCCATTCCTTCCCCTATTCTGATTTACCACATACCCTCCACCTACTCCACCTCTACCCTGTTCATATTGTCTTCCTTGAACTGGTTGCACCATAACCTTTCCATCTCGGACGGTAGCTTGATTGTGTGGATTGGATGCGTTCGAGGTTATTGTTGGTGTGTGGAGTGGAATTCATGTTTTGACTGACCATGAGAGACAGTTGATTGATGAAGTTTTCCATGAATGTGTTTGGGTCTGAAGGCTTATATGCTGGATCAGGGATGAGTTTGTAATTACCATTACCCATGGGTATGACTTGAGAAGCTTTGGTGGTAATTCCAACATTTGTGTAAAAGGCTGTTGAATCATTTGAGGAACTTGTTTCTCCCTGGTTGGTTTTGAACTGTTCAAGAATCCTTTTTTCAAACATAGCATGTCTCTCATTCTGAATAAGGAGGGCATATAGTTGCTCATAGTTTGTATTCATCAATCCTTTGGTTAGCTTCACAGCGGTGACAAATTTGTGCCATTCGGGATTCATGTTGTTCACAAACTTTGAGTTCAGCTGAATGTTTGGCATGGTCATTTTGATATTCCTCATATCATTCACAAGCTTGTGGAATCTCACGTAATATTCATAGACACTCTCATCTGGTTTCATCTTGAAGTGCTCAAATTCATCATACAGTTTTGATTCTCTGTCTTCCTTAGTTAATTCAGAACCTGAGAGAAGCATCTTGACATTATCCCAAACCGCCTTAGCTTCAGTGTTGTGATTGATAAGCTTGTAGATATCTTTTGGAAGACCTTGAAGTATAATGTTTGAAGCCCTGATATCAGCATCGAATCTCTTTTTCTCCTTATCACTGAGCTCATCATACGTCTTTGGTCTGTCCAATCAAAAGATCATCGTTCCATCTGCAGCAGTATCAATTATGTCTCTTGTAGTCTCAATCTGATAAGGTCCTTCATCAATTGACTTGAGAATGTTGACCCCATTTTCCTTTCCAAGACAGTACAATCTGATTCGTTGAGCTCAAGAGTCGTAGTCGTTCCTGTCAAGCATGGGTGGACGAGTATCGAACCTGCTTGAACATCCTCAACAGATGGAGATGATTGTAGGCACGTTGGTAGACATGTTTACAGATTTCACGGGATTTTATAACTCTATGATTAAACCGGGAAATAGATTCTTTCACGGGATTTTACTAAATCAAGAGAAAACCGTATTAGAAAATAAAGTTCAACCAAGTCGCTAAGAATCCTTAAACCAAGTTGCTAAGCACCAAGTCGCTACGTAGCAACCCGCTAAACCTCAAGTTGCTATGAATCAAGTTGCTAAGCCCAAGTCGCTGGACACAAATCGCTAAAGCACCAAATCGCTAAATAGTCAAGTCGCTAAAGAGCAACTCGCTAAGTATCCAAGTCGCTGAGAACAATAAGTACAAGTCGCTAGAATAAATGAAAGCAAGTCGCTAACCCCACCAAGTCGCTAGCCGTAGTGGAGAATCCACTAACTTGTACTGTTTGTCGGCTTGTCTCAATAGACAAGTCGCTAAGATCAAGTCGCTACGACTAACACTACAACTCGCTAGAAATTACTGAAGCAAGTCGCTACGAAGAAATTCACAACGAGACTCAAGTCGCTACCTTGAAAAACTTCAAAAACACACTTTTCAATCCAAAACAAGCCCAACCACAGTGATTCAAGCTTTCCAAATCAAAACCAAGCACTTACAATAATTCTAAACACTAAAGTACACTCAAAATTCAAACTTTAACACAAGAAATGATCCAAATAATGTAAAAACCACTAAACTATTTCAAACTCAAAAACCATCTAAAACCACTAGAAATCCAAGGATATGTAAGAGAGATGATCAAACCTTGGCTCTGATACCATTTGTAACATATTGGATTTCACAAACACATCAAACCATGATCATAGGAGGCGTACAAAATGATGTTTTTAAAGAGAGAAATAGTTAGAGGTTTGGGAACTTAGTGAGAGAAAGTGAAAGTCTTATTATGAGCTCCAACTCTCTACCTTGGGAGGTAGAGAGTATTTATAGTCTTACACAAATCGCCACCTTCGGGTTGTGGATCAGGCATACAGTGGGTAAAGACCCGTCCGTCCTCCACGGTGTTACTTAACTAAATACTACTTAACTTTAAATAACTACGACTACGAGCTTTCTAACGATTACGTATACTTGAGGTGACCGACACTTTAATAACTGGATTTACTAAATCCTAACAGTTGCCTCCATAACTTTGGATAGCGGATGGACCAAATAAATCCATGTGTAGTAACTTTAGACACTTAGTTGTAGACACCATGTTTTTAGCTTTGTGACTAGAATGGACTTGTTTTCCTATGTTACAAGCATCACAAAAGTGATGTTCATATTTTAATTTCGGTAGATCTCTTACTAGATCTTTGGATGATAGCGATTGAAGAAGTCGCATATTGGCATGACCCAATCTTCGATGCCATAAGGTCGAAGTATCATCCATAGAGGTAAGACAAAGTTTGTCTTTAGGTTCATTACCAATTTTTGATGACGTAGACTCCATGTTTCCTAATTCCTCTACCTATGGTGATGCCGTTTTTTAATATCTTACTACCGGTTTCGGTAAAAAGTACATTGCACTTTTATCACATATTTGTCCTATACTTAAGAGGTTAAAGTTTAGGTTTTCTACGTGACACACATCGTTAATGGTTAGAGATTTGTTAGAAATCGTACCTTTACTGATGATTTTGCTTTTACTATTTCCAAACACCACATTTCCTCCTTTGAAGGATTCATATGTGGAGAATAGATCTTTATTGCCGGTCATGTGCCTCGTGCACCCGCTATCCTTGACCCATTCATCCGGATCTAGGTCGACCTTTAAGCACACCTAAGAAAACAATTAACTCAAAAGTTTGGTCCCCATTTGTTCATGGGTCCATTAGTGTTAAACATTCCATTCATGTTAGACATGTATGGATAAGGTGAATATGTATTCCATGGTGCAAAGTTTTGAAAAGGAAAACCATTTTGCATATTTGGGTTCCATCCAATTTGATGGTTACTTCTCGGGTACACATTATTATGTCTCCTAGATGTGTTTGGTTTTGAAAATGATGGACCTTTGTTTCTTACAAAACTTTGATTATATCTTGGGGTGGTTGTCTAATGGTAATATGAGTTGGTTTCTTCTTATTAACAATAACAAAATCAGTTCTAGAAGAGGAAGCTATGTTATTACCACCGTTTGCTTCAGCAGGCCCACGGATCTCTGGTTGTACACTAGCCGGTTCCCTTTTTGTGGGATCCGTGGGATCCGCCACAACAGTGGCTTGTTTTTCTATTGCTTTTACCAATTGTGTTTCTTTGTTTTCACTAGTTGACGCATCAAGTTGCTGAATACCTAAACCTTTTTGGTTGTTTCCTGTTTTAACACTGTCTAATATCATATCTAGAGTATTAGTACTCATTCTAGCAATCTTAGAATCTAGTTGATCAACTAGTGTTTGAACTTGAATGCAAAGTTCACATTCACCACTTGTTATCTTGCCATTTTCTAGACGTTTCAATCTTGCCCTTAACTCTATGACTTCCTTATCTAAACGTTGGTTTTGATTTTTCAAAAACTTGTTTTTGTTGATTACTTTTAAACTAATTTTGCAAAGTTTATCATATTCATTATGCAATGAGTCATCATCTATTGATGAGCTACTAAAGTATTCGTGACATACCTCGTCATTTGCCATGAGACAAATTTCTTCATCCTCCTCCTCGCTCATTCCCCACGAGCCGCTCACGAATGCCTTTTGATCATCGCGTTTGGGACACTTACTAATAAAGTGGTTTGGGTCCCCACATTTAAAGCAAACACGATCATCCCTTGGCTTCTCGTCCTCTTTGCTTTTCCGGAATCCTTTCTTGTCGTCATACGGTTGTTTGACGTATCGTCCCTTCCTTCTAAAGAACTTTTTGAAGTCCCTTACCGCCATGGCATACTCCTCGTCATCACTATCCGAAGAGGAGTTCTCTTCATCACTTGAGGCCTTCTTGGCTTTGAGTGCAAGAGATTTGTGCTTCTCTTTCACTTTTGAGGCTTCGGAATCCTTAGCAAGGACAAGCTCGTAGACCTTTAAGTTGCCTATGAGTTCATCAAGGGTGAGGATTGTCAAATATTTTGACTCTTCGATTGTCGTCACCTTATATCTCCACTTGGATGGAAGTGCCCTTAGATATCTCCTAACATGGTTACGGCTAGAAAAAGATTCATCAAGTGCTTGTAAATATGTAATTATAGTATTAAAGTTAGCAAAAGAATAATCTATAGTTTCCTCATCCGATATTGAAAATTGTTCATATTGTTGAACATATAGATCTATTTTATTATTTTTCACTTGTTGATTACCTTGATGAGTTACAACTAAAGAGTTCCAAATTTCTTTAGAGGTTTTGAGCATGGAGATTCTTTCGAATTCCTTTTTGGGTAAAGCATTATACAAAACCATTTTAGCTTCACTATTTTTGGAAAGCTTTCTCTTAATTTCATCAGAGAGTTTATCATGAGGTATGTTAACTAAAACTCCATTTTCATCTTTTGAGGTGGCTTCAAAATCGCCTTCAACAATGATGTACCAAAGATCAATATCTTTAGACTTCACATACGTTTCGAATCTATTTTTCCAATATATAAAACCATTAGTTTCAAGTAGTGGTGGTCGTTGCATAGATTGCCCTTCCTTGTAGTTTTCAGAATCCATAGCGATCGAAAAGTTTTTAAAATACGGTTTACTTTAAAACTTTTATAAACTTAGCTCTTGATGCAATTGTGGAAAACTAGAAGGGGGTTGAATAGTTTTTCCGATTTTAAGTTAGTTCTAAAAACTTTAGATTCGATGTTATGTGAAATCGTATGGATGAAGATAAAGTATAGATCTAAGAGTAATGAAAGTAAATAAAGTAAAGCAAGGGAAAGAAATGACACAACCGATTTATAGTGGTTCGGCTACAAGGACACCTTCCTTGCCCTACTCCACTCCCCGAGTCACCTACTCGAGAGTTCAAGCACTATGTCAACAAACTCCTTCAACTTGGCGGAGAAGCCTTCACAACGTTGCTTACACCTTTTTCCGGTACAAAGCTAAATACCGAGTCCGTAACACGGAGGACCAAACCAACACGACTATTACACAACAAATATGTGAAATAAAAAATACAAGATCTTCGCTACAGAAATCTTGTGGAGGAACAAATCAATCAAGGACCCCTTGCTTGGATGACTTGTGGTAAGCTCGTGATCTCGCCTTAGAGAAGGACCTATATGAGAATCACAATAGAAGAAAGAAGAACAACTCTCTAGATCAAGTGATCTTTTGTTAGAAGAGAGTAAGAGTATATGAGAGAGTTAGTAAGAAGAGGGGTGAAGAGAAATGAAGAAATAACTCTCTATTTATAGGAAAAATCTTGCCACTGTTCCTCGGATCCCACGGATCCCTCCCTTAAGGGATTCGTCTAGTGTAATGCCAGGGATCCGTGGGACGCTCCTCTTTGCCCATGGGTTTTTTGGTTATAGGTCATGGGTCATGGGTTATGGGTTGGTCCATGGGTATTTCATTAGACAATGTATCTAATAGATGCAATGCATCTAGTCAAATGGATATGGGTCAATACCATGGGTTATGGATATGCTCCATGGGTTGTGATTTTTACCCATCCTAATAAACTATTACAACAAATGATTTATTACAACAATTTGTATTAAATAACTATATTTAAATGCTTTACAAAAATAACATGTATCCTTATAATTTTACTTATGATAACATTATATTTGTTATCAACAAAACACAAAGAGATCGCTAAATATTAATAAACGTTTGTACGGTTTATTTGTATTAACAGAAAAGACAAAAGAAATGCGATATATCCCAATTGGTATCCGGAGGAAGCACATCAACCTGGCGACCTCTTACGATTCGATGAATAAGTGCGACAAGCTATCAGACAAATCAAATCGTCACAAGTGCATCAAAACGTTCATGCCGGTTTGGTCGAACACTTGTCTCGTAATATTTAATTTATGTTTTACATGTAATATTTTTAATATTCAAAGTTTATGTAATGTTTATAATTTCGTACGTTTACGTTTTTAGTTTATGAATAAAAGTATTTATATAAAAAATGAGAATAAAGATGATGAGGTGAGAAGGAGTGAGAAGAGAGAGAAAGCTGAGGTGACAATAATGTGGAAGGTGAGAAGACGTGACCACTATTTTAAGCCTTAGGATCCCGATCCGATCTTACAATTTCCATCTCACAAAAACAAAAACAATTCTTGAAAACCTTGATATGAATAATCACTATTATGCCTAGAAATCATAACTATAGTATTAAGTTTAGCCATAGTTGGTTTTTATAAGTTGGACAAAAATAAATTTTGACGTAGTTTATAGGAAACATGCCAAACATATCGTGGCAACCCTTAAGCCTTCTATGACTTTCTCAAACTTAGAGTTATCCATGTTGACTAAATAACTTTTTTGAAATTAAAGTCGACTAATCGCCTCCGAAGGGCCAAACTGTCTGGGTCATACATGGACTTATAGCGTCTGGTTTGTCGAAGCCAAAAAGTTATAGCTTGTGAACAATCAAGCCAGAGAATTGTTATATTGTTATCTCAAAAATCATTGAGAAAAGTACGTGCCAACAATATATATTGGTGTTCACGTGTATCAGTTTCGGCCAAAAACGTGTTGATGATGTATTCTTGGGCCATGTTCTTCAATTCGTATATGTCGATTTAATCAAGAAAGGTTCAAATTTTTGCGGTTCTCACAATCTCACGCTAGTAACACTATTGAGGTGATTATTGGTGATATCTAACCACATGTGCACCACCATGGTTTGGGAAAAGAAATTCAAGCTTGTATTGTCGATGTCAAACCACATTAGACGCAAAAAAGTTTCAGCGGCTTTGACAAGTGCATGACGATGCAACTTTGAGGAGATTGGCATGTTTCGGTACGTGACTAACAAATTGACACGATTTGAATACATACAAATGCAAGTTATGACAAATGGCCGAAATTCAGTTTACAATAACAAGTTATATATCTAAACTTGGGACATGAAAAAGGTGGGAGATGACGAAAATAATAAAAGAAATAAATTTATTTTTCAATCTTTCTCGAAAAAGTTGCTTTCACAATGATTTGAGTGTATCATTGAATTATGTTGCATCTACACAAAAGAAATCTACATTAAATTGCTTGAAAACCATGGACATGCACTAACATAAACTAGATCGTTTACAAAATTAAGTTACTACACAATATAGTGACAATCTGAGTGCTCAATAGGCTCGTGTTTGCAAATATATTGTGTAGTAATTTTGTATAAGTTTTTTGTTATTTAATTGTGTCATGTATATAAAAACTAACATTTGTAAACCATAAACACATAAAAGTTTTAACGAACAAAACAAGTTAAAAGTGACTCCTAACTCATGAATCATAACTAACGTGCAATTGTGGAAGCAATTTCGGTTGTGTGCATTTTGGCATGTATTATTATGATACGAGTAACAAATCATGTCGCGTTCGATCATAGACTACAAATCTACAATGTTGCTTGTTCATTGCTAATGCCATCAAAGGGTAACTACATGTGGTCATATACGCACCAAGATGCATGAAGACACCAAATCGCTCTCCAAGAACAAACTTTCCTGAACTTTAAGAACAAACACATATGAGTTGTTACATCATTAGATTTTGGTAGGAGTACAAATTAAGTTTCGTTTGTAAAGGTCATGGGATGGACCAGTAATCTGTTTATAGTCAACTAATGAGTGGTCCTCTCATAAACTAATTTTTCTTCAGTGTAGTTATGTTGCATTGTTGATCTACTTACGTTCATACCATATATAGTTTACTTATGGCATTATGAAACACATTGTAATATCTAGGTCTCAAGTTCAATTCCTCATAGGTGCAAATAACTTTATAGTAGCCACACCAACCTTCTGAAAAGGGAGGGTTTTACTTGATTTGAGTATGTAAGTATGTAACAGTGGATTCAAACCGCGTGGATTAGTCGACTAAAAGGTCAAAAACCATGATTACGCAAAAGAATGTACTTCAAAAGGATGTTCGTAGATACATGCACAGCCGAGATAAGAACGCAAAAGTCAAATCATCTTCTCGAAGTTCCAAAGAATAATATGGCGGGTTTTTAGCTTCAGTTTTGGCAAGCGAAACAAAATAACATTCACGTCCCAATCGGCTAGGTACACTGTTTGTATTGGCAACATTCAATTCCAAGTGTGTGGGCTGATAGGTACAAGGCTACTTGAGGTATTAGGTAGCATTGTTGTAGGAGTCTTGATATTGCTTCGTTAGTAATCAGTTGTAATCATCTGTAGATTGTAATTGTAATTGTAATGCTGGTTAGTTTTGAATGTTGATAGTGATACGGTAATTGTATATATGTGGCTTTGGTACTTGTTTTTTTGTTATGGCGAAAATGAGTTCATTTGCTACAAGTTACATGTAAAATCGGCATTAATAACACCAATTTTGTTATATAAAACCTGTATGTATGACATTACAAGAACGTAACATAACGAGTAAGGTGAGTCCGCACGTTGTAGACTTGTAAATGCCTAAATCCTATAAATGAGCTCTTATCACCCGGCTAAGTTACGAAATATTTATGAATTACGAATTTGTAGGTTCGGGTTTGATCTATACCTTCGAGATTAAACCAAATATGTATTCTGAATTTCATGACAATGAACATATGCGAATAATATTAATATAAGGGCAAATGGCACAAAAAGGCATCAAAGTTAGGGTCCATTTTCAATCAAGGTATTCTACTTTTTTTTCTTGCATAAAAAGGTTTCCAACAAAAATTTTTGACGGATTTAGGTATTTTCATTAACTTCCTCCAACAATTTATACATTGAAACATTTATAATTTTTGAAGGGCCAAATTTGAAACTTTTTTTTTATAACCGTTATCCCCAAAATCATTCTTCCCCAAAATCATTTCTTCCCCAGAATCAAATTAGGTCAAACACATTTGTCCCAAAAATTAAATTAGGGCAAACGGTGTGTTCCCAAAAACTATATTAGGGCTTAGTAATTTGTTTCCAAATATCAAAACATGACAAACTCATCTAATTCATCAAACTCATCAAATTGGGTATACTGGAATCGAAGAAATGCAGGTTGGGAAAAAGACAACTTGATGAATCGTGTTTGTGTGTTGTGCGAATGTGGTGATGTTAGTGATAAGTGGACTTCTTGGTGAGAGCAGAATCCAGGCAGGATGTTTCTTGGATGTCCTAACTATAAGGCAAGAAAGAAGTGTAATTTCTTTCACTGGTGGGATCCAGATTTTGCAACTAAGCATTACAAAGGTAGATTGGCAGATGTGGAAAAACAAATGAAGAAGGAAGCTGTGGAGTTTGAGCTGAAAAAAAAGAGATTGGAAGAAGAAGTTGAAGTGTTGAAGTGTACAGTTAGCATGCAATCTAGAGTTATCTTTGTATTTGTTAGGAATGCTTTTCTTGATGATTATAAAAGCTTTTTAGTTTGATGAATGTATGTATTGAAAAGCTTTACTTTTGAATGTATTGAAAAGCTTTACTTTTGAATGTAATGAAAAGCTTCTTACTTTGATTATTGAATGTATTGAAAAGTCAGTGACACAAATGCCTGATGCGCTCCAGAACAGTCAAGCTTTATCACACAAGCCTGCCACTAGTGAATGGCAGACCGTAACAAGCTTAAAACGGCTCGAGGCGAAATCAATGAAGATCCGAGGAGTACAGTGTTTCCCGGTCGTTATGTCCCAGTGAGCTATGCAATGGATTATCGACGATATAGTGATCGCGAGATTTGAACGGAAAGGAGAATTTGGATTATTATAACTACGGAAAAGGACATAAACTACAAGGGCTAAAATGAAAATTAAAGGAAATTAGAAAGATAAAACCTATTAAATAAACGCTATCACTTTATTTAAAATGATGAACGTTTAAAAATTAAAACTTACGTTTAAATAAAAATTTAAAAGCGTACAAAATAAAAAGTGAAATCTAAGAAATAAAAGTCCTAAAAATATGAAAAATACATTTTTACAAACCTAATGATAAAATAAAATTTATAGAAAAAGAAAATTATTTTTATAACTAATTATTTAATTATTATTAATTAAAAACTATTTTAACTATTAAATAATTACCTAAAATACAAGAAAATAGGAAATAAAGCTAGAAAAATAAAATTATGAAATGGAAAAGTCTAAAATATCAAAATAGAATTTTCAAAACTATTTTTGTATTTTTCTGATTATTTTTCTATTTTCTAGGAATTTTAAACTATTAAAAACTAATTAAATTATTTAAAAATACAAATTTAACTAAGAAAAATCTAGAAAAATATTTTTTCTTCTTTTTATATTTATCTTAACTTAAGAAAAATGAAAAATTATTTTTTGAAGCTTTTCTTAATTAATTGTATTAAATGCTATTTAAAAGTGCTTAAAAACTAATTTAAAATAAGAAAAATAGCAAAACAACTTGGAAAAATCTGAAAATTTCAGGAAAAGTCTAAATTAATGTTAGGAATATGAAAAAAATGGAAAAACAGGCCCTTGTGTACAAGATTATGGAATCGATGTGTCAAGTGCTTAATAATAAGCACTTAAATAAGCCAAATGATTAAGACAAGCCACCAACTTAACGAAGTTCTAATAAGCTATATTAGCAAAATGCAACTAAAATCAACAAGCTACAACCACTGATATACAAGTTACCAAGATTTGACGATTTGAGATTAATGTGCTAAAACAGTTCTAAGTATCACTTTGACTTAAAAATAAGTCACGGATAAGCGAAACATAGAACCAAATATTGCAATCTCTAGTTGACCTAGCAAAGTGCATGTAAACCAAAAATGAGCCACTCACAAGCTCTTATGAGCTTGTGGATAGATCTCAAGTTTCGAGAAAATGGATATGCAAGTCATGGGGAAATGTAGCTACTTTGAAGCTTATGCACAGCTTATCTAATGAGCTTATGTGGGAACCCAGACCTGTGGACCTCAAGACCACCAACCGGATGACTTGCTAACCCAAAGCTCAGACCCAACTACTTGAAATGAAAGCTGCATGGTAATGTCCGCAAGTTTTGAAGAAAACTGATTTGTTGCAAACTTTTGACTTTATGAAAGAAATGGAAAGTTGACCTTCTTGAGTTTTGATCCTAATTTATGAGATGACTTTGATGTTATATGATATATTAAGACCACTGCAAACTAGCTTAATGATTCTTGAACACAAAGTAAGTGATTTGATTCACAAAAATCCAACAGTGAATCTGTTACAAGCAAATGACATGGATTTTGACTTATGATGTTTTTTAGGCACAAACTTGGACAGATAAGTACTCAATAGGCTACACAAACTTAAACAAACAAATGCTATCTGAGAGCAAGCTTTAAGGACGGATATATCAAGCAAACCAAACACCCCATAATACACCGATATACAAGTTTAATGAAGCGCACTCACTGACTTAACCAATACCCATGATTAAACTAAGTTTTCTAGACCTAAAAACAACTTTTTAAACAAATTATGACTACTTATAACAACAAGAGCAGATATTGCTAAGAATCTTGAAATATGCACTTACAATTGGTCCAATAGCCACTATGGCTTGCCAATCAGTGAAACAAGGAACCACTAACCTAATCCAACTCAACCCACTGGCTTCCAATTCAACCCATTTTCACTCATGAATCAACCCATATCATTTCTGCACCCATTATGCTCCAAGTTTGACTTTTGTTGACTTTTAACAACTTTGATTGAAACTGCTTTGAAACTTAAAAGTGAGCTCACAAAAGCTATGATAAGCTAGTTTGAGCTTGTTTGAGTTTATAAATAAGCTTTTTGAAGCTTATTCATCGTTGGATATTGAAAATTCCAACAAGAATACGAAACATGAAAATGTGACTGAAACTTGAATTGAGATTTAAAATGAGTTGCAATACACTTGAATAACTTTGTTTAACACAAATTAACTGGAAAATACAATTGAAAACTAATTAAGACATAATAATCTAAGAAACGACATACATAATTGAAAAATAAAAATTAACTATGTCTTCATGCTTCCTCTTGGCTCTTTTTATTGCTCCAAAGTCTCTCTCTCACTTATCTCAGTGGATCCAAAGCAACAATCTGGGCCATTGGATTGTTTTTGAGCCATCTTGACCGTTTGTCTTGTTTTGGCGCCAAAATTGGCTTTTGATATTAGAGACAGGAAAAGGTGTGCATTTAATGTGGTGAGATGTTAGGTGAGGTGGGGGGAACAATGGGTGAAGTAGAGTAGCTATGGGAGGTTTGGTTGGTGGGTGGTGGTGGGAGCAGAGCAGAGGTGTCTGGGGGACGAGCGGGTTTTGATTATTTAAATCGTGGGTTGGTCGGGTTGTGGTATTTGGACCAGGTAAAGATTTTGGGCCAGGGGTTTAGGTTTTGGGCTTGGATAATAAATTATGTCCTGGATTGGATTTGGCTAAATACTAACATAGGGACCAAATGTGTAAAACTTTAATTCCCAAGGACCAAACATGTAAGTTATGAAGATTGAGTCAAAGGGTTGGTCTTGCCAAGTTTAATAATCCAAGGGTTGATTTTGACATTTTTGAAATTTCCAAGGACTAGTTTTGACCAATTTTGGATTTTCAGGGACTAAATTGTAATTTTCTCAAAACTTTTAGATTTCCCACCAAAGGACTAAATATGACAATTTATGATTTTAAAAAGACCTTTGGTGACTTTTCTTTTGAAATTTTGGCTCAGGGACTATTTTTGACAATTTTATAAACTTGGGGGACTAAAACTGTAATTTTTGCAAATTTGATATGTTTTTCATCTGATTTTGATATTTTTGTATTTAAAACACATAAAACACTGATTTGTGATATTTTGATCATTTTGATGTGTTTCTGAGTGTTTTCAGATGATTTTGCAGTTTATTTTGTACAAAAATGATGAGTATTTACACACTCATCAATCCCCCCCACTGAGATATTGCTAGTCCCTAGCAATGATTTGAGAAAACATAATGGATTTGAAACTCTTTACCAAAAGCCATTACTTCAGGAGTAGCCAAATGTTTTAGTTCAAGTAAGAACCATGGTACACCGATAACCATGTGATTTTGAGCAAACCACCGGCTTTCAACGGATTTGATTTTGTCTTTACCGAAGCCGCTTTGCTCTGGACTAGCCAACTCTTAGATAAATTATCAATATTATCTTTGGTGAGCTGATTACCAATTATGGTTTTCCATCGCCTTTACCACAAGCCATAAACTTGCGGGCTAGCCAACTCTTCACTTTTTAGGATATGGTGAGGTGAATACCATACAATTTTGGGCAAATTGCAAGCCATATAAACGGATTTGAGAAATCTTTACCAAGAGCCGTTTGCTCTAGGATTAGCCAATCCTTTTGTCTTCTGAGACAAGGCGGATGATAACCAATTGAGAAAGTGTAAAACACTTTCTCCAAAAATTTTGGCCAAAACGGGGGAATTGGTATAATTATATGATAAAATTCGTGAGAATTTCCCCCCACACTTAGAAATGAATATTGCCCTCAATATTCAAAGTACCAGCGGTTATGCCGAAACAAAGAACGTGAAAGGAAAATACTACGGCCATTATTTAGAAAGAAGATTTTTTTTTTAGAGATATATATATATATAACATGTGGGGCATCACCCCCACACTTAGGTGGTACACACGGGTGAAAACCCATGTTTAGCTACTGTTTTTGATTACCGAGTCGCTAGCTTGACTCGACCCCGCATTAATTGGTTCATGGGGAAGCAAAGTGGAAGAAACAATCTCCATCGGACTTTCATTCAAGATGTTTGGACAAACATTTGAAGCACGTGAAAGTTCCACACCGATGAGATATAGATAGAACCGGCTCACAGATGATAAATGAAAATGCCGGGGTCAAAGATAGTGTCCTCACTCCCGAAGGAGTGAAGAAGAGAGGAAGTCACCGAGTAGGTGAAGAAAAGAAGGAAGATCATGATAACAATCATAACTAGATCTTCTTCCTCGGGATTAAGTGCAATTGCACTTATTTGGATTTTGTTGGTTGAGCTCTTTGGGTTGGAAGGCATCTCGGTTGGGAGGGTGGGAAGATTTGTCATAACTATGCAAATTGAGATTCTCTCTCCCCGATCATGATTTTTGCCATCCAAGCAATCATACTCCAGCGGAGATATGATATGAGAAAGTTCACCAGAGAACTCCTCATGAAGAGAATCAATCACATAATGTGAATTTGTGAACTCTTGCTCCATTGTGGGCTCATCACTATCCTCGATCTGAGTATCAAAGAGTGGATTCTCATAAATTGAAGTGAATTGAGTGAATTCAAATAGAGGATTGGTGAAAGTAGCTTTGAATGTTTCGGGAACAAAGTGATCAACATTCTCTATTGGACTTTTGGGATAAGAAGTGAGTGAACGATCATTATCAATGAGACTTCAGTCTCTCGAGATCAGCTTCAAGTCAAAGAGTGGATTGATATGAGTGAGTTCACCGGAGAACTCCTCAAGAAGGGGATCAGATCGATTGTGGAAGTGATGCCTCAACGTACTCGATGTCTCCATATGAAGCACAATCTTCGCTAAGATCAGAGAAAGTCTCAAAATGATCTTGAGAACACTCAAGAGGGAAAGGAATATCACACAGATGCTCGAGAATTCCCTATGACTCTCTTGGGATTGAGACAAGGTTCTCAACACTAGACGATTCCATTTCTGGAATAGTGCTAAGAAGCTCATCCCCCATGTTTAGAGAGTGAGTGGGAATATTGGGTGTGATAACAACAAACTGAGGGAGCTTAGAAGGACTAGCATACATATGTTTTATACTTTCCATTTGTTCTTCTGCTAGTAATTCCATCATAGTCTTTTCTCCCTGACTTTTCATGGAAGGAGTCTCAACTGATGACTTTGATGAACCGTTATAAAATTGCAAGATATCAAGGATATCTTCATCATCATCGTCATCAGGAATGAAACGGAATCGAGAGCTAGATTTGGCCGCTTTTTCATTTGCAATTGATTCCCAAGCATTGTTCAGAGGAAATTTGGGAATCTAATTTAGCAGACCGCTCTTCGCTAACAAAACTTCCATGGATTTTTCATTTGGATTATCTTGGGAGGACATAGCTGACTCCTCCTTAAGTTCTTTTAATAACTCCGAGTCTTGATAGAAGGTCCGTGCGTAGTTTCATGAGGAGTCGCTTGAATCATTTGAATGCTGTGGAGGTTGGTCGGATATGAAGAGTCGTAATTGTTACAAGGAAATGGGTTCCCTGTTTGACAATCCGAGCTAGAGTGAGGACCTCCACAATACTTACAACAATAAAACTGATGTGGCTGTGAGTGGTATGTGTTGTAGTCATAATTGTTATCGGGAACTTGCTCATAGACAAGCGTGTTTCCCGATTGACAATCAGAACTGGAATGTGAACCACCACAATACTCACAACAAGAAAAGCTGAGTCTCACAGTGTGGTAGGTCGATGGAATAAATCGGTTGTGTTATGGTAAGAATAGGGATCCTGGTTATAGACAGACCCGTTTCCTGACTCCACCATGCCACAACTGGGGCAATTGCCACCATTATAAGGACCACCACACCATTGACAACCAAGAGGGTGAGGATAAGACATAGAAAGAATCAAAGGTTCTCAGAGGGGTAAGGATGAAGAATCAAAGATGTGAGAGGGTAAAGATGGATATTTTTGGTATTTTTGAAAAACATTTTGCAAAAACAAAGAATGAAAATCTTTTTGGGTTTTGATTTTTAAAAGAGAATATAGACACATACAGATGGTATAGACAAAGAGTGAATATTCAAATAACTAATCTGCTAGACGTAAGATAATCAGCACAACTCCCCGCGTGGCGCTAAAAATTTGATGCGCTCGAAACGGTCAAGCTTTATCACACAAGCCCGCCACTAGTGAATGGCGGAACCGTAACAAGCTTAAAACGGCTCAGAACGAAATCAATGAAGATCCGAGGAGTACAGTGTTTCCCGGTCGTTATGTCCCAAAGCTATGCAATGGATTATCAGACATATAGTGATCGCGAGATTTGAACGGGAAAGGAGAATTTGGATTATTATAACTACGGAAAAAGGACATAAACTACAAGGGCTAAAATGAAAATTAAAGGAAATTAGAAAGATAAAACCTATTAAATAAACGCTATCACTTTATTTAAAATGATGAACGTTTAAAAATTAAAACTTACGTTTAAATAAAAATTTCGTAAACGTACAAAATAAAAAGTGAAATCTAAGAAATAAAAGTCCTAAAAATATGAAAAATACATTTTTACAAACCTAATGATAAAAGAAAATTTATAGAAAAAGAAAATTATTTTTATAACTAATTATTTAATTATTATTAATTAAAAACTATTTTTAACTATTAAATAATTACCTAAAATACAAGAAAATAGGAAATAAAGCTAGAAAAATAAAATTATGAAATGGAAAAGTCTAAAATATCAAAATAGAATTTTCAAAACTATTTTTGTATTTTTCTGATTATTTTTCTATTTTCTAGGAATTTTAAACTATTAAAAACTAATTAAATTATTTAAAAATACAAATTTAACTAAGAAAAATCTAGAAAAATATTTTTTTCTCTTTTTATATTTATCTTAACTTAAGAAAATTGAAAAATTATTTTTTTGAAGCTTTTCTTAATTAATTGTATTAAATGCTATTTAAAAGTGCTTAAAAACTAATTTAAAATAAGAAAAATAGCAAAACAACTTGGAAAAATCTGAAAATTTCAGGAAAAGTCTAAATTAATGTTAGGAATATGAAAAAAAATGGAAAAACAGGCCCTTGTGTACAAGATTATGGAACTGATGTGTCAAGTGCTTAATAATAAGCACTTAAATAAGCCAAATGATTAAGACAAGCCACCAACTGTTAACAGAAGTTCTAATAAGCTATATTAACCAAAATGCAACTAAAATCAACAAGCTACAACCACTGATATACAAGTTACCAAGATTTGACGATTTGAGATTAATGTGCTAAAACAGTTCTAAGTATCACTTTGCAGCTTAAAAATAAGTCACTGGATAAGCCAGAAACATAGAACCAAATATTGCAATCTCTAGTTGACCTAGCAAAGTGCATGTAAACCAAAAATGAGCCACTCACAAGCTCTTATGAGCTTGTGGATAGATCTCAAGTTTCGAGAAAATGGATATGCAAGGTCAGGGGAAATGTAGCTACTTTGAAGCTTATGCACAGGCTTATCTAATGAGCTTATGTGGGAACCGACTGTGGACCTCAAGACCACCAACCGGATGATTTGCTAACCCAAAGCTCAGACCCTAACTACTTGAAATGAAAGCTATGCGTAAGTGTTGTCTGCAAGTTTTGAAGAAAACTGATTTGTTGCAAACTTTTGACTTTATGAAAGAAATGGAAAGTTGACCTTCTTGAGTTTTGATCCTAATTTATGAGATGACTTTGATGTTATATGATATATTAAGACCACTGCAAACTAGCTTAATGATTCTTGAACACAAAGTGATTTGATTCACAAAAATCCAAAAGTGAATCATGTTACAAGCAAATGACATGGATTTTGACTTATGATGTTTTTTAGGCACAAACTTGGACAGATAAGTACTCAATAGGCTACACAAACTTAAACAAACAAATGCTATATACTGAGCAAGCTTTAAGGACGGATATATCACAAACCAAACACCCCTAATACATCGATATACAAGTTTAATGAAGCGGACTCCTGACTTAACCAATACCCATGATTAAACTAAGTTTTCTAGACCTAAAAACAACTTTTTAAACAAATTATGACTACTTATAACAACAAGAACAGATATTGCTAAGAATCTTGAAATATGCACTTACAATTGGTCCAATAGCCACTATGGCTTGCCAATCAGTGAAACAAGGAACCACTAACCTAATCCAACTCAACCCACTGGCTTCCAATTCAACCCATTTTCACTCATGAATCAACCCATATCATTTCTGCACCCATTATGCTCCAAGTTTGACTTTTGTTGACTTTTAACAACTTTGATTGAAACTGCTTTGAAACTTAAAAGTGAGCTCACAAAAGCTATGATAAGCTAGTTTGAGCTTGTTTGAGTTTATAAATAAGCTTTTTGAAGCTTATTCATCAGATTTGGATATTGAAAATTCCAACAAGAATACGAAACATGAAATTGTGACTAACACTTGAATTGAGATTTAAACTGAGTTGCCATACACTTGAGTAACTTTGTTTGATACAAATTGATTTGAAAAATACAAAGAAAAACTAATTAAGACATAATAATTTTAGAAACGACATACATAATTGAAAAATAAAAATTAACTATGTCTTCATGCTTCCTCTTGGCTCTTTTTATGCTCCAAAGTCTCTCTCTCACTTATCCTGAGTGGATCCCAGAACAATCGGGCCATTGGATTGTTTTTGAGCCATCTTGACCGTTTGTCTTGTTTTGGCGCCAAAATTGGCTTTTGATATTAGAGACAGGAAAAGGTGTGCATTTAATGTGGTGAGATGTTAGGTGAGGTGGGGGGAACAATGGGTGAAGTAGAGTAGCTATGGGAGGTGGTTGGTGGTCAGTGGTGGGAGCGCATGAGGTGTCGGGGGACAGGGAAGCGGGTTTTGATTATTTAAATCGTGGGTTGGTCGGGTTGTGGTATTTGGACCGGGTAAAGATTTTGGGCCAGGGGTTTAGGTTTTGGGCTTGGATAATAAATTAGGTCCGGATTGGATTTGGCTAAATAATAACATAGGGACCAATTGTGTAAAACTTTAATTCCCAAGGACCAAACATGTAAGTTATGAAGATTGAGTCAAAGGGTTGGTCTTGCCAAGTTTAATAATCCAAGGGTTGATTTTGACATTTTTGAAATTTCCAAGGACTAGTTTTGACCAATTTTGGATTTTCAGGGACTAAATTGTAATTTTCTCAAAACTTTTAGATTTCCCACCAAAGGACTAAATATGACAATTTATGATTTTAAAAAGACCTTTGGTGACTTTTCTTTTGAAATTTTGGCTCAGGGACTATTTTTGACAATTTTATAAACTTGGGGGACTAAAACCGCAATTTTTGCAAATTTGATATGTTTTTCATCTGATTTTGATATTTTTGTATTTAAAACACATAAAACACTGATTTGTGATATTTTGATCATTTTGATGTGTTTCTGAGTGTTTTCAGATGATTTTGCAGTTTATTTTGTACAAAAATGATGAGTATTTACACACTCATCAATGCGCTTGTTGAAAAGCTTGATCAATGTATTGAAAAATCAGTGATAAAAGACACTGATAAAAGACAGTGATAAGAATGTCAACATTTTCAGCTGCATCAAATGCCAAGCTAATGACACAAATGCCAAGCTAATGACTTTGCAGTCATGGTTTTGTTGGTATTAGTTTGCAGTCATGATAAAAGGACATTGCTGATAAAAGTACTTTGCAGACATGCTTTACACTATTTTTTTCTCAACATTTGCAAATTTGCATCAAATGCTAGCACTGTTATGGTTTGACTGTTTTTACACTATATAAAGGCATAAGCAACACCTCATTTTCATCTCACACCTTTAAGAAAACCTATAACTAAAAAAATGAGCAAAAACAAGAAACCAGGTTTTGTATATAACTACATAATTTGCTTTCTCATATCTTTTTAACTCATAATTATTAATATTTTTTATATTTTTTTTGTGCAGAAATCATTTGCATTTCCAGTGATTCTTCTGATTGGGAATCTTCTGATGCATCATACCCAGTACCATGGTCTAAGTATTTTCCCCCAGATTATGATTCTTCTGTTACAAGCTCAAAGAAGGTTGTTGCAAGCATGAAGCCAACCCCCAAAGTGGATGCAAAACAAGCTTTTGCTGATAGGGTTAAGGTGCTAGGCTTGCCAAACAAGGAAACTTGTGCTTTACTTGATATCAAGCCATTTGGTCTCAAAAAACCCACAGATGCAAATGCCAGTCAAAAATGTAAGGGCAAAAAAAAGATGGTTTAGTATGTATGGTGTAGTATCATGGCTTAGTATGTATGGATAAAATGCCATTAAATAAATCTGTTGTATCATGGTTTAATATTGTAACCAGTTACAATATTATGAATGCAATGGTATCATGCTAATGTTTTAAGTAAAAAAGCAACTGATATGGACCATAAGAGACTGATATTAATTTCTTACAAGTTGTTACAAAAGAGACTGATATTACAAGTTGGACATTCAGAGACTAATAAGTTCTTACAAGTTCTTATACACCATATATTAAGTTCTTACAAACAATAAATACTTAGCCTACTTCAAATGCTTCATCTGGTGTGAGACCTTGACCTTCATAGTCCTGGTTTATTTTCCTATTATAATTCTTCATTAATAATCTTTGAGAAGTCCTTCTAGGGGGCTGATATACTGAATTATATTGACCTTTCCAAAATTCATCATACCTCCTCTTCAGCTTTGTTGTTTCATCCTGATTGGCATCCATATCTGCAGCAGCATCAACAACATCAACATTTGCAGCTGCATCAACAAGATTGGCATCCACTTTTGCAGCAGTATCAACAACATCAACATTAGCTTGATCAATATTGGCTTCCATATCTTCTGTATTTGCTTGATCAAGTTGTACATCAACCAAAGTTTCATCATCAAAAGTACGTACATCATTAGACTGGTTATTTGACCTTGTATGAATTGCTTCCTCAAGTTGTACATCAACCAAACCATCATCATCAAAGAGTCTGTACTTGGCATTCTGTATAATGGTTCTCTTAGTTAGAATATAAATCAATTAAATCACAGTAACAAAAAAAATAAACATCTAAATGAAACTTACCCTGTTTGTTACACTATGACTTCCCCTTCCCCTTCCTCTTCCCCTTCCCATGCTTGATCCACTACCACTTCCTCTGCCCCTCCCACTATTTGATCCACTAGAACTACCCCTTCCACTGCTACCACCTGCACTTGTTCCTCCCATCCATATACCACCTCTAGCAGTCACAAATTTATTCTTTCTACTACAACTTGGGGTTCTAGCATTGACTGGGTCTTGAACCATAGGTCTGCCCTTCTTTTTGGGTGGATTACCTTGTTGATTAGGTGTTTGTTTTGATGGTTCACCTGTTTCCTTAGTACATCCTTTTTTGTTATGACCAAGTTCACCACAATTTTGACATGTCATTGTTCTTGGAGGCCTTGCTACATGTTTATTTTTTTTCAATTCAGACCTATCCTTTGTCCTATTCAATGTGGTCTTACCTTGCATCCTTCTTTCTAATAGAGGTTTCATTGGCACATGTTTCCTTTTTTCCCACATATCTATACCACCTACTGGCAAAATATTGAACTCGTAAATACTTTTGTATGTACTTACCTTGAATGAATTGCTCACATAATCTTCTGGCTGCTTGCTAATGAAGTAAATGGCTGTGATTGCATGAGGGCATGGTATGCCAGTTAACTGCCATTTCCTACAACTACATTCCCTCTTTTGTAAGTCCACACAAAAGGCTTCAAAATTCCCTTGCCTTACTTCAAACTGATGCCATCCACTTGGATTCAAACTCCACTTCCTGTTAGTATACTACAAGTTAGCAGAGTTTCTACTGCTAGTATTATTTGATCAACATAAGTATATACCTTTGAATCTTCTTATGCAAATCCAAAACCTTGATGATGTTAGGGAAAATATCACTTTTCCAATCTTCACATTCCTTCATTAGAGTGTAATTCCTTGTCATCACATAAGATCTGATGTCTTCAAGCATTCCAATTATTGGTTTTCTCCTTGCATTCTTTATGTGAGAATTGAAAGATTCACAAAGACCATTTTCAACAGCATCACAATCCATTCATGTCAACATAATACAAGTGTAGATTAATTAGTGTTGCTAGCTTTATGTGAGAATTATTTATGTAAAATAAGACGTATACCTTCTTTGAAGTATGATCTTGACCATGTCCATGGATCTTTATCCATTAAATACGGATAAGCTTCTTGACTTGCATTTTTTATTTCTTCCATTGTATTTAACCATTTCTGATGATAAGAAGCCTTTGGTGCTTGCCAAAACAGGTGTCTAAATAGAACACCAGGGTAGAGCTTGGAAAAATTGGCATAAATATGCCTAGCACATAACCTATGTTCTACCAATGGGACTACTCTCCTAACAGCTTGGTAAAGTCCTTTGTGGCCATCAGATATAAATGTGACCCCTTTCCCATCTCCTAACTCAAGGTCTTTGGCTAACAATTTAATAAACCATTCCCAAGTGTCTGAATTCTCAACTTGTACAACAGCCCATGCAATTGGGTATATTTGATTGTTTCCATCCCTCCCAATAGCTGCCAACAATTCACCTTGGCACACCCCTTTCAAAAAACATCCATCCAAACCTATAATCTTTCTACAACCTGCTTTCCAACATTGTTTCAAATTATGAAAACAAATATAGAAACTATTGAACATGTGTGTACCATCTGCAAAAGGATCAATGCGTAATCTGACTGTGGTACCAGGGGTTGGTCTTTCTAAGTTCACCAGAGTAATCAACCAACCTGTCATATTGATCTCCAACATTCTGCTTAAGATTATATAGTGCAATCCTTCTAGCTCTACTACACTGATTATGTGATGTCTTAACCCTATATTTTTTCATTACCATGTCTTGCAGATCAACCACTTTCATATCGGATACATTCGATTTTGTCTACAAATTGTCTTGCAATCCATTTTGAAGTCATTAAATAACCAAGATTACACTGTCTCTATGCAAGTATGCTCATTAACTAGGGTTCTTATATGCCAAGAATTGCCATCATGCATCTTCACAACTCTTAACCTAAAAGGACAACAAGGCTTATTGGGATCTCTAGGAACTTTTTCTTTCTTCTCTCTTTTTCATCAAAGCCACACCTAACCAGCAACTTTTCACTATCACTTTTTTCATACCAAAGTTGGTATCCATTGGCACCAGAATAAAATGTAAGACAATCTTTTACTTGATCTAAGTCTGCATACAATTCACCTAATAAAGGTTTTTTTAACTTCCAATGTGTGTTTGGGTTATGGATAGGGTAATCTCTTTTATTAGAGTCAAACACAATCTCATCCTCATCACTGATGGGCATATCTTCATCTAAGCTTATTTCTGGTTCAACATGAGGTTTCTCTTTTTGAGATTCATCACCTAAGTCTGAAAATAAAGGATCTGCTTCTTTTTTAGATTCATCACCTAAATCACTATCATTTTCCAACACTAGCCTACTTTCATCAAATACAACAATTTCATTTGTTTTGTTCTTTTCATCTAAACTTTTCCTTTCTTTTATCCTAACCTGCCTCAACTCTTCTTCACCCTTAGATAAATGGTCAACTGATGCAACATCTGAAGTCGAGTCTTTGTAATAACTAGTAGGGTTTAACATGACAATAACATAATCACCAGTGTATTCAACTAAACATTCATTCTTATGAGTAACATATAAGGCTATGATACCTTCATCACTACTTTGCCACTTTTCAACAAACAACCTAACATCATCATCAGACTTAATACTTTTCAACCCATTACTAAAGTAATACAGACGCACACTACTGAAGCTATGTTGTTTTGCACAAAAATTTTCAACTCATTATAGGTTAAAGGGGACACATCAAGAGTAGTTGTGACCATATCAGCATTATGATAGGTTAAAGGTTTCAGACTGAAATACCCGTTATAATAAATATCCAATGTTAATGTACCTCCTTTGGATGAAGAAGCCATCCTGCAAAAAAAAATATGAACACAAAGGTCAATGAATAAAGATTATTAAGATAATTAAACACGACATTAAGTATTAATTACCTTAACGAACACAAAAATTTCAAATTTTGTGAACAGTGAATTAGGGTTTATGTGGAGAGTTGGGGAAGAAGATTTGGGGGAAATCTGGGTTTAGAGAAGAAGAAAACGTTTTTTTTATTTAATTTTACAAAAATTTCAAATTTGGCCCTTCAAAATTTATAAATGTTTCAATCTATAAATTCTTGACGGAAGTTAATGAAAATACCCAAATCCGCCAAAAAATTTTGTTGGAAACTTTTTTATGCAAGAAAAAAAGTAGAATACCTTGATTGGAAATGGACCCTAACTTTGATGCCTTTTTGTGCCATTTGCCCTTAATATAAAGGACAAAACTCAAAACTATGCTTGAACATGTATATTCAAAACAATGTGGTGAACCATCTCTAGGACCGGCCTTTGATACACCTACTAGGTGGAATTCTACTTGCATTATGTTTGAAAATATATTACGACAACGTAATACTTTACATGCTTTTAATGAATTACTTGTTGAAAAAAACCGTTCCACTTCGATAGATGACCAAGATTGGGATCGACTAAATGCTTTAACTATTTTTTTACAAGTTTTTAAAGAGGCAACAACTATAGTATCGGGTGTTTATTACCCAACTAGCCCATTAGTTTTAAATCAAATTTATGCTATGACGGAAAAATTAGACAAATTAAAAGACTCACCTACTCAAATGTTTAGAAAAATGGTTAAAGTTATAAAAAATAGATTTATAAAATATTTTGCTAGTTTACTTTTGGTTTATACTTGTTCCGCCGCACTTAATCCATGTTTAAATGTTGGAGGCTTAGAACTTTTAATAAGAAGAATAATGGAAAATTTAGAATTGTCCTTTGGGTTAGACGGTGAAGATCTCAACTATATAGAATCTCAAGTTTTTAAATTTAATGATTATTTTAAAAAAATTGTTTGAAATTTATGCAACAAAATATGGTCAACAACCAAACCCAATTCTCGACCCAATGCGGGCCGGTTCGTCTCGAATGACAAGGGACATTAACATAAACCTTTATAATACTTTACGTGAAGACGCTACAAAGCGTCAACGATCATCGGCCCCAACAAGCGAGTTGGGACAATATATGGCTACAAAATTTTTAACAACTTTAAGTCCCAAAGAGTTTGCAAACTTTGACATTTTGGCTTGGTGGAAAGAAAGGGAAATCCAATTTCCAATTTTACCCGCTATGGCTCGTGACTTATTGGCGGTCCAAGCTTCGACGGTAGCTTCCGAATCGGCCTTTTCTCATAGTGGTAGAATTATATCGGAAAAAATGACAAAACTAAGCCCCGAATCCGTGGAAGTATGTGTATGTTTGAAAGATTATATGGACGGAGTAGATAGGGTACAACATGAAAGATCGTTGGAAGGTTCGATTGAAGAAGTTGAAGAAACTATAGCACAAGAAGAAGATGAAATGGGGATATCACCTCCGACTACCGAATTAGATGAAGGTGAATTTGAACCATTTGATGTTGAAGAGTTAGATGTAGAAGAATTTTTGGAGGATTTAATTTCTTGAGTATACACGGGTGATGGCAATGCCGAAGCTCGATATACTTGAGTACACTAACATGTTTTTGGGTGATGGCCATGCCGAAGCTCGAAATGTATTAGTATTTATTTATTTTTAGTTCCATAATTGTATTGTTTAAATAAAAGTTATGATTGTATTCGAAATGTATTACTATTTTATAGTTTTAGTTATATAATTGTATTGTTTAAATAAAAGTTATGATTGTATTCGAAATGTATTAGTATTAAATGTTTTAAATTCCGAAAAAAAACCGAACCGGTAAAATACCGATAAAAAAACGGATCCGAACATTTAAAACCGAAAAAAACCGAACCGGTAAAAAACCGATTCCGAACATTTAAAACCGAAAAAAACCAATTCCGAACTTTTAAAACCGAAAAAAACCGATTCCGGAAAAACCGAAAAAAACAGAAACTGATTTTTGGAAAAACCGGTTTTTTAAAAACCGGTTTTCTAAAAACCGAAAACCGGTAAAAACAGGTTTTTGTGCACCTCTAATATGATCCCCTTGCGTTTTACATAAATGGTCCCTTCAAAAAGAAAAATTCGAATTTTTTTTTTCGAAATTCTTTTTCAAAAGTTTTTATCGGAAATTTTTTCTGGAATTTTTTTTTCAAATTTTTTTTCAATTTTTTTTCCAGAATTTTTTTGTCTAAAAACTTTATTTCTATTTTCTTCTGAAATACTTTTTTTATAAAAAAAATTTCGTCACATGTCAAAAAAATATTCTGATTTTTTTCCCTTGACATGTGAAAACGGATGAATAAAAGTGAACAAAAATGTAAGAAAACTGACGAAAACGTATAAAATTGCATGAAAACGCATAAAAACGGGTGAAAATGTATATAAAAACGTAACGGGTTAAAACCATAAGGAGTGGATCCATATATATATATATATATATATATATATATATATATATATATATATATATATATATATATATATATATAGTCCCTTTATTTTCAGAACCCACCTTATCTGCGAGAACTGCGAGAACCACTTATGTACTCTTAATAATGCATAATGTGCAACATATCAATGCAAAATGGCATTTTTGATAATATCTATATTTTTTTTTTTTTCAAATATTAAACTTTTTTGTTTAATCGAAAAGGGTATAATAGTAAAAGACAATTTTATTTTATTTTATTTTTTGAATTATTTTTCTAAATCCCGTTTTTTTTTTTTTTTTTTTTTTTTTAAGATAGTATTTTCCAGATTTAGTGCATATATGTTTTTAAGCTAGCATGTTTAGTGCATATATGTTTATTTTTAAGATATCATATTTCTAGATTTAGAGCTACAATATATGTTTCCAGAAATAGTTAGGTGCATATGGGTTTTTAATATAATAAAATTTATAACAAACCAAGTACATAAATGTTATATACAAACTTCGATATCGATTGAAATACAATTAAGATACAAATTTCTAAAAAGTATAAATACATGAATCTAATCGATCTGTACACGTGAGCACTAATAAATATTGAACACAAAATGGACATATATACACAATCATTGTTATCATCATTTTAGAAGTCGGACATATATGCACACGCGTAGCCGTCAACATTTTTCAAAAGTTGGACATATATTTAGACTCATAGCCATCAACATTCTTGTAATTACACCTGATAGAAAGAAAAGTACATAAATTAGCAACGATAATATTATTAAAACATACATGTTTTAGCATTTCGTTTATAAGGAATCATTTTATAAAACATACCTGTTTTAAAACATACATGTTTTTAACATACGTGTTTTAAACATCATGTTCTCAAACATATATGATTTTCATTAGTTAGACCCCACTAATTAAAACATATATGTTTTGAACATGTATGCATCCATTTATCCTTTAATCTATATTAACCTTAAAACATATATGCATGTCACTTTTATTGATTTGGTACAAGCTGAAAAACATATATGCACACTCGTAATCGTCAATATTTTCAGAAGTCGAACATATGTGCACCCTCGTTGTAATCATACTTTTCATTCACACCTGATACAAAAAAAAGTATATAATTTAGAAACATTAATCTTTATTAGAATAAATTATATAAATAATTTTTTTTTACTGTAAACTAACAAACATATGGGCACAATCTAAATGCATAGGCAAAACTCTTTCTTTAATTTTATATAAACTCTAAAACACATATGCACACAAACTTCTTATGCTTAATCTGACGGCGGACATTGACTACGCTAATTACATATGTAGGTGAATCTTTTACAATATTGGTGTCAAAGTAAGATAAAAGAAAAAAAAATGGTTCCATGTTAAATGATGACAATGCTAGTAGCCTAGTAATTTGGTTTTATGAATAATGAGTACTTTTATAATCACATGTCTGTTGGGACCAACATGGTGTAGTCCAAAATAGCTTCATATATTTTAGTCCAAATTGTGCCTAAACAAATTTCTGTAAGCACAATATCATATTAGCACATGTTCGGTTTCAAACTTTAAAAACCCAATTATATCGACAATCAAATGGTTCAGTGTAGCTAAATAAACACTAGTCATGTATTTTACTGGGGTAATGGTTAAAAAAAGTACTAAACTTGTCACCCTTCCTTCTTCAGGGTAGCGAACAAATTTTTTTATTTTTGAGGGTATTATACTTTCAAATTCATCCTCTTTAGGGTATTTTGCTAAACAGTTGGACATTTTTGCCCCTATTACCCACAAGAGCAAATGATGGCAAGTATGATACTTTTTTTTATCATTTGCCCTAGTTTTTTATTATGTTAAATTTTGGATATGTATTAAGATAAATTATTTAATGATTTATAATTGTGTTAAATCTATGATAAAATGTTTTGTTTTAAGTTTACACTATTTACTTATTAAGATAATTTAGTTCTACCAGCCACTTCCATTTGCAAAGGACATGTACTTCTCAATTGAAAAATGGAATTTAAAGAATAAATAATGTACTAGCCGTACGGAAAACGTGTTTTGGCTAAGAAAACGGAATAAGAATTAACAAGGGTAACGTATTTGTGATAGGGAAACGAATGTATTTTGGCCAGAATTTGATCAGCGACGATCAAACTCAATAGGTTTATGGGTTAAGATGCCGGAATTGACTGCTTTGATACCAGTTGATATACTCTTACAGGAATCAACGAGATTCAAATAAGAGTATAACTAACCAAAAACACAAACAATAAGAATTGAGCTCAAGAATTAGTTAATGGGATTTGTTATGGCTTACTGACTTGTAGAAGTTTATTACAAGAGAGAATTACAAAATCAAAACCGCTTACAAATGTAAAATGAATTGTGTTATATACAAATGAAATGATGAAATGGTTGTAACGGCTTTTCCCGCCTAAATGGTAAGGGTTAAAAGTGCTTATTTGAACCCCACACGTGCCATGCACGCGTATACTTATTTAAACTCATATCATGTTGACTCGAGACTAAACCAAACACAACACTAATCGAGACCAAACCGTGACCCACACGGGTCTCGACTTGAACCTACAAGAGCTATTAAGACTCGACTGAGAACAAAATATGCACATTCAATATCTATTAACCAAATCTCCAAATAAACCACGAATTAAAGCTAAACATAATAAGCCGAAAGTACATACGCTCGAACAAACAACACCCACTCAATTAAGAAGTACATGTCCTTTGCAAATGGAAGTAGCTGGTGGAACTAAATTATCTTAATAAGTAAATAGTGTAAACTTAAAACAAAACATTTTTATCATAGATTTAACACAATTATAAATCATTAAATAATTTATCTTAATACATATCCAAAATTTAACATAATAAAAAACTATGGCAAATGATAAAAAAAAGTATCATATTTGCCATCATTTGCTCTTGTGGGTAATAGGGGCAAAAAAGTCCAACTGTTTAGCAAAATACCCTAAAGAGGATGAATTTGAAAGTATAATACCCTCAAAAATAAAAAAATTTGTTCGCTACCCTGAAGAAGAAAGGGTGGCAAGTTTAGTACTTTTTTTAACCATTACCCCTATTTTATTTTATCTTTTGCACTCTTGTTATCAACATAAATAATATAAATGATAATGTAAAAATTTTTACCTTATGATTCTTCCCGTTTTGTCGACAAATCTCGTCATGAGATTGGACACTTTTTCGGCGTCCTTGTCAAACAGAGAAAGAGAGCGGAAACCACTATTTAGATCCAAAATCAACCCCACTACATGTTCTTTTCTTTTGAAATAGCAACCCCACTATGTCATTAAAAACCGCCATGAACAACAACAAAAATCGTCAAAGAACTAATCAGAAAAACCAGTCGCCAAAATCATAGGATCTGAGGTCAGTTGTAATAAAGATCGCCGGGGGGAGAAAAACCAGTCGCAAAAACCATAGGATATGAGGCTACGATAGTAAGGAAGCTGGAGGCGAAAGGTAGATGGTGGATAATGGTTGAAGGTGGTGGGAGGAAGATGGAGGCTAGGGTTTTTTTTGTGTGTATCAAAGAGAGACAGTAAATGAAAGAGTATTTTAATTTGAAGGGCAATTTACATACATCCCCAAGCAAACATCAATAATTACATATTTCCCCAAAATATGCTTTAATAGCATTGTACATCATGCATTAAAAACTTCTGTTTTGAGGAAATATGTAATTTTTGAAGTTTCCTTGGGTATATATGAAATTCCCCCTAATTTGAAAGTAGTTGTAACTTACCCTAAATTCACGTACCATTTTTTTTTGCTTTAAAGAAATTTAAATAAATATGGATAATTACATTAATGACCCTGCGATTTTAAATAAATAAAATAAACTGAAATTAATTTACTAAATTTTGATTGGACAATATGGGTTCTCATGAGTTCTCGCATTTAAAGTGGGTTCTGAAAATAAAGTTTCACTATATATATATATATATATATATATATATATATATATATATATATATATATATATATATATATATATATAGTCCGGTTCTAGAGAAAAGTGTAATTAGAGAGAAATGTGGGAAAAAAAGTTACAGGGCAGATATTGCAAACATCTCAAACTTCAGGGTAAATTTTGAAACAATGCAAACAAATGGCTGGTAACAAACAATCATCTTCATTTTCATAAACACAAACAGAAAAAAATCACACACACACATCGTATCTTCAAAAAACTCCACCACGATTACAACCACCAAGAACCATCATAGCCCATCGTCATTATCACCAGGAACCACCACCGTCGGCACCACTACCATCATTACACCGCCATTTATTTTCGGGAACCACCATTACAACCTCTGTGGGCACCACTACCATCAAAATGCCACCATCATTAATCAATGACATCAACACCCGCCAGAAATACACACACCAGGTGAATATGTGTAAAATTAGGCCATTTTTTAAAAATCAACAATGAAATGGTTTTAGAAGTTTTGTTGAAAGTTTATCATCATCTAATCATGTTTTTTTACCACATATGAAAAGAATTTGACAAAAAAATGCATCAAAAATATGTTTATTAAAATTGCTCACTAAGTGTTTGATAAAATGTCTTAACAATATTTTGTATAGGCAGTGCACTAATTTGAAGCATATGTGTTTCATATTTATTAATATGACATCTTAGAGCATCTATGTGTATATTTGCAGAATAGATTACACCTTAGGGCATCATATAATATTAGTGATAGTATTAGTGCATATGTGATGGTGATTGTTGCATCTTTGAACATATTAGAGCATCAGCGAATATGATTAGGGCATCAGTGAGTATGGTTAGTGCATCGTCAGACATATTAATGAATCGGTGTGTATGTTTAGTGATTAGTGCATCGTCAGACATATTAAGGAATGAGTGTGTATGTTTAGTGTATCTGTTTGTATGTTTAGTGCATCTTTGGTCCTATTATGACATCCATTTGTATGTTTAGTGCATCATTAGAACTACTTGGGCATCACTTTGTTTATTTAGTGCATCGATGAACATATTAGGGCATCAATGAGTATGATTAGTGTAGTGTATCGTAAGACATATTAAAGGCATCTCTTTGTATGTGTAAATGTATGTTTGATGGAGTAGATTTTACATAGTGATGTAGTAGGTGCATCATGTTACATGTCAGCGGTTGGTGCATCAGGTCTTGGAGAATGTGTGTGTAAGATTAATGCATATGTGTTTGTGCTTGGTGCATTACGTTACATGTTATGACACCAGTTTGTATGATTAATACAATATATTTTATATATTGAAATGCAACTGGTGTTTATTTATAGCATATAAGGTTTTAGGTTACATGTTGTTTAGTTTTATTTGTCAAAATTATTATTTTCCCTTTTATCTCATGTAAACCGAAATGTCCGCCAAATAAAAAAACTTCGAAGTATAGATGATGACACTTTTCCTTTCATCTCATGTATCGAAGAAATAGTCTTACATGTCAAGGAATATGTGTTTGTGGTTTTTGCATCAAGTTACATGTAGAAGCATCTTGTTGTATGATTAGTGAATCACATGACACCTTAAGGCAACTTTGTATAAGATTAGTGCATCTGATTACATATTAGTGCATATGTGATTTTTTTAATGCACCAGTTGCTATGTTAAGGTGTAGAACTGTTTAATTATTGAATTAAGACATCTTAGTGAATCTACATATATTTCACAAAACCAACATTAATGCTTTCTAGAAAAAGCATTCGACGCCAATTGAAGCGATTCCAAGCGACTTGTTTAAACTGGTCCAACCCAGTAGATACATTCCTCAGGTAGTAAAACCAACTCTTTTAGTGACATTTTTTGTTAGAATTATATTTGTGTGTATGTTAGTGGTTGGTACATCAGGTATTATAGAATCCATGTGTAAAGAGTAATGCATATGTGTTTGTGTTTGGTGCATCAACTTACATGTTATGATACCAATTTGTATGATTAGTGAATCACAACACACCATAAGACATTCGTTTGTCTGAATTAGTGCACTAGGAATAGATTATGCATAAGTTAGTTATAACTTTCAAAAAAAATTATATGTGCAGATCTTTGTTTGATGCCACTAAATTTTACATAGTGATGTAGTAGGTGCATTAGGTTACATGTTAGTGGTTGGTGTATCAGGTGTTTGTGTAAGGTTATATGTTAGTGGTTAATGGGTCAGGTCTTAAGGAATCTGTGTGTAAGATTAATGCATCTGTATGGAATATTTTAGTGCATCTATATTACAATAGTTATGAGTAAATATTAATATCCAGATGATATTTATACATAAAAAGTATGGTGGAGAAACTCTTGTAAGAACATCATAATGAGAGAGAGTTCAAACTTAACTTACTTGTAGTGTTTTTCTTAATCATCGGTGAGTGTCCAAAACTCGGAACCGTCAACCAGAAGTTTATGTCGTGCAACAAGAACGAATAAGACATCATGAAAATGGATTGGTGTACGTATTTGTTGGAAACAATGAAGAAAACCCGCAAAGAGTACAAAAGCTCTGCAAGTGTCGGAGGGCCAAGACTCTTGATGGTGGTAAGTAAAAAATCAAACCATAATATTTTTATGAAATTTATATTATTATTTTTTTTTTTTTTTGGTTCAATATTAACTAACTAGTATACGAATTAGTGTTAGTAAAATTGTGTATATTTTAGTGTATCTGAATTAAAAAAAATAATGTATCGGTATGAAATATAGCATAAGGATTATTAAACTCATTTGAAATTTTTATATGTTTGGCAATATACTAACATTGCATAAGGATTATTCAAAATCATTTGATGTTTTTGTATGTTCGGCAATATTGAATTCATTTAATATACATTAGGGGTGTTTGGCAAATATATTAATATGTGTACATTTAGTGCATCTGTATCTAAAAAAACAAGGCATGTGTATGTAATACTGCATAAGGATTATTCATCGATGTAGTAAACATTGAGGGTGTTTGGGAATATAATAATTTTTGTACATTTTAGTGCATCTGTATAGAAAAATAAGGCCATCTGTTTGGAATATTGCATGAAGATTATTAAGCGGTGTTTGACAATATAGTATTTTGTGTACATTTTAGGGCATATGTATTAAAAAAATAAGGCATTTGTATGGAATATTACATAATGATTGTTTAACTCATAATGATTGTTCAACTAATTCAGGTTTTATTTAGCAATACACATTTGACATGTCCCATATGCAACTTCCTGGAATGGATGACTTTAGCAACGAAGATAATTTTGTCAGAAGAGAAGATGACATTGATTCTTGGTTGAAAGTTGATGATGATTTGTTATAAGATGACGAGTTTATACGCACCGGGAGGTAGAAGATTTGATAGGATTCTCTGAATGTTTCGGATATTAAAAGAATTTGAAGATAGTCATTGCTTAGCTTGTAAAAATCTTATTTGTCAGTTATTATTTAGCTTACTATATCTTAGGTGACATATTTTGATTGTAACATCACTCATCAATGTAAAATGCATCTCTTGTACATGCAAATTAAGTTTATAATAAGATTAATTTGTTAATAACGTGACTAGTTCGTTGTATGTTTATTGTTATCTTCTTGTTCAACTATATATGTAGGTTTATATTTTTTACATCCAACCACACAAGAAATGTTTTTTTTACTATAAATATACAGCTTTAACCCTTCATCTCTGTTACATTTAGTAAATGCATTCATTTATCATTTACATTAATGGATGTGTTCATTCTCATCTATAACTTTAGTACATCCGTTTGATGTATTTAGTGCATCCGTTTGTATAATAAAAGAAAAACAAGCTCAATACTTTTAGGTTCATGAAGTTGACGAAAAGAAGGCTCCAAACAAGGATAGACAAGCACGGTTAACGACCAAGAAAATATTCAAGTTGACAAGCCTTCAAAGAAAGACTCTACTGAGATACCACCTATTACATCATCAATTGATAACAACATTCCAAAGAAATGAATGTGATAAAGAGACAAATTTATATTACAACCACAAATATAGAATATGAAACTTTATTATAATTAAAATCTTGAAGCTGAAGTCAATTCATATTTCTGAACGCGATACTAATATATACAAGATCTATACGAATTGTATATCTTATTTACTACATGGAGTTTACAACACAAGATGTAAATGCTATTATCTACTTTTTCATGTTATAGTTATTCAAAACCAATTCATTTGCTCTAGTTTCATAAGTGGGATAACTTTTATGTAGGTCTGTTCCATGTTGTTCTGCATTAGGTTATGCACTTTAGCATCCACTCCAACACCTGTCAAACATACAAGTACAAGATCAGTGAACTATATGCATGTGTAGAAAACATCTGTAAAATACGGCAATTACACACAAAAGGGAAACATGATAAAATATGATGCAACTTTACTGCATCTGTTTGACGAACTTTAGTGCATCTATTTGAGTCACTTTAGTGCATCCGTTTGGTCAATATGATGCATTTCAGACATAAAGCAAAAGAAGCACTGCCTGATTATCACGTATTATAAAAACTATCACTATTAATTAAGATTTACCTTGATAGATAACTTTTTCAACTGTGGCACAAGTAACTGTAACATGCCTGTTGCATGTTTTCATGGACCTCAAAAGTTGGGGTTCTCAAGAACTCTGTGTCTCCAACCACCACTAGTCTAAGCTCACCCGATGATCGATCTGAAATACATGTATGATCCTCGTTACCTGCATGGGCTCATAATGTAAGTACGCTTTTTTCATCTTCATATACTACAAGTAAATGTGGCATATAGAGGTTCAGGCAGATTTGGTTAACGATTCAATATAGATGTGGAATACTTTCACACATTAAATATACACTTTGGTGACTTTCTACCCATTTGACCCTTTTTTTAGCTAATTTGTTTTTCATTCTCTTTTACATGAATTGACCAATATGTTTTTAGATCAATTGACATTGGATATATCATATAGAATCTTTCATTCTTAAGATATAAGTATAAAATAACCTTAATTAGCCAGATACCTTCAACACTATTTGCTTCTGGGAGGCACTAACCATAGTGAATGAATCCGTAATATGACCAGCTTAATGGGGTCACCCTCCCAGCCTGATAGCCTGATAGACAATTACCATAGCAATGATGGTTATATATGAATGCTTCGGCCCTCTTCCGGAGTAGACTTTGACTCGATTATGCTAATGAAGGATGATGATTTTTTGTAGATGGTAGAAAGCAGATATGGTTAATATAATTCAAAAAATCCACTACTTTGACAAGCAAAGTTTTGTTCTCTTGTTATGTAATTTAAGTGACATTTTCAATTTACTAATTTTAAATGTATAGATATATATATACTTTCACTCAATATCTAAACGGATACAACTAATCATGAATAATAAAAAAATGTTATATTTTATTAACAATATTATATTACTTCACTAATTTTAGTTCTTACTATTGTTTGTGTTTCTTTTGCAGGAACACTTAATTCGTGCAACACTCGTCCCCAATTTTAATGAATATATGATATTATAATGTTATCATAATAGAAATACATCAAATGTTTTCATGATATCAGTATGAATTTAATGCATTATATTTATAAAATATCATTTAGGCATTTTTATCAAAACATTTAAATCAGTGCATCACAGTGTAAAAGTAGTACATCACAGTAATAAATTTTCATTTACGCATTTTATCAAACACCTTGTGTGCAGTTTTCTAAACACGTTTTCCATATTTTTTTTTCTCAACTTTGCTTCAAATAACTGATCTATACAATACATCATGTCGCAAAACTCTTAAAATCGATACATCTGTGAACAAACCTGATGATCATCGAATCAATATTCATGGAACACAACCCTAACTCATAACAAACAATATTATGTGCAAAATAAACTCTAACAAACACATAAAAGCTTTATATTTGATCTTATAACAAAACTAACAAAATTATAATAAAATAAAGTTAGGATACTTACTTTGATCGATGATTTGAGAATTAGAATGAGAGAATTTCGTGAATCTGAACAATCGTGTTTATTGTGTGGAGATCAAAAGCAATAATAACTGGGAAAAAATGAAAAGACTGATTCTGGAGAGAACCGAATAATGAAAAAGAAGAAAAAAATGAAAAAATGAAAAATGTAGGTATTTAATATGATAGAGTGACAAATAGAGACGAATTGACAAAATTTACGCTTAAAATTCTAAAAAGTTACACCTGTAGTTAGGAGGAAAAAAATGAGGGGAAAAGGGGTGACTTAACAGTTGAGATAACTTCTCTCACTTTTCTCTTGAGATCAACTTTTTAAATGATCCAATCTCTCTCTCTCTCTCACTCACACACACACACACACACACACACACATACACACACACACACACACACACACACACACACATATATATATATATATATATATATATATATATATATATATATATATATATATATATATATATATATATAGTTCTAGAGAAAAGTGTAATTAAAGAGAAAAGTGAGAAAAAAAGTTATAGGGTCTAATTTGAAACATCTCAAACTTCAGGGGTAAGTTTTGAAAACCACCCCCACCCCCCAAGGGAAAAAAAGTTTTCCAAAAAAAAAATTGGCAAAATTTTTTTTTCCCGCCAAAAATTTATAACTATGATGCACCTTTTTTTTTGTGCATCTTAGTTATAAAAATTGGTGCATCCTAGTTATAACTATTTTTTTTAACTGTGATTCACCAAAATAAAAATGTGCGTCAGATCGCATATGTTATTAACTTATTCCAGAAAAAGTTTTGAATTAGAACCGTCAACCTTTGTGTATAAAAAAGAGATTTTTCAACTGATTCAACACGCTTATTTTATTAATCACATGGTTAAATATATAATGAAATCAATTATCCTAACATGTTTCAGAGTCATTTTATTAATCACATGGTTAACTTACTTATCATCAATTCACGATTGTTAATATATGCACTAGCGTTATCCCAATGACAAAGCATGCGACGCTACCATGGCTACCATAGCTCCGTCTCTGGTTGTACAACTAATGCCCCTTAAGGAGCATAGTATACTAAGTTATTCTAATGTTATTGAAGCATATTAGGTAACAATCGTTGGGTGCATCTCGGTTATAAAATTTGGTGCATCATAGTTATAACTAATTTTTATAACTGTGATGCACCAAAATAAAAAGGTGCATCACAGTTATAAAATTTTGGCGGGAAATTTTTTGCCCAAAAAAAAAATTGGCCCCCAGAAAAAAAAATTTCTAGAGGGGGAAAAAAATTTTTCCGGGCGGGGGGTGGGGGGGGGAGGGGTAGGGTGCGAATTTACAAAACTTTCTTAAAGAATGAAGGAAAATACAATTAGGTCCCTGTAGTTTGGTGTGAAAAAAGGGATGGGAAGAGGGGGTGATCCAATGGTTGAGATTACTTTTCTTACTTTTCTCTTGAGATCAACTTTTTAAATGATCCAAGCTCTATATTTGTGTGTGTGTGTATATATATATATATATATATATATATATATATATATATATATATATATATATGGTGTTGGGTGAGTCATTATTGATTTTATTTCTAAACAGTTGACTAGCGCCACCGATTCCGCGATTGCTAACGACTTGATCGAGCTATACAAGCTAAACCACACCAGAGGTGATGTCTTTGAGTCCCCGTTGTCTGAGGCTAGATATGTAAGTATAATTTATTTTCAAACTCACCCACTTTAATGAAATATAATGCATCACGACTTATATATAACTTTTCTTGTTTTTTTTGTAACTAAACAGAATCAAATGATAAGGATACGGGAAGAGAGCACCTCAGAGGGGATGAGGGGATGAGTATGACTGACCGTGAGATTCTGCGCCACGTGATTGGTGGTAAGCAGCGCGGTCATGTTCCTGGTGTAGGTCAAGTGTTACCTGGCGGCGGTGTGAAGACGACCTTCAACGCCTCCCGAGCTCGTGAGCAAGCCACAATGTCCTCACTTCAATAAACCGTGCGGAAACAAACCGAGGAGCTTAATGCACGAGCGACTTAGGTGGATCACATAATGGAGTTTTTGAGGAGGCAGCCGGGTTGGGTCGATCAGCTAGCGCCCGGCTCGGGATCAGGTGCTACTCCACCGGGTGAGTCTAGAGATACTGAGGATGGGAGTGGCGGGAGTGGGGTGTAGGATGTCGGTTTATGTTTGTTTTTGGGTTATGGACATGTTTGTCGAGATTAACATGGATTATTGTGTGTTTATGTGCATTATGTGTTAGGATTCCCGCTAAATGGATTATGCGTATAGTCTTGGACCATTTGCAGATAGCTAGTTTATGTATAGTTTTGTAGATGATCATGCGTTCACGGTTTTTTGAACCGTTTTGGCGAATTTGGAAACATATGATTATGCTTAGCAATTGATGGTTATATATGATATTATGTTTAGCGAATTTGTGATGTTGTAGCATAAAACAGGTTCTGAAAACAGGTTGTTACATTGTAGATTTTTTCCAGAAAAATTTCAGAAAAAATCTGGAAATTACCCATTTTGCAGCAATATGCTGCAAAATGGGTCAGAGTCTTTCGGCGAGGACATGTCTCCGCCGAAAGTCTAACACATAAATTTATTATCACACTTTCGCCGGGGACATGTTCACGCCAAAAATAGAAAGATCAACAGTGCATACCACTTTCGTCGGGGACATGTCCCCGCCGAAAGGTCAGATTAATTAATTTAATCGCCCAATTAGCTGATTAGCTTAGCATTGAAAAATACTTTTTCCGGGGACATGTCCCCGACGAAAGTAGTGTCACGCTGGACAAGTTTGACTGTCTCAAAATGGTTGTGGGTCCCACTTGTCCCCAGTGAAAGTTGACAATTGTCCTCAGGGAAAGTATCCCCGAGAGAGTTTTAGCGTCCCCGGCAAAAGCATTCGCAGGGGACATGTCCCCGGCAAAGGTCTCAGAATGTCCCCTCCGAATCCGTTCAATGTTGTAGATGCTAAAGTTACACGACATGAACATAATACATCAACAAAACTAAATCCAAACTCACTACAACCTACAAAGGATATCACAAAGTGGATGCCAATATTGCTCGCTCTTTGCTAATGCCATCAAAAGGTAACCACATATGGTCAGGGACGGACCCACATGGGAGCCGGGTGTGGTAGGGGCCACACCTCATTTTAGGTCACGAATCGTAAATTTTTGATAAAATGTGTCATTTTTTAGCACGTGCAACCCCTAATTTTTCTGATATATTCATCGGACAGCTTTAGTACTCCTAATCATAAAACAAAAAATTGTGCAACACCTATTTAAAAATCGTCATTCCGTATCTACATGTGGTCATATATACGCAACAAGATGCATGAAGACAACAAATCGCTCTTGAAGAACAAACTTTCCTGGACTTTAAGAATAAGCACATAGAAGTTATTACATTATTAGATTTTGGCAGGAGTAGAAATTAAGTTTCGTTTGCAAAGTCATGGGATGGACCTGAAATTTTTTTGTATAGTAGTCAACTAATGAGTGGTCCTATAAACTAAATTTCTTTAGTTTAGTTATGTTGATCTACTTACGTTCATACCATATCTGGTTTCGTCGTAGCATTATGAAACACATTGTAGTTAATATCGATCTCTCTAGTTACAAGTAATAGAAAACGTTTATGATCAGATTAATTGTACTTCAAAAGGATGTTCGTGGATACATCTACAACCGATAATCTACATCACCAAAGTGAAATCATCTTCTCGAGTTACAAAGTATAATATGGCGGGTTGTTAGCTTCATTTAGGGTAAACGAAAAAAAATAATATACATGTCCCAATCGGTTAGGTAGCACTATTTTTATGGGCGACATTCAACTCCAGTTGCTGTTTTGGATATCAAAAACTATATGAAGTTCATCATTTAGGAGTCTTAATATTTCACTGTGTCGATAGTAATCAGTTGTAATCATCGGTAGACTGTAATGCTGTTGAGTGTAACTTCTTATATATGCTGAAATGATTTCACCTCCTAAATAAAAATTAGAGGTAAAATGAGCGTTAGTAGCACGGTTTTGTTGGTGATTTTAGTGTCATCAATCATTTTGTGTAAAGGTGATTTACCCGAGACCAAAATGATTTCAAGTTAAGTTATAATACGAGTTCGGAGGTGTGGAGTACTGCAGCTTGTATAAACTATTAACTTGATTTCAAGTACAATAATGGTAAAGATTGTGAATGTATATCAAGGGGCTGCAGTTAGTGACAGTTTTAACTGTCATAAATTTGTTGCAGAAAGTAATTGAAGAGTTGTAACCATTTATTAAAAGTGTGACTTTTCACAAAAAGACATAACTTTTCCCTACAACTACCATTAGTGTTTATTATATATAAACACAAGTTTGGCCTTTCATGATAACAAGATGAATAATCATAAGAACACATACATCAAATTCTCCATGTTTATGCTCTCTTTCTTTTGCCTAGAATTTGAGTGTTCATTCTTATCTTATCTCTATATAAATTTCTTGTAACCCAAGGCAATTAATAGGGTAGAAATATTGTATCAGGAAAGTGGACTATTACACGATTCAAGAATTATCCAAGCAATCATTTGATTATCAAGACCATAATACCAACAAACTGATACAATATTTTCAAGTGATAATCATGGTCGTGTGTTTGTTTTTAGACAAGATAAAGTATAGAGTATTTTGTATGGTAAAAGGCGTTTCTGGAATACGGGACCAATAGATAAGGAGTGCAACTACTTTTGTAGATCAGATATAAATCATAGGCAATTTGACGAAGGGATCAACGATGTGATTGTCATTAAAAGAGACACTGGTCAAGCGGGAACATTTGTTCAAATGGTGAAATCTACATACATCGGTGATCAGTACACATCTTCTATTCCTTATATTCTATAATTTAATAGTATCCATTACATGACATATATGATAACATGTGGATAACAACATGGTTAACTTATATCTATGTGTCTGATTGGTTAACTGGCATTGATATGTAGACGTTGAAATGGTTTCTGGATTTTACATGAAACATATGTTGATGTGATTCACATGAAATATAACATCGTAAATTATATGCTAAATTTGCATGACTATGTTCTATGTACGAACTAGAAATTTAAGGACTCTTGAATTGATGATTAGAACCCCTTAAATTTTATAAATAAACAACATGTTATGTTAATTAAGAACCTATATAAGTTCTATTGATATGGTTGCATGAATTTTGTCAATTTGATGATGGCTGTCATGCAACTGGACTAGAGAGACAAAATATGTATGGATTCTTTTTATGCATGATAAAGTTGCATGGAAAAATGAATAAAAATGAGTCTAAAGCATTTTGTCAATGGCGGGAAACCGTTATTTTGGCGGTTATTTCTTTGGTGAAACTGGATTAAAGAAAGAAAATATGTTTTGGCAGTTTATTTGTTTTCTTGAAATCAAAAGGAAACATAGTTTGGAATGCTTTTGTTAAAAATAATAATGTATTTCTAGAAAATATCTTAGATATTTGTGATGCCTGTCAAGATATTAAAGAAGTAAGTTGTAGAAAAGTCTAGTCTATTTAACCGACTTAAACATGACAATGAAGAATATAAATAGGAGTGGTCAAAAAGTGAAATGTAAGAAAAGACACAATATTCCAATCAATAAATAATAAACACTTTGTCAAACCTTATGCTAAAACTTTAACACAATCATCAAATATAATACTCTCCCCATCATAAATCACATGATTAACAATTGAAAGAAACAATACCACTTACCATTAAACTAATCATCACACTAAAGTAGTAATTTAATACTACTCCAACTATTTACAACAATTGGTATCAAGAGCTAGATCGGGCGTTTATTCGAGTATACCATGACTACCATTTGTGCATACAATATTCCTATCCCCATCTTTGATGGCGATAACTATGATTTTTGGAGTATCCGAATGAAGACATATTTCCAAGCTCAAAGCTTGTGGGATATTATTGAAGACGGATTTAAAATTCCAAGCGATGTCAAAACTCGCCCGGATCAACAAGAAAAACATAACAAAAATGTTGTAAGAAATGCAGCCGCTCTAGGCTACATTCAACAAGCCTTGACACCATCTATCTTTCCGAATCATAAAGGGAGCTACTGACAGAGGAGGCGTGGAAAATTCTACAAGAAGAGTTTCAAGGAAGTGCCAAGGTGAGATCCGTCAAACTTCTAACTCTAAGACGGGATTTTGAAAATTTAAAAATGAAAGATTTTGAGACCGTAAAAGATTACTACTCTAGAATTAAAGAGATAGTAAATCAAATGAGAGCCTATGGAGATGATATAAATGATAAAAGAATTGTTCAAAAAATACTAATCACAATATTTGATAAATATGATCATGTCATTCTTTGCTATTGAAGAGTCAAAAGATATTGAGACTCTTTCATATGAAACTAATGGCTCTCTTGAAGCATATGAGGCTAGGCCGGAGTCGGTAGTGATGACTCACTTGAAAGTGCCTTTCACTGGATCTAAACTCAAAGTAAGGTCTCAAAAATCTAATAATGGGGGAAAAAGAAATTTTGAAGAAAAATCAAGAGGAAGAAAACCTTAACCGAGAACGGGTTTGATCAAAGAAGAAAAAGTTATCCTCCATGTGGTATTTGTGAAAAAACAACCCACTTGGAAAAAGATTGTTTCCACAAAGGAAAACCAAAATGCAACAACTGCAAAAAATTTGGACATCCGAGAAAGATTGTCGCTTTTAAAACAAAATCTTCGAGCAAACTACACGGAAGAAAACGAAGATACACCGGAAAACAACAAGCAGCAAAATTATTCTATGGTGCCATTTGCGACGAGCAAAAAGAAGATACTTGGTTCATCGGCAATTGGGCTGCGATAACCACATGACCGGAGATGAGAAGTTATTCAGCAAAGCATCAACACAGCGGTAAAGTCCCGTGTCAAATTGGGAAATGGAGCACTCGTCGATACAAAGGAAAAGGTACGATAGGCTGTTCAAACTAATACTTGAGTACTTCGTTCCATTAATGATGTTCTTCTAGTTCCAAGCCTAGCAAGTAATTTGCTAAGTGTTGGAAAAATGATGGAGCATGGCTACTCTCTTCACTTTGAAGATGAGTCATGCGTCATTCGTGATAAGAAAAATAATAACATATTAATTGCCGAAGTCCGAATGGAAAATAGAAATTTTCCACTTATTTGGCATTATATCGAGACACAGAACTTCTGACCATGAAAGCTCAAGTAGATGAATCATGGCTATGGCATCGAAGATTTGGCCACTTCAATTTTCACGCATTAAAAATTCTTCAACAAAAAATATGATGAGGGACTTGCCAAGCATACAGAAATCATCGACACATGTGAAAGGCTGTATGATGGGCAAGCAACATAGAAAACCTTTCCCTCGTGACAAAGCTTGGAGAGCAAGGGAAATACTAGAGTTGGTATACACCGGCGTATGTGGACCAATGAGGACCCCATCTCAAAATCAATCCAGGTACTTTATCCTCTTTATTGATGATTATTCTAGAATGACCAGGTTTATTTTATGCGTGAAAAATCAGAAGTTTTTACTATATTTAAAAAATTCAAAATTTTTGTTGAAAAGAAAAGTGGTCATTTCATAAAAACACTAAGAAGTGATAGAGGAACGGAATACACCTCTAAAGAATTTAATAAATTCTGTGAAGATGAAGGATTAAATCGCCAACTAACATTTGGTTATGCTCTGAGCAAAATGGTGTTTGAACGTAAAAAAGGCTGGTAATGGAAATGGCCAAAACAATGATACATGAAAAGGCCTTCCAAACAGTTTGGGAAGCCGCTGTGTACCTGCAATTTTGTATACTTGCTAAATAGATGTCCAACTAAAGCTGTAGAAAATAAAACTCCAATTGAAGCTTTGAGTGGTATATGAAACCTTCAGCAAAACATCTAAGAGTATTTGGATGTATCTGTTACATCCATGTTCCAAAGGAGAAACGTCACAAGCTCCAAGAAAAATCAGAAAAAGGAATATTCATGGGCTATAGCTCAAAATCAAAAGGCTATCGAGTCTATAACTTGAAGACTAAAAGCTCGTGATCGTGAGAGATGTGGAGTTTGATGAAGACGCTTCTTGGAATTGGAAGGAAGACAAAGTTGAAAAACAAGCATATCTACCACATATATCTATGGAGACTCCAGTGAGCGAGACACCACAAACTCAGCATTCGGAGGAGAAGAAAGTACAAGTACAGGTGAAACGAGTCCGGCTACACCAACGTCTCGCGTCATCAGCCGCAATCTTTGGAGCAAAAAGATTCAAGTCCGGAGTCAACACCTGGAAGAGTCAAAGCTTTAGCTGAAATCTATGAGAAGTGCTCTGAAGTTTGTAACTTCACATCTGTAGAACACGAAATTTATGAAGTTTGGCCAAAGACGAAAAATGGGTGATGGCGATGAATGAAGAAATTAAAATGATCGAAAAGAACAACACATGGGAGTTAGTTGATCTTCCCAATGATAAAGAAATCATTGGAGTTAAGTGGGTCTACAAAACAAAACTTAACTTAGATGGTTCCATACAAAACATAAAGCAAGGTTGGTGGCTAAAGGCTATTCAACAACAACGAGTCGACATAACAGGAAACTTTCTTGAAGCACTTTTCTGTAGCTTTCGACTTGATACTATAAGAACACTTGTGCCAAGCGTTAGCTCACCAACGAGGTGGAAGATTCATCACTAGACGTAAAATCAGATTTCTAAATGGATTTTGAAGAAGAAATATCACGTGGAGCAACCACAAGGGTTCGTCAAAAAAGGAAAAGAAGATCAGGTCCTAAAAAAAGCTTTATATGGACTTAAACAAGCTCCACGAGCTTGGTATGAGTCGTATTGATGACGGCTACTTCACAAGTTGGATTTAGGAGGGCGGCAGTGAGCCTACGCTCTACATCAAAACCCAAGGTAACTCCTAACACTCTCATTCTTCATTGTATGCGTTTGATGATCTTATCTATACAGGAAATAATGAGAGAATGATACAAGAATTTAAAAAAGACATGATGAAGACATTCGAGATGAGCGACCTTGGATTGATGCACTATTTTCTTGGCATCGAAATTAGTCAAGAAAATGATGGCATCTTCATATGTCAAAAGAAATATCTGAAAACCTCAAAAATTTAAACTATACGGTTGTAAAACCGTAGCCACACCTCTTGTCGTCAACGAGAAGATGAAGAAAGAAGATGGATCTGAGAAGGCTGACGCTTCAAGATTGAAGTCTCATTGGAAGTCCTCGTATCTAGCGCAACAAGACCCAGACATAATGTAGCAATGCAACTAGTCTGCTATCCAGGTTCATGCAAAATCCTACTCAAATACATTATGGGGCTGCAAAAAGAATATTAAGATACTTGCAAGGCACCAAAGATTATGGAATATGGTACAAGCCTACTACAAAGTCAAAGCTTTATGGATACACAGATAGTGATTGGGCGGATCATTGGATGACATGAAAAGTACTTCAGGATATGTATTCACACTTGGATCACGGTGTATTCTCATGGGCGTCTAAAACAAGATACGGATATGGCGCAATCTTCATGGGCGAATATATAAGCGAGCATAAATTCAAGGAAATCAGCGATATGGCTAAGGAGAATTCTAGAAGATATGGTGCGAAACAAAATGAAGCTACACAAATATTATGCGACAACAAGTCTACAATTGCAATGGTAAAGAATCCGGTATTTCACGGAAGAACAAAGCATATAGCCATCAAGTATCACTTTCTGCGTGAAGTCTCAAAGAAAAGGGAGATAGAACTATACTACTGCAAGACTGAAGAACAAGTTGCAGACATTTTCACCAAAGCATTACCAAGACCAAAGTACGAGTTCCTGCGCAACATGCTCGGAGTAACGTCGAAATACATTAAGGAGGAGTGTTAAAAATAATAATGTATTTCTAGAAAATATCTTAGATATTTGTGATGCCTGTCAAGATATTAAAGAAGTAAGTTGTAGAAAAGTCTAGTCGGTTTAACCGACTTAAACACCACCGACAATGAAGAATATAAATAGGCGTGGAGTGGTCAAACTGAAATGTAAGAAAAGACACAATATTCCAATCAATAAATAATAAACACTTTGTCAAACCTTGTCTGCTACTTTAACACAATCATCAAATATAATACTCTCCCCCATCATAAATCACAGTTAACAATTGAAAGAAACAATACCACTTACCATTAAACTAATCATCACACTAAAGTAGTAATTTAATACTACTCCAACTATTTACAACAGCTTTGTATTTGTGAATCACCTTTCTTTATGTATCTTTATTATTATGGTGAATCACTGGTTATCAATGTGATATGTAAGTATGACTCATCCATCATAACATACATGCTGGTGATTGGAGTTCATTCCTGAGATTAAAATGACTATCCAGAAACATGCGATTGCCACCTTGTTTTCTTTATTTTCCTATATGAAGTGGTTGACGGTAAGATATATGTAATCCAATTTGAGAAACATGCATGACATGAAAAGGATAAACCATATGGTGGGAATGCATGAACACCGTCTTAATTAACTTTCATATTCTATATGATTTGGTAAAGCATGTTATATGTTTTGTTTTGTCAAAGTTACGAATTATCAATGATATTCTAAAGAGTGTTTTTCTTATGTTGAAATTAGTGAATTGGATAAATTCATGGTTACTCTTGATTGATGTGAATCATAATATACAATTACAATAAAAGACGCTTAATGATATCTTTGTTTCCATCATGATACACCGATTGCATATGTAGGACATACATAGTTTTGATCGGTGGGTTTAGAAAAGGGTAGCCACCATGAAACTTGATACGTTTTTCACTAATTTTCTATGGTCGAAAAGTGATATCAGGAAACTCTTTTTGATGTATTAAGTATTGATATCAATGTTCAAGGCGGCGTGGACAGCGGCATAGCCATGATACTCAAGCCTACGAGCTTGCGAGAGGCCTTTATGCGTTTTAAAGAACTGCATAAAGGCGGCAAAAAATATTCTGATTTATGTATTTATAATTTTATATCATTTTTTAAGAGCAATTTCAAATACTAAAGCCCAAATCCCAAATAACCAGGCCAAAATACGAGGCTCAAGTAGGAATTAAGTTTTGAAATTACGAGGCTTTAGAGGAAATAGCCTAAATACTAGAAATTCACCCCAAATCAAGTAAATCTACTAAATGCTTCTAAAATGGCTCCGCTTACAAAAGCGCGCATTTTCACGCCTTTTCGCGCCTTATCCCATGCCTTTTCACACGACGCCTTGGTCTATTTCTTGGCGTCGAGGCCACGCCTCGCGTCTTGGCGCGCCTTTTAGAACACTGATTGATATGAATAAAATACTTAGGCAATACATTTGTTTGGAGTTATGTTTTTCATTATCCATTGGAGTTATATATTTATTTGTGTATGATTAATGGAATGTATAATGTGAAGTCGTTGCACATGGATCTAATTTCATAATTTATCCCTAAGCGGGACTTAGTTTTAAATTATAAAGATCATTGAAAAAGAACATGCATTAGCATGTTGTACTGTACTTACCAAATTTGGTAAATATGTTCTTTAATAGAATTAGAGATTCAAGCGTTTGTTTGGCCTGGAACTGTTGATTATGCACATTAACATATAATTGATACCATGGATGACTAAGAGTAAATTTAACATGCATTAAATTTACGTTTCCTTGAATATGGGAGTCATTGGTTATGTTAACTCGTTAAGTACATTTGTGTATGAAGGAATCGATCATGTTTAGTTCTTCCACATTTAATTGTTATAAATGTTTGTTGCCTTGTGGTATCACTGATTTAAGAGGAGACGGAGTGGAGCTCGGGTTGATGGGCGAGCTCTTGAACCCGCTCGGCTACACCATTCCGTGTAGTGCGGGTATCACAATCGAGCTACTAATTCGAGTTGGGAAGCCGCATTCGAACGTTGCAAATTTAAACGTTGAGGAGCGTTTTGTGACGTTGCAAATTTAAACGTTGGCCCAAATAAAATAAAATAAAATAAAAAAAATTTCTTCCTATTTAACACCTACACTCATCTCTCAAAAAAAATAATTACCCTTACATTTAAAAAAAAACACACACTAATCTCTTCAAAAAAAAATGTCTACCAGATTCTTCCGACACGTTGTTCCTTCTTCGTCGACGAGCTATCCACGGGTAGCTTCGTTGCAAAATATGCTTCAACTAGCGGCTCAAGATTATGAAGACACCGGCAAGCTCTAGCCGAACTAGCGTAAATCGTCATCGGGATATAGGTCTTGAAACTTTAGAGAATGATTGGTTCGTTGAAACACAAAAGTACAACGACAATTACTTCAAAAAAAATTCGAATGGAAAACCAATAATGTTTTGCAAATAGTGGGTGACATTGAAGCGAGATACCAATATTTTCAAGAAGGCTATGGCCGATTTCAAAAAAGTTTCACGGCGAAACAAAAATCACATCAGCGGTTGTTAGGCAACGCGCAACCAAGAATCGCGGATGAGTATGATGAATATTTATGCATGTCTCAAAGAACGTCACGTGAAAGTCTTGATCATTTTTGTGAGGCCATCATTGAGTTGTACTGTCGGGAGTACCTACGTGAGGCCGACACGACATCTTTCATTTTCCAGGCCATGAGCGAAGCATCACCTCCCGGATGCTTGGTAGCCTCCTCTGACGTACACAACGTCAGTGGAAAAATTGTCCTAGACATTTGAGAGGGCAATATTCGAGAGGTGACTATGGTATTCCCACTATTATGCTTGAAGTCACCGCGTCACAAGATATGTGGATTTGGCATGCTTTTTTGGTCCACCAGGGTCAAACAACGATATCAACGTATTGAATCGGTCGACTTGTATCTTCATTTCGAAATGGAATGGCGATGAGTAGTTCATTCCACGTGAATGGACGCTTTTACAAACTTTGACTACTATTTGGCGATGGAATCTATCCTAAGTGGTCTACACTTGTTAAAGCATACCCGTATCCAAACGACCCGGAAAAAGAGATTTCGAGTTACAAGAGGGAGCGAGAAAGGATGTCGAGCGAGCTTTTGGTGCTCTCAAAGGAAAATGGAAAATTCTTGATCGACCACCTGAGCTATGACCAGCGAAGATTGTCAATCGGTTCATGCGTGTGTTATTTTTACAATATGGTTATAAAACGCGAGGAGGGCAATCTCACCGGTTCATATAATGGATCGCCGGTCCGGCCAGATTGTTCGCGAAGCGGTGTAGTAGCGAGTTGCTAGACGAATTTCTCCATGACCGTCTTCGATATGATCTCCCGAACACGTAGCACGTGAAGACTTGCCGCATCTCGATGATTAATGGCTTTTTTATTTTAATCTAGTTATTTTTAAGTATTATGTTATGTTTTTTTTTAAAGTATTATGTAATGTTTTTTATTTTTAATGAAATGGTATGTTTTTATTATAAATATTGTATGTGATTTTATGTATTAAAAAAAAAAAAAAATGAATTCGGGTACTAGGGTACCACTCCCACTAGTTAGGGTAGTGTTAGGGTAGTATTGGGGTAGTTTTGAGTTGGAAGGTTTTTATTGGATAGAGGTGATGTGGCACCCTCAGGGTATTAGGGTTCCACTCCTCCCTCCCTAAGGACTCTTGAATTCAATGTTGTGGAATATGTGGAAGTAGGGCTGAGCGTCGGTCCAAAACCGACCCGAACCGACAAAACCGAAAACCGAAATTCATAAAAAACCTAAACCGAAACCGAAACCGACAGCGTCGGTCGGTTCGGTTTTGTGTCAGCCGTCGGTTCGGTTGGTTTAGGTGTATTTAGGTATGTTTTTGTCGGTTTTGGGCCGAACCGAACCGAACCGAAACCGAAAACATATAAAACATGAAACCGAAACCGAACCGACGGGCCGTCAGTTCGGCTCGGTTTTTGTCGGTTCGGTCGGTTTTGTCGGTCCGGTTCGGTTTTGAACCTTTGATGCTCAGCCCTATGTGGAAGTATGAGAACAATTTAATAAAGTAAATTGGCGGTAGCCGCTTGTCAGTTAATTACTTTGTTTTTCCTTTGCTAAAACATGCACATACAGTATATATATGGCATCCTCCTAGATGGAATATATATCATACATTATAAATATCAAAAATAATTACATGTTTGGTCCCTATGGTTTACCCCAAATAACAAGTTTAATCCCTAAGTCGTTTTAATTACACCATCAGTATCTATTTTTGAAACCTGTTGCACATTTAGTCCCTATTTAAAAAAATAGGGATCATCTGTGTAATTATTTTTATTACACGAATAGTCCCTATTTCTTATAATAGGGACTAAATGGGCAACAAGTTTCAAAAATAGGTATGTGTGGTGAAATTAAAATGACTTAGGGACTAAACCTGTTATTTAAGGTAAACCATAGGGACCAAACATGTAATTTTGTCTAAATATCATGATGGATTCATTAAAGCCTGTTATCTAATTCTGAGCGGATACTGACAAATAAGGGCACTATTTGTTGGATTAACAAAAGTGGTAGAAAATCCTATTTAAGCTACCCCCAATGATAGCGAATCGCTGTCGATCGTCCATGTGCTCGATCGAGTAAGGTGTCGATCGCCTCACTGCCAAACCCAATCGATCGCCTCTCTTTTTACCAATTAGATCGTGTAGCCGATCGACAATTCCAAAGCTTATCTTGTGTATGCGTGCAATCCAAAAAAAAAATAATAATAATAATAATAAAATAAAATTACCCTATAAATACAACTAAAATCTCATCACAAATCTCACAACATTTTACACACTAAAACTCAAAAATCTCACAATCATCTCTATCAAAAATCTCACAATCCTCTTTATCAAAAATGTCTAAGAAAACACCACCAACCAAAGGCCGAAAATCCCGTTTGTCACAAAACGTCCCGCATATTTTAACACCGGATCCGAATTTCCGGTTAACCGGTGTCTCACCAATAATCAATTTCCAACCCCCTGGTTTCGAATATCCATCCCAACAAGCTCCACAACAACACCTTAACAATCCATTTAGTATGAATCGGCCCATTTGTTCCCGCAACAAAACATCCACTACCAACAACAACAACAAAGCTACTCCCGTCGAAGCAACCAATCTATGTATGGGTCACACGAATCCGTGTACCGTCCAACAATGGATTCATCAACGTCTTCATATTCAAATTATCAACAATATTCTCCGGTTAACCGTATCAATCTTGAGGGTTTTGATTTTGATGACCAATTATACAACAATCCTAATTTTATCTTGGAACGGATCGGGTTATCCCGGCTCAAGAGTATCACGGTTTGGGTACCGGTTCGGCTCATGGATCGTATCACGATTCGGTCAACCTTGATGACGTAGAAGAAGAGGAATGTCGAGAAGAGACGTCCATCGGTCAAACCAAAGAAACGAGCTACTAAGGCAAGAAGAAGGCTGTAGAAAGAAGGCAAGAATGATTCGTTGCCTTGGACCAAAGAAGATGAGATCGCCTTGTGCAACGCTTGGTGTGATGTATCCGAGAATAGTATAACCAGAAACAACCAAAATGCTAGAGGATTTTGGCAGAAAGTCATTGCTTACTTTGAGAAGGAGGTTGGTGCAGAAAGAACGTACAACTCTATCATTACAAAGTGGAAAATAGGATTCGTCTTAGAGTTGGTCAATTTTGTGCCATTTACAACAATGCTGTCGGGGAATTACGGAGTGGTGAGAATGACCTCACCGCTTATACACGACAGCGTGTGATGAATACCAAGTATTGTGTGGTCATCCGTTTGTTTTGGAGCATTGTTGGAAGATTTTGAGGGACCATTCTCCTTGGAAGGATAATGAGATGCCGGCGGTTTTAAGCCAAGATGATGGTCGCAAAAAAGCAAGGACTTCAACCGACTCGGATGTGCACTCGGATGTGCCTTCAGTTGTGCCTAATAGACCAACTGGTCGTGATGCCGCAAAGAAGAATAAAAAGAAATCTTCGGAGTCTTCGAAAGATAGGATTATGGAAGGCGTTGCCGAGAAGTGGGGCAAGATCAAGTCCGTGGCATTCGGCAGGAAGAAGGAGCCTGGCAGACATGCACTATGGTTTGAAGAAGAAAGAGCTAGAACAACGGCAAATCGAGTTGGAGCTACAGCAACAAAGAGAAGCAAGGGAAGACAAAAAATTGGCTAGAACGAAAAGTTGAATTAGAGGCTCAAAAGAAATATGATGCAGATCTCATGTTCTATTGCACGCCAATCGACCCATCTTTGCCCGCAATAGAACGCCAAACAATGCAAGCTCAAAGAGGAAGCGTCAAGGCACGCCACAACCTAGATTTTGAATAAGTGTTGTAATGTTTTAATAAGTTTCGTAATGGTTTAATTTTATTTGAATTATTATGTAACGTTTTAATTATTAATGAAATTTTATTTTGTGTTAAAAATGTTTTTTTTTTTTAAATTGAACTTGTTCGCCCTACTTTGAGACTAATCGCCTTTGAGGTAGGGAGGCGTGTGAGGGAGAAAAGAGAGGGATTGAATCCCCTCATTGGGGCTAGCCTTATCTTGTAGTATACCCACTGTATGAATCCATATTTGTTTTTATTTGCCAAGGATTGATGAAATTAGTATCACTAATACTGAATACAATGCTCATGTTTATGTGTTTGATAGATATGTGATTTTTGAAATAAGAGTTGTAAAATCATTGACTGGCCATCAATGGTGTATTTAACTATTACTTTTAGTAAATCACGTATCGTCTGTGCTTATGTATTCGTGGTTCATAATTTCGATTAGTAAATAAAAACTGCTTTATTGATGATTATTTGTTAGCGTTTAAATGACTAGGGCTTTTCAGTAGTAGTTATTTAAACGCAACCTGTAGTTTTATGACATCAAGTTTATATGTCATGATAGTATTCCTTGAGTAACATATTGGTTGCTATAACTAAGTACATTAATACTTGAAGAGAACCATAAAATAGGTTTTTCAATGCAACAAGATCCTTAAATATTAAAAGGATGAAATGATGTAAGTTGGATAATTGATCAAGCAGATTACAGGTGAATTAAGTGTTGGATTTTACACTTGGTGTAAATGAAGTATCTTGTGATCAAAGAAAAAAGTTGTACAATGTATTCAACAATCGTATCATGATTCGTTGTTTTCTTGTTCTAAAGAGGTATAATGGTTAAAGAACTTTATAAACATATGGTATTATGTTTAAAAGTCAATGTTACCATGTTCAATGCATTATGATAGTGAGTTAAACTATTGATAGGGATGAAAAGTCCATTAAATTCTCTAATGGTGAGACACCCAATTCCCTTCTAATACAACGTTAGAAGCTTGAATTCAATGTGGAAAGCTCACACTTAGAGATTGGAACACATGTTATTCTATCCCAAGGAATGTGTTCGGACCTGCAAGATAAAGAGGTTGAAGTTTATCTTCTTAATAGTTCTTTTGAAAAAGTGCAAGCAGGACATGATTAAAAGAAACTACCTATGTGAGTATGAAGTTTTGCCGCTTCAATAAGCATGGACTTGGCTTTGTATATACTCATGAATGGATATGGACGCATGGCTTGTAAAGCGTCAAGTATAAACATTGGAGAAATAAACTTTTGTGTATATTATCTTCAGGTATTCAAATGGGTTGACGGGTTCAATCGTTACGACACCCCGATTCTCGAATATTTGGAATGTGTAGTATACTAGGATGAAAATTCAATCGAAAGACATTTTCATTTATGCATGAGTTTGATTTGTTTTGATTATTTGGGTGATCAAGGATTACACTAAAATGGGGGAGGATTGTTGGTGATTTTAGTGTCATCAATCATTTTGTGTAATGGTGATTTACCCGAGACCAAAAGGATTTTAAGTTAAGTTATAATACGAGTTCGGAGGTGTGGAGTACACGCTTGTATAAACTATTAACTTGATTTCAAGTACAATAATGGTAAAGGTTGTTAATGTATATCAAGGGGTAAAGACCTTGGATGTTTTCTATAGTGATAGAATTATTCGTCACAATAGTGTTGCAATGGTTCAAAAGATATGGTTATTCGTATTAGTGACAGAAACTGGTTGTCACTAATGGATATATGTCTTCAATGGGCTGCAGTTAGTGACAGTTTTAACTGTCACAAATTTGTTGCAGAAAGTAATTGAAGAGTTGTAAGTAGTTGTAACCATTTATTAAAAGGTGTGACTTTTTCACAAAGAGACATAACTTTTCCCTACAACTACCATTAGTGTTTATTGTATATAAACACAAGTTTGGCCTGTCATGATAACAAGATGAATAATGATAAGAACACATACATCAAATTCTTCATGTTTATGCTCTCTTTCTATTGCCTAGAATTTGAGTGTTCATTCTTGTCTTATCTCTATACAAATTTCTTGTAACCCAAGGCAATTAATAGGGTAGAAATATTGTATCAGGAAAGTGGACTATTACACGATTCAAGAATTATCCAAGCAATCATTTGATTATCAATACCATAATACCAACAGGTTTTGTTTATCGAGTAACGTGAGGCGGCATTGTTGTGAGTTTATAAAAAACTTTTACCGTTTACTCGCATAGATAACCTCTCATTAGTCATACTAAAGTTAGGAAAAGTTATGATTTACGAATTTGTAGGTTAGGAAAAGTTTTGATTTTGAATTGCATGATATAATAAACTTATGAGAATGATATTTCACAGCGGCAATAGAACAATTCTTTTGTGCTGATTTGGACTCAGCCGGGAAGAGATTTTCTCAAGTTGAAAAAACAATTTGAGTTAAGTTGGACGTTTGTGTGCGATTGAATTTAATTCAAACATTTGATCAAATCTAATAGCTTACACTTCCCATACTTGACCCAAGTTGTTTGAGACAATCTCCTTCTATAATAGGCTTTGAGAAATGGCCCTTCATATAGGTAGTCATTACAATTTACAAAGCCCTATCTATATTCTTATATCCTATATACATTAAATAAAATATTATTTATAATTTTAACGAGAATCCAAACAGCTCTATCAAATGACTACTATTTTCGCTCGAAGACAATGTTAATCTTTTATATAATAAAAGAATTACATCATTTCGGAGTTTTTTTTGCAAAACCCTTCTTATTGAAAAAAAAATTAAACCAATAGGAGAGCTCGAATTTGCCACGTAGGCAAAATCGAGCAATATGATTAGTCAATAGAAAGTCAAAATTAAATTGGTTTTGGTCAAACTTAATAATTTTGGTGGAGAAAATTAGTTAAGAAAAAAAATGCATAAAAATATAGGTGTCAAATTTATGAAAACATAAACTTAAAAAAAGAGGGAGTAATTAATAAAACTTTAGTGGTTGAATTTTAAATAAATTATATAGAGCTAAGTGTAAAATTACAAGTTTCCATATTTTTTAATAACTTTAGGAAAAAAAACAAATAACCTCTTACACTTTATACCCCCTATACTTTAAAATATTAGTAACGGAATATAAATATCAAATGGTAAGCAGAAGTTCTTGTGATATGAAATAAATATACACGATCTACTCTATAACGATTCGTGAATTATTATTTAAAATTTATATATTGATATCCATAAAAACATTTTAAAAACTTTACAGAACATATTTTAACTTCATCAACGCTCATTATGTGCTACTAAACTCGCAAATTTTTTACAACATGATATCAATAGTTAAAGTTAAACAACAACATCAACCTCAACATGTTTGTCAGTTAAAAACGTTTTACAAAGCTAATTATTAAAAAAAACAAACACATGGGGTTAGATAGTCATATATTGGTTAATTTAGAAAGTGTTTTCCTTAAAATATAAAAAAAAAAATGCACGCATCACAATCCTTATTTCATGACAATCACCTCCTAAATTTAAAAAAAAAAACGTAAGTGATAACCTAACTTTATTCATTGATGTGATGTTTCAAAAATGTCGTTGGTAGTTGTAAAGAAATAAAGTATGTACATAGGAATTATTAAGCAAGAATATATAGTTTTTAATCAGTTATTACATTACTATCTGATAATGTTTTTGGGTTGGTAATCACGGATGTGAGATACAACCATTCTTCTATACTTATGATTTATGTGTTAACCTCTTTTTGCTTCTGAATACAATTCGAAAGAGACTTCAATGTAACTTTTGGCTTTATAGCTTATCTAGCTGATAGTTTTTAAAAACTTTTTTTATGGTTTAACTTTTTTGTTATACACACCAACTTTTAATAACTTTTTTTTAATGTTTTATTTAAAAGTTCTACGCTTAATATTTGTGTTTTTACTATAAACACACTAAGCTATGATAGAATTAGTTGTGAGTTCGCGGTTTTTTTACTAAGCTTCTCAAAAAAGCTTATAGCTTTATTATAAACTTATTGTGTTATGGTAATTGAATAAGCCAATAAGTACATTTAATAATCATACCAAACACCCCTTTTGTTCTAATATGAAGTTTTCTTATTTGATGTTATGACTAACTTTGTTTTTATCCTCACTATAATGCAACATGTTAGTGTTTTTGCGCTTTATGATTTTATCGCACATACTAAAGTGTAATGCAATTTTTTTGTGTACGTTTTTTAGAAGAGGATTAAGTATCAACATATGATTGTCGTAGAAGGATTTTCTACCCCTGTTCAAGGTATGAATATATAATTAAGTTGAGTTGCTGATTTAGATAATACATGAATGTATTTTAACGTAATAAAGATGTGTTTTAGTGCCTATCTAGGGAATTTTATGGTAGGAATGTTCAAATATGTGATCGGATCGATGTTATACTGTTAGAAATACGTGAGCCTATGGAGCACAAGTAGGTAAAATCGTGAGATGTGATTGGTTAATAAAAGTCAAAATTAAATTGATTTTGGTTAACCTTTAAAGTGGACGTTAGTGACCAAAGGTCACTGCGGGTGCCACATCGACTTTCTCGAAAAACTAACTTTGAAATGCCCAATGTAGGGTGTAGGTCGAGGATCGGTCAAGAAATAGCCGAAAAACAAAAATCGGTTGTTTTTCAACCGATATTTACACACTTTCCATTCATTTTTTTTTTTTTTTTTTTTTAACTTGGTCATCGACTATATAGCAACTTGGGTATTGTCTGGTCATCGGAGAGAATTCATTTTTATTGAAAAAACAATTGGGCCAATAGAAGAGCTCGATTTCACCACGTAAGCAAAATTCTGTGATGTAATTGGTTAATAAAAGTCAAAATTAAATTGATTTTGGTCAAACTTTAATAAATTTTGTGAAAAATTTTGGTTGATAGAAAACACACATAAAAATATAGGTGTCAAATTTGTGAAAACAAAAACTCAAAAAGATGAGAATTAATTAATAAAACTTTAGTGGTTGAATTTTTAAAAATTATATAGAGTTAAATGTAATATTATATACTCCATATTTTTAATAACTTTAGAAATTAAACAAATTCCCCTTTATACTTTATACCCATACTTATATATTAAAAATACAATATATATGTTTGTTTTAAAAATTACAACATATAAATATGCATAGGTTATAAATATCAAAATATTTCTTTTTCTATATAAGTTGAGTAGGACTAATTTATTTTATTTAAAAAATATGATTATGGGCCGAATTTGAATATTAAATACTGGCTAAATTTTGGAAAAGCGAAAATATAATTATCAAATTGTAAGTACGAGATTCTTAATATGAAAAAAAAAAATATCGATGATTGTATTTATAACAACGAATCATGTAATTTTTATTTATTTATATAAGGATATGTAGAAAAACATTTTTAAAAACTTTAAGTAGTATATTTTAACTTCATCTACGCTTAATTATGTGTTACTAAACTGATTTGTGTACAACTTAATATTAATAGTGAAATTTAAATAGCAACATCAACATATATGTCAGCTAAATATAGTTAAATCTTGAGTTATCTAAGATAAATTTTTACAAAATTTTATTTTAACAAATTCTAATGGATATTAATATATAATGGAAAAATCGTGCATAAGTATACAATTATATGTAATTACCTTTAAATACAAAATATTCAGTATTAATACAAAATAATTTTTTTTTGTCAAAACCCCGTGCGTGCACGGGTATTATAACGGGAAGTGATTTGTACACTCCATCATTTGATTTGCACACTCAAAATATTTGCATTATGACATTTATATCCTTACATCATTTAGTGGAGTATTCAAATAAAAAAACAACCTATTATAACTAGTATTCTTCATACATAACTTTAAAAAAACTATTTTTTTGGCTTGTTAGAAACGCCCGTTTTGAAGAATATGTTATACCTCTCTTAAACTGTGTATTTATTATACGGCGTTGTCAAGTACGGCAACAAAAACAAAATTTCTTATATTTTATAATTTCTCACACTCAATAACGAAATAAAATAACCAAAATCAATAGAAAGTAAAGGCGGCCATCGGTCGAAAACCCGGACGGACCAGAGATAGCGGGCCGGACGAGAGGCATCGAATCAAAGAAAACTCTGACAGAATATGCGGTGGTCCGGTCACCAATCCGTCCGTCGATTTGGTCCCGGGTCAACAAAATTAAATTTCGGGTTTGTGACCGGGGCCGGTGACCGAATCCCGGTGAAAAACACTGAGCCAGGAGCCCGGATGGCCGTTAAGTATTTCGGTTTTCGGTTTTGGCGGTAGGTCCTCCATCCGATCCGTTGCTTTCACCTATAAAAGAGCAAAAGACTGAAAAATTCAATCATGGCGATGATGACAATGACAATGATGAACACCACTAATCCACAATTTTCTAACATCAAGAAACCAAAAAACCAATATCCAAATCTATACATACAACACACAAGATCACTCAATTCATTAATAGTCACAAATTCTCATGAACCCAATCACACTTTAGCTCAATCATTGGTTCATGGTTTTAATCCAAATATTCCAATACAAGAAGCCTTGACACCACCAAGTTCATGGTACACTTCTCCTTCATTTCTGTCATTAGAATATGATCAACTCTTCTTCAAAGGATGGCAAGCTGTTGGTAACTTATTTCATAAATTTTATGCTTATATGTTTTTGTGTATGACATGTTATATATGAAGATAATGTTTTTATGAAGAATCAATGATCATATGATCTTATGGCAAGACACCCATGATGATAACGTGAATTTTGATATACTAGTCGGATACCCGCGCACAGCGACGGCGATAAGTATAATCATATATGTTTGCTTACCCGTATAGTAAATTCGTTTCATAACACTTCAAATATATATGTGTTAGTTGTATGTATTTGTTTGGGTTACCCGTAGCTTTCCCGTGACATCATTATTCGCGCATATAGATTTTGACGAATCAAGATTGTATTGATTGAACTAAAGGCTAAAGTTGTAAAAATTTGAATTAAAATAAAATAAACCCACTAAAAATATAAAAACTAAAACCTTATAAAAATATATGAGATGTTAAATTAAAGAAGCATAAAATTTTAGAAAATATGGTGAAATTAGATTATAAAAAAAATAAATAGATAAAAAGATATTTCAATTTGAAAATAAAGATAATTTTTTAGTTGAGAAGTGGCACATACCACTTATAATTAAGGTTTCATTATCTTACTTTTAATGGTTAGGAGTTAGAACTTGGAGTTTGTTAAAATGGCATGTCATCTCATGATTGGAGCTCCTTATCTTAATTTTTGGTTAAGAGTTACACTTGGAATGAGGTTTGGATTTTACATGCATTATAATATAGTATAGATTTTCTCTCTATTCTCTTTGCTACAACCAATCACACATGAACACCTCTTTTTTGTGGATTATATTTTGTGAAGTCTTTGTGGTTCTAGCAATGCTCTTAAATATATGTGTTACTTTTAAGCAGCTTGATAAAGGCATGCTAATCAATGCTCATAGCTTTATTAGTGATATATTTTGGCCTCTGTGTCAAGAAAACAAGAACTACTGATATAGGATATGATTTTATTTATTTATCTTTTTATTTTATTTTAGTTTATTTTTTTTGTTTAGGATGTACCGAACAAGTTAAGGAGGCTAACAGCTTCTTTACAGGAAGGTAACTAGCTCAGATATTGGTATTATAGTATTTGGATTCTTGTTAATTAGATTAAGCTCAATTAATTGAATTGTGGCAGATTAGGAAATGTAGAATATGTGGTGTGTCGTGATGAAAATGGAGAGTTGCGTGCGTTTCATAATGTTTGTCGCCACCATGCCTCGCTTCTCGCCTTTGGAAGTGGAAAAGGATCTTGCTTCGTATGCCCTTATCATGTGAGTTCACTTCAACTTTGTGAAGCTCTCCTCTATTCGTATTATTAAGAAGAGGCAGCTTTAAGTTTGTTTCTTTCATTTTTGATCTCTTAAGGGATGGACATATGGATTTGATGGAGCACTTCTGAAGGCAACCAGGATAACAGGGATAAGGAACTTCAATATTAAAGTATATGACTTATCCTTTTGTGAAATAACTTGTAGTGTATTCGATTTGATCATTAATTGTTTTTCTCTAAACGTTATATGTTAATTCGGTCATTTATGCTCGTCTTGATGTTCAGGAATTTGGACTTGTACCATTGAGAGTGGCCATTTGGGGGCCATTTATCCTTCTCAATATAGAAAGACAAGCATTTGCTCAGCAACATGGTGATGATGATGATGTGGGGATGGAATGGCTTGGAAGCACTTCTGATATACTAAGTACCAACGGAGTTGATACGTCCTTAAGCTATCTTTGCAGACGTGAATATACAATAGAGTGTAACTGGAAGGTAGGTCAAAAATGGCGGATGCCGTGATTATTCAGCAAGAAAGAGGTCACTAAGATGACAATTTGCGCTTTGTTTTGCAGGTATTTTGTGACAATTACTTGGATGGCGGGTATCATGTACCTTTTGCACATAAAGATCTTGCATCAGGTCTCAAGCTTGGCTCGTATTCCACCACAGTATTCTCACTACCTTTTTTTTTTTTCCTACCATACAACTACTTGGCATACATGGTTAGACAGTTCAAAATACAAACTGAATGATATTGTTGTTAAGGTGTTTGAGAAAGTAAGTATACAAAGATGTGATGGAGGCGAAGTTCAACGCCAGGAAGATTTTGATAGGCTTGGAGCAAAGTCTTTATATGCTTTCATTTATCCAAACTTCATGGTCAATAGGCAAGTATGTTCAGTTTATGGCTTCTATCTAATATCCCTAGCTATATTTATTAACCAAGTATTGTATTGTATGGTTAATTAATTGCAGGTACGGGCCATGGATGGACACAAATCTTGTACTTCCTTTAGGACCCCGAAAATGCAAGGTGATATTTGATTACTTTCTTGACGCTTCTCTTAAGGTAACATCTAAACCAATCTCTATTAGATAAGAGTGATTCACTTCCAGAGTGTGCATATTTGTCAATAAACAGCTTCTGCTTGTAGGATGATGAAGATTTTGTGGCAAAAAGTTTAGAAGACAGTGAACAAGTTCAGGTATGCAGAGATCAAAAATGATTTTTGGTTGTTTGGTTAAATATGCGCATATGCTATATACCCTAATTTTGAATGAATTCTAGATGGAAGACATCATGCTATGTGAATCAGTTCAAAGAGGGTTGGAATCACCAGCCTATGACAGTGGTCGATATGCTCCTATAGTAGAAAAGGCCATGCATCATTTCCATTGTCTGCTACATGAAGATCTCATCAAGTGATTTTGTCACCATATAATCAGATAAATGAAATTGGTCGAATGTATTTATATAAAACGCATAATTCCAAAACATGTACAGCTTGTTCAGATTACGCTTTGTACAGACGGAAATGCATCAAATCACAAGATAGTCGTAACTTCAAACACACAACCTCAACATTTTGCTTACCAAACATAATTCCAACTAAAAACAAATCCACAAAAGCTTCACGTTTGTGACCCACAAAACCATATCGTATAAGATGTTAGCCTTTAACTATGTCCAGAAGACTAAACATGAAAAGAAAAGAGAAAACTACCCTTCCAATAGCTGTACGTATTCACGAATCAACCTCATTTCCTTTAGATGATCCTTCATGTCTATTTCTGACGCATTTTCCGAAGCATTTTCCGAAGATGTCAGTAAAATATTCACTGAAGGGCTTCTCAGAGACAGGTATCAATTTCCCAGCAGCAGCAAGAGGCCAACTAATTTTGGATAAAAATGACAAATGAGCATAAATCAGAGGCAAATACATGAATTAGTTTACTCCCATATCTGATATAAAATACAACAAACCTGATAAAGCCTATTGCAATGGAGACTAGCCACAGTTGCCAGCTCAATCTTACAGTTGACATGAATTTTCCTAGGAACATAACTATGACAACCTGAAATACATAAAAGTTGAAATGCAACATTACAAAATCGGTAGATTTGTTCGTGAGAGATAACGAGGGGTAAAGGGTTCAAAAGTCTTACTTGAAGAACAACAGTGAATCCCACAATTCCCATGAACAAGCGGTTTTTTGTCACACCTTTGAAAACATTAAATTCATCAGGCTTCCTTGCGTTGAACTCGTTGAAAATCTGCAGTAGAGTGACTTTTTAGAACAGAGTTCCAATATGACATTTGACATTATAATATTATATGAGTTGTCATAACTACCTGAGCAAGGACAAAAGCATTGAAAATGAGAGTATTTTTCTCTTTTATAGCATGTTCTTCAGGTTCGTGGGTTGAATGTAGGAGTTCTCTGCCTCGGAAATTGAGCACAAGGAGAACAGACGCTTGATATACAGCCTACAGTTCCATTGAAACATAAAATCATTATTAATACACCTTTATCAAGAAAAGTTATACTATTAACCATGAATTTGCACAGAATATCATACCTGTATCAACAAATTTCTCCACATAATATTCGTGATGAGAGGCTCCCTGAGTAGAAAGAAAAGGCATCAAATTAAAATATAATAATTACCATTGTAACATAATTACTTCTATTAAAACATTGCAAAATAATACCTGCGGCCCACGGGATGTCGGTCCATGAGGTGGTCCGTCGGAGGTTCAGTGGCCAGTGCAAGTGCACCCAGAGTGTCCATGATAAGGTTCACCCAAAGAAGCTGTGCACATAAATCAACAAAAATGAAGTTCATAAAAAATAATACTAATGACAAAATTACACATGACTACATGATAGGGAACAGGAGAAAGACCTGCACTGCGTTTAGGGGGACATCTCCTGAAGAAACCGCAGCCACGACATTGATGACAAGGGCTGCAACATTGACTGTGAGCTGGAATTGTATGAACTTCTGTATGTTTGCATAAACAGACCTACCCCACCTAACAACCTGGTATGTTGCAGACACAAAAGAATGATCAACTATCACCAATTTCTGTTGAATAAATTCAACCACAAGTAAAAACAATGAAATTAATCACACCTTTACAACAGAAGCAAAGTTATCATCCAAAATAATGATATCACTGCTCTCTTTTGCAACTTCTGTTCCTGCTATCCCCATCGCAAGCCCAATATCAGCCTACAATTAATACAAATTGTTAATTTATAAATTGATCACACGCGCGCACACACACACAATGTCGCTATCTTTACCTCATGTAAAGCAGGAGCATCGTTAGTTCCATCTCCGGTAACCGCGACCACATGTCCTCGTTTACGAAGAGCTTGTACAAATAATAACTTATCATTCGGTGAAGACCGCCCCATGACCTATTTCGTAAAAACCAAGGTGTTTAAGCATATCAACAAAAAATAAAAATAAATAAATAAATAAATAAAATAAAATAAAAATTATATGTTTCTTAACAGAGTATTCTTTTGGAATCACATACCGATATCCTGTCAGCTATGTCAAGTCTTTGAGCATCTGATAAGGCACGGAATGATTTCCCTTCGATCAAGTTTGGCTCAGTGGCGTCGGCATCTGACCCAAGTATTCCACACTCTAGAGCGATGGCTCTGGCCGTTAGAAGATTGTCACCCGTAACCATCCTAACCTGTGTTCAGATTCAAGTAAAATGAGGGAATCATTTATTATGTACCAGTAAAAACTATTATGTAAAAGTAAAAACTAATAAACATAACAGTATGATGTAGTACCTTAACACCGGCCTTTACGCACAGCTGGACAGCTTCTCTGACACCTGGTCGACAAGGGTCCTACATTGCAAACCATTTATCACCCTCTATGACACATGTATAAATAACTTATACACCATATATCAAAGGATTATTACCTTTAAGCCAACAATTGCAAGCAAAACAAGCTCACTTTCAGGCAATTCCCAGTTAGCGAGTTCTTCTTCACTTGTTGGCACAGTATGTCCATCCAGTGGAAGGTAGGCGATAGCAACACATCTCAAGGTTTGGGCAGCCATATCGTTAATCGCCTTATTAAAATATTCTCTCTGCAAGTTTATAAAAAATATCTCTTCATATGTCCATTTTTGAAACCTCTTTATTAGTTAGTGAAGCTCATACCTTTGCTTTATCAAGGGGAACAAGTTGTTCATTGCTGTCCATGAAACTTGTGCATGCCGCTAAGACGATTTCGGCAGCCCCTTTCCAGTGTACATGAACTAAAGAATCAAGCTGTGGAAAAGTATATAACCAAAGTAAATATAGCTTTCAAGTCAATCTTTGTTTAATAAGTTATTAAATTTTGCACAAGCTGTAGAATTTTACCCGTTTGACTGCAACACCTCCCCGTTTTTTCTCTGAGTTGAACGGGAACGCATGAATAATTGAAGACTCAGACCTGACCGCATCAAAATTCATTCCAAGCTGCAATTGTTACAGAAAAACTTAGGTAACATTTGTCAAAAGATAAAAAATAAAGAAGTTAAGATGTATGAACAACTAACATTAACCCCCCATTGAAGAATGGCCTTCTCTGTTGGTGATCCAGAAACCTCAACTTCGCTTCCACTCTATTAAAACACCAATATTAACAGTGGTATTAACGTTCTCAGAATAATTTAGAGACAGCTACACATCTATAAATTATATATGATAGCATGATATACAAATTAAAAAAGAGTACCTCAGACAAAAATACACTTCCAGTAGTATTTTGAGCTACACTTTCAATCAGAAGTGATACAATCTTTGGTGGTAATTCTGACGTTTTGTTTGGTGGATCAATTTTCTTCCCACAAACATAAGCCTCAACCACAGTCATCTAAAAAATGCAAAACACGTGACAATTGGTAAAGAAATGAAAATTTTATCACTTGATAAAAAGAGATAGGAAAGACGATCTGCAAATCCTACTGAATTTAGAGTCAATGTTCCCGTTTTGTCACTGCATATTGTAGTCGCAGAACCCATTGTTTCACAAGCGGATAGTCTCCTAACCTGAAAATGCAAAATTACAAAGAAAATCAACCAAATTTACAAAGAAAAATAACTAGCTGTGATTGAGGAAACATTATGAAACTCACCAAGGCTTTGTCAGCCATCATTTTTCGCATCGAGTATGCAAGCCTGCAATTATGCACAACAGGATGGACAGTTTAGTCATTCATAAATAGACTTAAAAGTCTACAAAAAACACAACTGAATCTAGAAATATAAAACTTACGTTAAGGTGACAGCTAATGGGAGCCCTTCTGGCACCGCAACAACAACAATTGTGACCTACATATTCTTAGGCATTAGTTGGTTACAATGGAAATTAAAACTAAATACATCTTTCACTCGATATCTGTCCTTGTTTAACTTCCAGGTGTATATATGCTGAAAAAACTGTGTATACATTTTAACAACGATTTCTCAACTAGTAAATGGCATTTCATGTACAAAAACTGTCAAATTGTTTTACCATTTATTACCAATCCATCTAATATTAATGCCAAGACATATAATTTAATATTGTAATAAGTAATTTCACGAATAAGTCATGCATAAGGTCTAACAAATACATACTGCAACAGTGAAAATTTTGATTGCACCATCCACAGCATCCCCGACACTAGTTTTACCCGCAATAAATTGCACTGTTTTATCAGGATTCCTTGAATGTCCGGTAAAGAACCTATATAAAAGATTTTATAAATCTCATCTCAGTATTGATTTATAAGATTGGGTAGTATGGTAACGAGGCAACTTTACATTACCTAGTAAGAAGGACCACAAGAACAAATACAGCTACCACAAGCCCAACAATACCAACAAATGTCGCCACCCCGTTTAGACGCACCTAATAAAAGTTAAGAGTCAATCAGCAACTACTATAGCTTCAAAAGATATGATTTATTATCCAATTGGAGAAGCTTAAAGTGGGTATATTAAACGAACCTGTAATGGTGTTTCCTCGCCATTATCTTCAGAGATGCTAGCCATAAGCAACCCCCATTCTGTATTTATTCCAACACTTGTGGCCTATAAATGATCATGTGAACACAATATTATAAGAAGGGGGAGGGGGCTCAGATTTTTTTTCCATATACAAACACGAAAGACGGAAATGTCATCACAAATTGAACAGATTCCACTAAAGGCAGACAAAAGAAATGCATAAGTAGTTTGGAAGAAGATGAAGTGGCAAATTTCATACCAGCATAGTACCATAGCCATCAGCCACCTTGCAACCAGACATTAAAAATGGCGATTTGTGATCTTTGTGAACCTGTTCCACCATGGAAAACCAATGTTATCTACCTAAAATATAAGGAGATAAAACAGGTAACATAAAAAAATTCCATGACACTTACAATTTTACTCTCGCCGGTCATACTTGATTCATCAATAGAAAGGGAGTGGCCGGAAATTAAAACCCCATCCGCAGGAACCTGGTTTATGATTAAAGTGTAAACAGAGTGCAATAATGGAAATCATATAGACCATGTAACCAAAAAAGACGTGAGAAACTTATGCTCTAACCTGGTCACCAATTTTCAAGGTTATGACATCCCCCACAACGATATCAAATATTGAGATCTTGATCCTCCTCCCCCCTCTTACCACCTAATAAAATCATATTCAGTTGTCAGAAGAAGTAGCAAGCACAGATGAAATATTAACAAGTTGCTGAAAACCTACCTCCAGTTGTATGTTCTGCTTCTCCTCATTTAAGTTTTGAAATTGAAGTGATTGTTTATAGTCACTAAAAGCTAGAGAACAGGAAACAGAAGTTTGATGTTAGAGAAAAAGAACATGTGCTTACTACTCGACTTATACATACTCAATTTAGTAAATTTTTTGATGAGGTACCTGTGACGACTATGACTATTATAACTGCCAAAGCTATGCTCCCCCCATCATACCAGCCTTCTTTGATCCCCTGGAAGAGATGATACAAGTGAGAAAACAGTGATATGTTATCTGACAACAAGTAAGAGCAGATGCACTAATTATTATGAAGCTTTAATTTACTAACCTCCGTTTTTATGCCAAGTGCCAAAGAAGCGGCAGCAGCTACCATCAAAATAATTAAGGTGGTATCACGGCAAGCATCAAGTAGAAACCGCTATAAAAAGCATAGCATTAAGTTAATTAACTGACCCCATATTTAAATAGCATACGGTATCAAAACTTTTAGAAAACAATATGACAGATATTGAGAACGTACCCAAAAACTTCTTGCTTTCTTCTGTGGGTATGTGTTTGACCCAAACACATTTTTCCTGTTTAGTATATCTGACTCATCATCAGGAACTCCCTTATCGGGGTTGGTCTTCAACTTTTCAGTCAATCCTTGAACCTGTTGTGTTACAAAGAATGATGTCATCCACAAGGTGAGTGTGTGAGTGTGTGTGCGCACCCGTGTGTGTGTTTCTTATAAGCTTACCCCTCCAAAGTTTTGCAAAGCAGCAAAATCATGCTCACGGGTCATATCAGCAAGTTGTTCTGGGCTAATATCATAATCACCGGTAGGAATGGCGGAAGGTGGGCCTTTCAGAGATCCTGTTGCAATGCAAAAATGTAAGTTATTACCTTTCAGAGATAAGTTATGTCATAACCACAAAGCATAAATGCAACTGTTAAATAACAGAAGTAAACTACCATCTATTTTTTCTCCAGCTGCTTTGAAGCGGAGTGCAGCCTGAAAAAACATCCAAAATGCGTTACAAGTATATTCCAATTACATTAAAAATGTATGAGGTTAGATAACACATTTACCCTTATGACTTGAGCATGAGTTTTAATCTTGGCTATAATTTCTTTTTTCTCTTGCTCCCTTTTCAAATCCAAGGTGTATCGAAATCGACGGGAAGCATTCAACACAAGTGCCGCTTGCTATATGAAGCAAATGTTAGTTAAAGCATACAATGAAACTGAAACAATACAGAACTGACTGAAAGATGGAATATATTCCAATTTAAGTTCTTTCTATTTACCTAAATTGGATAAATATGGCCAAGTGTCGAACATAGCAAGTAAAAGTACTACTACTATGTTATACATTTACCAATTTGACTGCTGATCTTGTAATTAAACTACATACCAATTCGGGAAACAAACTGAGAAGCATTATACAAACAAAAGAGCAGAACAACGTTGTCAATTCTTATCAATATCTAAATGAATTGCTTTTAACATGCATGAAAATAGAAATACTAACTAAGAAGCCTGGAGATGTATAAACAAATATATACCAATGCTAATCACGAAAAACAATATTCGATTAAAAACAGAAGTCAAAAGTGTTCAGGTAGCTTAAAAAGTATTGTCCCACACAAAGTTGATCTATAGACGATCTATGGATATCACCTCCTCCATTAAACTGATCCCAAAAATATTCCCACCTATAGCAATTGCATCTGCTTTTTCATACACAGTATGTTTCACAATCAACCATTTAACATGCATTTTCATCCAGTTGCCAAATTATCCATCGTCATGCATAAATAAATACATTTGATTCAATAGCTTATAAAGAAACACATATTGCGAATCCATTGCATTCAATTATACTATTCTTTATGTAAAGTATCGCCTTCTAACCTAGGATTCAACATAGAAGAAACAGAACGACTTATTAACCCACTTTTAACATCATTCCTATACAAATCCGTAAGACATGGAACTGAATCCAATCCTCTCACAATTTACGTCATCCTCTTTTCTACCTTCCAAAAACTTAAACAGCAAATTTACAAGAAATTTTCCGAAAAGTTTCAACAAAACACAAACATTTATATAACAAACATTCTCATCCAGTTGCCAAATTAACCATTGTCATGCATGAATAAAATATGTTTCAATTTAAGTTTAATCAAAACACTGGATTTAACAACTTAAAAATAAACACGTAACTTAAATCGATTAGGCATAAAATTTTACATAACACAGTGCCATCTAAACCTAACAATTCAATACAGATGAAACAGAACGACTTATTAACCAAAATTCCTAACATCATTCCCAGAGAAAGTAGCAAATAATTCAACCGGATCCAATCCAATCCTCACAATTCACGACATCCTCTTTTCTACCTTCAGAAAATTACACTACAATTTACAATACATCCTCCAAATAATTTCGACAACAATCTCACAAAACACAACATATAATAATGTCAATAATAAACAGCAAAACCAACAACAGAGTGCGAAATTACCCTCCATCGTTTAAGCCGATCAACCGACGCACTTTTCGTCCTCACAATATCAAAAGGATCGCAAACATCATACTCCTCACCAACTTCTCCACTTCCGCTACCTGACTCCAAATCCTTCGGATTCCGGTTCCTCCGATACGGCGAACCGCTACTCATCTCTCGCAGACAAGATGACACGTGTCGAATTCCACAGTATCAACTCACAACTCTGTAAACAGAAAAATTTAAAACACGTTACACATCACTAAAACACTCATAACTCATCTATTTAACCAAAATTACCACAAACTCAACCTAGGGTTTACATTTACGATTATAACGATGATGTCACACACAGTAACAAATTTAACGCAATTTTCACCATTACATTAACTAATTAACTCGTAAACTCACCGATTTACACTAAAATAACAACAAATAAAAAACCTAGAGTTCACGTTTACGACTATGCGAAGATTATACAGATAACGTCACACACAGTTACACACACAACAACGTGTAACATATTAAACACAATTTCACCGTCACATTAACATAAAAACCGACAATATTGACAAATTTATACCAAGAACAAAACTATAAGCATAAATTAGAGATTAAAAAAATTAACAGACGTGATGAAGATGACGTCACACAGAGTAACAAATTTAACACAGTTTTCACCATTACATTAACAAATAAACCGATAATATTCCACAATTTCTACTAAAAAAAGAGCTATTAGCATAAATTAGGCCTTAAAAAATTGTACAAACACAATACCGATGACGTCACACACAGTTACACGCTCAACTGAGTGTAACAAATTAAACAAAAAATTTACCTGTCACATTAACAAATAAACTCACAATACGCGACCTATTTATACCAAAAACAAATCTATAAGCATAAATTAGGCCTTAAAATTTTAAAACGATGACGTCACACACAGTTACACACTCAACTGTGTGTAACAAATTTAACATAATTTCACCATTCCATTAACAAATAAACTCGTAATATTCGTGAATTTATACCAAAAACAAAGCAATAAGCATAAATTAGGGCTTAAAAATTATAAAAACACAATAACGATGACGTCACACACACAGTTACACACTCAACTGTGTGTAACAAATTTAAGACAGTTTTCACTGTTACATTAACAAATAAACTCATAAAAACAGTACATAAGCATAAATTAGGGCTTAAAAAATTTATACTAACATTATAAAGGTGATATTAAACACACACACACAACTATGTGAATTATATATAAGAAAACATAATGTTCGATAACAGTGAAATTAGGGCTAAAAGTTGTACGAACATTATAAAGATAAAGATAAAGGTTCACCGAATAAATTTTTTTTTACTGTAGATGATATAATGCAGTGAAAAAAAAAAGATATTATTTATACATGATATTTGGAAATTGCCTAGAAGCTTTGTGTAGGGTGATTTTGAAATCAAAAACCCAGTTATAAAGGAATGAAACAGTTATATGGTGTTGGAGGGGTGGTATATAAAGTATTTTGTGTTGTGCATATGGCAGGTGGATTTTTCTAATTAATTATTCTGATGAGGAGGATTTTTTGAATTAAATAAGTTGGGAGATATTTACCAAAAATGAAAGTTGGGTTAATTTTGAGTTTATGTCTGGCAAAACCAATGATAATGAAAATGAGCATGAAGCTGTAAAAAAAGCAGCAACTAGAACCACCTAAAGCTAATATTTATAAGCTTTTTATAAAGTAATAATTGACTTAAAAGAATTATAAAGTAGCTGCAAGGAAAACGAATAACATGATATTTATCTGAAACATCAATCACTTTTTCAATAACACACTACTAATAACTAAAATATTTTGTGCTTCGTGCAACCTTGAATATGAACGTCGAAAACAGTTTTTTTTTTTATTTTTTCGAAAGTGTATAGAGCTTGAATATACAGTTTTTTTAGTGTTTTTGAAAGTGTATAGAGCCTGTGCTGTCGACACGCTCTAAAGATGATATGAAAACGACACATAGTAGGAGATATTAGATACTTAAGGTGGCATAAGAAAGGGACGACATAACGTAATTTTTGTCTGACCTGTTTTTTCGTTTGAGATCATTTAGTCAGTTAAATTATTAGAACATTTTGTCGTAATATGTTTTATGTTTGATGAATGGTCTTGATACATTATCGCGTAAACTCTGTTACGTTCGTAATTGCTTTTAGCTTTAGCGATATCAAACAGTTTATAACAAAGTTTCGTATAAGTTAACATGTATATTTATAATAAACAAAGTTATATGTAAATATTATATGTACAAATTACTTTTATATGATTTATTTCCTCTTAAACCGAGATATAGCAAATTAAAGCTTCGTTCCTAAAAGGAAAAGCAATTCAATTTTTTTATTTGATACCAAGCTATGACTTGTTACTTGAAGGGGAAGACACGCGTCTTGTGTCTTTTCATTAAATATTTTATTCTATAAAAGTCAAGTATTTTAAGTTTATACGTAAAGAAAATAAAAATAAAAAAATAAAGAAAAAAAAAGTGAGAGAGAGAGATAAACTTAAGACGAAGGCACGTATAGAGAGTATGTGTTTCGAATAAAGCGTAAACATTCAGAAGTTTTGACAGGTGGAATAACATGCGGTCATGCCTTGCATATTCCTATTTCCTCGTCCATGCTAGCATGCTACATTATACATGTATGATATATTCATTGTACGTGACGTTAATGTGAGCTAGCCTTAAATCATATTGTGCTAGAATGGATGTAATTTTCACCAAACTCGTCGTCTATTAGTCAGCATCATATCATCGTTGATCACATCATTTATCCATTATCAAACATTTATCTATTATCAAACACTTATAGCAATGACTATCAAACCAAACACATTATATTGGAGTATGTCACTATATACAAAATACCTTACAATACACCACACACACAAAAAAAATGCAAACCTTCACTGGTATGCACCACAAAACCAAAAGCAAAACTCAACGCAGCACACAAAACATCACCACCATCGAGTCGTTTGTGATCGTTACGCCCGATCTTATGTGACTTGATTGATTGACTGTCACCGTCCTTGAAATAAACGTGTATCATATATGACGTTGACTAACTGAATGAGTATTTAGAGAGGTTCTCAATTTGAATATCACATAGCATAATTATGACCATTCTTTGTTACTACTAACTTTATATATTTGAAGTGTAAAAAGCTACCATAAGAAATAAACTGAGTTGCATACGTGATGAAAACCAGATATCTAGCGATCTTTTTTGAATATCTATACTATATAAAATGGAAAAATGGTCAAAGTGGAAAAAGTGAAAAATATTGAAAGTTGAATGTTGAAAAATGGCATTGAGAGAGAAATAAATAATATAATTATACTCTTATTAAACACCATTACTTAAAGTACAATAATTTATTCACATTGTACACCCAATTAAAAGCACATCTACCAAATTAAAAACAACAAATTGAAACCGTATATAGGGTTGACGTTGAAACCGATCCGGGTTGACTGTTGAAACCGATGCGGGTTGACCGACTTCAAACCCCTGACCGGTTTAATTTGACATTTTTTGACCTATCGGTTTGACTCGGTTTAAATCGACTGCGTTTTTTATCGGAACGGTTCAACGGTTGAACCATGAAATCGGGTTTCAAATTGACAAAATTATATGAGAAATGATAAGTATTGTGGAACGTGACAATTTTTTGAAAGGAAAGACCAAGTAATTGTAGTTTTTGGTTTATTTTGCTTTGACACATGTAATTTGTCATTTGTATAATGATATTTTAAAAAATGTTGCTCTTGCACCATTTAAGGACTAGCATATATGAATCGTCGTTTAAAAGTTAATATATATTGTATAGCTTTAAAAGGTTGCATATCAATAATGTTATGTAAGTTTATTAAAATCACAAAAATAAATAGTATTGTTATCTTTAGCGATAATTATTTGTACGTCAAACAAATAGCTTTGAACAATGCATAAATATCTATATAAATTGATAGTACAAAATAATCTTATATGGTGATATCCAATTTGCAAAGTTACAATTTTAAAGCCACACACCAAATGATAAACGTTGCACATGTAAAAAAATAGTTATCATTGCCAAATTACTGTAAACAAAACAAGAAAAATGTTGGTATACCTCTAAACTACAATATAATATTGCCACTACATAATTGCTTTTTGTAATGCTTGAATCTATTATTACTAAAAATCTTAATAACTTAAAACAATCATATTAGAAAATATACTCACACACTTAGATCGACTCCACATAATTTTTTAAAAAACTATATATTTATGCTGTTATGCAATCACGCATCAGAATTGTAGTTATTCGAAAACGATTCTCTAATGCTACAAATACAGTTTGTTGAAAGAAACTTATGGATTATCGGAACTTTGCAGAAAACTAGACATCGCTGCCGCTAGGCGCGGGTACTCGTCTAGTAGTTGACCAATGTAAGAAAGGTATAATGATATTGTTATTAAAAGATATATTAGCAGTTGTTTAACCCATGTTTTCGTTGATATTTGAAAGTTCTCCAAAATCGTTCAAGAGATCCATATGAGATTTAGTTAGATTCGGTTCAAAATGTTCACTTTTTTTAAAAACGATTATTTAATAATATTATGATCGCTACTGATGGTTGTACTCTTGTTGTAGCTCCTACGATAACCCGAATCTAAGGCTGAAAATCATTGTCACCAAACTCACCACCTCCACGTCAGCACCACATCATCATTCAGCACACCATGAAACCTACCACCTAACAAGTGTAATGGTCGTCACCAAACAAAACACATAAAAACATTTCACTATATGCAAACATACCTCACAATATGCCCCACAAACACACGCAAGCAAACAAAAAGTTGGCAAACCGTTTTGTAGTTTGCACCACCAAACCAATGCACAAAATGAGGGACCGCGTGTGAGTGGGAGGGGAAGTGATAGAGGCTACACCTGAAGGAGGGAGGTGGTGGTAGTAAATCACCCACATACCTTTAGTCCAAGTGCAAATGGATTTGGTACATTGAGATTTAAGAATATCGATCAATAATGGATTACTAGAAAATCAAAACCCGGTTGAAAAGGAGCGTAAATCTCGGTTTTGGAAACGGCCTCTAAAGGGTGAAGCATATAGAGCCCGATTTTGAAAACGAGCTCTATTACCTGTTAATCTGTTATAGATCCCGTTTTTCTATCAAAGAACATCGCTTTATGTGAAAGAAAAAAAAATAAAAAGAAAAAAACTTCCAACCATGATATCAAATTCCTTTAGACAAAATGAACATTGTATTGATACAAATAAAAAAGATTAACTTATATTACAACTTACTTTCTATTGATACATCGAGATTAATTTTGCGACTCATAACACATTTGAAAAAGCTACAAGCTTACTTAATTGAACATAGGTTTATTCACTTGAGATCATCCATATCTTGGCAAGGTGACCTCCTATGGTCGCAATCATGGCGGTTATCCTGTTTACATGATCGTACACTGATCTGAGACAACTGTGCGACAAAATTGCCAACTGAGAGTTTCTACAATAAACTACCTATAGTGCTATACAATGACGATAAATAATGCGATAGGCGCTACAACTTACATCACCTATGACCCAATCTTTGTTTCAACCACATGTGCATATTCATATAACAAAGTACAATAACAAAAAAAACTTTTTAGAATATGTATCTTCTCCTTTACGATTGTCGACACGTACAAGTGGGCTATATTTGAACTAATGGCACATTACATTAATGGTTAACAGTTCGAGTGACAAATATGATTATTAACAAATAATGCTGATGTTGAGACATCCCATAAGCTAATTTCCTATATGGAGTATTCTTCTGTATGAGAAACTTTTGTTGCCTAATGTGCTTTTATAACATATTGGATTTCACATACACATCAAACCATTAACACAAGAGGCGTACAAGATGAGTTTCTAGAGAGAGAAAGGGTTAGAGGTTTTGGGAACTTTAGTGAGAGAAAGAAAAATCTTATTATGAGCTCCAACTCTCTACCTTGGAAGGTATAGAGTATTTATATTACTTACATAAATCGCCACCTACGGGCTATGGATCAGGCATACAATGGGTAAAGACCCGTCCGTCCTCCACGGTGTTACTTAACTAAATACTACTTAACTTGTAATAATCTACGACTACGAGCTTTCTAACGATTACATATACTTGAGGTGACCGACTCTTTAATAACTGGATTTACTAAATCCTAATAGCTTTGTTTACACAAAGTGTCAAATGCCTATGCTACATTGTATTTGAAGTATTTGGCTGCAACATTGAGCTGTTTATACTCCTCAGCCTACATATTCAACCAATGATGATCATGATATGGATTTCACAGATGACCGTATCTTGGCAAGGTAACACCCCAACCCGACAAGGGTCCGAATGTCACATTATGGAGTCATATCAGAACATACTAATAAAATTTTGGAAGCGGAAGTCTTATAAAATAAAATACCACGTCATATAAACGAATGACTTACAAGAAAAATACAAAATCCAATATGTCAAAAATGTAATATTAAAATATCAAAACAAACGATCTTCCAGATAAGTCCAAAATGAAAAAGGAAAACTGGGGTCGGTTCACTCAAATGCTCCTACTCTCAGCCCATCAAAGCCCAACATCCTACTTGGTACCTGCTGCATGGAAAAGAAAATGCGGCTGAGCTTAAAAAGCCCAGTGAACAGATATAACAAAACGAAAGCCAAACATAATAGAGATACAAAAACAATCAAGGAGACTGATAACAAAGTCGTAACGAAATGAGCACGATGAGTCAATGAGTCAATAAGGAACCTGCATAACACAATATTAACATATAACCAAAAGAACATAAATCAATAGAGACCAAAGCAAAGTAGCGCGTCAGGGAACATACATAAGTACACATAAAATAACTAAACATATAAATACGGGACATAAACGAATAGGAATTGATAAACAGCATCATAAGCAAAAACAAGTAACCAAACAGTGTACAAGCATAGCCGTCAGCGTATCAACTAAACATAAATATGGCAACACAAATAAATTCTAAAATCAGAATAACATATAAGCCAAACTGAATTCTATAAGCAGGCGGAAGCAACTAAATTGAATGTAAGCATGGCAATCACACAAGTCAGATAACCCACAGTCAATAAACAAAACAAGTATCATAACCAGCGAAAATACTAACAACATTATAAGCATGATAGTCACATGTGTTAATACAAATAAGCCGTAAAAACGTTTATTTATATTTTACGATCTTCTAATGTTTTGTCGATAACAAACGTAAAATCATTTTAACGAAACAAATAAAATACGTAAACTGTTTGAGCCAATAGTTTTCTAACACACTTAAGTTTTCACATAAAACACTAAAACAAGTATAAGTGATTTTATGATTTAGTAATACATATGTACAACAACTAGTTTTTACATATTTGGGTAAATATATACTTAAACTAGTATATACTAAAATGGGTAAAAACTAACAAATGGTATTAACCCATAATCTATGGTATTGTCCAAACCACTTGACTTGGTACATTGAACTTGTATCTAATAAGTAACCCATGGATCAACCCATAACCCATGACCCATGGCCCATAACCAAAATACCCATGGGTAAAGAAGAGCGTCCCACGGATCCCTAGCTTTACGCTAGCCGGATCCCTTGTGGGAGGGATCCGTGGGATCCGGGGAACAGTAAACTTTCTCCTCTATAATAAGTGAGCCATTTCTTCCTTTTGGCTTACCACTCACACACATACTTTCTCCAAGTATTGTACCTCTCTAACCACTGATCCTAAGGGATCTTTCTATGTAGTTTGACTTTTGTTTTTGTGTGATTCTCTAGGTTCCTCTTAAAGGCGAGATTACCACTTCTTGAAGTCGAGCAAGCTCAAGTCCATGAGTTGCCATGCTTCGTCATCATCAAGACAACTGAGGTTCTCTTGTTGATAGTTCTTTCTTCCTCCGTAGATGTTGTGTTGAAGGCATTAGTGAAGGATGCCGAAAGAGTCAAGACGAAAGCATTAGTGAAAGGTGCTTAACGTCCGTGTCAAAAGCATTAGTGAAGGATACCAAGGAATCAAATCAAGTGGCATTAGGGAAGAATGCCTAGGTCGTATAATCGATGAGGTGCATCTTTATACATATAAGGATTAGTTTATTTTAAAGGATGGTGATATCCTTGATGGTGTTGTAACAAGGAGTAGATCTCCTTGAGATTAGGTGTTGTGTTGTGTTGGGTAGTAGTTCCTCCATAGTAATGGAACTAGGTGCTTAGCCTAGTACCTAATAAAGGGTAGGCGACGTTGTGGTAGGTGTAGTTCACCTTGGAGTGAAAGAACTCGGTGGTTAGCCTAGCACCGGATAAAGGGTAGACGACGTTGTGTTAGGTGTGGTTCGCCTTGGTGTGAAAGAACTCGGTATTTAGCTTTGTACGGGAAAAAGGTGTAAGCGACGTTGTGAAGGCTTCTCCGCCATAAGGATATTGGTGTCTTGTAGTGTTTACGAACTCTCGAGTAGGTGACTCGGGGAGTGGAGTAGGGCAAGGAAGGTGTCCTTGTAGCCGAACCACTATAAATACTTGTGTCGTGGTTATGTGCCTCTTACTCTCTATCTTTCATTATACGTTTATATATCTATCTATCAACGTCCAACATAAACAAACAAATAGATTGACATAAGTCGATCTAAATATTTTAAAACGGAGTTTTATTTGGTAAAACTATTCAACCCCCCATTCTAGTTTTCCACAATTGGCATCAGAGCTTCGTTACCAAGTTTCTTAAAGTATGTTGTACTTTAAAAACTTGATACGATCCGTGTATGTTTGAAAACTACAAAGAAGGATTTTTCATGTCATTTTTTTATCATTTTATTGGACATTGATAGATCATCCTAACATTTTTTGTTTCAAGAAATCTTCACGCTAGGATCTCTCCAAAACCTTCATTTCTATTCAAAGAATAATGAAGTCAACCTTCAAGAAAGGATCTAAAAGTAATCACAACTTACTTACGCCAAGTACAAAGGATTACTTTAAGAGCTCATGAAGTATTTCTGGTATTATGCCAAACCAAGAAGCATAGAGGTATATTTTACTTTTCATTAGATAGCTTACATGAGTTTATTGATATCATAGTTCCTTTGTTTAATAATTGCTAGTCTCTTTAAAAGTCTCTTTCGTCACTTTTCCGTCTTATTCATCATCGGGAATAGTATTCCTTTTGATTCGTCAAACTAACGCCGTCGTCACACATGAACCCTCGAAAAGTAACTTATCAAAACCCGTCGACCAAAAACAACCTTTCATTTGATACCTCTAAACTACTTTTTAGTAAGCTAGCTTATAGCCTACTACAAAAATAATGCCAAACAAACCTGTTTTTGTCCACAAGAGTCGGATCCCCTAGTTTTACTAGCCGGATCCACATACAAGAGATCCGGAACCGTGGAACAGAACACGACTATCGCATTCAAAATCACCACCGATCTTTTTCCTCTCCTCACATAACACAAAAAAACGACTAAACTACTGATTTCATCCTCATTGGACTCCATACCCTCAAGTATTCCTCTCTAGAACACCATTGTAAGTTTTTACACTAACTTGTTCTAATTTTCATCACCCTCATCCTAGGGTTTATGGTTTCACAATCTCTAATCAATTAATCTAATTAGGGTTTTCAAAATTAATCATTAAAAGGGGTTTTTTTACATAATTAAGATCACTTCGTGTTCACAACATTGTTAATACAAATCAAAACCATAAACCCATCTCAACTAATTTTACCTAATTGGAAAATTTGTGTTTCTAGGACCAACCATGCATAAATCCACACAACAAGATCATCATGATACCGTCCATTACCTTACTCATTACTATCGAAATGAGGAATTCTCAAAAACCGACCGGAAGGTCTTCAAAAAGCTTGAAAAACGACTTATCCACGAAGGCAGTGTAATCAAGGAATGTTTCCTTGAGGATACCGACATTCGTCAAGCCTTCTCGGCAATCAATTTTGATTGTCTTCTTGACATTGATGAACAAATTTGTCCTGTCTTCATCTTTGAGTTTTATAAAAGCATTAGGATCATTCGAAACGCCGATGATAGCATTTCAATCGCCTTCATCATGAATAAACGAAACTTCATTCTCCCGCTCAACACCTTTTGCTCAAATTCTTTGCATTCCTTGTGAAGGAATTTGTATGTACTCTCAAGATTGGGCAATTAACGCTCAAAACCTTGCACTTGATTCCAAACCTATCTACAATACTCCTCTCAATGATCCCGAAACCATTCGAGATACTATCTTCAAGGTTAGGACCGACCAATCCCGTTACAACCGAAACAAAAAGCCCATTCACCGTGATCCTTTTCAAATGAAACTTTTCAAAATGCATCCCATATTTAAAAAATGTGAAGAAATCCTTAGGGAAAACGTCATAAGCCTAGTTGGTAACAAGGATCATCCAAACGCATGTCTTGTGCAAATGATCTATTGTCTTATCCACCAAAAGCCATTTAATCTCGCCTATTACATGGTAAGGAGAATGGTCGGGGTAGTCAAAGCTTCCAACATGGTACTTCCATATGGTATGCTCCTAACACGACTTTGAAAGTATGTTAGTGCATTGCAACCATCTCGTATCAACAATGATCATTTCTTTGCCGATCATGTAATGGTACCTCTTACCAAAATACCCTCTAAACGCTTCATGGTCAATGGAAAGAAACCTAAAGCTCTTTCGGACTCCTCGGAAGGAGAAGAAGATGAAAATGAAGAAGAAGAATATGTCGACCCCATAGCCAACATTGAATTGGAACCCTTTGATTACTACGAACAACTTCCAACCATTCCAAACGAGACAGCGGAATTTAAACAATTGAGGGGCATGATTTAAAATCTTGCTTACCATCTCACAAAGTCGTCAACAAGGAAAAGAAAGAATTGACAAAAGAGACAATAGGAATATGCTTATTTTCAACACTTGACTTATGTATGGATGATTATGTTTTAGCACTTTTGTTTGTGGTAATTTGGATATTGTTGCTTCTACCATTATCAATGAGTGTTGTTATGTGATGACATGCGTGTACTTGGTGTTTAATTTAAAGGTTAATTAGTGTGCAAAATCTGCACATTATTCTGTGGGGGTTCTGATCTGCAGATGCCGGATCACTAGGATTAGCCTAGACGGATCCCTCCCTTGAGGGAACCGTGGGATCCGTGGCATTAGATCAGTAATACAGCATCCCTTACATCAAGATAACTTACTAGATAAAATCACATTAGCTAAACATAAGATATTAGAACTCAACTAAGTCTACTTCAAGGATGAGAAAACCTTAGACTCACTTATAGCTTACATAAGACCTTAGTCAAAACGTCTTTTAATTTATCAAATCGTCAAAACCCACCATATTTCCGCTTCAATACTCACAAATTGTTTTTCATCTTTCAAAACACTTAGGTGGACATATTGAACAATTTTAGGAAATTGTTTCTAGTCATCTTTATCTCAAAGTGGGTCAAAAATTAGTTTTTCAATTCTTGTGATTTTTAAGGATTTTTTAAATTCCATCTCAAGCTAAAATCTGATCTCTATGATCATTTATTATGACTTGACACCACCAAAACTCTTAGTGTTATCCTTGAACAACCATTGGTAGTCATTTAGTCCCATTTTCCTTTCATAAAAAGCAATCATTTGCTATAACATTCATTATTCCTGATCATTCAAGTACACCCTCATTTTAGATACTTAGGAGAACGGAAACACTCAAAATGATGTAGGTTTTAGCTCTTAGAAACTTCATTTCTAACCTTTCATAACTGCTGAGAGCCAGATCCTTAGGATTAGCCTAGCCGGATCCCTCAAAGGAGGGAACCGTGGGATCCGGGTGACAGATTATGTCAAATCTAGCCAAAACAATCATTTCAAGCTCATCTTGCTTACTTAGACACTTCATCTCATCTTTATTAAGTTCCTAGATCATGAAAATTCTGACCTTCAATCTTGTGCATATTAATCATCACATTTTTAAGAATCTTAGTGGCTTAAGTCTTAAATGCACTTACCAAATTTTTCTCTTCATAAGTCATATTGCTAGAACACCTTAGTCATCAAACTCAACACAATTCTCAGAAATTACAAACATATTCCTTAGTCATTTCATCATGAGAAAAGCTCCTAGTGCTAACTCATCCACCCAAGAAACTTACTAGGGTCATACACGAGGTTTCCTCAACCGAATCATCTCCGGTTAAGTCCACAAATGCTAGGATTTCCCCTACACCAAAGAAACCAATCAAACTAATCCCCAAGAGGATTGTTCCCACAAGGATATCATCACCAAACTCTACTAAACCAAACATACCCTCTTTAACTCAACCGACATCATTGGTGCCTAGAGCCACCTCACAATCATCTCCACATTCTCACAACTTAGAAGACTTACCTCTTTGGCCATCTCATCTTCCACCACTACCAACAAATTCACTTGAAAAGGTTGTGCAACAAAACCAAAGTGTTGAATCAACACTTGCACCAATATCAACCTCTCCTATTCCCCCCAATAGTCCATTTTGGATTATGAGGAGACATCAAAGTCAACCACCCGACCACATGGAAGTTGACGCTTCCTTACCTCCACCCTCAAACATTGTTGAGCCACCACTTAATGAGCCTCCACCAATTCCTCCTTTTGAGGATCTTCAACCCACTTCACTTGAACCTCCGCTTCAAGAAGCTCAAAACCATGACAAGGATTGCTATCATTGTCAACATGTTGAAAGGTTGATACATGAACTACGTGAAGAGCAACGTTTCATGTTTTATCACCTCCTCGAACGTTTCCAAGAGGTCAACAAGCCTAAACAACAATGAGCATCATTAGCTCAAACTTAGTTGAATCTTGAGTTTGGGTAACTCATTAGCATTAGTAGTACTTGTATGGCTAGATTATTCTCTTAGTTTTAGAGATTTTTTTGATTATCTCTTGTTTTTATTGAATGAATGTCTATATGCCATGATTGTTTTGTGTTTTGTGCTTGCTAAATCATATACATATTTCACCTCTTCATTAGCATTGTTTGGCATATCTTCATTCTTGCTGTCACCAGACAGCCGGATCCCTAGAAATGGCCTAGACGGATCCCTCCATAAAGGGAACCGTGGGATCCGTGGTTCAGAAGCACAAATTACTACTAACTTGAGTTTTATTTGCAGGAAATTATGCACTATACTCTTGTTTTCTAACCTTTACTTTGTAGATTTTCAAAATACACATGAAGATTTTGACACCATAAAGCTAGGGGGAGCTTTGTGTCAAACCATACATTGCAAATCCATTTGCAACTTGATCCTTATTTGGATTACTCTTCATGACACCCCATTGCAATGTTGCAATCTTCAAGGGGGAGCATTTTCATCACAAGGACGAACCATTTGCAAACATGTTAGGATTTAGTAAATCTAGTCATTAAAGAGTCGGTCACCTCAAGTATATGTAATCGTTAGAAAGCTCGTAGTCGTAGATTATTTAATGTTAAGTAGTATTTAGTTAAGTAACACCGTGGAGGACGGACGGGTCTTTACCCACTGTATGCCTGATCCACAGCCCGTAGGTGGCGATTTGTGTAAGAACTATAAATACTCTACCTCCCAAGGTAGAGAGTTGGAGCTCATAATAATACTTTCATTTTCTCTCACTTAGTTCCCAAAACCTCTAACTCTTTCTCTCTCTAAAACTCCATAGTATCGCATCTCTTTGATCTTTGGTTTAGTGTGTTTATGAAATCCAATATGTAACAATTGGTATCAAGAGCCATGGTTTGATCATCTCTCTTACATATCCTTGGATTTCTAGTGGTTTTAGATGGTTTTTGAGTTTGAAAAAGTTTAGTGGTTTTTGCATCATTTGGATCATCTCTAGTGTTAAAGCTTGAATTTTGGGTGTACTTTTTTGTTTAGAATCATTGTAAGTGATTGGGTTTTGATTTGGTAAGCTTGAATCACTATGGTTGAGCTTGTTTTGGATTGAAAAGTGTGTTTTTGAAGTTTTTCTTGCGAGCGACTTGGTTCTCGTTGTGATTTTCATCGTAGCGACTTGCTTCAGTAAAAGTTAGCGAGTTACAGTGTTAATTGTTAGCGACTTGATACTAGCGACTTGGATCTTAGCGAGTTGTTCTTTAGCAACTTAACTGTGTCTAGCGACTTGGTGCTTAGCGACTTGCTGTCATAATTCTTAGCGACTTGGTGTTAGCGACTTGGACCTTAGCGAGTTACTCTTTAGCGACTTGACTGTGTAGCGACTTGGTGCTTTAGCGACTTGTATCTAGCGACTTCGGTCTTAGCGACTTGGTTGATCTTTTGTTTGTAATACGATTTTCTCTTGATTTAGTAAAATCCCGTGAAAGAATCTATTTCCCGGTTTAATCATAGAGTTATAAAATCCCGTATAATCTGTTAACATGTTTACCAACGTACCTACAATCATCTCCACTGTTGCTGAGGATGTTCAAGCATTTGGTTCGATACTCGTCCACCCATGCTTGACGAAGGCTGACTTCGACTCTTGGGCTCAACGAATCAGTTATCTTGTCTTGGAAAGGAAAATGGGGTCAACATTCTCAAATCTATTGATGAAGGACCATATCAGATTGAGACTACAAGAGACATAATTAACACTGCAGCAGATGGAACAATGATCTTTGGAATGGACGGACCAAAGATGTATGATGAGCTCAGTGATAAGGAGAAAAAGAGATTCGATCTTGATGCTCAGGCTTCAAACATCATACCGGGGTCTTCCAAAAGACATTTACAAGCTAATCAATCACAACGAAGCCAAGCGTTTGGGATAATGTCAAGATGCTTCTCTCAGATTCTGAATTAACTAAGGAAGACAGAGAATCACAGCTGTATGATGAATTTGAGCACTTCAAGATGAAACCAGATGAGAGTGTCTATGAGTACTACGTGAGATTCCATAAGCTTGTGAACGATATGAGGAACATCAAAATGACTATGCCAAATATTCAGCTGAACTCAAAGTTTGTGAACAACTTGAATCCCGAATGGCAAAAATTTGTCACCGCTGTGAAGCTAACTAAAGGATTGAAGAATACAAACTATGAGCAACTGTATGCCTTTCTTCTTCAGAATGAGATACATGCTATGTTTGAGAAAAGGGTTCTAGAACAGTTCAAAACCAACCAGGGAGAAACAAGTTCCTCAAATGACTCAACAGCCTTTTACACAAATGTTGGTATTACTACCAAAGCTTCTCAAGTCATACTCATGGGTAATGGTAATTACAAACTCATCCCTGATCCAACATATAAGCCTCCGGACCCAAACACATTCATGGAAAACTTCATCAATCAACTGTCTCTCATGGTCGACCAAAACATGAACTCTCTTCCACACACCAACAATAACCTCAGAACAGCATCCAATCCACACAATCAAGCAACTATCAGAGATGGAAAGGTTATGGTGCAACCTTGTTCAAGAAAGGCAAGTATGAGCAGGGAAGAGGAGGAGTTGGTAGAGGATATGTGGTAAATCAGAATAGGGGAAGGAATGGGAATCAAGGACAAGCAAAGCCGATCAAATGCTACAACTGTGGTGGTGATGGACATATTGCTAGGAACTGCACATCTCCAAAGCGTCCACAGAATGTAGAATACTTGAGAGACAAGATGTTGCTTGTGCAAGCTTCGGGATAATGGAGCCGCTTTGGATGAAGAGGAGTTGTTGTTTCTTGTTGAGGGCAATGCCAAGACATATGATGCTGATGTTGATGAACAACCAATTCTGGAGATAGGTCATAATCATCAAAATGCATTTCAAGTAGCGACGTGATGCATTTGACTCGATGTCGATGATGAACCTCTTGCTGAAACAATCTTCATGGCCTAGCATCTCACCTATGGTCTCTCCAAAGGTCTCTCCACCACAACAAGCTGGTCCATCCAAAGACAAAATCGTCTCAGAGGTATTAAAAATATATGATGATGTTGATCAGCAAAAGAAACATGATAAGGTTCAATCGCGAGAAACCTTTGACTTAGATATGCTAATATAGGCAATGATAATATTGTCCCATATGATCAATATGTGACAATGAAAGTGCGATTGAACCAAATGATGTATCTAATGCAGTCAATGATGACTATATCTTTGATGAATACACTGCATGTGCCCCTGATGATTATGTTACCTCTGAACTGAATGCCTATAAAGAACAAGTTGCTATTTATGAACAACGTGCTAAGTTTGAGTTAACCACCCATGAGTAGGAAATGGATGACCAAATGCGTACAATTATTAGAAAAAGTAATTTTAGAGAAGAAGTATTAAAACAAGAGTTAAACTCCTTACAAGAAAAGCTTTCTAAAACTGCTAAGCAAAAACAAGAACTTCAAGAAAATGTTAAAATGCTTAAGCAAGAATTCAATGCTAAGGAATCAAAACTTTTGAATGATTTTTACAATCTAAAAACTTTGAAAAACAAGCTTGAAAATAAGTTGTACGTACAAGGGAATACCATTCAGACTGCTCACTTGATCACTAAGCATAGAGTCTTAAGCGATAAGCATAGCATTCTCCTTGTTGAGGAACCAAATCCAGAGGTCATTAAAAGGGCTAGAGCTGCTACTAAGGTACTTTATGATGGTAATGAAATCCTTAAGCCTAGGCAGAAACCTAGTTGCTGAGTGCCTTGAGGAAGATAAGAAATCCGATGAAGTCACTAGGGAGAAAATGAATAAGAAGCTAGAAGATCCTGAGTGTAAAATGAATAAAATAACAATAACACCCCATGATTACGCTAAGGAAAATTGGATATCCTTAAAAAAGTTTAGACCTCAAACACAGCTGACCCCAGAACAAGTGTTTTGGAAAAAGGATATGGACATGAAAAAAGCTGATGAGTTTGTTGAAAAGAAGCCCCCATGTAGGAGACTTTGCTGTTTATCCCCCAATACCCCAATGCATTTAGTTCCTAGATCAATTCCCACTAAGAGCAAGACCTTAATCAGCCAATATGTAATTTTTCAATTATTTGTTGATTTTGAGAAAACTTGTAAAAAAAGGATCACACCCATGGGATAAGCGAAGGGAAGGGGTTTGAGCAAACTAAAGAATGCTAGTTAACTGAGGTCATGCCTTTCTTTAAACAATTAAAAGGCCAATTTGAGAGTCTTAAAAAAGGGATGGATTTAGATATTAAAGAAATGGAAAAGGAATTTGATGCGATGATTGTTGAGGTTAGTGACTATGAGCGAGAATTAAAATATAATGAGATTGAGAGGAAGAACTTGCACACCTTGAATGAGAATCTTATTTCTGAATGTATTGCTCAAGATGTGTTTTACTACTCAATTGTTAGTTAATGCTTCTCAATTTCATGAATTATCTGTTGCTCAGAAAGTCTCTCATGATCGTGTCATTGAGCTTGAAAAAACTAACTCTAAATTGCATGATAAAGTTGAACAGGATGATCATGATAACTTGGTGAAACAGGTTTCTAAATTGGAAGTTGAGCATCTTGCTTTGCAATTAAAATATCAACATCTAAAAGAAAATGTTAAAACCTTAAATATCAAGACATCCTTGGATGCTCCTGAATTTGATGCAGTTTTTGAAATTAGCAAACGTGATGAACAGATTCGAGCTCATTGTAACACGATCAAAAAATTGAGAACCCAAATTTCACAATTAAAGGGTGAAAAGAACAATGAGACAGGCTCTCAATTGCCTCCTCCTTTAGATTCTCAGAGTACTCAGACGTTTCATCTTCAAAACTTGATTAATGTTTTACAAAAGTAAAATGAGAGTTTTTTAGAAGAAAATGAAAAGGTCAAACAACACTTTAAAGAGTTATATAATTCAATGAAAGTCACTCGTGACAAGAACAACGAAAAAATAACTTCTTTACAAAAGGAAATTGAGAATCTGAGGAGTTAGGAAAAAGGAAAACTGCCACTTGTTTTTAATGAAAATGTTACATCAAAGTCATTCACATACTGCAAATATACTGTGACTGTTAAATACATTCCTCCTCATCTTAGGAATAATGAACCTGTGTTTCATAACTATTGTGCTCACCTTAAGGATAGTCTAGAATGTCTCCGTGAAATTGTGGAAGAGGACTTCATTAATAAACCTCTTGATCGAGAAATTAGGTTTGCTTGCATTCAGGCCAAACGATCTCAAGAGCTGCTAGAATGTTTAATTGCAAATGTCCTAAATCCTTATGTGCAAAAGGTAAAGCTGTGATATCTTGTTCTATGCCTAGTGCCAAGCATACAAACCATTCTATGCCCAGTTTTAAGAAAGTGAACACTAATGTGCCTTCAAGTAGTTCAGATCCCTGCACGTCTAGTTCAGGAATGCAAAAGTAGATCAACCAACTAATGTTCCCATAATTCCCTCTACAGGAGTAATTAGTGACATAAAAGCAAGCTTCAAAGCCTCCGGCAATACCAAGCAAGATAGGACCTCGCAAGCTAAGAATGTGCATTGGAAGAGAGTAGAAGATCACCCTAGGAATATTAAGTTTGAGTTGAATAAAGCGAATCGTGTTGATTCTAGTATTAGCTATAAAGCGTCTTGTAATTAATTAAATTACGCTACTATTCATGCAAACCATGTAATGATGACTTGATTTCATTTACTAATCATGAATGTGGTGTGAATGTTTTGTCTAATCTTTGTCAAATGCCCGATAAATCTGTTAATGTTAAAAATCAAGCTAAGAAGGCTAAAAGGCAAAGGCGAAAGAAAGAAAGTTAGAAAGCGGTGGAAACCCACCGGGAAGGAAATTTAGTAATATAGGTTATCAATGGATACCTATTGGGCGTAAGGTTAATGAGTTTTGCCCTAAATTTGCTAAGTCAATGCCAATTAGAAAATGGATGCCTCTTGGTAGAACTATTCCTTTAAGAAGTGAACATACTTTGAATAGGTCAAATATGGACACTAGCGCTGCATCTATTTCTAATGATTCCATTGTTTCTACTTCTGATGTGGGTGTTCCAATCACATTTACTAACCAAGTGGAACCCATTCTTGCATGGGGATCCCAATTATCCAGTTATCCATTCTTGTCGTGTTCAAGCTGCGGATCGTTCAAATCGTTTTGCGGTACTTGGACTCAGGCTATTCTAAGCATATGACTGGAGATCGCTCGCGGCTCATGAACTTCGTGAGTAAATTCATCGGAATTTGTTAGATTCGCAACTAGCGACCACTTTGGAGCAATTATGGGTTATGGTGATTATGTAGTTGGCAAAATTGTAATCTCCAGGGTATATTATGTTGAAGGTCTTGGTCATAACTTATTCTTTGTTGGTCAATTCGTGATTCGATCTAGAAGTGGCATTTAGAAAACATACTTGTTTCGTTAGAGAATTCGATGGTGTGGAACTATTAAGAGGAACCCGTGGTTCAAATCTATACACCATCTCTATCGAAGACATGATGAAGTCCTCTCCAATCTGCTTGTTGTCAAAGGCTTCGAAAACAAAGTCATGGTTATGGCATCGTCGTCTCAATCACTTGAACTTCAGCACCATGAATAACCTGTCCGAAAGGACCTTGTCGAGGCTTACCCGAGTTAAAATATGAAAAAGATCATCTTTGCTCAGCTTGCCAATTGGGAAAAAGCACGAAATATGCCCACAAATCAAAACCCACAAACTCGGTAATGGAAGTTCTTCATACCCTTCATATGGATCCTGTGGACCAATGAGAGTGCAAGCGATAAATGGGAAGAAATACATTCTAGTCATTGTTGATGACTACTCTCGATTTACTTGGGTAAAGTTTTTGAGGACAAAGGATGACACTCCAAATGTCATCATCAAACTTATCAAACAGCTTGAGTTCAACTCAACAATCTGTTAGAATTTTTCGAGAACAGACAATGGCACGAGTTTGTTAACAAAGACTTAATTCAGTTTTATGAAAGTGTTGGGATCAGTCATCAAAGAAGTGTTCCACGAACTCCTCAACAGAACGGTGTAGTTGAAAGGCGAAATCGAACTCTTGTGGAAGCCGCAAGAACAATGCTAATTTATTCAAAGGTTCCAATGTTTCTATGGGCAAAAGCCATTGCCACTGCTTGCTACACCCAAAATCGTTCCCTCATACATACCTCTCATGGAAAAACTCCATATGAACTTGTCCATAAAGCGAAAACCGATCTCTCCTACCTTTGTGTGTTTGGTGCTTTGTGCTACCCAATGAATAACAGTCAAGATTTAGGTAAATTAAGAGCTAAGGCGGACATTGGAGTTTTTGTAGGTTATGCATCTAATAAGAAGGGTTACCGAATCTACAACAAAAGAACTTGAGATATCATGGAAACTACTCACGTCACGTTCGATGAGCTGTCCGGGCAAATGGCTCCACCCAGTTCTGGACCCGCAACTCAACTTTCATCAAGTAGTCCTATCAGTTCTACTCTCGTTTCAAATCCCTCACTAGCAACTCATTATGTACCTCCTTCAAAAGATGATTTGAAGAAATTATTTGATCCTATGTTTGATGAACACTATGAGCCATGGGCTAATGATCTGTCAATTCCATCATCAGAGGCCGCTCCTATCCTGTCAATGAAGTTAACCCTTTTTAAGGTCACTAAGTCAAGAAGCCTGCTGCGATCACTCTGTCTCATCAACAAATCATCAATCATCGAATGTACATCATGGAATTGTTTCTGGCACCCATGATGAAGTTAATCCCTTTGCTAATCCAGAAGATGAACCTTTTGAAAATATATTTTCTCCTGAATCATCATCAGAACCATCTTCATCGAGGAAAATTGACTCTGCTACTTCGTTCCTCAACAACAACCACATGAACACCTTAGAAAGTGGACACATGATCACCCATTGGACAACATCATTGAAAACCCTTCTCGTTCGGTATCACACGTCGACAACTTGCAACCGATGCCTTATGGTGCTTCTTCAACTCTGTACTCTCTTAGATCGAACCAAAAGACGTCAAAACTGCTATGAATGAAGACAGCTGGTTCAGTGCCATGAAAGAAGAAATTCATGAGTTTGATCGACTAGATGTATGGGAATTAGTACCTGCTCCAGATTGTGCTATGATCATTGCTCTAAAGTGGATCTTCAAAGTGAAACTTGATGAGCATGGTGATGTTTTAAAGAATAAGGCTCGATTGGTTGCAAAAGGATACCGTCAAGAGGAGGGTATTGACTTTGAAGAATCATTTGCTCCATTTGCTCGTATCAAGGCAATCAGAATCTTCTTGGCTAATGCTGCAAGTAAGAACATGGTAGTTTATCAGATGGATGTAAAGACGGCCTTTCTTAACGGATATCTTAAAGAAGTCGTATATCGTCGGCCAACCTGAAGGGTTTGTGAATCCAGAGCATCCTACTCATGTCTATCGTTTGAAGAAAGCTCTTTACGGTTTGAAGCAAGCTCCAAGGGCATGGTATGATACGCTATCAAAGTTTCTTCTATCTACTGGATTCAGCAAAGGAGTAGTTGATCCTACATTGTTCACTAGAAAGTCAGGCAAACATTTAATTCACGTTCAAATATATGTTGATGATATTATTTTTGCCTCGACTGACCCAAATGAATGTGATTGTTTTTTAAATGAAATGGGTTCCAAATTTCAAATGTCAATGATGGGACAAATGTCATTTTTCTTGGGATTACAAATTTCACAAAGTCCAGGAGGCATTTTATAAATCAATCTAAATATGCAAATGAGATTTTAAAGAAATTTGGATTTTGATTCTAGTGACCACTATTGACACTCTATGATAGAGCGTACTAAAGCGGATGAGGACCACTCGGGGATCATGGTAGACCAAATGAAATATCGTAGTATGATTGGATCCGATGTACCTCATGACCAAGAGACCAGACATTTGTTTCATTTGTTTGCATGTGTGCTAGATATCAGGCTAAGCCTACTAAAAAGCACCTTGAAGCGGTTAAAGGGGTCTTTCGGTATCTCAAGGAAACATCAATATGGGACTTTGGTACCGAAGGACACGGTATGTCACTAACAGACCTATCTTGGATGCTTTGATCATGCGAGGATGTCAAGATACACGTCGAAGTATGCGGAGGTGCTTTCAGTTTCTAGGTGATAAGCTTGTGAGTGGTCTTCAAAAAGCAAATGAGTACTTCTATTTCCTCTACAGAGGTGAATACATAGCCATGTCATCTTGTTGTGCTCAAATCCTATGGATGAGATCCCAATTATCGAACTATGGCTTTGAATTCAACAAAATCCTCTATCTTGTGATAATAAAAGTGCTATTGCTCTCTCATGCAACAACGTTCAACACTCAAGAGCAAAACACATTGACATTCGACATCATTTCATCTGGGAGCAAGTAGAAAACGGTGTGGTGGAACTTTATTTTGTGAGGTGAATACCGGTTAGCGGACATCTTCACCAAAGCTCTTCCTAGAGAACGTTTTGAGTTTATCCTCCCACGACTTGGTCTAAAGAGTCTACAACCGGAAACACTCAAACGTCTTCAAGAGGAAGTCGAGGAGTAAAGGTCTTTCTTCATCCATATCTTGTAAATATTTATTCGAAAAGCAAAATACAAAATTTCAAAACCTTCAAAAAGCAAATAGAAAAATATAAAACTTTCAAAAATTCCATAAAAATTTGAAAAATCTTGAAAAATTTCAAAAAAATATTGTCATTTTGTCATGTTTTTCTCAATTCGAAAATATCTACGGATCTTGTGTTGTCATTCAAAGAATGACTTACGGGACTTTAGATATTGGTGAATGTTCTTAAAAATGGGAGAAAGTGAAACTATGGTTTATTGTCATTTCAGGCAATAACCCGTTTTCAAAGAAAGAACAGAGCCATGCTTTATCTTGTTTTCAAATCTCATGCTCTGATTCTTTAAAACAATTACTACCATCTAATGAAAACTAATTGCTTTGTTAAATAACTCGAACTCTATTTTTGAAAATCATCTGGTCTTAACTTTTGTCAAAATATCTATCTCTCAATCAACAACTTATGTCATTGATTGAGGGGGAGAATGATTTCAATTAAATCAAAAGGTTGTTCGACATTCAATTGTTTTTCAAAAAGATAATCATGCATGTTTAATCAATGGAGTGTAAAGTCTCAAAATCCGATCCTTATTAGTTAAAATGTTCTCATAATCAAGTCACAATTCTCCTCAAAAGCTTTCAAAATCAATTTAAATCTACAGAGATCACAAATCTCAAATGATTTGAAAATTGTGATCGGGGGAGAATTGGTGATTTAAATTGGATTTAAACTGATAATTTGACAAATGGTTTCGTAAGTGTTTAGCAAGCTTTCCTCCCACATGTGCCAAACGATTTCAAAATTTCCATGCACATGTTGAGGGGGAGCATCCTTTTAAAACCACAAAGAATTGAAATGTGATTGATCTGTATCTAAGTCTTTGGTTCCTTCTAATATGTGCAAAACTCTTTCAAACCCCGAGGCACATATTGAGGGGGAGCTAATTTATGAAAACCTCATCCTTCCTTAAATATGCTTTATCTACTAGATTTGATCAGGGAAGTGATGTTGATATCTTTTAGAAAATGGTAATCAAAAAAATTAATTCTTCCTCTTTGCCTCGTGTGCCAAAATGATTTCAAATACATGAGGCACATGTTGAGGGAGCTCTGTTCTAAAAATATCAAAAATAATTAGAGTACAAAATGCTTTGATAATATATCACAAGTATCTGGATTGATTTTCAAATGGTTTTCAATTGATTCCAATGGCGGATGAACAATACCAAATAGACCGACCAAATTTACTTTATGTATGGTGATATAAGGATGATAAGGTTAGGTATTGTTCCCATGATCCTTGAACGAAGGATCTACCGAGGACAATCCACTAGATAGTGTAGAAGTCCTTAGGTTTGATGAAAAAGGGAGAAAAGTGAGTTATGGGAAGAGTGCGGTGAGGCGAGCTAGTCTGGAATAAACCCAACAAGGTTCTAGTTATGATGTCTCGGTAGCTTGAAGGGGTTGAAGAATGAAAAAGAAATGAAATAAGAAAAGGGTGAAAAGAAATAGCCCTCCATTAATTCAACCTTAGGGCAGAAACCTGGTTCAATTCATATGCTCTTGGTGGTTACCAAGGTAACATCGGTATTGAAGACAAGACGTCATGGACCCAGTGACGCACTGTACTACAACTTCCCAATCTACTCAAGTTCCTCTTAAAAGGACTTGTTTCATTATCACGGGGAACCGACATTATCTATCGACTTTCTCTTAGAGTTTGTTGATATTGAAGAAGGAGACCCTCTCCCTAGTCTCCGGCATAGGAACCAAATGTGCACTATTGATTCTAGAGCCACGAGATCATCAAATAAATCTCTTTAGGACACTGTCATTAAAGACTCTCTGTTTCACACAATGTGGAAAGAGAGATCTTATCTTATGAGTCCTACGCATTATCCTAGTGGTATTGCGGAACATCGCGAGTGATATGCAAACATATTCACAATAATGATGGAAAGCCTTCTGGAGCCAACATCAAACAAGCTCACGGTGGGTGGCATGTGAGATCTATCCATAGATCAACCGTGTGACAAGCTGAACGAGAAACAATGGGGCGAGTCATAATTATGACTCAATCACGGTTCGAGTTATGGATTGACGGATACCTTTGAAAACCGGTCGTTGTGCTTAAAAACTCTTTTCTTTAGCACATCGATTGTGTACTCATATTTCAAAATAAAAGGTGTTTATGATTGATAATTGATTTTTCTTTAAAACCTTCATTGTATTGCAAAAACAATTTCTATTGTGCGGTACATGATTGTTTTTCAAAATATCTTTTCATCAATCGATTGAATCTCATTTGGTTCACTCACTCGTGTTGTCTTCTTTGAGACGTTCCGATTTAAAACGGCTAGAGCATTTGCGAAACCTCAGGAAATTCTTGAATTATACCCTTTCCGCAGGCGGTGTACTATGCAAGATTTGATCAGCGGGGAACCAGGCCGTATACCTCAATTCAGCGAAAGTGATCAAAGACACTTTCGTGCACTTTATTGCTAGCTTGTTGTATGCAGTACGCTGGCGTTTGCTGGTGATCGAATGGTGCGGTCAATCCATAGACGCATGCTCACACAACACATTCATCTCTAAAGAAATCATGATTAAGTGCATCAATGACTCTGATATTTTCACTCCATGCTTACGTTGCTTCCAATATCATGAATCAACGAAGCTTCCTCTACTCGATGAGAAGAAATCATGATCGAGAATGTGAGCATGTCGGTCCAAAAGTCACAACATCACATAATACCAACACCACAAAGGATGATTTAGAGATTTATGATAGGCGATGATCTCAAAGGCGTTTCAAAACTCATTATCACGTGGATCGGTTAAAGACCTCCACTTGGATTAACCAAACATGCAAAAATGAAGAATCAATGACTACGAGTGAGCAATGAACTTTAACAAGAATCCAAGAACAATCTTATTGTAATATCTGTTTGTATTCAATGTATTTTTGAGGTCACCTCCCTTAGGGGGAGATTGTTAGGATTTAGAAAATCCGGTAGTTTAAGAGTCGGTCACCTCAAGTATATGTATTCGTTAGAAAGCTCGTGAGTAAGTAGATTATTTAATGTTAAGTAGTATTTAGTTAAGTATAACCGTGGAGGACGGACGGGTCTTTACCCACTGTATGCCTGATCCACAGCCCGTAGGTGGCGATTTGTGTAAGAATATAAATACTCTTTACCTCCCAAGATAGAGAGTTGGAGCTCATAATAATACTTTCATTTTCTCTCACTAAGTTCCCAAAACCTCTAACTCTTTCTCTCTCTAAAACTCCATAGTATACGCCTCTTTGATCTTTGGTTTAGTGTGTTTATGAAATCCAATATGTAACAAAACATAATTGCAAAATATTACCTTACTTATCCTTATGTACTTGACGCCCTCACAAAGGGATGGACTCGTTGTAGGATGTTAAATATTATGTTTTTTGATGATTCGGGTGGTCTTGGATGATGGAAATACATGTTAGCCATTTAGAGAGAGAAAGATAAGAGATGGGTGTTCTTGTTAGAGAGTTGCTTAACAAAAATGAAAGGTTAGATTATGAGAAGCTAAGGGAAGGGTATTTATACTTACAAACAAATACGTCCTCCTGACGGATTGTGGATCAGGCATACAGTGGGTAAAGACCCATCCTTCCTCCACGGTGTTACACTAAACTAAACTACGCTACAAACTAACTAATTAACTACTAAATAACGTAAATAACTACAAGTCTAGGAGCTAACATATGCTAGACCATAATTGGGGTGACCGACACTTTAACATGGAATTTCCAATTCCTAACAATCTCCCCCTAAGGGAGGTCACCCCATGAAATACATTTCGAATCTTAGCATTCTATTTAATCTTCAGTCTTGAGCTCGTAGACTTTAATTCTTCAATTTCCACATTCTTTGTGCTTTAGCAGTGACTCTTCATAGTCCGCATAGTTTTGTACTTTCAGTGGAGGTCTTTGAACTGATCCACATCTTGATGATCTTTGAGCTTTCATTGAGATCATGGAGACCGATAAATTTCTGGATCACCCTTTGTAGTGTTGCCTTCATGTGAAGTTGTGACTTATGGACCGACATGCTCACACTTTTGAATCATGACTTCTTTCCATCAGAGTAGCTGAAGCATTTACTGATTCAAGATATTTGCTGCAGCGTAGCAGAAGCATAGTTTAAAAATATCTGAGCCAGGTTATGTAGATTAGCACTTGTCATGATTTTTTCAATTAAGTGTGGATGTTGTGAGCATGCGGCTTTGGATTGACTTCTCAATTATGATCATTTTGCAACCGTCCAAATGTACGCAAAAAAAGCGGTTAAGCAATAAAGCACACGAAAGTGTCTTTGATCACTTTCGTTGAATTGTAAGTACACGCGGCCACGGTTCCCCGTTGATCGATAAAATCTTACTGTGTGATCAGGTTTAATTCGAAGAATCTCCTTGACAAGATTTTGCATGTTTATTTGTTCTCAAACCGAATGTCTCAAAGAAGTAAACCGCTTGTGAACCATGAATTGAGATTCACCGATTGATGAAAAATTGATTTGAAAACAATCGCATATTGCTTGAAGAAAGAGTTTTGCAATACGACGAAGGTTTTATGAGAAAGATCAGTTTTCAATCAAAAATACTTTTTGTATTTGAAAAGAGTACACATTCGATGTGCTAGAGAAAAGAAGATTTGCACATCGAATGGTTTTTCCAAAAGTATTCGTCAATTTATTTCCTGGACCAAGGTTGATTCAAGAGTGAATCACCCTATCATTTATGTCCAGTGGTCACAAGCTTGATCTTATGTAAGATCTCACATGTCACCCACCAAGAGCTTGTTTGATGTTGGCTCTAGAAGGATTTCCATCTTCATCGTGAATACTTACATATCACTCGGATGTTCTGGCAATACCACAAGGATAATGCGTAGGACTCTCAATATATACTTACTTTCCACATTGTGTGAAACAGCAAGTCTTCATTAATTTTGTGTCCTAATGAGATATAGTGGATGATTTCTTGGCTCTAGACTCAATAGTGCACATTTGGTTCCTATGCCGGAGACTAGGGAGAGGGTCTCCTTCTTCAATATTAACAATCTCTAAGAGAAAGTCAATAGATTATGTAGGTTCCCCTTGAGAATGAAACAAGCCATTTTAAGAGAAACTTGAGTAGCTTGGGAAGTTGTAGTGCAATGCGTCACTGGGTCCATGACGTCTTGTCTTCAATACCAGTGTTACTTTAGTAACCACCAGTAGCATATGTATTGAACCCGGTTTCTGCTATAAGGTTGAATTATTGGAGGCTATTTCTTTTCACCCTTTTTACATTCAATTCTTTTTCATTCTTCAACCCTTTAGTGCTTACCGAGACTTCATTACTAGAACCTTGTTGGGTTTATTCCAGTTCTAGCTCTATCTCAGTCCGCACTCTTCCCATTTCTCACTTTTCTCCTTTTTTTTTCAATATACCTAAGGACTCTACACTATCTAGTGGATTATCCCTGGGTAGATCCTCCGCTCTGGCGGATCTCGTGGGAACTAATACCTAACCTTACCATCCTTATAACTCCAATACATAAAGTAAAAATGGTCGGTCTTTTTAGTGCAGTTCATTCTTCCATAAAACCAATTGAAAAATCATTTGGAAAATCAATCAAGGTACTTGTGATATGAAATCAAAGCTTTTTGTACCTTAATAGTTTTGATCATTTTGAAATGCTCCCCTCAACATGTGCATATGATCTTGAAATTGTTTAGCCTGAGGGAGGCAAGAGTTATTTGAAATAATTTCTTGATCACAATTTCCGTGAAAAAAGCCATTTGATTTTCTTGTAAATTCTCCCCTCAATATGGGCATAGGATATTTGAAATCATTTTATCACATAGAGGAAAGATTTCTTTTGAAGTACATCCACGATCACAAAATCCATTTAGAAAATCAATCAAGGTACTTTATGTTGAAACATATAATCTTTTGTACCTTGAAAGTTTTTTTTTGAAATGCTCCCTCAATATGTGCTTCGAGATTCGAAAGCGTTTAGCACATATGGGAGAGCGATATGCACATTGTATCAAAATTATCATCTTTAATCAAGTTTCATTATTAAATCACAAATTCTCCCCGATCAAAAATATCAAACCCTTTGAGATTTTGGATCCCAAGTGATTTAATAAGGTTTTAGAAAACATGGGAGAAAATGTGGCCTTGTTTAAATACTCTTACGGTTTTGGTTAAATGCTCCTCCACAATCATGTGCATTATGTATTTCAAAATCGTTTGACACATGAAGGAAGGAGTGCTTTGAAACAATCAACCTTTAAAACCGATTTGAGATTTAAATCACGATCTCTCTCCCGATCAAAAATTTCAAACCAATTGAGATTTTCAATCCCCCACACTGAGATATTGCTAGTCCCTAGCAATGATTTAGATTTTTAATGGATTTGAAAAACTCTTTACCAAAAGCCATCACTTCTGGAGTAGCCAATTGTTTTGATTCAAGTAAGAACCTTGGTACAACGATAACCAAATGATTTATTGGAAAATCATAAACCATAACGGTTTGATGTGTCTTTACCGGAAGCCGTTACCATACGGACTAGCCAACTCTTAGATAAATTATCAGTATTATCTTTGGTGAGCTGATTACCAATTATGGATTTTCCATGCTTTACCACAAGCCATAACCTTGCGGGCTAGCCAACTCTTCACCTTTTAGGACATGGTGAGTTGAGAACCATACAATTTTGGGCAAATTGCAAGCCATAAAACGGATTTGAGAAATCTTTACCAAGAGCCGTTTGCTCCTGGATTAGCCAATCCTTTTGTCTATCAAACATGGCGGACTGATAACCAGATGAGTAAGTGTAAAACACTTACTCCAAAAAGTTTTTGGCCAAAACGGGGAATTGGGTGGATAATATATAATAAAATTCGTGAGAATTCCCCCCCACACTTAGAAATGAATATTGCCCTCAATATTCAAAGTACCCTGGCGGTTATGCGAAACAAAGAACGTAAAAGGGAAATACTACGGCCTTTTATTTGGAAAGATTTTTTTTTTTTTTTTTTTTTTTTTTTTATATATACTTATATACAACAGTGTGGGGCAACTCCCCCACACTAGGGTGGTAGGACAGAGAAAGAAGACAGAAATATGGGTGAAAACCCATATGGTGTGTGCTACTATTTTTGATTCCCGAGTCATTAGCTTGACTCGATCCCCGCATTCATTGGTTCATGGGGAAAGTTTGTAGATCTGGGACAACCACAGGAGGAATGTCCTCTCCAAAGTAATGCTTCACTCGATGACCATTTACTTTAAAATTAGGACCATCGGGTTGAGATAACTCAACGGTACCATAAGGATAAACCTTAGCAATAGTAAATGGACCAGACCAACGGGACTTGAGCTTTCCCGAGAAAATCTTCAATCTTGAGTTGAAAAGAAGGACTCGATCACCAACGTTGAAAACGCGGTTTTTGATTTTTGAGTCATGAATCTTCTTTGTCTTTTGTTTATAGATTAAAGAGTTCTCGTAAGCTTGATCACGGAGTTCACTTAATTCATTCATTTGAACTTTCCGATGATCACCAGCTGTCTGAATATCGAAATTAGCATGCTTCAAGGCCCAGTATGCCTTGTGCTCTAACTCAATCGGAAGATGACATGCTTTTCCGTACACTAGCTTGTATGGAGTACACCCGATGGGTGTTTTGAAAGCTGTACGAAAAGCCCAGAGTGCGTCATCAAGCTTATCCGACCAGGATGCACGATTTTCACCTACTGTCCTTTCAAGAATCCTTTTAATGCCACGGTTTGAAACTTCCACCTGCCCACTTGTTTGGGGGTGGTATGCAGTAGAGAGACGATGGGTAACACCATACTTTTGCATGACTCTTTCAAATTGGTCATTACAAAAATGTGTACCACGATCACCGATTATCGCTCTCGGAGTTCCAAACCTGGCAAACAGAGATTTCAAAAACTTCACAACAACTCGGGCATCATTGGTAGGTAAAGCTTTCGCTTCAACCCATTGTGACAAATAGTCAACACCACGCAGTATGTACTTGTTACCACGAGAAGATGGAAATGGCCCCATAAAGTCAATACCCCAGATGTCAAATATCTCACAAACTTGAATGGCATTTTGTGGCATTTCATTTCTTTGAGATATATTTCCGTGACGTTGACAAGCGTCACAGGTTTTGACATAATCGTGGGCATCCTTATAGATTGTGGGCCAATAGAATCCGGAATCAAACACCTTTTTGGCTGTGTAGTTTGGACTATGATGGCCCCCGGTGGGTCCAGCATGGCAAGCTGTGAGAATGTCAATAGCTTCCTGTCCATAAACACATCGCCTGATGACTTGATCCGCACAAATTTTGAACAAGAAAGGGTCGTCCCAGAAATAATGTTTAACATCTTTAAAGAATTTGTTCTTCCGTTGGTCGACATCCCTTTCACTATGAAGTTACCCGCATGGTAATTTGCGAAGTCGGCAAACCATGGGGTAGAAGAGTTTTCCACGAAAAGAAACCGCATTGAGTGTCTCGAGAGGAAATGTTTCATTTATTTCCTTTTTCTCGAAAACATCTTGGTGAGGGGTTTCTAATCTGGACAAATGATCAGCACTAGATTCTCCTCCTTTTTATCACGTATAATGATATCAAATTCCTGGAGGAGGAGAATCCAACGAAGCAATCTCGGCTTTGCATCTTGTTTTGCAAAGAGATATTTAAGAGCCAAGTGATCCGTATACACCACGCATTTGGTCAAGATTAAGTATGGCGAACTTCCTTCTCAAATGCATACACCACGGCTAATAGCTCTTTTTCTGTGGTGGTGTAATGAGTTTGAGCTTCAGTCATAGTCTTACTTGCGTAGTGAATGGGCTGAAAATGCTTGTTTCTTCGGTTGCCCTAAGACTCGCACCGATAGCAAAATCACTTGCATCGCACATGAGCTCAAAAGGTAAGTCCCATGTCGGGAAGCAACGAGAATGGGTGCTTCAGTAAGCTTTTTCTTCAATGTTTCAAAAGCTATGATGCACTCGGGTGAGAAGATAAAAGGAGCATCTTTTTCAAGAAGATGGGTCATAGGCCGTGCGATTTTAGAAAAATCTTGTATGAATCTACGATAGAAACCGGCATGACCTAAAAAACTCCTAATACCCTTGACGGTAGCGTGATGAGGTAATTTAGGCAATAACATCTACTTTTGCTCTATCTACCTCAACCGTCTTTGAAATCTTATGGCCAAGGACTATGCCTTCGACCATAAAGTGGCTTTTCTCCAGTTTAGACAAAGATTGGTGTCTTCACACCGTTTTAGCATTTTTTCTAAATGGGAGAGACATTTGAAACAACCCAATGACCCAGAAGTCATCCATAAACACCTCCATTGTTTCCCCGATCATGTCGTGGAAAATGACCATCATACATCTTTGAAGCGTGCGGAGCATTACATAAGCCAAAAGGCATACGTTTGTAGGCAAAAGTTCCGTATGGGCAAGTGAATGTAGTCTTTTCTTGATCATTTGGATCAATGATCTGAAGTAACCGAGAAACCATCAAGGAAACAATAGTATTCGCTCGCTAATCTCAAGCATCCGGTCCATGAAGGGTAGAAAAATGGTCTTTACGGGTGGCGCCATTTAACTACGATAGTCAATACACACACGCCATCCCGTAACCAATCGAAGGAATTAACCTATCTTCATTTCAGTGACAACAGGTTATGCCACCCTTTTTCGAACACAATGAATTGGGCTAACCCAAGGACTATCGAGATCGGGTAAATCAATCCTGCATCAAGAAGTTTGATAACCTCCTGTTTGATAACATCATGGATTTTAGGATTCACTCTTCTCTCGATGTTGAACGCCGTTTAAAGTCATCCTCCATCAAGATTTTATGAGTACGTAACTCGTGGTTGATACCTTAATGTTCGAGTTTCCCAATTGTTTGCTTGGTGACTTCAAGACTTTAATGAGAGCAACTTTTTCATCTTTACTCAAATCTCGAGCAATAATGACGGGTAATTTATCATCACTTTCTAGAAATGCATACTCGAGATGAGGAGGTAAGTCCTTAAGCTCAACCTCGGGAAATTCTTCAGCTTTTCTCAATGACTTGACTTCCTTGTTATGAAGTTCAACCGGAGGAGGAGAGGAATGTCATGATTTAACAACTTCTCAAGAATCTCCTCCGCATTAATCTCATTTTGATTAATCTCATGTGAATTGAATCAGAGTGAGGGTTTGATGATGGATCATCATTACAACTTCTCAATAAGAAGTATGTCCCTCAATATCAATTGAAGGCATCAATTTCATGGAACGTAATCACTAGCCAAGTATGCTTCAATCTCATCTAAGATGAAGTCGCCTCAAACGGATGAGAGAAGGAATAGAATTGGCTATGATAGGTTGAGAAGATGTGGTGGAATCCCACTACAGAATTATGAGAATAACCAAGAACTTCTTGAGAGTACTCTTCAGTAGCAACATCGATGATATCTATTCGGTTAACCGACTCGAATCATAATTTATGAGTACCTCAAGTTTGGTCAAGGTTAAAGGTGATCGGCTTCATTACCAACACGCCAATGTGATTTCTGCTCAAATACATCAATGAGCACGCCCGTTTCAGGAATCGACCAACAATGAGAGGAACCCTATGATCGCATCAAAATCAACAACCACGAAGTCACCGAAATGGAACTTTCCTATTCACAAATACGTCCCGCAATGCCAAGAGGGCGGGATATGGAACGATCCGCAAGCTCGAGAGTCATGCATGTAGGAGTAAGTTCCGGAAGAGAAAGTTTCTTCCACATTGAATAAGGCATAAGGTTTATGCTTGCACCAAGATCTGCTAGGGCAAAGCATTCAACCATTCCTGGGAATACACAAGGTAGGAGAAATTTCCCGGGATCTCCAAGCTTTCTCGAAGCTTTTTCTAATAATCGCAGAGCGCTTCGTTAAGAGGAGTTTTTGCCATTTCAAACAGCTTTTCCTTATTGCTTAACATGTGTTTGAGAGTTTATGCAAACTTGGGCATCAAGATGATAGCATCCAGCTTATGTCAAAATGTAACTCTTGGAAAATTTGGAAAAATTTGTCCATTTGATGACTGGCTTTCCCGCGGAGCTTTTGTTCATCAAACGCGTGATGGGTAAGGAATAGAAGATTTGGATTTCTCGATTCTCAACAGAGCTACGGAGGTTCAAAACAACTCCTTGATTTGATTTGGGTTTTGGACCACTTGAGGTTGGACCACCGGTGGGACGGTGCGGTACTTCTGGGCTGGAATAATGCACCTTGTCCGTTGTTTCCTTGGTAATTTGACTCATTGCCAGGTGGAGGGGCATTGGAGTCAGTAGGTCCATTGTGTGTCCTGTTCACTTTCCACTACCTTAGGAGAGAAGAGGAAGAAGAGGTAGTAGGAAGAAGAGTCCAAAGGTATGAAACACCACTTCTCGTCATGATCGCTTTAGCATCCCCGGGTTAGCGATCGTGTTGCTAAGTAAAGTACCTGAGCCCGAGGGTCGATCATTTAAAGACTTTTGAGATCAAGAATTTGGCCGACCAACAACCGCTCATTTCATCTTGGGATTTCATGAATTGCTTCAAAGAACTCAATGGATGATGGTATCGGAGGAGTAATTGAGGGGAGTCGGAGGGATAAATTGAGGTCAGATGTTTTGATTATAGCCAAAATTCCTTGATTAGGATTCATATTCCCCTAAACCATTCCCTCGATTGAAATTGTTATGATTAAGGTTTCTTGATGTTGGAAACCTTGATTGGGTCCAGGATAGAAATTACCTTGGTTTAGATAACCTTGGTTCATGGTTGGTTCCGACCCGGTTTTGCATGTTATGATTTTGGTTAAAACGGGTGGCCGATTGTTAGCACGGTAGTGTGGTTCATTTTGAGGACTGTATTGATTACCTTGCAGTGAACTACCGCTAGAGCATTGGCTTCAAAAGGACTACCATCGTGGCAAGACAATTGTAGTAAGCATGAGGACCACCACAAGTGACACAACTCTCAACTTTCTTCACTTCAAAGATGTGTTGGTGTCTGAGTGAAAGTTACTTTTTTGGTTAGCAAGAACCAAAGCTCGAACAATGTCTGTGAGTTTATCAATCTTAGCATCTAAAGTGATGTACTCACGGGGATGAGAAGAAGAAGGTCCTATGACCGATATGTCTTTGCTCGAAAGGGCGGACCGAGATTTGTTCTCAATGATGCAAGGCCTTTTGTGGTCTTGCTCAAGAAATTACCTCGAGGCATTCAAAGAGTCTTGATTAGTCTGATTGAGACCATTGTAGAAAGTATCCATTTGCATTAACTTAAAACCGTGATGGACATGCGTACAACTCTTTGTAACGATCCCATGGCTCCCCGAATGATTCATCAAATCTCTGAGAAAATTTCATTATCTCATTCTTAAGACTTGTGGTTCGTGATGGAGGATAGAACTCGTTAACGGGTGGTGACAAGATCTTCCCATGTCTCTATAGAACGAGGTTGTTTCTCAAGCCAATTCCGGCTTGTCCTCTGTAGAAAATAAAGTAAGAAGCTTGATAGCTTCATGTGGGACATTCTTGTACTTGATGGTAGATGCTATATTGTTAAACCATCGATGTGCGATGAGGATCATCCCGCCAAAACCATAGAATTGACTTTGGTTACCAGATTAAGCAACCCGTTTTGAGCTCTACCACGCATGGCCGGGCAACAATGGCATCTCCCAACCTCGATGGGTGCTTGGAGAAGCTCATTCATAGGTTTGTCTTCCGCCATTTCGGCGGGAGGTGGTGGTGGTAGACGCCTCACCACGGTTGAAGGAGTTGAACGCCCCACGCCTACGTGGGAATGTTTCAAGAAAGTGGACTTGTAGAATCGAAGAACGAGCGCGATGCACTAAGTATAAAAATCAATTTTCAAAACAAATGAGGCAAAACGAAAAGTGAACTTAACCAATAATCAACTCGAAATGGCTTCTTTGAAAAAGGTACACCAAATCACAAGTGACACAAAGGCAAGTTTTAAATCAGGGTTCTGAACTTATTATGGTCGCACTCCCCAGCCAGTAGTGTAATCGCCTTGATTGGCGGTGGTTGATTTATGTATATATTAAGTACCAATCAAAAGACGTAGGTAATGATTTGTGCAAAAGGGTTTAAAAAATTTTGGACAATATTTTTGGTATCGTCCCCGTTTAACCAAATCGATCTCTTCAAGAATCACCTTAAAGAGAATACAAAATAGAAACGCCCGTTTGTTTTGTTGTTTTATATATATATTTTTTGGTGTTTTAACACTTAGAAAAGTGTTAATGAACTTTTTTTGATATTCTTATAACTTTACAAAAAACTTTTTACAAATGATGGGTTATGTGCAAATATGGGTCTGAAAATGGCTAAACACACGCTAAAGTCCTCTCGCACGGGCCAAAATTTGATCTCTGCAAAAACGCTACCTCACACAAACCGCCACTTGTGAATGACCGATCGTGAAGAAGCTTAAAACGCTTAAAACGCAAATACAATGAAGTCCCGAGAATATAGTGAATTCTGTCGTTAAGTCCCACCTGAGACTCAATGGTGTGCCAAACAAACTCAGAGGATAATGATCACTAAGATAGTGATCTGTAAAGTTTATGATTAGAAATTACACTACTGATTGATTGGAAAGGAATAGGATACAGATCTGGAAAGCACAACAATCAGATGAAAGAAACGTAAAAAGTACGTTTAAAAACTACGTATACGTACAAAATAAAAAGTGAAATCTAAGAAATAAAAGACCTAAAAATATGAAAATAACATTTTTGGAATCCTAAAAATAAAAGAAAATTATTAGAAAAGGAAAATTATTTTTAACACTATTTAATTAATTATTATTAATTAAAAACTATTTTAACTATTTAATAAATACTCTAAAATAGAAGAAAATACAAAATAAGGCTAGAAAAATATACTTATGATTCAGAAAAATCTAAAATACTATAAAACTAATTTTAAAACTAAAAATATATTTTTTAGACTTTATATGTATTTATTATTAATTTAAAACTATTTAAAACTAATTAAAATGATAAAAAATAATATTTAAACCAAGAAAATTATGAAAAAATACTTTTTATGACTTTTATATTTATCTTAACCTAAGAAAATTGAAAAATTATTTTTTTTTGAACTTTTTATAATTTATTTGTATTAAAAGCTATTTAAAAATGACTAAAAACTAGTTTAAATAAAGAAAAATAGCAAACTGTTATAAAAAATTATGAAAATTTCAGAAAAAGTCTATTTTAATCTACTGAATCTAAGAAAAATAGAAAAACATGGGATTGTGTGGTAGATTATGAATCTAGCTTGTAATCGCTATAAATAAGCACTTATGATAAGCCAAAAGCTACAATAAGCTACCAAATTGATACACAAGCTACAATAAGCTATAAGAACTCTAAATCAACTAAAAACAACAAACCACAACCTTTGGATTGCAAGTTAGCGCATTTGATATTTTGACTTTTAAGCTAAAAACAGATGAGGCTAGCTACTTTAAGCACAATAATAAGCAACACAATAAGCTAAAAGTGAAAACTACAAATTGTAAACTAAAGTAGACCTGGGTGAGAGTGTCTAAACCAAAACTCAGACCATGAGAAGCTCTTATGAGCCCCTTGCACAAGCCGCAGAATGAGAAAATCTCAAGATCAACCGAAGTTCGATGAAAGGGGCAACTAGGCCCAAGTTGATAAGCTTGTTTGGAGCTTTTAGAAAATCTCTAAAATTTAACAAAAATCATAATAAGTAATTTGACCTGTTGAATTTCTTAATCCCAGAGTTTCATTTGATTTGGTCCAAGAATGACCCCAAGAAAAATCTTGCTAGATGGCACGAACCGGTTTTTCAAGATTTTGACTTTTGACAAGTTATGAAACAGTTGACTTTTATGAGATTTAAATCAATCTTGCTTACTAATTATGATGTAATAAGCTATGTTGAGATGAGATTAAGCTAGGTTATCAGATTCTAAGCTAGTATGGTGATTATGATAAGCTAAAATCCAACAAGCAACAAGCTAGGTAGAATTAAGGTACTTTTGACTTTTACTATAACAAGCATGTGTTTCTCTGGTTTCTTTGAGTTCTTTAGACCAAGTGTGACTCAGAATAACCAAAACCAAAGTACTGCACAAACTTTAACACAGTGAAACAAGTAAAACCAAACACCCTTTCAAAGGACTGTTTTGGTGAGTTTTCAAAGAAAATCACAGATATAGACCAAGCTATTGATTACAGACCTTATGATATCATTAAATGAGACTAATGAAGCATTAACTAACAACAATAACAACAACAACTAACAACAAGCTTTTAATTTCTATTAAAATGGAATTTTTAATAGCCACAAATTTAAATGAACAAACAGCTGATTTTATTGTTTAATTTAACTTAACTAACACTAATAAACAATAATACACAGAAATTTAAGCTTATAAGCTACTTATACAGTAATATGCAAATAACACTTATAAAGGCTTACAACTGATTCAAGCACAAACTGATGACTTAGGCTCAAAGATCACACCTATTGCTTCCCATGAAGCTCTAAACCAACAAGCTTTCCAAAATCAACACCGCTCCACCTTCTTGTACCTTTTACCATGACTTTTATTTTTAAACTATTTATTTGGTATTTTTGTGAATTTCGGTTTGGCTACTAAAGCGCTTTTAAGAGTATCTAATAGCTTTAATAAGCTATATAGGGAGCTTATGTGGGCTTATGAGTCCAGAATAACAATTGCTAACAACATTTCACCATATTGAAATTTTTGGATAATGAAAAAAATTGCATAACTGAGATAAGACCTTAAACTTGAAATTGATGATATCAAAAGTTTTATTTTACACTGGAAACATGAAATACAAGATTAAAAAGCTTTAAAATACACTGGAATTTAAAGTTAGGCTAAAACGACATTAAAAATTAAAATTACTCTAGATAGATTTGTACAATGCATCTCCACTCCTCTTTATAGACTTTAGTGACTTCTCTCTGACCTCTGAATCTTTCCCACCACTCCTGAGCCATTGGATGCTTGAAACTCATCAAAACCGTCCAAGTGTCATTTTGGCGCCAATTATTTCTTGAGCAGGTTTTTCACATTAATGGGTTTTGTTTGAGATAATTAAGAGTATTTGGGTGTTAGTGGAAGAGGAGGGGGAAAAAGCAAGGAGGAAACCATGACTGGTTTTCGGTTTACAGGGGTGGAGAGGGAGAGCTACAGTGAAACTGGTATTAAACGCGCGAGTATGGGTTTGACTTCTGTTGACCGGGTGGTTAATAACAAAGGGTCAGGTCAAGGGATTGGGCTAGCTGGTTTTGGGCTTGGATTGGGTTTTGATATATGATAAGGATCCGTTTGGTTTAGTATAAGCACAAGGACCAAACATGTAAATTATCCAAACCTCAAGGATATTTGAAAATGCCATTTTATCACAGACCTTTCTTTGAAGTACATCCACGCATCACAAACATTGATAGAAAAATCAACAAGGATCCTTTTTGAAACATAAAATCTTTTGTCCTTGAAAGTTTTTTTTTAAAGGTCCAAGGACTAATTTTGCAATTCGAGATTCAAAGTTAGCACATAGATAGGACCTTTCTGCCAATTGACCAAAGAATCATTCAAGGATCATTTTTAACAACTTAGGAGATTTCAGGGACCTTGAATTACAAAACTTCACATACCCTTTGAATTTTGGATCCCAAGTAGATTTGACAACTAAGGTTTAAAACTTGGGAGAAAATGTGCGCCAATTTTGCAAACTTGACTCATTTTTTCCTGATTTTGATATTTTTGCATTTAAAATGCTCTCCTCCACATAAAACACTAATTTGTGATATTTTGATCATTTTGATACGAAGGAAGGAGTGCTTTGAAACAATCAATTTTGATTTAGATTATCACGATCTCTCCCCGATCAAAAATGATGAGATTTAGATCCCTATTGATTTAAATCATTTAGAAAATTTTTGGGAAAGACGTGGCAACATTTAATTTTGAAAAATGACTGATAAGGATCAATTTAAGACATTAAAGATTGTTAGTGTCAGGTATGATAATTTTTAAGAGATCTTTAAGTAAAATAAAACAATTTCACAATCAAACAAGAACAGAAAAAATTTCATTTTGTAAGATCTTTAAGTTTTAAAGAAATATATACCATGACATAATATTAAATCTTTAGATCACCACTTTGTTTTTGTACAAACCGGACTTTTATGAAGAAATATCGTTTGAAAATATTTTATTTTAAATCACTCTCCCCCTCAATCGATGACCGTAGTCGATGATTGAGTGACTTAAGTTTTGATAAAATGAAGTCCGGTGATTTTCAAAAATTAGTCCAATTTATTTTCAAAACCAATATTTTTCCAATTTTCAAAACAACATTATTTAAAAATTGTTTTTAAAAATGGTATCATCACAATTATCCTGCACAAAGATACGTTAGATGGTTGAATTGCTTTTGTTGTTGTTCTTTGCCGAGGGTTGAAGAAAACCGATCTGCATTGATGCAGGAGACCTCGACGTTGCATTTGTCATGCCAACTCTTCATAGAGGTCCCATTAAGCTCCGTTTCTTCATTTGATGATGAAGAAAACCATCTGCTGATGCAGTGAGACCTCTTACGTTGCATTTCATGCCAACTCTCCATAGAAGTCAAATTACGCTCCGTTTCTTCATTTGTCAACCCAAGATATAGTTACCCTTTCCTTTCGGCATCCAATCATATTCTATTGTGGGATCCGGATCGGGAACATTCTTATAATCATGATATCTGCATATGTTAGTGGACACAAACAGATATATGGTGGTCGACAACACCCAAACAGCAATCGACTAATAAAAGTTAGTTCAACATATCAATCAGATCATACAAATGCAAGGGAATTATATGTTCATCAAACTCTAATCATCTAATCCTAACAATCATATCCTAGGCACCTAGTCCTTCAACGTAGGTTAACATGTTTTGCATTTAAGTATATAGGATAATTAGATAAGCTCGATAGATGATATAAATTTGAAAAACATTATCCCCCTCAATCAATGACTCATTTCATGAAAAGTAATAAAAGCGCTAAAGTCATTGATTGAGTTTAGCAAATTTATGAAAAACTCCGAATCTGATTGATTTTCAAGCAACTCAATATCCACCATTTTCGTTAAAACAAATATTTTTCTGAAGAATTTTAGAAGGAAAAATATTTGAGTTGGAACAGCAGTCCTTCGACATACTTTCCTCATTTTGTTTTAGGATAAGTGCACGAAAATTTTAAAAATTTGTTTAGCGCAAAGACTTTCCTTCCTTGAAGAGCAGGTTGCTATCGGAAATAATAGCAAGCCATATTCTGAGACATGTTTTGGAAAAACAATATTTACACCTCCTGCTCGAACTTCATCTATGGTCCCGTGCCATTATTTAATGACATTTCTAAGACCGTAGATGTTATCGATACCAGAAGACATGTCTTTAGAAAACATATTTTTTGTCTTTTTCAAATTTTCTTGTTTTTATGGGTTTTTGTTGGTTTTATATTTTTCTATTTTCTTTTTGTTGGTTTTCTATTTTTGTATTTTGTTTTTGATAAATATTTACACAGATAGAGTAGATGATATAGTTTAAGAAGACGATGATACGAGTACCGAGATAAGGATATCGAACAGCCCCATTGCAGAAGATAGAAATCAACATCTCTTAAACTTTCACCACCAAAGCTTCCGAGGCTCCAGAATAGAAGATAGAACACGAGCCTTTGAGAAAGAGAGACTTTGGCAGCTTCCCCCCAAACCAAAAATCCATTAGATGAGCAGATTCGAAGCTCTATTTCAAGCTTGCCTTAGCCAGGTGCACAGAGAAGCACACCATTATCATAAATACCGCTGCTCCTTTTAAGAACGATAGTCGAGATTCTTCGATCGGGGTTATATCATCCAAAAGAACAGCAACGTATCATCCCACGCTTGAATGACTCTTCTCAAATTCCTTTCCATTGAAGTCTAAAGCGATCCATTCAAAAAGGTGTCAAGAGAAAAATTCCCCCAAGTAGTTGAATTGATGCAGTCAGCCTCTTTGTATAATGTTCAAGAACTCTCCCGAATACACATCATGAGGGGAATGAAAACACCTCCCTATGTTCACATTTTTCTTCCCTGATGATCGTGTATGAAGCTCAAGAACCCGAAGTACACCAATACCCATAAGCTCTTCTGAATACACATCATGAGGGGAATGAAAACACCTCCCCAATGTTCCCATTTTTCTTCCCTGATGATCGTGTATGAAACTCAAGAACCCGAAGTACACACACTCCCAAAGAGAGAATAATTGATAACACCTCCATCATGTTACACGTTTATCTCCCCTGAATATGTCATACTTGTGTACCTCTTTTATCTTCAGAAACTTTCTCTTACATCACTTCCCCCACGTAGTTAGAATAATAACACTAAAAGCCTTGATGAGTAAAACCTTGAGTTTCTCTGCGGTCATGACATTTGTCTTCCCGGGATATCTTCAATCACTTAGAAGAATTAAGTTCATCAAGTTTACTCACTTTGTGTTTAGATGTGTGTCTCCTTCCCCCTTGCTGGTTTTGATACTTCAGAATCAGCAACACATAATAAGCCCATGTACTAGAAATCATTTGAGAAAAACATCATTAGCTCAGATGTATCTGTGAGAATCAACTTGCTAAAGAATGTGAGCAAGTCTAATTGGGGATTAAATCAGACATTTCACCCTCCCCCAATTAGTGCTCTCCCCTAAACCGACAATCTTTTTGATAAATGCCTTGAATAAGAAGAAGTCTTTAAATCGTTAAATGCAACTCGTATTTAGTCTTCTAACATGTAGCAAAAAATGTAGAACTAACTGTAGACTCGACCTTCTTCAAGATTTTCCAATTGGGGAATAGAAATTCAACATCTTTAACTCACCAGATGCATTCCCGTTAACTTACATCTTGCAAATCCCCTTAACTAAGATCCCTCCCAATCAAACAAGAACAGAAAGATGTTCATCAAGGAAATCAACAATCAGCCCGCAACGAACACACGAAATGGTAACACCAAGCAAGAAATCACATCAAACAAGAACGAGAAGTTGTTGAATCATCATGTTGATGTGCACGTGAAGCATTAACCGGAAGCACTTGTTGTTAAACTCATCAGTCCATGAGAAGATGTCAACCAACGGCTCTTAGAAGAAACTCCATGTGAAGATGACCCAATAAGAAGAAGCTCAGTTCTTACATGAGTTAGGAGCCGTTTGACCATTTATTCTCATATATCAATCAACCATGCAGTAAATTCACACTTCTTCTCCCCCTCAAGAATTGCATACGGAAATGCCATTCTTGATTGAATAAGTGAACATCATCCAAATGTAGTTTATTCACACTTCTCCCCTGCAAAAATTGCATATGATGTCGCCATCGCCATTAAAATCGAGCAAGTGGAATAAGAGAACAATCAACAGTAGTTCGGTTCACTTTATGACTGAAATCGCATGGAAAAAGGCATGAAGCATGTTGATGAGAATGGCCATATTAAGAAGATTTCTCTTCTTCAGAAGATAAAGCGCACTAATGCATACACTTTTCTTTTCTTTAGAGAACGAGGCTTGAACTGTTGTGTTCAGACGTCATAAGAAGATTTCTCTTCTTCAGAAGATAAAGCGCACTGAAATGTACACTTTTCTTTTCTTTAGAGAACGAGGCTTGAACTGTTGTGTTCAAACGTCATAGGAAGATTTCTCTTCTTTTTAAGATAAAGCGCACTGAGACGTACACTTTTCTTTTCTTTAGAGAATGAGGCTTTAACTGTTGTGTTCAAACGTCATAATCTCTCTCTTTTCATCTACTCTTGGCAAACTTGTAATCAACCCCATTATCATTCAGTAGACTCTTTTTCGTGATAGCTAATGGAGAAAACCCAATATAATGAATTTGACCCTGAAGCAAACTAACCCGAACTCATGGCTTAAACTTGCACATATGTAACAAAGAGCGGTGCCGAGACTTCATCCTCCATTTAATCTCTAAGTACTCTATACTCTTCATCCAACCAACCATCAAGTATTAGACGTACATCACCTCTTGAAAATCCACAATTGAATGAGACACTGAGGACTACAACGTAACTCCTTAAAGTGATAGTTATTTTGTGGTGGTAAGAGCCCAATTCCCCCAAGTAGTAAAAGAAAAGGAAAAAGTCACCCAACAATAACTAGATTTCCAAGTCTTTGTTTTTGATAATAAGCTCGAACAAGGATCTTGAAGAATCTTCATCCAACCATCCCCGATACCTTCAGATACTAAGTACACGCCTGCCGTGATATTTCACTTCAACCTCAAATAAATAATAGTGAATTAACCCCGCTGTCACATCTTCTTGTTAAAAGCTCAAATCTAGCCTCCTTTTATGTTTTAAGTGAACTATGATAATGGTTTTCATCCCGACCATGGTTAAAAGCACATCACCCCGTAAGACCATGTAATAACCAAACTGCCATGAGGACAATCCAAACAAACACCCAATTCATGAAGTACACCCTTTTATCCCTTTTTTGAAGTAGAAACTGTAGCACCAAAGATGATAAGACCTTGAAATACACTTTTCTTTCTCCCAGATGGTTCCATCATTACGGGATTTTACAATTCTATGGTTTAAACCGAGAAATAGTTTCTTTCGCGGGATTTTACAAGACCAAGAATAAACCGTAACATAGATCCGGAAATGCACTTTGCACTTTAGTATTACCAGGATGTTTCCATTGTCACGGGATTTTACAAATCTATGATTTAAACTGAGAAATAGATTCTTTCGCGGGATTTTACAAAATCAAGACGAAACCGTAAACAATGTCAGCTTGAATGAGTTATGACAACTTTGGTTTCGGTGAATATCTGTTTTATGGGAACATGCAGTGGTTCTTCAACGATTCTTCTTCACCATCAACAATTCTTTACCCATATGTAGACAACTTCAACACCCATACTAAGTCAAGTAGTATATACTACTTCCCCCTGGAGGTTGACCGTAACACATCACAATACACGTTTCTCCCCCATGATGGTTTCGAACTTTCTAAGCATCATAACGTAACTGACCATCTACGAGAAGTTCTTGTCATAAGCAAACATCTTGAGAAATCATGACTGACGCTGACGATTCTTAGAAAGATTTTGCTAAGACTGTGAAGTATCATTGACATTTTGTGGCGTCGAATATCTCATGGGAATTGCTGAAATTGAACCACCATTGATTTAACGGCTAATAGTAATGACCACATATGTGAGAGTATTTTGCGTCAATAATACCGTACAAAAATCCCGTAGTCATTTTTCAAAATTTTCTCGCTCAAGCCGTGAATTTGTGTCCTCCCGTGAAAGTTGTATACCAAAAAAACCAATATTATCAAAATTGTATCCAAGATTCTTTCAAAAATTTCGGATAACTAATTTTCAATTCAAGCTCATATGTATGAGTGATCCATCAAACGTGTATATCAACTATACACAGTCTAAATTAAGATTGCACATCTATCAGCCCAATCTTGTACATATGAGGATCCAGTCCATGTTTGTCTAATCACAAGAGCCCAAAATCCATTCAGTAAACCGGTTAGAGGCCCAAAAGCCCACGACCCACAAAAAAAACCGATCCATGTAGAGGTTATATTAAAAACCGGTATAACATAACATGCCCTAATAATTAGGTCACCACACGACCCTAAACACATTTATAATCCGCCTCCCACATAAATTTTTCACTCACCAAACTAATATCTCAGTACCAAATGCAGTGATAAGCTCTCACCCTCATCAAAACTTAACCATCACACGCATCAATCTATTCGAGCATATGATTCACAATCACAAATACACAAGGCTGTTTCTCCATTAATCCATATGAAAGGCACGATTCCATACAACCCTTTATAATCATTTAATCCCAAGAATTATCCGAATCATACAAGGCTTCGAAAAGATAATGAATAGAAGATTGTCTTCAAGATCTTAAAGGTCTAAGGTAGGTTTGTGTGTGATTAGTTTTGAGTTACGGTCATTGAACTAAGAAAAGGGATTAACCTAATTGTCATTTCTCTTTTTCTTGTAAGTTCGAATATCAATTGAAGCATAAGCTTCAAATATAATCTGATCGATGATGTGAATCCTTTTCGTGAGACCTTCAAAGTCTTGATATACGTTGTATTAAACAAAAGGAAAATGGACTGAGATCGTTTTTAATTTACTCCATTAAAAGTTTGAGTCATGTGTAGATTGTGAGTTGGGGAGAGATGGTGAGGGTCCTTTGGTTAGTCTAGATGAAGGTTTTAATTGTGGATCGAGTCATGAAAAACAGTTTAATAAATTTTTTTTCATTTGATTTCGGTGACTGGTGACTGATGATGGGTTCCTGAGGTCCTTGAGTCTTTGGTATATGAATTGGTCTTGTGGTCTAGTCATTACGCTTCTTCATCTACATCTTCTTTTGACAAGTAGCTTCTTGTCACAAGTCGCTACGACAAGTTGCTACCATGAGTCAAAACTCATGACAAGTCGCTACTTTATGTTGCTAACAAGTCGCTTTAAAGAAAACGAGTTGGGACAAGTCGCTTACTTTTTGACATTTTCCGGCGAGTTTTCCGACTAAAATTTTCCGTTCAGCTTTAAACTTACCTAGAAAAATGACAAAAGAATTCATCTTTTTGCCTTGTTTGACCACGTGAATATGACTAGATTCATATAACTAGAAAACGTAGAAAAGCTCTTTCTTTTTACAGTTTTTAACCACAAAAAATCTCACCAGATGACTGTGCTTTTCACAGAAATGGTACAAAGATGTCATATACATGATAAGTAACAAAACTGGTTGGACAAAAAGTTGACACAAAACAGAAATGTTAACAATAATGGACCCTATGACATTTTGAACAAAACAAGGATACACAAAATATAGAATTAAAATTGTTTACCCACATAATACGAATAAAAATATTTTCCGACCAACACAAAGTACACAAAATAGTTTTGACAAGAATCAAAAGACCACAATAAATCAACACAACACAATAATCTGGCTCTTGATACCATTTGTAGGATCTCAAATATATTGTGTTTGATGATTGGGGTGGCCTTGGATGGTGATTATACAAGTATGCCATGTTTTAGAGAGAGAAAGAGATGGGAGGGTGCTCTTGTTAGAGAGTTGCTTAACAAAAAATGAAAGGTTAGATTAAGAAGCACCACCCCTTCCAAGGATGGAAGGGGTATTTATAGTTACAAATACTACGTCCTCCTGACGGACTGTGGATTAGGCATACAGTGGGTAAAGACCCGTCCTTCCTCCAAGGTGTTACACTAAAATAAACTACGCTACAAACTAACTAATTAACTACTAAATAACGTAAATAACTACAAGTCTACGAGCTAACATATGCTAGACCATAATTGGGGTGACCGGCACTTTAACATGGAATTTCCAATTCCTAACACTCGTCAGGGGGAGTTAAGACGAGAACCATTCCCGTCACTTACTCACTTTACATCTTCTCTTTTTACATGTTTTTCTTAAAACATTGTGTTAGTTTCTTCGGCCTTTCGACCATTTGTTTTTCGACAAAAGGAGAAGAGAGTAAAACTCAATTGAACTTTTATGAATTTTAGTTTTTCCTTAAAATAATTTTATGTTTTGTCATCAACAAAAAGGGAGATTGTTAATACAAATAAGCCGTAAAAACGTTTATTTATATTTCACGATCTTCTAATGTTTTGTCGATAACAAACGTAAAATCATTTTAACGAAACAAATAAAATACGTAAACTGTTTGAGCCAATAGTTTTCTAACACACTTATGTTTTCACATAAAACACTAAAACAAGTATAAGTGATTTTATGATTTAGTAATACATATGTACAACAACTAGTGTTTACATATTTGGGTAAATATATACTTAAACTAGTATATACTAAAATGGGTAAAAAGTAACAAATGGTATTGACCCATAATCCATGGTATTGTCCAAACCACTTGACTTGGTACATTGAACTTATAAGATACATTGTATCTAATAAGTAACCCATGGATCAACCCATAACCCATGACCCATGACCCATAACCAAAATACCATGGGTAAAGAGGAGCGTCCCACGGATCCCTAGCTTTACGCTAGCCAGATCCCTTGTGGGAGGGATCCGTGGGATCCGGGGAAGAGTAAACTTTCTCCTCTATAAATAGTGAGCCACTTCTTCCTTTTGGCTTACCACTCACACATATACTTTCTCCAAGTATTGTACCTCTCTAACCACTGATCCTAAGGGATCTTTCTATGTAGTTTGTCTTTTGTTTTTGTGTGATTCTCTAGGTTCCTCTTAAAGGCGAGATCACCACTTCTTGAAGTCGAGCAAGCACAAGTCCATGAGTTGCCATGCTTCGTCATCATCAAGACAACTGAGGTTCTCTTGTTGATAGTTCTTTCTTCCTCCGTAGATGTTGTGTTGAAGGAATTAGTGAAGGATGCCGAAAGAGTCAAGACGAAAGCATTAGTGAAAGGTGCTTAACGTCCGTGTCAAAAGCATTAGTGAAGGATACCTAGGAATCAAATCAAGTGGCATTAGGGAAGAATGCCTAGGTCGTATAATCGATGAGGTGCATCGTTATACATATAAGGATTAGTTTATTTTCAAGGATGGTGATATCCTTGATGGTGTTGTAACAAGGAGTGGATCTCCTTGAGATTAGGTGTTGTGTTGTGTTGGGTAGTAGTTCCTCCATAGTAATGGAACTAGGTGCTTAGCCTAGTACCTAATAAAGGGTATGCGACGTTGTGGTAGGTGTAGTTCACCTTGGAGTGAAAGAACTCGTTGGTTAGCCTAGCACCGGATAAAGGTTAGACGACGTTGTGTTAGGTGTGGTTCGCCTTGGTTTGAAAGAACTCGGTATTTAGCTTTGTACCGGAAAAAGGTGTAAGCGACGTTGTGAAGGCTTCTCCGCCATAAGGAGATTGGTGTCGTGTAGTGTTTACGAACTCTTGAGTAGGTGACCCGGGGAGTGGAGTAGGGCAAGGAAGGTGTCCTTGTAGCCGAACCACTATAAATACTCGTGTCATGGTTATGTGCCTCTTACTCTCTATATTTCATTACACGTTTATATATCTATCTATCAACGTCCAACATAAACAAACAAATAGATTGACATAAGTCGATCTAAATATTTTAAAACAAAGTTTTAATTGGTAAAACTATTCAACCCCCCCCCTTCTAGTTTTCACAACATGTATCAGCTAGGAATACCAAACGAACATCATAATTAAATGAATAAACTAAACAAGAACATAGCATGGCAAGCTAAGCAAGTCAACTAGACAGATAACATAAGTTGACCCATATTCCTTCATCAACCAGTAGCATGAACATAAGTGTAAATATGTCAGAACAACAAGTCAGGTAAACATCAATTACTAAGCCAAACCAATATCATAAGCAACAGAAAAATACCAAACAGAGGTACAATCATGGTAGTCACAAATAGCAGATAAGAATACTAATTGATAATCATAGCCTACGAAAATAACTGAACTAAGGTATAACATGATAAAAGAATAAGTCAAATAATTACATACTAGCATGGCAAATTGGTGAATCAATTAGTCACGTAATACCATGGTAAACAGATAGTCACATATAAATCATATAATAGCAGGGTAAACGAATGAAGTGATAATCTGAAGTATAAGCTTGGTAGTCAACCAAAATGAAATGAGAGTATGACAAATCAAATGAACTGGAGTATAGTATGGAAGTCGGATGAATCACCTAATGATATTGAATGAATGAGTAATCAACGGAAAACTAAAGATGGGAAATACAGAATATGGTGCATTGTGGAATAACAGAAGATATAACAAAGGTATAGAGTAAGGTAAAGAGAGTCAGTAATCCACCACGAGCCCAATCCAAGCAAACCATATTGTGGAAAAATAGAAGGGGAGGTTGAATAGTTTTACCAATTTAAAACTTCCTTTTAAATATTTAGATCGACTTATGTCAATCTATTTGATTGTTTATGTTGGACGTTGATAGATAGATATATAAACGTGTAATGAAATATAAAGAGTAAGAAGCACATCACCACAACACAAGTTATTTATAGTGGTTCGGCTACAAGGACACCTTCCTTGCCCTACTCCACTCCCCGAGTCACCTACTCGAGAGTTCGTAAGCACTACACCAACTCCTTGTGGCGGAGAAGCCTTCACAACGTCGCTTAACCTTTTTCCGGTACAAAGCTAAATACCGAGTTCTTTCACACCAAGGCAAACCACACCTAACACAACGTCGCCTACCCTTTATACGGTGCTAGGCTAACCACCGAGTTCTTTCACACCTTAGGAGAACTAATCCTATCACAATGTCGCCTACCCTTTATTAGGTACTAGGCTAAGCACCTAGTTCCATTACTATGGAGGAACTACTACCCTTCACGACACAACACCTAATCTCAAGGAGATCTACTCCTTGTTACAACACATTAAGGATATCACCATCCTTGTAGATAAACAAATACATATATGTATAACGATGCACCTCATCGATTATACGACCTAGGCATTCTTCCCAAATGCTACTTGATTTGATTCTTTGGCATCCTTCACTAATGCCTTTGACACAACGCTTGGCACCCTTCACTAATGCCTTCGTCTTGACACCTTTAGCATCCTTCACTAATGCTTTGACACGGATGATGAGCACATTTCACTAATGCTTTCATCTTGACACTTTCGGCATTCTTCACTAATGCCTTCAACCCAACATCTATGGAGAAAGGAAGAACTATCAACAAGAGAACCTTAGTAGTCTTGATGATGACGAAGCATGGCAACTCATGGACTTGAGCTTGCACGTCTTCAACAAGTGGTGATCTCTCCTTTAAGAGGAACCTAGTAGATCACACAAAAACAAAAGAAAAACTACATAGATCACTTAGATCTGAAGTTAGAGGGTTAGAATACTTTGGGGAAGTATGTGTGAAAAACCATGTGTAGAGAGGAAGAAATGGCTCTCTATTTATAGAGGAAATTCTCTTCTGTTCCCCGGATCCTACGGATCCCTACCACAAGGGATCTGGCTAGTACAAAGCTAGGGATCCGTGGTCCGCTCCTCTTTGCCCATGGGTATTTTTGGTTATGGGTCATGGGTCATGGGTTATGGGTTGATCGATGGTTTTCTTTCTAGATACAATGTATCTTAAGGATACAATGAACTTGGTTAAGTGGTATATATAAAACTATGGGTTATGGGTCAAAACCATTTGCTAGTATTTACGCATTTAGTATATACTTGTATTTACCCATTTTAGCATACACTTAGTTTTTACTCATTTTAGTATACTTAGTTTAAGTATATGTTTAACCCAATATGTAAACACTAGTTGTTGTACATATGTATCTAAATCATAAAATCACTTATAATTGTTTTAGTGTTTTTATGTGAAAGCGTAAGTGTGTTAGAAAACTATTAACTCAAACTATTTACGTACTCTATTTGTTTCGTTAAAATGATTTTACATTTGTTATCGACAAAACATTAGAAGATCGTAAAATATAAATAAACGTTTTTACGGCTTATTTGTATTAACAATCTCCCCCTTTTTGTTGATGACAAAACATAAAATTATTTTAAGGAAAAAGCTAAAATTCGTAAAAATTTGAATTTGTAGTTTTTACTTTCTTCTCCCCCTTTTTGTCGAAACAAAAAGTGTTAAAAGAAACTAACACAATTTTTATAAGAAAAATGTAAAAATGTAAAGAGAGCAAGTGACGGGAATGATACTCGTCTTAACTCCCCCTTGACGAGTCCATCCCTTGAAAGGGCGTCAAGGACATAACGTAAGATAAACTAATTGTGTTTACAATTTAGTTTGCAAATGGTTCGTCTAAGTGACGAAAGCGTGCTCCCCCTTGAATATTGCAATGTTGCAATGGGGTTTCATGAAGTGTAATCCAAGATTAGATTAAGTTGCAAATGATTTTGCAATGTCGTTTGACACAAAGCTCCCCCTAGCTTTATGGTGTCAATATCTTCGTGTGTATTTTGAATAACTACAAAACAAAGGTTAGAAAACAAGAGTACAGTGCATAATTTCCTGCAAATAAGACTCAAGTTAGTAAAAAGTTGTGCTTCTGTACCACGGATCCCACGGTTCCCTTCAAGGAGGGATCCTTCTAGTTATCTGGAAGGGATCCGGCTATCTGTTGATATCTTCAGAGTTGAAGAAATGTCAAGCAATGCTATTTGAGAAAAATGAGATATATGTACAATATATCAAGCACAACACAAAATAATCATAACATATAAGTATTCATTCAATAAAATAAGAGACACACAACCAAATCTCTAAAAACTAAGAGAATGAACTAGCCAAACAAGTACTACTAATGCTAATCTCATTACGAGACTTAGAATGTGACAATGTACTTAAGTCTAGGGATGAGTGGACTTGTTGAATTGATCCAACTTTGCAAGAAGATGATTGAACATGAAATGTATCTCATTTCATACTTCTTGAACAAGTCCTTGAGTTTTTAGACAATTTGGGAAAATATTGTCTCGGTTTGGCCCCGGAGAGAAATGGATGTTTTGAGGGGGCTCAATGTGTGTTTGAGGGTCTTCATTTTGAGAAGTAGGGAGAGGTTCTAAAAATGAGGGTGGTAATGGAACTTCTTCCATATGATCAAGGTTGTTCCTTGTCTCCCATGATGGGCTAGTTGGTGTTGTAGGTGGTTCTCAATTCAATGAAAAGGTTGGTGAATAGGAGGTTGTTGGTGGTGAATGGAACAATGAATATATGTTTGGATGAGGAAGAGGCTCATTCAAGGAGTGTAGTCTATTTTTAATGAATGAAGGTTTTGATGGCTTGCTAGAACTAGCCATGTTTGGTTTAGAACTAGATGATCCTTTTTCTAGTTGGAAAGGTTTGATGCTAATCCTTGCGGTTCTCTTAGCTTTTGTTGAATGGGTTTGATGAGGTGGGATTCTAGAGTCATCATTTCTAATGGGAGATGTTTCGGTGGATGAAATTTCATGAATCATTTGACCCTTTTTTTGGATGATCCTATGTTTGAGGAGTTGTTGCTAAGAGCCTTTGTCATAGTGATGAAAATGCTAATGTGAGCTTCTAATTTCTAATTTTTGAAAGGTAATTGAGGATGGTGCCACAAACCTAAGATTGTTTGGTTTTATAAAGAATAATTTGAATTTAGGAATTAAATTCTTGACCACTTAGAAGACTAAGCATGCTCTTGAGGTTTTGATCAACTCTAGGAGGATAATTAATGTAAGTTAAGAGTGGTTAGAGAACCAAAGGGTGGCTTGAATTTGAATATAGAAGCTGATTTATGTATTCTACATCTACGTATCCCGCAGATCCCTCTCAGTAGGGATCCGCCTGGTTAAAGACCGGGATCCGCTATCGACAAGGTTTAGGTGAAATCATTATGCTTTTGTAAGGTTTCTTATTTATGGATTTCGAGGGTTTGACTTAATTTTGAAGTCTTTAGTTGTTGGATATCTCAAATCCTTAACCATAACAAGTAATGGTGCTTAATGATGGTTTTTGGCCAAGAAAATTTGACCTTGGGTAGTCTAACTATATGTTTGACAATGATTCCATTTGATTTGATGTGGAGAAATGGTGATAACAAGTCCTAGAAGTTCGATGATGTCCTAATAGGAATTTACTAAAATCCTTAAAAATAAGAAGAAATGAAAAACCAATTTTTGACCTTAATTTTGATTAAAAGATGATTGAGATCAATTTGCTAAAATTGAAAGATATACCCAACTAAGTGCTATCAAAAGTGATAGATAATGTGTGAGTGTTAGAGCGGAATTATGGTGAGTTTTGACTAGTTGAAAAATCAAAAATATTTCAAAGATGTATCCTAGATAGGCCATGGATGAGAGTGAGATTTTCAACTATTTGAGAAAAACTTAGTTGGCTCTAGTATCTTATGTTTGACTTGTTGGAGGTGATCTAATAGATTATTTTGATGTACCTAAATCGTATTGTATATCGATACCACGGATCCCACGGTTCCCTTCTGGGAGGGATCCGTCTAGTACAAATGATGGGATCCGCCTACTGCAGATCAGAAGGCTTTCAGCAAGTGTGCAATTTTGCACTTCTTAGTAAATGCTCCTCCTAGTTGTTTCTATGGGAACTAAATGTACGAACACAGCTACTATGATGTATGGCAAAGTAGAGATAGCTAGAATTCCTAGGATGAGTGACGACGACCATTCAAAGGGTCGTAAAATCTCATTTCCCAAGTACCTACGTTAGGATTGTTTAATGCCATGATATGGCAATACCTACAAACTACAAGCATAATTTAAAATGTTTACAAACCATTGTTTGAAATTGTTCATCAAAAGTTTGATTCTTCAAACCTTACCTTTCTCCTCCTTCTTCACTTCTTCACCCGTCCTCCACTCTTTATCAAACTATCTTCACTTCTTTTTCTTTAAGAAATTGGCGAAGCATTTGAAGATTCCCTTGGTTTGTTGCCATTCGGGTGATTCATTGGGGATGTTTGGCAATTGGTTGATGTAGTCCAAGGGGCCAAGATCAATATTTGCGAGTGGGTTGCTACTACTCCCTTCACCTCCACCTTCTCCTTGCCTTTCCCTTTCGTCCGAGGAGTCCGTGGGTGGGTGTGGTCTCTTGCCTTCCACCATAAACCTTGTTGTTCTACCTTCGGTCAATGGTACCATAACCTTGTTGCAAAAGCTATGATCAAGGGATTGTGGAGAAGGGTCTAAAGCAAAGATGAATTTGGCGAGACGGGTTAAAAGCATTGCGTACGGAAGCACCATCTTGTCCATGCTTCTAACACTTGCCATTCTTTTGACCATGTAGTAGGCAAGGTTGAATTGAGTATTGGTCACTAGGCAATAGATCATGAAGCTTAGACATGCGTTGGGGTGGTCCTTGTTCCCTACTAGGCACACCACATTTTCTCTTATCACATCCTCCCATTTCCTATACAATGCATACATTTCCGAAAGCTCCATTTGAAAAGGATCCATATGGATCACTTTTGACTTCCTTGTGACTCTTGATGGTGAAGCTCTTGGCATGAACACGGTGTCCCTCACCGTGGTTGCTTCCGGGATCAAATTGTAGTAAATATCATGATGATCAACCATTGTGTGTAGTTGTTCCAAAGACCATTCATTCGAGTACATACAAATGCCTTGATATGGAACTCCTATAATTCTTCCAAACTCTATAAGTGAAAGACTAAACTCTCGCTTATTGATGGTGAATTCAATTGAGATGGACCCGTCATCATTTCTAATTATCCCCATTGTCTTGTAAAACTCGAGCACAAAGACCGGGCAAATTTGTTCGTTTATATCCAATAAACAATCAAACACAATAGTTGCAAAAACTTTCCTTACGTCGGTATTTGCAAGAAATGATGGATCAACAACTCTACCTTCATGAAAGAGTCTCCTTTCGAGCAACTTAAAGGCCTTTCTATCGTCCGGACTTAAACCATTTTTCCTATGATACATGGGTATGTAGTGGCGGTGTCTTGGTAGTCTTGTTGCTTGTTGCTAGGCATGATATTCCTAAACAATACAACCCCAATGTGGTGTTAATGGTGAATAGTAGCCTAGAGGGTTTGATCACAATTTTGCTCTCATCATCTTTGTTGAGTTCAAGAAATGTGTTTAATTTGTATTAACAATGTTAATTCTTTGATTTAGATTATCTTAGAAAACAATGTGGTGACAAATTATAATAAACCCATTTGAAACCAACTCTTAAAGATGAAGAAATTGTAATTCTAAGAATCAACGAATTAAATTAACAATGTAGTGAAGATTATACTTACACAATTGATTGTTAGATTTGAGAAGAATGATCAATTTGCTCCTATGAACAGTACCTGGTTTTTGTTCGTGAGTCTTTGAGGTAAGTATTATTGTGGAACATCCACAGTGATCATTCTTGATCATATACTGTCTTCTGTTGCACGGATCCCGCGGATCCCTCTCATTTGGGATCCGGCTAGTGTAAACCGAGAGATCCGGCATAACAAAGAAAAATCACTCAAACATTCCTTGATAACTAAGGTTTGGGAGTTCTAAAAAGCCTAATATTTTGGTGTTTAAGGTTCTAAAACTTGTGATTTGAGGTTTTTGAAGATTCAATACTATTCCTATTAGACGAGGTTCCCTTTTTAAGAATTAGTCATAATTCTTGGGAAGCTTTTCAAACATTATAATAAAATCCCATTTTATTATAACATAAGAAGTTTCACATGGAAATTTATTGATATAGATGAAGTGTCAATAAATTCTTTGTGATGAATAATGATAATGGTTATCAAATAACCAAAATGTCATTATTATGAAATCGTAGTGTAGTTTCTACAAATAAGTCGAAGAGTACTATTTTTGATGATGACTTTAATATAGATAACTACTAAAACAATTACTAATAAATCATGCAACTAAGATTTCAATAATAAAATTAAAAGCAAGTGATTAGTAATCATACCTTGGCTAAATATTCTTTTTGCGAAAGGAAATATTTAGATAAGTTCTTTATGCTCTTCTTGGTAACTCCAAATCCAAGTATGGATAATGCTTGGCTAAATATTCTTTTTGCGAAAAGATATATTTAGATAAATTCTTTATGCTCTTCTTGGCAACTCCAAATCCAAGTATGGATAATGCTTAGAGAAAAATGTTAGAGCATTCTATCATTGTCCAACAATAAACAATATAGTGATTTTAAAATATGACGAAGATAATCCTTCTTTGTAGTTTTCAAACATAAATGGATCGTATCAAGTTTTTAAAGTACAACATACTCTAAAAAACTTGGTAACGAAGCTCTGATGCCAATTGTGGAAAACTAGAAGGGGGGGTTGAATAGTTTTACCAATTTAAAACTCCCTTTTAAATATTTAGATCGACTTATGTCAATCTATTTGATTGTTTATGTTGGACGTTGATAGATAGATATATAAACGTGTAATGAAATATAAAGAGTAAGAAGCACATCACCACAACACAAGTTATTTATAGTGGTTCGGCTACAAGGACACCTTCCTTGCCCTACTCCACTCCCCGAGTCACCTACTCAAGAGTTCGTAAGCACTGCACCAACTCCTTGTGGCGGAGAAGCCTTCACAACGTCGCTTAACCTTTTTCCGGTACAAAGCTAAATACCGAGTTCTTTCACACCAAGGCGAACCACACCTAACACAACGTCGCCTACCCTTTATACGGTGCTAGGCTAACCACCGAGTTCTTTCACACCTTAGGAGAACTAATCCTATCACAACGTCGCCTACCCTTTATTAGGTACTAGGCTAAGAACCTAGTTCCATTACTATGGAGGAACTACTACCCTTCACGACACAACACCTAATCTCAAGGAGATCTACTCCTTGTTACAACACCATTAAGGATATCACCATCCTTGTAGATAAACAAATACATATATGTATAACGATGCACCTCATCGATTATACGACCTAGGCATTCTTCCCAAATGCTACTTGATTTGATTCTTTGGCATCCTTCACTAATGCCTTTGACACAACGCTTGGCACCCTTCACTAATGCCTTCGTCTTGACACCTTTAGCATCCTTCACTAATGCTTTGACACGGATGATGAGCACCTTTCACTAATGCTTTCATCTTGACACTTTCGGCATTCTTCACTAATGCCTTCAACCCAACATCTATGGAGAAAGGAAGAACTATCAACAAGAGAACCTTAGTAGTCTTGATGATGACGAAGCATGGCAACTCATGGACTTGAGCTTGCACGTCTTCAAGAAGTGGTGATCTCTCCTTTAAGAGGAACCTAGTAGATCACACAAAAACAAAAGACAAACTACATAGATCACTTAGATCTATGGTTAGAGGGTTAGAATACTTTGGGGAAGTATGTGTGAAAAACCATGTGTAGAGAGGAAGAAATGGCTCTCTATTTATAGAGTAAATTCTCTTCTGTTCCGGATCCCACGGATCCCTACCACAAGGGATCCGGCTAGCACAAAGCTAGGGATCGTGGTCCGCCTCTTTGCCCATGGGTATTTTTTGTTATGGGTCATGGGTTATGGGTTGATCCATGGTTTTCTTTCTAGATACAATGTATCTTAAGGATACAATGAACTTGGTTAAGTGGTATATATAAAACCATGGGTTATGGGTCAAAACCATTTGCTAGTATTTACCCATTTAGTATATACTTGTATTTACCCATTTTAGCATACACTTAGTTTTTACCCATTTTAGTATACTTAGTTTAAGTATATGTTTAACCCAATATGTAAACACTAGTTGTTGTATATATGTATCTAAATCATAAAATCACTTATACTTGTTTTAGTGTTTTTATGTGAAAAAGTAAGTGTGTTAGAAAATTATTAACTCAAACTATTTACGTACTCTATTTGTTTCGTTAAAATGATTTTACATTTGTTATCGACAAAACATTAGAAGATCGTAAAATATAAATAAACGTTTTTACGGCTTATTTGTATTAACACATATCATATCATAGTAACCATGGAGTAGCTAGCTCCCAAAATTGTGAAAGGCGTGTATTGCACACAGTACCAGTCACCAAATCATATCATATCATATCAAATGCAAATCAAATCAAATCTAAGATGCATCCATACGCCCCTGCAAATCAAATCATAGTGGCCATAGCCAAATATAAAGCGCGCATACTATCACAAAAGGGACGGATGGAACATCACTCCACCACCCTAGAGTCATGTCATTGGTGCATCAATGACACGGCCATGTTACCTTCATGGCTAGGAAAATGGCTCGGGTATTAACTGAAAGGTCAAAATGAAAGTCATAATATAAAGGTTCAATATAGCATAATACAAATATCATATAAGAAGCCATAATAGTAAGGCTCAGAGCAAAGGCATTATAATCAAAGCTAATGTCAAAAAGATATGTATGAATCATAAAAAACCTTAAGAGATAAGGTCAGAATATTTGTACCTTATTAAAAGCAAGTAAATAGGAAAGAAAGGTCACAAGATGATCACTCCCGCTTCACGGAAACTATATGAATTAATAACCAATTATTACTTTACGTTCATTGTGCATTAGATTATTCATTTTAGTATGCTTCCATTTTTAGTAAGTTTCTCGTTTTAGCAATATTTGTCATTATAGTCAAAGTTACCATTTATTCAAGTTAGAGTATTAAAAGTGACAAACCTTATAGATTAGGGTTTATTATGACAATCTATATAAGTTTAGGGTGTAATATGTCAATTTATAAAAGTATAGGGTTTGCATGAGATAATGACCAAAACTTAAAGTTTAAAATGTAAATAACTTATAAATAACTCAAGTGTAGTTTTATATACTGAATTTAGACTTATACGCATCATATTTCATGTTTACATGCAAAATTACTAATGACACTTTCATGCACTCCCACAAGACACATTTCATACGCATTCTCACCCACATATGAACACATTTAAGACTCTCTTACTGGGATTAATATCACACGCCACATGATTCTTAACAATCACAAGTTAGACAAGTGCACAACCCATACAACAATCACAGTTTAAACAATGCTCAAGACCCAACTATGCATTCGATAAATACTCATGTAATCACAACAGTCGACCATGCACACACGACCCAATTTCATACCCACAACCATTAATTCGAGACAGTAATACGAACCTACACACTACTCGACAATGAAACTTAACGAGACAAGCGTACATTAACCCGACAACAAACCTAATACCTTAACCCCTTTTTGATCATATTCACACAATTATTTTTATAGGTGTAATGCACTTACAAACACTGTTTTACAGTCCCACTAATCGACCTTTAACTTACATATACAAACAAAATAACGACACAAAGCATTCCACATAAAATCACAAACAATGTCATAAAATTCTAACCCTCTCATTAAAAAAATATGTTTTAGGGCTCCCAGATTTGAGCCAAGCATTAACTGGTCCAATTTAGGTTTCTAATACAAATTTTAATAAAGCATGATTTGGCTGTAAACAAAGGTGTATGTCGAATCGCTATGCCAAGGTCAATTAACAGATTTCACAACTTCTTATCTATGATTTCATGCGAGGTTGTTTTCTTATATACACGTGTTTATAGTTTATCCAAGGTAGCAGCCAAACCAGAGTTTTAGTATGAAAAGAAATGGGATTAGATTAGGTTTTTAGATCGTATAGGATAGGTATACATGTACCTTAACGTGGCAGCAAGAGATGAGGACAAGAGGACACAACACCACAACCACGACAGTACCAAAACCCTCGAACCAGAAGGACAAACCCACGCACAATCTCCAACATTCACCCACGATCACGAGCTCACCAAGACCACGAATGAACCTCCTTTCTGCCCACCTTCGATCGACAACAAATGGAAAAAGTTCCAGCCATGTTTTGTTTTAGGTTTTAGGGTTTGTTAATTTTGGTTTACGAAATTAACTGTGTGTGATATTCAGTTGGATAGAACCGAGTTGGGAGGGTTTCATAAAGGAAAACACCACAAATTAAGGGAATAGATGGAGGACTTGCCAATGTTAGGCCAATCACGAACCTGGACATGAACCATGTAACATATTGGATTTCATAAACACATCAACACATATTTATAAGGGGCGTATAATTTAAGGTTCTAGAGAGAGAAAGTTTAGAGATTTAGAGAACTTAGTGAGAGAAAAAAAAATCTTATTATGAGCTACAACCCTCTACCTTGGGAGGTAGAGGGTATTTACAAAGATCTTACACAAAATGCCTCCTACGGGCTGTGGATCAGGCATACAGTGGGTAAAGACCCGTCCGTCCTCCACGGTGTTACTTAACTAAATACTAACTAACATTAAATAACTACGACTACGAGCTTTCTAACGATTACATATACTTGAGGTGACCGACACTTTAACGACCGGATTTTCTAAATCCTAACAATCTCCCCCTAAGGGAGGTCACCTCAAATTACATTGAATACAAACAGATGTTACATTATGATTGTTCTTGGATTCTTGTTAAATTTCTTTGCTCTGTAGCCCGTAGTCTTTGATTCTTCATGTTTTGCATCTTTGGTTAATCCAAGTGGAGGTCTTTAACTGATCCACGTGATAATGAGTTTTGAGCCGCTTTGAGATCATCACCGCCATAAATCTCTGACTTTTCCCTTGTAGTGTTGACATTATGTGAAGTTGTGACATTTGGACCGACATGCTCACATTCTGGATCATGATTTCTTCTCATCAGAGTAGCGAAAGCTTTAGTTGATTCATGATATTTGCAAAGCAGTCAGAAGCATGGAGTGTGAATATCAGAGTCATTGATGCATTTATCATGATTTCTTTAGAGATGAATGTGTTGTGTTAGCATGCGGCTATGGATTGACTTCTCCATTCTCGATCACTGCAAGCGTTGGGTGTACCTGCATACAACAGTTAGCAATAAAGCTCACGAAAGTGTCTTTGATCACTTTCGTTGAATTGAGGTACACGTCCCACAGTTCCTCGTTGATCAGCACAAGTACCGCATGATCGGTATAATTCAAGAATCTCCTTGACAGTGGTTTCAGCTGCTCTAGCTGTTCTCAAACCGGAACGTCTCAAAGAAGACAACACGGAGTGAGTGAACCTGCGAATTGAGATTCACTGATTGATGAAAAGAGATTTGAAAAACAATCGTGTACTGCTCAATACAAAATGTTTTTGCAATACAACGAAGGTTTTAAGGAAAAATCAATTATCAATCATAAACACCTTTTATTTTGAAATATTAATACACAGTCGATGTGCTAGAGAAAAAAATTTTAAGCACAACGACCAGTTTTTTCAAAGGTATCCGTCAATCCATTTCCTGGACCAAGGTTGATTCAATAATGAATCGCCCCATTGTTTCAATCCAGTTGTCACAAGTTTGATCTATTGGATAGATCTCACATGCCACCTACCAAGAGCTTGTTTGATGTTGGCTCTAGAAGGCTTTCCATCGTCATTGTGAATATGTTTGCATATCACTCAGATGTTCTGGCAATACCACAAGGATAATGCGTAGGACTCATAAGATATATTCTCACTTTCCACATTGTGTGAAACAGTGAGTCTTCATTGATTGTATCCTTAATGAGATTTATTGATGATCTCGTTGGCTCTAGACTCAATTGTGCACATTTGGTTCCTATGCCGGAAACTAGGGAGAGGGTCTCCTTCTTCAATATCAACAATCTCTAAGAGAAAGTCGATAGATAATGTAGGTTACCCGTGAGAATGAAACAAGTCCTTTTAAGAGGAACTTGAGTAGCTTGGGAAGTTGTAGTGCAGTGCGTCACTGGGTCCATGACGTCTTGTCTTCAATACCAGTGTTACCTTGGTAAACACCAGTAGCATATGTATTGAACCCGGTTTCTGCCCTAAGGTTGAATTATTAGAGGGCTATTTCTTTTCACCCTTTTCACATTCAATTCTTTTTCATTCTTCAACCCCTTCAGTGCTTACCGAGACTTCATAACTAGAACCTTGTTGGGTTTATTCCAGTTCTAGCTCTTTCTCAGTCGACACTCTTCCCATACCTCACTTTTCTCCTTTTTTCATCATACCTAAGGACTCTACACTATCTAGTGGATTGTCCCTGGGTAGATCCCTCCGGCTCTGGCGGGATCGTGGGAACGAATACCTAACCATCCTTATATCTACATACATAAAGTAAATTTGGTCGGTCTTTTTGGTATTGTTCTTCTGCCATTGGAACCAATTGAAAACCATTTGAAAATCAATCCAAGTACTTGTGATATATTATCAAAGCATTTTGTACCTGAATTGTTTTTGATATTTCAGAAAAAGAGCTCCCCCTCAACATGTGCATCGAATATTTGAAATCGTTTTGGCACATGGAGGCAAGAGGAAGAATTCAATTCATTGATTAACATTTTCTAAAAATATTTACATCACCTTCCCGATCAAAATTAGTGTTTCAAATACTGTTAAAGATATTGTTGGGAAAGGATGTGGTTTTCAAAAAGTTGATCCCCCTCAATATGTGCATAGAGATTTGAAAGTGTTTTGCACATATTAGGGAAAACCTGAACTTAGAGACAAATCAATTACGTTTCAATCCTTTTTGGTTTGATATAGATGCTGCCCCTTAACATGTGCATGGAAAATTTGAAATCGTTTGGCACATGTAGGGAGGAGAGCTTGCTAATCACTTACAAACCATTTGTCGAATTATCAGTTTAAATCCAATTTAAATCACAAATTCACCCCCGATCACAATTTTCAAATCATTTGAGATTTGTGATCTCTATAGATTTAAATTGTTTTTGAAAGATTTTGAGGAGAATTGTGACTTGCTTATGAAAACATTTAACCGATAAGGATCAAATCTGAGACTTTAAACTCCAAAGATTAAACATGCTTGAGTATCTTTTGAAAACATGACATAAGCCTTGGTTTGAACCAATTGTATGATAAATAACCTTTTGATTTAATTGAAATCATTGTCCCCCTCAATCAATGACATAAGTTGTTGATTGAGAGATAGAGATTGTGACAATGTCAAGTCCAGATGATTTTCAAAAATTGAGTCCGAGTTATTTTTCAAAGCTATTAGTTTTCATTAGATAACAAATATTTTTCAGAAGAATTTATAGAAGGAAAAATATTTGTAAAGGAAACATTTGTCTTTTTGGTGACAAACATTTGTTTTTAGAATCAGAGCATGAGATTTGAAAAATAAGATAAAGCATGGCTCTGTTCTTTCGTTTAAAAACGGGGTATAGTCTGAAATGACTATAAACCTTTGTTTTTCATTCTCTCAAAATGTTTTTTTTTTTTTTTTTTTTTTTTTAACAATTTATGTACATTTTCGAACTTCATCTAAAGACCCGTGTCACTCTTAGCGTGACAACACAAAGACCGTAGATGAAATCGAATAAAAGAAAAAAGATGGAAAAAATATTTTTAAGCTTTTTCAAAGATATTCTGATTTTTATGGATTTTTTGAAATTTTATATTTTTCTATTTTCTTTTTGAGGGTTTTATAATTTTGTATTTTGCTTTTTGAATAAATATTTACAAGAGATGGATGAAGAAAAGTTTTTACTCCTCGTCTTCCTCTTGAAGACGTTTGAGTGTTTCCGGTTGTAGACTCTTTAAACCAAGTCTTGGAAGGATAAACTCAAAACGTTCTCTAGGAAGAGCTTTGGTGAAGATGTCTGCGCTAACCGATATTCATCCTCACAAAATATAGTTCCACTACACCGTTCTCCACTTGCTCCCTGATGAAATGATGTCGAATGTCGATATGCTTTGCTCTTGAATGTTGAATGTTGTTGCATGAGAGAGCAATGGCACTCTTGTTAGCACAATACAGAGGGATTTTGTTGAATTCAAAGCCATAGTCAGATAATTGGGATCTCTTCCATAGGATTTGAGCACAACAAGATGACATGGCTATGTATTCTGCCTCTGTAGAGGATATAGAGGTACTCATTTGTTTCTTTGAAGACCAGCTCACAAGTTTATCACCCTAAAACTGAGCACCTCCAGACGTGCTTCGACGTGTATCTTGACACCTTGCATGGTCAGCATCTGCATAGGCTGTTAGTGACATACCGGTGTCCTTCGGGTACCAAAGTCCCATGTTGATGGTTCCTTGGAGATAACGAAAGACCCGTTTAACCGCTTCAAGGTGCTTTTTGGTAGGCTTAGCCTGGTATCTAGCACACATGCATACAGCGAACAGAATGTCTGGTCTACTAGCTGTGAGGTACATCAGGGACCCAATCATACTACGATATTTAGATTGGTCAACCATGATCCCTGATTGGTCCTCATCCAGTTTGGTGCGCTCCACCATGGGAGTGTCAACAGGGTCACAAGAATCAAATCCAAATTTATTTAAAATTTCATTAGCATATTTAGATTGATTTATAAAAATGCCTCCGGACTTTGTGAAATTTGTAATCCCAAGAAAAATGACATTTGTCCCATCATTGACATTTGAAATTTGGAGTCCATCTCCTTAGAAAAACGGTCACATTCATTAGGGTCGGTCGAGGCAAAAATAATATCATCTACATAGATTTGAACGTGAATTAAGTGTTTGCCTGACTTTCTGGTGAACAATGTCGGATCAACTGCTCCTTTGCTGAATCCATTAAATAGAAGAAACCTTGATAGCGTATCGTACCATGCCCTTGGAGCTTGTTTCAAACCGTAAAGGGCCTTCTTCAAGCGATAGACATGAGTAGGATGCTCTGGATTCACAAAACCTTCAGGTTGGGTGACGTATACGACTTCTTTAAGATCTCCGTTAAGAAAAGCCGTCTTTACATCCATCTGATAGACTACCATGTTCTTACGCAGCGTTAGCCGGAAGATTCTGATTGCCTCGATACGCGCAACTGGAGCAAATGATTCTTCAAAGTCAATACCCTCCTCTTGACGGTATCCTTTTGCAACTAATCGAGCCTTGTTCTTTAACACATCACCATGCTCATCAAGTTTTACTTTGAAGATCCACTTTAGAGCAATGATCATAGCACAGTCAGGAGCAGGTACTAATTCCCATACATCTAGTCGATCGAACTCATGAATTTCTTCTTGCATGGCATTGAACCAACTGTCTTCATTCATGGCAGTTTTAACGTCTTTTGGTTCGACCTTAGATAGTACGGAATTGAAGAAGCACCATAAGGCATCAGTTGCAAGTTGTTTACGAGTGGATACTGGACAAGAAAGGTTTCCAATGATGTTATCCAATGGATGGTCATGTGTCCATTTCTTAAGGTGTTCGTGTGGTTTTTGTTGAGGAACTGAAGTAGAAGAGTTAGGATCTCCTGATGAAGATGGTTCTGAAATTGGTTCAGGAGCAAATATGTTCTCAAATGGAGCATCTTCTGGAGTAGCAAAGGGGTTATCTCCATCATAGGTGCCAGACACATTTCCATGATGTACATTTGATGATTGAGGATTTGATGACGAGGATGAGTGATATGCAGTAGGCGCTTCTTGACTCAATGACATAGAAACTAATGGGTCATCTACGTTAACTGGGTTAGGGACAGCCTCTATTGATGGATTTGACGATCATTAGCATAGGCTCATAGTGTTCATCAAATACTGGATCAAATAATTTCTTCAAATCATCTCCCGAATGAGGTACATATGGAATTGCTGGTGAGGGATTTTGTACAAGAGAAGAACTAATGGGACTACTTAATGAAGGTTGTGATGTGGGTCCAGAACTTGATTGTCCTGGAGCCATTTGCCCCGCATACTCATCGAACATGACGTGAATAGTTTCCATGATATTTCGAGTTCTTTTGTTGTAGATTCGGTAACCATTCTTGTTTGATGCATAACCCACAAAAACTCCAATGTCCGCCTTAGCTCTTAATTTACCTAAATCTTGACCGTCATTCGTTGGATAGCTTAAAGCACCAAATAGACGAAGGTAGGAGAGATCAGGTTTTCGTTTATGGACAAGTTCGTATGGAGTTTTTCCATGGGTGGTGTGTATGAGGGAACGATTTTGGGTGTAGCAAGCAATGGCAATGGCTTCAGCCCAAAGAAACATTGGAACCTTTGAGTAAATTAGCATAGTTCTTGCAGCTTCAACAAGGTTCCAATTTCGTCTTTCAACTACATCGCTCGTTGAGGCGTGCGTGGAACACTTCTTTGATGACTGATTCCAATGATTTCATAAAATTGACTTAGGTCTTTATTAACAAACTCAGTGCCATTGTCTGTTCGAATAATTCTAACAGTCTTGTTAAGTCAAACCTGCAACTGTTTGATAAGTTTGATGATGACATCTGGAGTTTCATCCTTTGTCCTCAAAAACTTAACCCAAGTAAATTGAGAGTAGTCATCAACAACGACTAATACATATTTCTTCCCATTTATCGTTTGCACTCTCATAGGTCCGCACAAATCCATATGAAGAGTATGAAGAACTTCCATAACTGAGTTTGCGGGTTTGGGTTTGTGGGCATATTTCCTGCTTTTTCCCAATTGGCATGCTGAACAAAGATGATCTTTTTCATACTTTAATCTGGGTAAGCCTCTTACAAGGTCCTTTCTGGAAAGATCATTTATGGTGCCGAAGTTCAAGTGATTGAGACGACGGTGCCATAACCATGACTTTGTTTTCGAAGCCTTTAACAACAAGCAGATTGGAGAAGACTTCATCATATCTTCGATAGAGATGGTGTATAGGTTTGAACCACGTGTTCCTCTTAAAAGTTCCACACCATCAAGTTCTCTAACGAAACAAGTATATTTTCTAAAAGCCACCTCTAGATCAGAATCACAGAATTGACCAACAGAAAACAGGTTATGACCAAGACCTTCAACATAATATACCATGGAGATTACACTATCACCAACAACATAATATCAATAACCCATAATTGCACAAAAATGATCGTTCCCGAATCTAACAGTCCCAATAAATTTACTCACGAAGTTCATGAGTCGCGAGCGGTCTCCAGTCATATGCTTGGAACAGCCTGAGTCCAAGTACCACAGAATGATTTGAATGACCTGCAGTTGAACACAGACAAAAATGGATAACTGGATAATTGGGATCGCCATGCAAGAATGGGTTCCATTTGGTTAGTAACAGTGATTGGAAGACCCACATCAGAAGCAGAATCAATGGAATCATTAGTGATAGATGATGTGCTAGTGTACGCATTAGACCTATTCAAAGTATGTTCACTTCTTAAAAGAATAGTTCTACCGGTAGGCATCCATTTCCTAGTGGGCATTGACTTAGATAATTTAGGGCACAACTCATTAAGATTAAATTTGCGGCCAGTAGGTATCCACTAATAACCTACATTACTAAATTTTCTTCCCGTGGGTTTCCAATCTTTTCTAACCTTCTTCCACCATTGCTTTCTAGCCTTCTTAACTTGATTGTTGGCATTAACGATTTTAACTGGGTATTTAACAGAATTAATCAAATCATTCACACCACATACATGATTAGTAACAGAAACCAAGCAATCATCATTACATGTTTTGCCAAAAGTAGCAAAATTCGCATTAATTACAGCATGCTTAGAGCTAACACTAGAATCAACACGATTCGTTTTAATCAACATAGTTTCATTCTTCCTAAGGTAATCTTCTACTTTCTTCCACTGAACATTCCTAGCTTGCAAGGTCCTATCATTCTTTGTGTTGCCTTGAGGGTTTGACTTGCTCGCTTTGGTGTCACTTTTTACACCTGTATTGGGAATGTGAACATTAGTTGGTTTTGCTACTTTTTGCATTTCAGGTTTAGAAGTGCTGGGATCTGAGCTACTTGAAGGCACATTAAAGTTCACTTTCTTAATACTAGGCATAGAATGGGTTGCATACTTAGCACTAGGCATAAAATAAAGCATCACAGCTTTATCTTTCTTACAGAAGGATTTAGGGCATGTTGCTCTTAAGCATTCTAAAAGTTCCTGAGATCGTTTGGCATATAAGCATGCATACTTAACTTCACTATCAAGTGGTTTGTTTATGCTATCCTCTTCGACAATCTCACGGAGACATTCTAGACTATCCTTAAGGTACAAAAAATATTCTTGAAACCCAAATTCGTTATTTCTAAGATGAGGGGGAATATATTTAACAGTCACAGTATACTTAGAATCCGCAGATGCCTTTGAAGCAACATTCTCATAACAGACAAGTGGCATTTTCCCTTTTACCTGACTTTTGAGATTTTAAATTTCCTTTTGTAAAGAAATTATTTTTCATTGTACTTGTCACGATTGACTTTCATTGAATCGTATAACTCTTTGAAGTGTCGTTTGACCTTTTCATTTTCTTCTAGAAAACTCTCATTTTCTTGTTGTAATACATTAATGATGTTTTGAAGATGAAAATTTTGAGAAAATTGAGAATCTAAAGGAGGAGGCATTTGGGAGTCAGTCACATTGTTCTTTTCACCCTTAAGTTGTGAAATTTGGGTTTTCATCCTTCTGGTCTTGTGACAGTGAGCTCGAATCAGTTAATCACGTTTGTTTATTTCAAAAACTGCATCAAACTCAGGAGCATCCGAGGATGTCTTGATATTTGAGGTTTTAACATTTTCTTTGAGATGTTGATATTTTAGTTGCAAATTAAAGTGTTCAACTTCTAACTTAGAAAAATGTTTTACCAGGTTATCATGATCATCCTGTTCTATTTTCTAATTTAGTTGCAAATTGCGGATGCTCAAAATTGGAAACTTTCAAAGCAACAGATAATTCATGAAATTGAGAAGCAGTTATAGAATACTTTGTAACAGTATAAAACACATCTTGAGCAACACAACTCGAAATCAAGTTCTCATTTAAGATATGCAGATTCTTCCTTTCAATTTCATTACATTTGAGTTCACGTTCATAATCATTGACCTCAATTATCATGTTATCAAATTCCTTTTCCATTTCTTTAATCTCTGAATTTATCCCCCTTTGAAGACTCTCAAATTGATTTTTTAATTGTTTAAAGAAAGGCATGACTTCATTTAAATAGCATTCTTTAGTTTGCTCAAAACCCCTCTCCCCTTCAGTTATCCCTGTGGGTGTGATTCTTTTCTTACATGTCTTTTCAAAATCAACGAATAGTTGATAGACAACATACAGGCTGATTAAGGTCTTGCTCTTAGTGGGAATAGTTCTAGGAACTAAATGCATTGGTGTATTCGGAGGATACACAGTAGCTGGAGGCACTTTCCTAAGGGGAGTGTTTGTTTCAACAAGTACATTTGCTTTTTGCATATCTATGTCCTTTTTCCAAAAAACTTGTTCTGGGTTAATTGAGTTTGAGGCTTAAACATGTTCAGGGAGATCCAATTTTCTTTTGTGTAATCATGGGGTTTGATCGTTATGTTTTTCTTTTTACACTCAGGATCTTTTAGCTTCTTATCCATTTTCTCCCTAGAGGCATCTTCCAATTTTCTATCCTCTTCCGTGCTTCCAATACATGATGGTGTTTGCCTAGGCTTGAGGATCTCATTACCATCATATACAATCGTATGGAAAGCTTTAGCCTTCTTACAGTACTCGGGATTTGGCTTCTCTACTAGAGGAATACTATGTTTATCGCAATACTCGTGCTTAGTGATCATGTGAGCAATCTGAATGGTATTCCCTTGTATGTACAACTTATTTTCAAGCTTGTTTTTCAAAGTTTTTAGGTTGGAAAAATCAGTTAAAAGTTTTGATTCCTTAGCATTAAATTCCTGTTTAAGCACTTTAACATTTTCTTGAAGTTCTTGCTTTTGCTTAACAGTTTTGTTTAGTTTGTCTTTTAAGGAATCTAGCTCTTGTTTTAATATTTCTTCCCTAAAATTACTTTTTCTAATAATTGTACGCATTTGGTCATCCATTTCCTGCTCACGGATAGTTAGCTCAAACTTAGCACGTTGTTCATAAATGGCAACTTGTTCTTTATAGGCATTCAGTTCAGAGATAACAGAATCATCAAGGGCACATGCAGTGTATTCATCAAAAACATAGTCATCATTGACTGCAGAAGATGCATCACTTGGTACGATCTCACTTTCACTTTGTATCACATATTGATCATATGGGACAATATTACTATTACCTACATTATCTATATCTGATTCATTAGTTTCATGTGATTGTACTTCGTTATGTATCTTTTGCTCATCAACTTCATCGTATAATTTTAATACCTCTGAAAATGATTGAATCTTTGGATGGACCAAATTGTTGTGGTGATGAGACCTATGGAGAGACCATTGGTGAAATGCTAGCCATGAAGATTGTCAGGCAAGTAGGTTCATCATCGACATCTGAGTCAAATGCATCACAGTCAGCAACTTGAAAGGCATTTTGATGATTGTGACCTATTTCATGAATTGGCTGCTCATCCACATCAGCATCATATGTTTTGGCATTTCCCTCAGCAAGAAACAACAACTCTTCTTCATTCAAAACCGCTCCATTGTCATGAGCTTGCACCAGCATCATCTTGTCCCTGAAATACTCTGCATTTTGAGGGCGTTTTGGAGATGTGCAGTTCCTTGCAATATGTCCTTCACCACCACAGTTGTAGCACTTGATTGGTTTTCCTTGTCCTTGATTTGCATTCCTTCCACGATTCTGATTAGCCACATACCCTCCACCTACTCCACCTACTCCACCTTTTCCTTGTTCATATTGTCTTCCTTGCACTTGTTGCACCATGATCTTACCATCTCTGACAATAGCATGATTGTGTAGATTGGATGCAGTTCTAATATCATTGTTAGTGTGTGGAGTGAGGTTCAGATTTTGCTTAACCATAAGAGCCAGTTGATTGATGAAATGTTCCATGATTGTGCTAGAGTCTGGAGGCTTATATGCTGGACCTAGAATGAGCTTGTGGTTACCGTTAGCCGTTGGCATGACTTGAGAGGCTTTGGTGGTAATTCCCACATTAGTGTAGAATGCTGTTGAGTCATTTGATGAGCTTGCATCTCCATGATTAGATTTGAACTTTTCAAGAATCATTCGTTAAAACATAGCATGCTTCTCATTCTGAAGTAGGAAGGCATACAATTGCTGATAGTTGGTGTGCCTTAATCCTTTGGTTAGCTTGACTGAGGTTACAAATTTGTGCCATTCTGGATTCATGTTGTTCACAAACTTTGAATTGAGCTGAATATTTGGCATGGTCATTTTAATATTCCTCATATCATTCACAAGTTTGTGGAACCTCACATAGTATTCAGTGACACTTTCTCCAGGATTCATCTCAAAGTTCTCAAAATCATCATACAATTGAGATTCCCTGTCTTCTTTGGTCAATTCAGAACCAGAGAGAAGCATCTTAACATTGTCCCAAACCGCCTTGGCTTCAGTGTTGTGATTGATTAACTTGTAGATGTCTTTTGGAAGACCCTGAAGTATAATGTTTGAAGCCCTGATATCAAGATCGTATTCTTTTTCTCCTTATCATTGAGCTCATCACACGTCTTTAGTCTGTCCAAACCTAAGATCACTGTACCATCCGCAGCAGTTTCAAGTGTGTCTCTTGTAGTCTCAATCTGATAAGGTCCTTCATCAATTGATTTGAGAATGTTAGCCCCATTTTCCTTTCCCAAACAGTACAACCTAATTTGTTGAGCCCATGAGTCATAGTCAGCCTGTCAAGCATAGGTGGACGAGTATCGATCCAACTGCTTGAACGTCCCCTATGTAAGAGATGATTGTAGGCACGCGGTAGACATGATTACGATTTCACGGATTTTATAACTCTTTGATTAAACCGGGAAATAGATTCTTTCACGGGATTTTACTAAATCAAGAGAAAACCGTAAAATGTAACAATCAGAAACAATACTACACCAAGTTGCTTCAAACCTTGAACACAAGTCGCTTTGCACCAAGTCGCTAGGTATACAAGTCGCTTCAATGGACAAGTCGCTAGGCTCACAAGTTGCAAGAGTGACAACTCGCTAGAAGAACAAGTCGCTATTGACACAAGTCGCTATGAAGACAAATCGCTAGTGATAAATCGCTAGACACAGAAGTTGCTAGAATAACAAGTCGCTAGATGGACAAGTCGCTAGGGACAAATAGCTAGACAAAACAAGACCACTACTTTGTACTATTTGTCGCTTTGTCTCAAAAGACAAATCGCTAGAGCACAAGTCGCCCCCACAACAAAGTCAAGTCATTTGAATAACGAGAGACAAGTCGCTACGAAGAAATCTATGCACAAATCGCTTCCCACAACAAAGACAAGTCAAAAGAACGTAGAGACAAGTCGCTATGAAGAACTCAAGTCCGAGACACAAGTCGCTAGATAGAAATATTCAAAAGCAACACTTTTCAATCCAAAAACTAACCCAACCACACTGATTCAAACCTTCCAAATCAAAACCTAAGCACTTATAATGATTCTAAACACAAAAGTACAATCAAAATTCAAACTTTAACACTAGAAATGGTCCAACTGATGCAAATACCACTAAACTTTTTCAACCCCAAAAACCATATAAAACCATTAGAAATCCAAGAACATGTAAGAGAGATGATCAAACCTGGCTCTGATACCATTTGTAACATATTGGATTTCATAAACACATCAACACATATTTATAAGGGGCGTATAACTTAAGGTTCTAGAGAGAGAAAGTTTAGAGGTTTAAGGAACTTAGTGAGAGAAAGAAAAATCTTATTATGAGCTCCAATCCTCTACCTTGGGAGGTAGAGGGTATTTATAGTATCTTACACAAAACGCCTCCTACGGGCTGTAGATCAGACATACAGTTGGTAAAGACCCGTCCGTCCTCCACGGTGTTACTTAACTAAATACTAACTAACATTAAATAACTACGACTACGAGCTTTCTAACGATTATATATACTTGAGGTGACCGACACTTTAACGAATGGATTTTCTAAATCCTAACAAACCACGATCCGATACGTTTGTGCACCACATATAAATCGGCTATGGACTAAGTGACAAAACGTGTGACAAAAATAAATGTGTAGAAATTATTCTAGTGTAAGTCTTATATTCGTATTTACTTTTATTTGTTCGGATGTTAATGTTTAAATACTTATGTTAAAGTCGTAATGCAATATTTTAATAATTAAACGTCTTTTATAGGTTCGAGATTAAAGGGTATTTTGGGTATTTTAACATGTTCAAAAGTATGGGTTTTACATGAATAGTGGTTGCAGCCATGGCAAGTTATAAGTGGTTCTTCGTTTTAAAACTATGTCCTCATTTGTTTTTGTATCCATTAAGACAATGATGATCATGTGCTTCAAAATCAACGACTTTGAGCCTTATTTGTGAGAGTTCACAAATGGTTATACCTTGGCCAGAGCCACATATGAATATTGGTTGCGTACCATGACAAGCTTTATGTATTGCTTCAAAGATTTGAATGTATGAGCCTTATTTGTTTTTGTGTATCTATTAAGGTAATGATGATCATACTACTTCAAAATCAACAACTATGAGCCTTATTTGTCGCAACTATCAGTTTTATTTGCAAATTACAATTCCTACTATTGGGAAATGCTCTAGTCATATGGATATTTGTACGGCGAGAGATACGTGAGCCTACGAGGTCACACACGTATACACATAGATATTACCTATTGGTGTATTTTATGAATATATTGTATGTTTATTAAATATATTGATTCCAACGTTAAATACTTAATGGTTGTTAATTAAGTTAACTTAATATTTAACCGTTAGCCCTCTAATTATTATGTAAATGTAAATAAGTAATTAAATAGACAAAATACCAAACTCGATGGGGTGTTTTGTTTGTGTGAAGGGTCGGCCACCAAGGGAAAAAGAAAGGAGGGGTGTTTGTGTTAACTTTAGGTAGCTTTTTCCCTAAGCAAATTAACCCTAATCTTGACACTATATAAAGAGGGTCCTAAGGTCTTATTATTTTATCCCATTCTCTCTTTTGTGCTCCATTTAGCTGAAAATCATAAGACCCCAAGTAAGGGTTTTTATTTTCTTGGAGCGCTTAACAAGTACTAATCGTGTTTCATTTGTGTATCGTTGGAGCACTAGCATTCAGGTTTTGGTTAACGTGTACTAGGGATACACGTAAAGGTTACTTACTTTTGGTAACTCTTGGGTTTCAAAGGAGTATTGTGCAAGTTGACAACAAACTTGCGTGTTTACGAGATTTGTCTTCATTAGCGTTTATCGATAAAATTTATGTTTTCCATTTATTATTTTATGTTAATTATTTCATCATACGTGTTTTCTTTTTCCACTGATACTGTTTTATTATATGTAATATAATAGGTTATTAGATAACAAATCCCAACACCAGCAACCCTGCTTTCGGTTTCGCTTTTTGTTTTGCAGCAAAATGTGGGATTTCAAAAGGCGTACACCATTTGACCTATACACTTATCAATACTTCTATATATGTAAAGACTTTGAGGAGACTATTATTCTATTAGCTAAAGCTTGAACATACATTCACTACTCAAAGCATGTACCAAAATTTGAAAATATTTATAATGATTATACTTTGTTACCATCAAACTAGCAAAGAATTGTCCTTTTTTACTTTCTTAAACGACAGATGCACTACAAAAAGAAGATATTGTAAAAGCGAATTTGACATACTTCCTTTTGTCATGTCCTGTTATATAGCCCATTCGTCGTTATACAAAATTATATTATTTTTTTCCTATTCGTTTTGTCATAAAAAAAGGAGGGAACAATAAAGAAACTAATCAAATGAACAGGGTAACTATATTTTCTTTTCAAAATAAAAATACATTTAGCACTATCGTCATCGCTATCATATTTTATAAGTTTTGTTAGTATTATAAACCATTATTATAAGCTTAATAATATAGAATATACCATACACCATCTATATTTATTATTTAAATACTTTACCTATGCACTAACCATCTCAGAAACTTACTAGCATGACTTGCAGGAAAAAAAACATCTCACATCGTAAAACTCCTACTTCAACATAACTGAAGGTCAAGAAAGCTGCTAAACTATCGTTACGCTTCCTTGGCTAACTACCGCTACATTTTTTTTATTGTACCTCTTTCTTTTGATATTTATCTCGAATACCTATTCTTATATACACGTTTTAGGAATACGTTTGATGCAAACTTATGCACTTTCAACATTCAAATAAGAATAAGAATTCGAGAACAAGCTCAAGCCAACGAGGTATAGCAAAAAGTATATGTAGTGGATAGTTAAACATATACGCTTTTTTCATATATGTTTGTGGAACAATCTTCTCGTCGAAAAACTATTCCTACCTCAACATTCAGGAAATAGGTTTGATCCAAACTTTTGCACATGATATGTTGAAATAGCAGTAGCAATTCAAGGGTCAATAGTTTGATCTTTATCAACTTGCTACTTTGAGCTTCCCTCGAAAACCTATTTCTATGCCCATGTTGTGCCAACAAGTTTTATTGAAACCTGCACACTTACAACATTGTCATAACAATAGGATTTCAAGGAGAAGTTCAAAGAACCAAGATATGTATTAGGTGCCCGCATTACTTGTCGGGTGAATGGTTAACTTTATAAATGAGACTGGATTTTAGAAAGTGTGCTTTAACACTAGTATAAAGTTCTTTTTTTTTTAATTTCATTCTTTTTTATGAGCTAAAACCATCATCCACCAAGTAATGCGGCCATACACTAATAATCACATGTTATTCATATTTACAAATGAATTATTAACCTTATACACAACTTGCTACATTGAGCTTCATCTCGAAAACATGTTATTTCAAGAACAAGCTCAAAGTACCAACAAATGTATTAGGTACCCGCATTACTTTGTAATGTGAATGATTTGACTTCATAAATCATATTGAATTTTAGAAAATGGGCTTTAACACTGCTATAGTTCTTTTTCTGAATTTCATTCTTATTTATGAGCTTAAACCATCCATCTACAAAATAATGCATGTAATGAACAATTTTCCTTTTTTTGGTTAAATGTTATTCCAAATTAAAAACATAATTATATTCACACATTCGAGTTGCACATTTTGTACGCAAATAAGTTTTTGCAGAACCTTTGACAAGCTACTTTATTAGTAACCTTTCAACAAAAATATTAACACATATGCCTTCTCAAGTGTTCTCACAAGAATTTGTGGGATTACAATTGCTAAAGGTAGCAGATTAAGTAATCGGTTATAAACCGACCCGAACCGAACTAAACTGAGAAAACCGAGGACCGAAAACTTTAAAAAACGCGAACCGAAACCGAACCGAATGTTGTCGGTTCGGTTCGGTTTTTCGTCGGTTCGGTTCGGTTTTGTCGGTCTAGGTGTATTTTGGCATGTTTTTGTCGATTTACAATAGTACTCATTAAGAAGTTGTTTTGTTTTAATAGGAAAAAAAAAAGTTTATTGTCACAATAGTAAAAAGTGGAAAGTTTGTATGTTTTCTAGACCATTAACCCTTAGCAATTTTATATATAAACTTTTCAGAAATATTTAGTGTACGATTTCGAAATATTAAAAATGTAAAGTTCATTTATGCAAAGCTCTTGCTTTTCACTACTTATATATCTTGAAAAGGCTTTATTTAAATTTATCACTCCACCATTAAGCTCCAACCAAAAATTAATACTACCTCCGTCCCAAAATATAAGTCCATTTTTTATTTTTCAAAGTCTTTCTCTTCATATTTTGACCGTAATTATTTTTTTTCGTGTTATATAATAATTGATGCAAAATATATAAATGGATTCGTGTTTCAAATGTATTTTCATTGGTATACTTTTCATCAAGTATCATATAGCACGAAAAAAATAATTACGGTCAAAGTTAGAAAAAAAAGACTTTGAAAAGTCAAATATGAACTTATATTTTGAGGGACGAAAGTACAAATGTGCTAGAATCAAGTTACAACTTCAATTATTCATAAATATAAGTAAATTTTCAATAAACCATATCACATACTAAACCGTTTGCTCCTCGTTTGAGAATGTTTTTGAATTGGATCTGTTTAAGGAATTGGAATATGAAGGAATGGAATGTTAGAAATTGAAATCCTTAGGATTTAAAATCTGACGGAATTAAAATTTGTAAATACTAGCGCATGTTTGGTTGGAAGAATGAAATGAGAAAAAACAATTATATTAAAATATTTAAAATTTAATTTTAGTTTAAGATTAATAAACTAAATATTATTTAATAATAAATTACTTATCAAATTATAATAATAATTTTTTAAATAATATTAAATAAACTAATATATTAAATAAATAATTTTTTTATATAAAATACAATTGAATTTTTTAAAGTATAAATTAAAAAAGTAAGCTATAAATAAATTATATTTAATTTAAAAAAATTTAATAATAAAAAAAAATTAAATAAATAATAATTTTTAAATTTTTATAACATGGTTGTTTATAAAAATTAATAATAATAACAATAATAATTAAATGATCGTTTATAATAAAAATAATAATAATAATAATAATTCATTTGGTTTTCCAACGAAGTGATGTTTTATAAAAAAATAAAAATAAATAAAAGAAAATAAAAAAATAAATAAAAATAAATAAATAAATAAAAATAATAATAAAAAATAAAAAATAAATATAAATATAATAAATAAATATAATAATAATAATAATAATAATAATAATAATAATAATAGCAATGACAATGATAAATATAATATGAATTCCAATATTCTTCCATATGCTAAATGTTGAATCATATATATGGGATTTTGAAGGAATTTCATTCCATTCCGCTTAAACAAACAAGTTTAATTCTTTAAAATTTTCAACCAAACCGTTATGAAATGTAATCATTCCATTCCACCGAATCCTAGGATTCCCAAACCAAACCTAAAGATCTAACCCAAGATTCACCAAAACACTAGGCAAATGGACCCACCTGTAACCGACCAGCTAATCCCGCCACCTATAGCCTATTTTCCCACATATTTTCTCTAAGAGCACAAGGTGAGGGAAGAGCGGATAACACGTTATTGTATGTTATCTCAAATAGCCACCTCATCACCTTCCCACAATGCACCAATAACTAAAACACCCTCCTTCATAACACACTACTAATATGTTATTCTACCTACAAAATACCCCAATAAAATGCCACTCACTCACAATACACACACAACATCACCAATGGCTTGAGCCATTCGTGTAATGGACCTTTAGCACACCAACCACATAACATAACAGCGGCATGGTAATAACACGTTATGGTTCATATTTAGACGAATGACATGTTATTATTCGATAATGTTTGGACTTATTTCTTAAACATGACCGTATTCAATAAACTTATGCACTTAACGTGAAAAAAAATGATAAATAAAAAAAGATAAAAAAATTGACAACCCTAACGCAACGCCAGCGAATGTACCTACCTTTCTCGTTAGTTCTATTTACATAATGCACGTGGAAATTCCATTAATTCATGGGATACATGTGATTATGAATGTGACTATAAACCCGATTCTTATGAAAATTTCATGTGCCATTTTGCTCTGTTTATTTATTTGTTTGTAAAATTCAATCAGGGTGTATATAAAATTAACAATGAAACCTCTTTTTTTTAGTTGTAATGACTCATATTTGGATTGTTAACCGAAATGATAAAGAAAAAACATTTTCTTATAAATAATGATGTCGACAACCTTTATGTCGATGAATGACAAATTTGGTTGAGTAATAGAACAAGAAACTTAAATGCAATCGTGGCATATATAGTGATAAGGGAATTTTGTTTGCAATAATTTTTAAGAAATATTATGTCGGTTATCTTATCTAATGTAATGATTGTTGATATTTTATTAAGTACCCCACAATGCGGTTATAAGTGAGTTATTTATCTCAGTTTTTACCATATATTATGTCCTAAAATAATTGTTTTTTTTTTTTTTTTAATTTTAATTTTTGAAGTTTTTTTTTTTAAGTTTAATTTTAAATATTTTTGTTTATTTTACATAATAATTGATGAAAAATATATGAATGAATTAGTTATTAAATGTTTTTTCATAAGTAATTTTCATCTAAGTATTATATAACACATACAAAAATATTAAAGATTAAAGTTAAGAAATTAAAATTTTATAAATCAAATAAAGACAATAATTTTAAAACGGAAAAAATACTATTTTATACCAAAATAAAAAGTACTCTATAATAACAATCTTGTAAGACACAATCTCAAAAGTTAAAACGCGGCCCGATCCATTTTTACATTAAAATAATGATAACCGCCGTTGTCCCTACAACGAATGCATTTATAACTTGTAAAATAACAAATAAATATATTATTGATTGTGTTTTGTGTGATTAAATATAAAGATTACATGTGCATTTGTAATAAATATACAGTTTATGGGATAAGCAATCACAACCCTAAATATAATGGACTTAAGCTCACAAGTAGGCTTGATCCACTAATTAGTTATCTAATACTCCTTCATAGTTTGAACTTGATGCATCCCGCATAAATCAAACGAATGTTGAAAGGCGCTTCTTATCCGCTTCTTTATTTTTTTGTTGTTCGTTTGCACGGAGATGAAGTTGTATTTGACAACATAATTGTATACTGCTTCCCGGTTTTCTCCATTTTTTATGACGTTTACTATTTTTTACATATGGATTGTTTTGCTTTTAGGAGGGAGCGATAATTTGGTGGTCAACTTTTGTTATCAACAACAATGATCTTCAACAACGAAAACTAGACGAGAAAAAAAAATATGATTGATTAAAGACAACTCAACATACTTTGTGTGTTTTGACGATTAGGGTTTAGGGCATTGAATACGAAAAACAAATTCTAATACTCCGTCCGTCCCAAAATAAAGTTTGACTTTTCGGAGTCAAAGTTGTTCAACTTTGACATTTCTTTTTGTGTTATATAATACTTGATGAAAAATTATACCGTAGAAAAATACACTTAAAACCCAATTCATTCATATATTTTGCATCAAATATTATATAATACCCACAAAAATAGTTAAAGTCAAAGTTGAACCAGTTTGACTCTGAAATGTCAAACTGAACATTTATTGGACGGAGGTAGTAAAAGACAATAAAGCGGAAGTAACTAGGATCTCCTCCGAAGAGCATCGGCGAACGGCGAATAGCCGTCGATGACCGGAGAATAGTTAATTTTGTAGGTTGATTTTACCTAAAGCTCGAATATCATGTAAAATATCAAATAAAAATATTATTTGGTTATGTTTTATGTGATTACATTTGTATTTATAAGTTTATAACTCACATGCAGCTTATTCAATAAGCGACCACAACCTTATATCTAATAAACTTAGACTCACAATTAAGCTTGATCAACAAAACCTAGTTTTTATAGCTCACATATAACGCTACCAGCGATGTAATTGACAGCCTTATAGACCCACAATTTACACCTATAAGACACCTCACCTGGTGTTATTGATAGTTTTTTAAATTGAATAACTTTTGATGTTGAATTTGATACATATTACACAAGTCTTATCAAACTTTATTACACAAACTTTACGCTAAGTCTCATAGTTGGTGAAGGACTACCATCATTCTCATTTTATGCACTGGTTTGGTGATGTAGAACACCAAATAATTTGTTTAATTTTTTTTGTTTGTATGTTTGTAAGTTACTATTATTGTATAAAGTGAAATATTTTTATATGTTTAGTTTGTTGTTAAACTATCATGTCTGTTTGCAGGTGAGTTTGATTTCATAACTCGTTACGGCAGGATTGAATATATTGTTGTTGTTACTTGATAGTGATGGTGGGTTTGATAGTATGTCGAATAGTGACGTGACACGTGTGTGAAAGCGATGTATTTAATGACCATAACCCTTTACTTTATCATATTAGTTGAAAGGTATCTTAAGATCATTTAGAAAGTATCTTATCAGACTTTATTATGTGTTTGCTGATTTTTCCAAACGTCATTGATAGATCATAGATTCATTATTAGTATTCCAATATCTAACTTACACTACCATTATCTGTATAATAGAGTTTTTGATTATTTTCATGTCGACACCAAAAAGAAAAATAGTTTTTTTCTTTTTCTTTTTGCCAACTAAGGCTCCAAAATACGGACACATCACGATACACTTAAATTAATGTTAGACTAACTCAACCAACAGTGGAACATCGAACAAACAAAAGGAACAACTAAAATTCGTACTCTACCATAAAGCTTGATCAAAATTCAAAAGAATCATTTAGCAAAATTCTCTTACAATAATAAAGAAAAAGCAGGGATATATATCTTATCCAAATATTCTTACGCGTTAAAAGTATATATATCTAAAGAAATTAACTGAATCAAATTTGCAAATATATTCAAGTATTCAAGCTCGATGTCTCAAGTATAAGTTTTATTATATTGACTTTGATTCAAACATCATGGTATTGTGAAGCAAATTATCATATAATACATCTACAGACAAAATAAGAAAAACGCACATGCTTTATCAAAAAAATTTAATGATATCAACTAGTAACTACATTAGTTCATCCCTTAGATATAATGTTCTTATCTTAAGACTAGGAAATACATATCTGAGGAGGTAAGAATTTTCTCACTAGCTCAAATGTGTCAAGCAAAGAATTAAACTATATTGTTTGTGTATTTACCCGGATTAGTTTTCATATAGAATTTTGAAGTTTCACTTTTCAAACAAAGAAGTCTTTGATTAGAAGCAAAGGAAGGAATATTAAACAGCAAAGAAAGTGGTGAATATTTCCATTTTACCACATTTTCCACTCATATAACCCTTTTGAATTTCAATTATCTATAAATGGAATAGAAGAAAGTAAAAGGAGGAAAACGAATATGATTCTAGGTTTTAGATATCATAAATTATAGAAGGAGAATTATGCTTAGATCTTTCTTAAGAATATCTCAACGAAAACACTTTAATTGAGGGGATATTTACATTATTTGTAAGTATTTAATCCCCTCTAATGGAACTAGTTAAGACAATATAGTCTGGGTACGTGGTGGATTAGGGCCCTTTGTTTGGTGGGTGTGATCTTAATCTTAAAAATGAAAGTCACTGTTTAAAAAAAAAAGTAGTGGCTTTATCAGATAGTGACGGATCCGGAAATTTCAGTTGGAATCAGAACGGAACAAAATCAATGTCTCGTGCAGAAGGTAAACCACATCTTTTGTTAGACTAAACGTAATAAGACGTGATCATTCGGTTGGTCTACCTTTTTGTTCGATCCTCTGCCTCAACCAAGCGAAACGTGTCCTCCACTCCCAAAATCAAATGCTTTGGTCTACTTGTGGACTCAATTAAATAGTTTGGTTTGCGTTGTGTGTTTTTCGTTTTTATTAAAGTTTGTGTAGTATGTTTTTAGTTGCGAGTGTCGTCCACTTATTATTAAGTTTAGTTTGGTATAGGAGAGATAAAGCTAAGATCGCTTAATGTGTTTAGTCTTGACTGGTTTTATTACATTCACCTTAGGCTAATGCTAATAGTGATCACATCATCGAACTTTCTCTCTACAAAGCTATACCGCAACCACAGTTTGCTAATGGTTACCGCAATGACGACCGTATTACAATAATAATTCAACAAAAATAAAAAAACATTACGAAAAAAATTAAAGCGCTTCTTGATTTCTTCTAATCGTACGAGATCATCTTCACTAGAGGTGGCACAACGGGCTGGCCGTGCGGGCACTGGTCACAGTTCAAACGGGCGCTTGTTATACGACTCGCTTTAGAAAAGATCCAAAACGACGAAATAAATTCCTCAAACGTAATACCCCATTTATATTTTAAAAAATTAATATATCTATAAGTTTTTTTTTAAAACAATTGTAATATTCTTCAATTGAGAGAAAATATGTCTTTGTGCCCATTTAACTTTTAAATGGATAATATATGCTCATTTAAAAAAAAAGTTAAATATGCCTAAATTTTTAACAAATTTGCTCAAATTACCACCTTTAATCTTCACAATATAACTATACGCAAAATTGACAAAATATAAACTTTAAAGACTAAGAGTGTAAATTTGATTTTTATAAAATAAAGAGAGGAAAAAAAACTCATTGCTACCCAACTGACCCAAGAAATTTAAGAAAAAAAAAAATCACACACAAACATACACAATTGTTTCGGCTGGCAAGCCAACCGAGTTTTCAAATTGGTTGGGGTGGAACGTGGTCAAGCTCGATTGAGCAAAGGGGAGAGACGCGGTTGGTGCTTCGGTCGGTTGGGGGACGACTCACCCACTAGCATTAGTCTTACAAAAGGGATTAATAGCGCATCGCTGGGTAATGTTTGTTAAAAGTAGCAAAGTAGCAAGATGTGACATGTGAGCAATAGCTGTGAGTAGTAGCCAAAACTCACCACTTCAAAAAATGAGCATTTCTAAAAAATATCAAAGCTCATCACTCCTTTGCCAAATAGCTACTAAAAACTAAAATGCTCATTGATCACCGCCCGTACAAATATACCTCGCATTTTTTTTTCTTAGCAAAGACTCAACTCACGCAAGTCTTGAAAGAGAGAGAGAAACACCTATTGTCTTGTGGGGAGTAGATCTAGTGAGAAGAGAAAGTGAAATAAGAAGAATGAAAAGAAATTTGAGCCACACATTTCAAATGAGGAGGAGGAATTTAAGGAGAAATGCATCTATTTCTGTAGGTGCATCTGAAATGTGCGGTTGTTGTTTCTTCTCACCCTTATCATTTTATTTTACTTCTCATTTGATCCTTACTCTTGTCTTGTGTGAGTATTTGTGTTTTGAGAGTATTTTTAAATAATAAAAAATATAAAAAAAAATAATATAAGAGAAATAAGATGTTGTAATGGTTGAAAGGAAGTGAAAGAAAAAAGTTTTAAAGAAAGTATAAGTTGTGACGAGAAAAAACCCCTCACCACATCCTCCACCCTAAGTATGTCTCTTTGCCGGACGCTAAATCAAAAAAATAAAAAATAAAAATGTGTGTCCGATGAAAACCAATACATTATATGTTTAAATAAAAAAGAATGTTACATCAACATAAGTTTTAACAAAAAAAAATCATAGAATAACGTGTATGTTAATATGTGGACGTAAATAAGAGAAAAAACTTAAAATGAAAAGAGATAATACCATGTACATCATGCCATATCATTAGAGCAATCGGTATGGTAACATTTACCTCGCGTTAAGGGTGACGTGGAGGTTCTTTAACGTGCGTTAACCCACGTTACCACACCGCCGTTGCACGTTAATGGTTTGCGTTGCCCTGCACGTTAATGGATTAACGCAGCATTAAAGCTGTGTTCCCAAATATATATATATATATATATATATATATATATATATATATATATATAAATATATATATATATAGGAAGGATCCAAGAAGAAAAAGTTAAAATGAGAAGAATAAGAAGGATTTCTACCACACATTTCAAATAAGGGAGATTTTTAGGGGAGATGCATCTTTTTGTAGATGCATCAAAAGCTGTTGTGGTTTCTTTCTACCCTTCTTATTTTTATTATTCTTCCTATTTGATCCTAACTCTCTCTCTATATATATATATATATATATATATATATATATATATATACACACACACACACACACAAACACCCCTTTAGTTGATGGAGGCTGCAAACACACAAGAAGGTGGTGATCTTCTTGTTGCATATGTGTGTGTGTGCACAGAAGGAGGAAGGAGGCGTTAAACATTAAAACCCTAATTTTTTTTGGTATCGCCCGCTTAGGCTTGTGGGTTTGATTTTATTTGTAATTTTGTAAATGTTATTTGTAATTTTTTTAGTTTTGCTTACTTTTGATTTGGTTAAAAAAACTTACTTTTTATTTGGTTAAAAAAAACTTACTTTTGAATTTATAAATGTTATTTGTATTTTTTTAGTGTTATGTTTGTTTATTAAAATAAGTATTAGTTTAGAGGTTGAATTTGTAAATTTTATTTTTTAAATAAAAGTGGGGCCCAAAATGGTTGAGTTATGGAAAGTTATGATAAGTGCTTTGATGGGAGGTCAATACCTCCTATTTTTCATAATATCGAACTTCTCCAAAATCTTGAGGCGATTAGGTGCGAGTAAAGGACACCACACTACAAAACATATCCCACTAATATACCTTTTATATTTATTAAATACACACACACACAAAAAAAAGTAAACCGAGGAAGTCGATCGTGTAAGCGATCACTTCCCTCCTCTGGAACCAGCTCGATCGAATGGCCACAGCAAGGACGACCGAATCATGAATCGATCGACCCATGATCGATCGACCTTACTGGAACCAGCCTAAGGGGTGTTTTTTGGTTAGTTAAGGTTAAAATGTTAAAGTTGATGTGACACTGACGTGACACTGTATTAAAGTTTAACTTATTTTACTACACCCTATGCTCTTATGTGGATTTAATTTTGTAAAATTTATGTGGATTTAGCATTACACCTTAAAAAATACTACTCGTTCATATGACAATATCAAAATGAACCAACAATATTGTTCATTAATCAAGTTTATATGATAAATTTCAATTGATGTGTTTCTGGTTCTTTAATCAACTAAGTAGGTTACTTGGTTTACTGATGAAAACTTAATCAGATAACTACTAGTGAACAAGGTAAGTACTCATGCATAGTTTTGTAGCGGTATAATTATTGTTGCGACCTTGAGGTTAATGGTTTCATGTAACGATTATTCATACAACGTAAAATAACGGCATCCCAGTTTCAATTTAACAAATCGAGATTGAAGAGGGATTGGCGAGATTGAAGTTATTATGAATCTGAAATATAAATTAAAAGAATTAGTAACATATGATAAAAATAAATAAATAAATAAATAAATCATCTTTGTTAAGAGATTATTCATTAACGTTATCAACAGTGCATGAATCATTTAGGCTGCCTCTAGTAAGCACACACGACCGACTTAGTCGATCGAGTGTTACTCGATCTCCATACTATGAGGATTCAATTGTGGGTCACTTTTTACAAAACTTGGTCGTGGGAGCGATCGACTGCAACACATGCATATGGACAAAACTTTTACACTTTCCAGCCTTAAAGGAAAAAATAAATTTGATCATTGTCGCTTTTACTGGGACACCTAATCACCTGAAGGTTGCTGGAGAGAGAAAGCTGGCGTGACAGAGAAAATGGGATGGATTGACCGTCTTTACTGGGGGCAGCCTTATCTTCTACTATATTTAATTTTTTTTAATCTTATTTTGTAAATAGTGGATGGTTGAAATGATTGAATAAATATAATAGTTGAATATATAAATTATATTATATGTGAATTTAAATGAATGTGATTATTGAATGATTAAAGGGAAAATTCAACTTTAGAAATCAAAGTAAATTTTTAACAAAAATGTTAAATGGACCTAATTAAATAGATCTAAAATTTGACTTAACGCATAAATAATTTGTATAATGGTAAGTCACCTTTAGATTCATTTAATTAAGTCTATATATCAAGACTCAATTTTTAATGACATCAGAAACAAATATATCAAGTTTGAAACCACTCTACTAAAATGCTAGTTTTCTTATAAATGCTTTCTAAATCTGTATATAACCATATTTAATGGTCACCCCACTAAAATTAATCATTATACATAAACTCTGTATTTATTTATTTATTTATTTATTATCTTTTTATTTTTTTTATAACGTATTACTCATTTTAAGTTTTAAGTTTTAAGCTATTTGTTTTCTATTTATATATAGCATAGATAACTAAGAAGTTAATTATAATTTGTTTTTGGAAATATAATATAGATGGTTTGTTTTCGCCCTCGAGTTCTCACTGCCTCCAATCAATGGGTGAATGAACCATGCCTTGCAATACGTTTTCAAATATGGTGGTTGTGTACAATTGGGTAGAATAGCTATGTTCTCTCTATGCCAATTAAACACATAAAAATTCGTCTTTCCTCTATATATTTCATTCACATCATGTTGCCATGGTCTTCATAAGAAAACATGACTAGCTCCTAAGTCAACGACATCACAAGACACCACATCCGATATGAATTTATAATAGCAATTAGAATTTTGCAAACCTCATTAACCTTCACCTCCGGACCCTTCTATATCCAGCCTAACTTATATGGATTAGGATGTTGTTTGACCGGGTAACTTCAAGGCCTTTACTAATTCTTTGGAAACTAGATTCTCACAACTTCCTCCATCAATGATCAACGAGTATGCATTGCCTTCAACCAAACACTTAGTTTAAAAATCTTGTTCCTTTTGAAGAATCTTCCAAGTTTGTTGAAATAAAAGTACGATGCACCATCAAATTCACAACCTCACATTCAACTTAATCAAATCCATAAATATGTTCTAAGTCATCACCAAAATCAATCCCCGTTTCGCCTCATGGTTTTCCCCAACATAGGCACTCAAATTCCTTTTAGGACACTCGTTCGACCTATGACCCGATAAACTACACCTAAAACACTTAGGTTGCATAGGTTTAACATTTGAATCGGGGCCCGTCTTTTTAGCAACACCTGGATTTATCCATGCTATCACTAGTTAAAACTGAAGAAGTCAAACTTGAAGATGTATTAGTGTCAACAGTTAATTGAGTTTGTTAGATTAGGTAACCTGCGTAGAATTTAAATATGAATTTTCTTCCACTGATCCTCCAAAATCCAAAGCTTGTTTGGACATTGACCTTTTTACCTTTGTGGAAAACTAGAAGGGGGGTTGAATAGTTTACCGATTAAAACTTTGTTTTGAAACTTATTGAAAGATCAATTGATATTGATCTTAGATATGTTAGTGAATAATAATCAATATGCAAGCAATATATATATATATATATATATATATATATATATATATATATATATATATATATATATATATATATATATATATATATATATATATATATAAAGAGTAGATAAGGAAAGAAACAATCAAACCACAACAAGTTGTTTATAGTGGTTAGGTCTACAAGGACTCTTTTTCCTTGCCCTACTCCACTCCCAGAGTCTCACGCTCGAGAGTTTAACTTCACTAGTCAACAAGCTCCTTTCACCGCGAGGAGAAACCTTTACACAACCTATTTCCGACACTAAGCTAGATTTCGAGTTCTTTTCAAGGGTACAACCACTCCCACACACAATGTATTTTAAGGACTAAAATACTAACCACTCACACTCACAAGATTATGATGGTTTAATACAACAATGATGTATGAATCAACACTAGATCATACAACAACAAACAAACAAGACTTCCAACTATTTGTTGAAGCTTGAATATGCTTTGATCTTCTTTGATACAAAAGAGGATCACTATAATGATATGAAACTGAGTTAGAAATGTTAGAGAGAATGAATGTATGTGAATATGCTAGAAAGGGATGAGAAACAACTTGGTTTGGCTTTGCTACTTATAGCCAAAATGATCGGCGGGCACCAGGACCACGGATCCTCAAAATGGTCCTTGAGTGTAAATATTTGTGTCCCGGGTCCGACAGCAAGATCACCAAAATCTTTCCAAAGTCAACCATATCTATCCAAGATTGTGTAAGATATGTAGAGTCTAAATCTACACAAAATATCTAGTCAAATCTTCTAGAGATTTCAATGATGCACTACATGATGTCATGTGTTGTTTTCTATTTTTAGAAATATGTTAAAATGTAAATACATATGTAATGTTTTGTCTTAAGAAACTAAAACATGCTTGATCTAAAAATATTCACATACATTATGGTTTAGAGTCATATCAATAATATGATTAATCAAAATGTAAACGCTTGAGTGATGAAGATATTATTTGAAAAGCTTGTTTTAATATCTATTAAACTTGACAAGCTTTAAGCTTTACAAAAATTAAATTTACTTTTGTCGTTAACAAAACTTAGGTAAAGATCATAAAATATAAATAACGTTTAATGACGATATTTGTATTAACAACCTTCATAGCTTACTTTTGAGCTTGATCAACGATCCAATTTGATAACCAACTTAACTTCTTTTGGACTTATTGATTCAACCCACTAGTATACCTAGCATCAATTTGTTCTTCGGATTCCTTCAACTTACACCTAGCTTGTAACCTCAAGAACACACTCGTGTACTCCGTCATGCTTCTCTTCCCTTGAACACAAGTATGATATTGTTGATATAAAGTTTGTTTAATATCCAAAGGTAAAAACCTACCTTTGATCATTCTCTTCATCCTTTGCCATGTGTTGATTGGATATTTGCCTTGTCTCTTACGATTGTATTGCTCGTTTTGACACCAACCTCCAGCTCTTTCACGTAATTTGTAAGCTATGATCTTGACTTGTTCTTTTTTAGGAAAATCCATGATGTCAAAGAACTTATCAACCTCATACAACCAATCCAACACAGCTTCAAGGTCAAGATTCAAGAAGAAAATTAGGGATCTCAATCTTAACAATCTATACCCTTGTTGATCTCCATAACCATGTCTACTCTCATTCCTCATATTCTTAACCCTACGACCATTAAACTATCCTCTAAGATTTTTCAAAGAAGAACTCCATAACCATCATCTCCCTTCCTCTTCTAAA
>OU343223.1:156168319-156258919 GCA_910596185.1 Chrysanthemum makinoi | reverse complement strand
AGGTATAATTCCGAAGAATCTCCTTGACAGGGTTTCGCAGCTGCTCTAGCTGTTCTCAAACCGGAACGTCTCAAAGAAGACAACACGGAGTGAGTGAACCTACGAATTGAGATTCACTGATTGATGAAAAGAGATTTGAAAAACAATCGTGTACTGCTCAATACAAAATGTTTTTGCAATACAACGAAGGTTTTAAGGAAAAATCAATTATCAATCATAAACACCTTTTATTTTGAAATATTAATACGCAGTCGATGTGCTAGAGAAAAAAATTTTAAGCACAACGACCGGTTTTTCAAAGGTATCCGTCAATCCATTTCCTGGACCAAGGTTGATTCAATAATGAATCGCCCCATTGTTTCAATCCAGTTGTCACAAGTTTGATCTATTGGATAGATCTCACATGCCACCTACCAAGAGCTTGTTTGATGTTGGCTCTAGAAGGCTTTCCATCGTCATTGTGAATATGTTTGCATATCACTCAGATGTTCTGGCAATACCACAAGGATAATGCGTAGGACTTATAAGATATATTCTCACTTTCCACATTGTGTGAAACAGTGAGTCTTCATTGATTGTATCCTTAATGAGATTTATTGATGATCTCGTTGGCTCTAGACTCAATTGTGCACATTTGGTTCCTATGCCGGAAACTAGGGAGAGGGTCTCCTTCTTCAATATCAACAATCTCTAAGAGAAAGTCGATAGATAATGTAGGTTACCCGTGAGAATGAAACAAGTCCTTTTAAGAGGAACTTGAGTAGCTTGGGAAGTTGTAGTGCAGTGCGTCACTGGGTCCATGACGTCTTGTCTTCAATACCAGTGTTACCTTGGTAAACACCAGTAGCATATGTATTGAACCCGGTTTCTGCCCTAAGGTTGAATTATTAGAGGGCTACTTCTTTTCACCCTTTTCACATTCAATTCTTTTTCATTCTTCAACCCCTTCAGTGCTTACCGAGACTTCATAACTAGAACCTTGTTGGGTTTATTCCAGTTCTAGCTCTTTCTCAGTCGACACTCTTCCCATACCTCACTTTTCTCCTTTTTTCATTATACCTAAGGACTCTACACTATCTAGTGGATTGTCCCTGGGTAGATCCCTCCGGTTCTGGCGGGATCGTGGGAACGAATACCTAACCATCCTTATATCTACATACATAAAGTAAATTTGGTCGGTCTTTTTGGTATTGTTCTTCTGCCATTGGAACCAATTGAAAACCATTTGAAAATCAATCCAAGTACTTGTGATATATTATCAAAGCATTTTGTACCTGAATTGTTTTGATATTTTAGAAAAAGAGCTCCCCCTCAACATGTGCATCTAATATTTGAAATCGTTTTGGCACATGGAGGCAAGAGGAAGAATTCAATTCATTGATTAACATTTTCTAAAAATATTTACATCACCTTCCCGATCAAAATTAGTGTTTCAAATAACGTTAAAGATATTGTTGGGAAAGGATGTGGTTTTCAAAAGTTGCTCCCCTTCAATATGTGCATAGAGATTTGAAAGTGTTTTGCACATATTAGGAAAACCGAACTTAGAGACAAATCAATCACGTTTCAATCCTTTTTGGTTTGATATAGATGCTCCCCTTAACATGTGCATGGAAAATTTGAAATCGTTTGGCACATGTAGGGAGGAGAGCTTGCTAATCACTTACAAACCATTTGTCGAATTATCAGTTTAAATCCAATTTAAATCACAAATTCACCCCGATCACAATTTTCAAATCATTTGAGATTTGTGATCTCTGTAGATTTAAATTGTTTTTGAAAGATTTTGAGGAGAATTGTGACTTGCTTATGAAAACATTTAACCGATAAGGATCAAATCTGAGACTTTAAACTCCAAAGATTAAACATGCTTGAGTATCTTTTGAAAACATGACATAAGCCTTGGTTTGAACCAATTGTATGATAAATAACCTTTTGATTTAATTGAAATCATTGTCCCCCTCAATCAATGACATAAGTTGTTGATTGAGAGATAGAGATTGTGACAATGTCAAGTCCAGATGATTTTCAAAAATTGAGTCCGAGTTATTTTTCAAAGCTATTAGTTTTCATTAGATAACAAATATTTTTCAGAAGAATTTATAGAAGGAAAAATATTTGTAAAGGAAACATTTGTCTTTTTGGTGACAAACATTTGTTTTTAGAATCAGAGCATGAGATTTGAAAAATAAGATAAAGCATGGCTCTGTTCTTTCGTTTAAAAACGGGGTATAGTCTGAAATGACTATAAACCTTTGTTTTTCATTCTCTCAAAATGTTTGTTTTTTTTTTTTTTAAAATAAAAACAATTTATGTACATTCGAACAACATCTAAAGACCCGTGTCACTCTTAGCGTGACAACACAAAGACCGTAGATGAAATCGAATAAAAGAAAAAAGATGGAAAAAATATTTTTAAGCTTTTTCAAAGATATTATGATTTTTATGGATTTTTTGAAATTTTATATTTTTCTATTTTCTTTTTGAGGGTTTTATAATTTTGTATTTTGATTTTTGAATAAATATTTACAAGAGATGGATGAAGAAAAGTTTTTACTCCTCGTCTTCCTCTTGAAGACGTTTGAGTGTTTCCGGTTGTAGACTCTTTAGACCAAGTCTTGGAAGGATAAACTCAAAACGTTCTCTAGGAAGAGCTTTGGTGAAGATGTCTGCTAACTGATATTCAGTCCTCACAAAATATAGTTCCACTACACCGTTCTCCACTTGCTCCCTGATGAAATGATGTCGAATGTCGATATGCTTTGCTCTTGAATGTTGAATGTTGTTGCATGAGAGAGCAATGGCACTCTTGTTATCACAATACAGAGGGATTTTGTTGAATTCAAAGCCATAGTCAGATAATTAGGATCTCTTCCATAGGATTTGAGCACAACAAGATGACATGGCTATGTATTCTGCCTCTGTAGAGGATATAGAGGTACTCATTTGTTTCTTTGAAGACCAGCTCACAAGTTTATCACCCAAAAACTGAGCACCTCCAGACGTGCTTCGACGTGTATCTTGACACCTTGCATGGTCAGCATCTGCATAGGCTGTTAGTGACATACCGGTGTCCTTCGGGTACCAAAGTCCCATGTTGATGGTTCCTTGGAGATAACGAAAGACCCGTTTAACCGCTTCAAGGTGCTTTTTGGTAGGCTTAGCCTGGTATCTAGCACACATGCATACAGCGAACAGAATGTCTGGTCTACTAGCTGTGAGGTACATCAGGGACCCAATCATACTACGATATTTAGATTGGTCAACCATGATCCCTGATTGGTCCTCATCCAGTTTGGTGCGCTCCACCATGGGAGTGTCAACAGGGTCACAAGAATCAAATCCAAATTTATTTAAAATTTCATTAGCATATTTAGATTGATTGATAAAAATGCCTCCGGGACTTTGCGAAATTTGTAATCCCAAGAAAAATGACATTTGTCCCATCATTGACATTTGAAATTTGGAGTCCATCTCCTTAGAAAAACGGTCACATTCATTGGGGTCAGTCGAGGAAAAAATAATATCATCTACATAGATTTGAACGTGAATTAAGTGTTTGCCTGACTTTCTGGTGAACAATGTCGGATCAACTGCTCCTTTGCTGAATCCATTAAATAGAAGAAACCTTGATAGCGTATCGTACCATGCCTTTGGAGCTTGTTTCAAACTGTAAAGGGCCTTCTTCAAGCGATAGACATGAGTAGGATGCTCTGGATTCACAAAACCTTCAGGTTGGGTGACGTATACGACTTCTTTAAGATCTCCGTTAAGAAAAGCCGTCTTTACATCCATCTGATAGACTACCATGTTCTTACGTGCAGCGTTAGCCAGGAAGATTCTGATTGCCTCGATACGTGCAACTGGAGCAAATGATTCTTCAAAGTCAATACCCTCCTCTTGACGGTATCCTTTTGCGACCAATCGAGCCTTGTTCTTTAACACATCACCATGCTCATCAAGTTTTACTTTGAAGATCCACTTTAGAGCAATGATCATAGCACAGTCAGGAGCAGGTACTAATTCCCATACATCTAGTCGATCGAACTCATGAATTTCTTCTTGCATGGCATTGAACCAGCTGTCTTCATTCATGGCAGTTTTAACGTCTTTTGGTTCGACCTTAGATAGTACGGAATTGAAGAAGCACCATAAGGCATCAGTTGCAAGTTGTTTACGAGTGGATACTGGACAAGAAAGGTTTCCAATGATGTTATCCAATGGATGGTCATGTGTCCATTTCTTAAGGTGTTCGTGTGGTTTTTGTTGAGGAACTGAAGTAGAAGAGTTAGGATCTCCTGATGAAGATGGTTCTGAAATTGGTTCAGGAGCAAATATGTTCTCAAATGGAGCATCTTCTGGAGTAGCAAAGGGGTTATCTCCATCATAGGTGCCAGACACATTTCCATGATGTACATTTGATGATTGAGGATTTGATGACGAGGATGAGTGATATGCAGTAGGCGCTTCTTGACTCAATGACATAGAAACTAATGGGTCATCTACGTTAACTGGGTTAGGGACAGCCTCTATTGATGGATTTGACAGATCATTAGCAGTAGGCTCATAGTGTTCATCAAATACTGGATCAAATAATTTCTTCAAATCATCTCCCGAATGAGGTACATATGGAATTGCTGGTGAGGGATTTTGTACAAGAGAAGAACTAATGGGACTACTTAATGAAGGTTGTGATGTGGGTCCAGAACTTGATTGTCCTGGAGCCATTTGCCCAGACAGCTCATCGAACATGACGTGAATAGTTTCCATGATATTTCGAGTTCTTTTGTTGTAGATTCGGTAACCATTCTTGTTTGATGCATAACCCACAAAAACTCCAATGTCCGCCTTAGCTCTTAATTTACCTAAATCTTGACCGTCATTCGTTGGATAGCTTAAAGCACCAAATAGACGAAGGTAGGAGAGATCAGGTTTTCGTTTATGGACAAGTTCGTATGGAGTTTTTCCATGAGTGGTGTGTATGAGGGAACGATTTTAGGTGTAGCAAGCAGTGGCAATGGCTTCAGCCCAAAGAAACATTGGAACCTTTGAGTAAATTAGCATAGTTCTTGCAGCTTCAACAAGGGTCCAATTTCGTCTTTCAACTACACCGTTCTGTTGAGGTGTGCGTGGAACACTTCTTTGATGATTGATTCCAATGATTTCATAAAATTGACTTAGGTCTTTATTAACAAACTCAGTGCCATTGTCTGTTCGAATAATTGTAACAGTCTTGTTAAGTCAAACCTGCAGCTGTTTGATAAGTTTGATGATAACATCTGGAGTTTCATCCTTTGTCCTCAAAAACTTAACCCAAGTAAATTGAGAGTAGTCATCAACAACGACTAATACATATTTCTTCCCATTTATCGTTTGCACTCTCATAGGTCCGCACAAATCCATATGAAGAGTATGAAGAACTTCCATAACTGAGTTTGCGGGTTTGGGTTTGTGGGCATATTTCCTGCTTTTTCCCAATTGGCATGCTGAACAAAGATGATCTTTTTCATACTTTAATCTGGGTAAGCCTCTTACAAGGTCCTTTCTGGAAAGATCATTTATGGTGCCGAAGTTCAAGTGATTGAGACGACGGTGCCATAACCATGACTTTGTTTTCGAAGCCTTTAACAACAAGCAGATTGGAGAAGACTTCATCATATCTTCGATAGAGATGGTGTATAGGTTTGAACCACGTGTTCCTCTTAAAAGTTCCACACCATCAAGTTCTCTAACGAAACAAGTATATTTTCTAAAAGCCACCTCTAGATCGGAATCACAGAATTGACCAACAGAAAACAGGTTATGACCAAGACCTTCAACATAATATACCATGGAGATTACACTATCACCAACAACATAATATCAATAACCCATAATTGCACAAAAATGATCGTTCCCGAATCTAACAGTCCCAATAAATTTACTCACGAAGTTCATGAGCCGCGAGCGGTCTCCAGTCATATGCTTGGAACAGCCTGAGTCCAAGTACCACAGAATGATTTGAATGACCTGCAGTTGAACACAGACAAAAATGGATAACTGGATAATTGGGATCGCCATGCAAGAATGGGTTCCATTTGGTTAGTAACAGTGATTGGAAGACCCACATCAGAAGCAGAATCAATGGAATCATTAGTGATAGATGATGTGCTAGTGTACGCATTAGACCTATTCAAAGTATGTTCACTTCTTAAAAGAATAGTTCTACCGGTAGGCATCCATTTCCTAGTGGGCATTGACTTAGATAATTTAGGGCACAACTCATTAAGATTAAATTTGCGGCCAGTAGGTATCCACTAATAACCTACATTACTAAATTTTCTTCCCGTGGGTTTCCAATCTTTTCTAACCTTCTTCCACCATTGCTTTCTAGCCTTCTTAACTTGATTGTTGGCATTAACGATTTTAACTGGGTATTTAACAGAATTAATCAAATCATTCACACCCCATACATGATTAGTAACAGAAACCAAGCAATCATCATTACATGTTTTGCCAAAAGTAGCAAAATTCGCATTAATTACAGCATGCTTAGAGCTAACACTAGAATCAACACGATTCGTTTTAATCAACATAGTTTCATTCTTCCTAAGGTAATCTTCTACTTTCTTCCACTGAACATTCCTAGCTTGCAAGGTCCTATCATTCTTTGTGTTGCCTTGAGGGTTTGACTTGCTCGCTTTGGTGTCACTTTTTACACCTGTATTGGGAATGTGAACATTAGTTGGTTTTGCTACTTTTTGCATTTCAGGTTTAGAAGTGCTGGGATCTGAGCTACTTGAAGGCACATTAAAGTTCACTTTCTTAATACTAGGCATAGAATGGGTTGCATACTTAGCACTAGGCATAAAATAAAGCATCACAGCTTTATCTTTCTTACAGAAGGATTTAGGGCATGTTGCTCTTAAGCATTCTAAAAGTTCCTGAGATCGTTTGGCATATAAGCATGCATACTTAACTTCACTATCAAGTGGTTTGTTTATGCTATCCTCTTCGACAATCTCACGGAGACATTCTAGACTATCCTTAAGGTACGAAAAATATTCTTGAAACCCAAATTCGTTATTTCTAAGATGAGGGGGAATATATTTAACAGTCACAGTATACTTAGAATCCGCAGATGCCTTTGAAGCAACATTCTCATAACAGACAAGTGGCATTTTCCCTTTTACCTGACTTTTGAGATTTTAAATTTCCTTTTGTAAAGAAATTATTTTTCATTGTACTTGTCACGATTGACTTTTATTGAATCGTATAACTCTATGAAGTGTCGTTTGACCTTTTCATTTTCTTCTAGAAAACTCTCATTTTCTTGTTGTAATACATTAATGATGTTTTGAAGATGAAAATTTTGAGAAAATTGAGAATCTAAAGGAGGAGGCATTTGGGAGTCAGTCACATTGTTCTTTTCACCCTTAAGTTGTGAAATTTGGGTTTTCATCCTTCTGATCTTGTGATGATGAGCTCGAATCGTTAATCACGTTTGTTTATTTCAAAAACTGCATCAAACTCAGGAGCATCCGAGGATGTCTTGATATTTGAGGTTTTAACATTTTCTTTGAGATGTTGATATTTTAGTTGCAAATTAAAGTGTTCAACTTCTAACTTAGAAAAATGTTTTACCAGGTTATCATGATCATCCTGTTCTATTTTCTAATTTAGTTGCAAATTGCGGATGCTCAAAATTGGAAACTTTCAAAGCAACAGATAATTCATGAAATTGAGAAGCAGTTATATAATACTTTGTAACAGTATAAAACACATCTTGAGCAACACAACTCGAAATCAAGTTCTCATTTAAGATATGCAGATTCTTCCTTTCAATTTCATTACATTTGAGTTCACGTTCATAATCATTGACCTCAATTATCATGTTATCAAATTCCTTTTCCATTTCTTTAATCTTTGAATTTATCCCCTTTGAAGACTCTCAAATTGATTTTTTAATTGTTTAAAGAAAGGCATGACTTCATTTAAATAGCATTCTTTAGTTTGCTCAAAACCCCTCTCCCCTTCAGTTATCCCTGTAGGTGTGATTCTCTTCTTACATGTCTTTTCAAAATCAACGAATAGTTGATAAACAACATACAGGCTGATTAAGGTCTTGCTCTTAGTGGGAAGAGTTCTAGGAACTAAATGCATTGGTGTATTCGGAGGATACACAGTAGCTGGAGGCACTTTCCTAAGGGGAGTGTTTGTTTCAACAAGTACATTTGCTTTTTGCATATCTATGTCCTTTTTCCAAAAAACTTGTTCTGGGGTTAATTGAGTTTGAGGCTTAAACATGTTCAGGGAGATCCAATTTTCTTTTGTGTAATCATGGGGTTTGATCGTTATGTTTTTCTTTTTACACTCAGGATCTTTTAGCTTCTTATCCATTTTCTCCCTAGAGGCATCTTCCAATTTTCTATCCTCTTCCGTGCTTCCAATACATGATGGTGTTTGCCTAGGCTTGAGGATCTCATTACCATCATATACAATCGTATGGAAAGCTTTAGCCTTCTTACAGTACTCGGGATTTGGCTTCTCTACTAGAGGAATACTATGTTTATCGCTTAATACTCTGTGCTTAGTGATCATGTGAGCAGTCTGAATGGTATTCCCTTGTATGTACAACTTATTTTCAAGCTTGTTTTTCAAAGTTTTTAGGTTGGAAAAATCAGTTAAAAGTTTTGATTCCTTAGCATTAAATTCCTGTTTAAGCACTTTAACATTTTCTTGAAGTTCTTGCTTTTGCTTAACAGTTTTGTTTAGTTTGTCTTTTAAGGAATCTAGCTCTTGTTTTAATATTTCTTCCCTAAAATTACTTTTTCTAATAATTGTACGCATTTGGTCATCCATTTCCTGCTCACAGGTAGTTAGCTCAAACTTAGCACGTTGTTCATAAATGGCAACTTGTTCTTTATAGGCATTCAGTTCAGAGATAACAGAATCATCAGGGGCACATGCAGTGTATTCATCAAAAACATAGTCATCATTGACTGCAGAAGATGCATGACTTGGTACGATCTCACTTTCACTTTGTATCACATATTGATCATATGGGACAATATTACTATTACCTACATTATCTATATCTGATTCATTAGTTTCATGTGATTGTACTTCGTTATGTATCTTTTGCTCATCAACTTCATCGTATAATTTTAATACCTCTGAAATGATTGAATCTTTGGATGGACCAGCCTGTTGTGGTGATGAGACCTATGGAGAGACCATTGGTGAAATGCTAGCCATGAAGATTGTCGGGCGATAGGTTCATCATCGACATCTGAGTCAAATGCATCACAGTCAGCAACTTGAAAGGCATTTTGATGATTGTGACCTATTTCATGAATTGGCTGCTCATCCACATCAGCATCATATGTTTTGGCATTTCCCTCAGCAAGAAACAACAACTCTTCTTCATTCAAAACCGCTCCATTGTCATGAGCTTGCACCAGCATCATCTTGTCCCTAAAATACTCTGCATTTTGAGGGCGTTTTGGAGATGTGCAGTTCCTTGCAATATGTCCTTCACCACCACAGTTGTAGCACTTGATTGGTTTTCCTTGTCCTTGATTTGCATTCCTTCCACGATTCTGATTAGCCACATACCCTCCACCTACTCCACCTACTCCACCTTTTCCTTGTTCATATTGTCTTCCTTGCACTTGTTGCACCATGATCTTACCATCTCTGACAATAGCATGATTGTGTAGATTGGATGCAGTTCTAATATCATTGTTAGTGTGTGGAGTGAGGTTCAGATTTTGCTTAACCATAAGAGCCAGTTGATTGATGAAATGTTCCATGATTGTGCTAGAGTCTGGAGGCTTATATGCTGGACCTAGAATGAGCTTGTGGTTACCGTTAGCCGTTGGCATGACTTGAGAGGCTTTGGTGGTAATTCCCACATTAGTGTAGAATGCTGTTGAGTCATTTGATGAGCTTGCATCTCCATGATTAGATTTGAACTTTTCAAGAATCATTCGTTAAAACATAGCATGCTTCTCATTCTGAAGTAGGAAGGCATACAATTGCTCATAGTTGGTGTGCCTTAATCCTTTGGTTAGCTTGACTGAGGTTACAAATTTGTGCCATTCTGGATTCATGTTGTTCACAAACTTTGAATTGAGCTGAATATTTGGCATGGTCATTTTAATATTCCTCATATCATTCACAAGTTTGTGGAACCTCACATAGTATTCAGTGACACTTTCTCCAGGATTCATCTCAAAGTTCTCAAAATCATCATACAATTGAGATTCCCTGTCTTCTTTGGTCAATTCAGAACCAGAGAGAAGCATCTTAACATTGTCCCAAACTGCCTTGGCTTCAGTGTTGTGATTGATTAACTTGTAGATGTCTTTTGGAAGACCCTGAAGTATAATGTTTGAAGCCCTGATATCAGCATCGTATCTCTTTTTCTCCTTATCATTGAGCTCATCACACGTCTTTAGTCTGTCCAAACCTAAGATCACTGTACCATCCGCAGCAGTTTCAAGTGTGTCTCTTGTAGTCTCAATCTGATAAGGTCCTTCATCAATTGATTTGAGAATGTTAGCCCCATTTTCCTTTCCCAAACAGTACAACCTAATTTGTTGAGCCCATGAGTCATAGTCAGTTCTGTCAAGCATAGGTGGACGAGTATCTGATCCAGCTGCTTGAACGTCCTCAGCTACATAAGAGATGATTGTAGGCACGTTGGTAGACATGATTACAGATTTCACGGGATTTTATAACTCTTTGATTAAACCGGGAAATAGATTCTTTCACGGGATTTTACTAAATCAAGAGAAAACCGTAAAATGTAACAATCAGAAACAATACTACACCAAGTTGCTTCAAACCTTGAACACAAGTCGCTTTGCACCAAGTCGCTAGGTATACAAGTCGCTTCAATGGACAAGTCGCTAGGCTCACAAGTTGCAAGAGTGACAACTCGCTAGAAGAACAAGTCGCTATTGACACAAGTCGCTATGAAGACAAATCGCTAGTGATAAATCGCTAGACACAGAAGTTGCTAGAATAACAAGTCGCTAGATGGACAAGTCGCTAGGGACAAATAGCTAGACAAAACAGTACGACCACTACTTTGTACTATTTGTCGCTTTGTCTCAAAAGACAAATCGGTAGAGCACAAGTCGCTTCCCACAACAAAGTCAAGTCGCTGAATAACGTAGAGACAAGTCGCTACGAAGAAATCTATGCACAAATCGCTTCCCACAACAAAGACAAGTCGCTGAAGAACGTAGAGACAAGTCGCTACGAAGAACTCAAGTCCGAGACATAAGTCGCTAGATAGAAATATTCAAAAGCAACACTTTTCAATCCAAAAACTAACCCAACCACACTGATTCAAACCTTCCAAATCAAAACCTAAGCACTTATAATGATTCTAAACACAAAAGTACAATCAAAATTCAAACTTTAACACTAGAAATGGTCCAACTGATGCAAATACCACTAAACTTTTTCAACCCCAAAACCATATAAAACCACTAGAAATCCAAGAACATGCAAGAGAGATGATCAAACACGGCTCGATACCATTTGTAACATATTGGATTTCATAAACACATCAACATATATTTATAAGGGGCGTATAACTTAAGGTTCTAGAGAGAGAAAGTTTAGAGGTTTAAGGAACTTAGTGAGAGAAAGAAAAATCTTATTATGAGCTCCAATCCTCTACCTTGGGAGGTAGAGGGTATTTATAGTATCTTACACAAAACACCTCCTACGGGCTGTAGATCAGACATACAGTTGGTAAAGACCCGTCCGTCCTCCACGGTGTTACTTAACTAAATACTAACTAACATTAAATAACTACGACTACGAGCTTTCTAACGATTATATATACTTGAGGTGACCGACACTTTAACGAATGGATTTTCTAAATCCTAACAAACCACGATCCGATACGTTTGTGCACCACATATAAATCGGCTATGGAATAAGTGACAAAACGTGTGACAAAAATAAATGTGTAGAAATTATTCTAGTGTAAGTCTTATATTCGTATTTACTTTTATTTGTTCGGATGTTAATGTTTAAATACTTATGTTAAAGTCGTAATGCAATGTTTTAATAATTAAACGTCTTTTATAGGTTCGAGATTAAAGGGTATTTTGGGTATTTTAACATGTTCAAAAGTATGGGTTTTACATGAATAGTGGTTGCAGCCATGGCAAGTTATAAGTGGTGCTTCAGTTTTTAAAACTATGTCCTCATTTGTTTTTTTGTATCCATTAAGACAATGATGATCATGCTGCTTCAAAATCAACAGCTTTGAGCCTTATTTGTGACAGAGTTCACAAATGGTTATACCTTGGCCAGGGAGCCACATATGAATATTGGTTACAGCCATGACAAGCTTTATGTATTGCTTCAGTATTTGAATGTATGAGCCTTATTTGTTTTTGTGTATCTATTAAGGCAATGATGATCATACTACTTCAAAATCAACAACTATGAGCCTTATTTGTCGCAACTGTCAGTTTTATTTGCAAATTACAATTCCTACTATTGGGAAATGCTCTATTCATATGGATATTTGTACGGCGAGAGATACGTGAGCCTACGGGGTCACACACGTATACACATAAATATTACCTATTGGTGTATTTTATGAATATATTGTATGTTTATTAAATATATTGATTCCAACGTTAAATACTTAATGGTTGTTAATTAAGTTAACGAATATTTAACCGTTAGCCCTCTAATTATTATGTAAATGTAAATAAGTAATTAAATAGACAAAATACCAAACTCGATGGGGTGTTTTGTTTGTGTGAAGGGTCGGCCACCAAGGGAAAGAAAGGAGGGGGTGTTTGTGTTAACTTTAGGTAGCTTTTTCCCTAAGCAAATTAACCCTAATCTTGACACTATATAAAGAGGGTCCTAAGGTCTTATTATTTTATCCCATTCTCTCTTTTGTGCTCCATTTAGCTGAAAATCATAAGATCCCAAGTAAGGGTTTTTATTTTCTTGGAGCGCTTAACAAGTACTAATCGTGTTTCATTTGTGTATCGTTGGAGCACTAGCATTCGGGTTTTGGTTAACGTGTACTAGGGATACACGTAAAGGTTACTTACTTTTGGTAACTCTTGGGTTTCAAAGGAGTATTGTGCAAGTTGACAACAAACTTGCGTGTTTACGAGATTTGTCTTCATTAGCGTTTATCGATAAAATTTATGTTTTCCATTTATTATTTTATGTTAATTATTTCATCATACGTGTTTCCTTTTTCCGCTGCATACTCGTGTTTATTATATGTAATATAATAGGTTATTAGATAACAAATCCCAACACCAGCAACCTGTTTCGGTTTCGCTTTTTGTTTTTGCAGGCAAAATGTGGGATTTCAAAAGGCGTACACCATTTGACCTATACACTTATCAATACTTCTATATATGTAAAGACTTTGAGGAGACTATTATTCTATTAGCTAAAGCTTGAACATACATTCACTACTCAAAGCATGTACCAAAATTTGAAAATATTTATAATGATTATACTTTGTTACCATCAAACTAGCAGCAATTGTCCTTTTTTTACTTTCTTAAACGACAGATGCACTACAAAAAGAAGATATTGTAAAAGCGAATTTGACATACTTCCTTTTGTCATGTCCTGTTATATAGCCCATTCGTCGTTATACAAAATTATATTATTTTTTTCCTATTCGTTTTGTCATAAAAAAAAGGAGGGAACAATAAAGAAACTAATCAAATGAACAGGGTAACTATATTTTCTTTTCAAAATAAAAATACATTTAGCACTATCGTCATCGCTATCATATTTTATAAGTTTTGTTAGTATTATAAACCATTATTATAAGCTTAATAATATAGAATATACCATACACCATCTATATTTATTATTTAAATACTTTACCTATGCACTAACCATCTGTAAACTTACTAGCATGACTGCAGGAAAAAAAAACATCTCACATCAGTAAAACTCCTACTTCAACATAACTGAAGGTCAGTAAAACTGCTAAACTATCGTTACGCTTCCTTGGCTAACTACCGCTACATTTTTTTTATTGTACCTCTTTCTTTTGATATTTATCTCGAATACCTATTCTTATATACACGTTTTAGGAATACGTTTGATGCAAACTTATGCACTTTCAACATTCAAATAAGAATAAGAATTCGAGAACAAGCTCAAGCCAACGAGGTATAGCAAAAAGTATATGTAGTGGATAGTTAAACATATACAGTTTTTTCATATATGTTTGTGGAACAATCTTCTCGTCGAAAAACTATTCCTACCTCAACATTCAGGAAATAGGTTTGATCCAAACTTTTGCACATGATATGTTGAAATAGCATTAGCAATTCAAGGGTCAATAGTTTGATCTTTACACAACTTGCTACTTTGAGCTTCCCTCGAAAACCTATTTCTATGCCCATGTTGTGCCAACAAGTTTTATTGAAACCTGCACACTTACAACATTGTCATAACAATAGGATTTCAAGGAGAAGTTCAAAGAACCAAGATATGTATTAGGTGCCCGCATTACTTGCTGGGTGAATCGTTAACTTTATAAATGAGACTGGATTTTAGAAAGTGTGCTTTAACACTAGTATAAAGTTCTTTTTTTTTTAATTTCATTCTTTTTTATGAGCTAAAACCATCATCCACCAAGTAATGCGGCCATACACTAATAATCACATGTTATTCATATTTACAGCTGAATTATTAACCTTATACACAGCTTGCTACATTGAGCTTCATCTCGAAAACATGTTATTTCAAGAACAAGCTCAAAGTACCAACAAATGTATTAGGTACCCGCATTACTTTGTAGGTGAATGATTTGACTTCATAAATCATATTGAATTTTAGAAAATGGGCTTTAACACTGCTATAGTTCTTTTTCTGAATTTCATTCTTATTTATGAGCTTAAACCATCCATCTACAAAAGTAATGCATGTAATGAACAATTTTCCTTTTTTTTTTTTTTTTTTTTGGTTAAATGTTATTCCAAATTAAAAACATAATTATATTCACACATTCGAGTTGCACATTTTGTACGCAAATAAGTTTTTGCAGAACCTTTGACAAGCTACTTTATTAGTAACCTTTCAACAAAAATATTAACACATATGCCTTCTCAAGTGTTCTCACAAGAATTTGTGGGATTACAATTGCTAAAGGTAGCAGATTAAGTAGGGCTGAGCGTCGGTTATAAACCGACCCGAACCGAACTAAACTGAGAAAACCGAGGACCGAAAACTTTAAAAAACGCGAACCGAAACCGAACCGAATGTTGTCGGTTCGGTTCGGTTTTTCGTCGGTTCGGTTCGGTTTTGTCGGTCTAGGTGTATTTTGGCATGTTTTTGTCGATTTACAATAGTACTCATTAAGAAGTTGTTTTGTTTTAATAGGAAAAAAAAAGTTTATTGTCACAAAAGTAAAAAGTGGAAAGTTTGTATGTTTTCTAGACCATTAACCCTTAGCAATTTTATATATAAACTTTTCAGAAATATTTAGTGTATGCGATTTCAAATATAAAAATGTAAAGTTCATTTATGCAAAGCTCTTGCTTTTCACTACTTATATATCTTGAAAAGGCTTTATTTAAATTTATCACTCCACCATTAAGCTCCAACCAAAAATTAATACTACCTCCGTCCCAAAATATAAGTCCATTTTTTATTTTTCAAAGTCTTTCTCTTCATATTTTGACCGTAATTATTTTTTTTCGTGTTATATAATAATTGATGCAAAATATATAAATGGATTCGTGTTTCAAATGTATTTTCATTGGTATACTTTTCATCAAGTATCATATAGCACGATAAAAAATAATTACGGTCAAAGTTAGAAAAAAAAGACTTTAAAAAGTCAAATATGAACTTATATTTTGGGACGGAGGGAGTACAAATGTGCGCAGAATCAAGTTACAACTTCAATTATTCATAAATATAAGTAAATTTTCAATAAACCATATCACATACTAAGGGCTCGTTTGGTTCGCAGAATGTTTTTGACGGAATTGGAATCTGTTTAAGGAATTGGAATATGAAGGAATGGAATGTTAGAAATTGAAATCCTTAGGATTTAAAATCTGACGGAATTAAAAAAAATAATGAAATGAAAAAAACATGTTTGGTTGGAAGAATGAAATGAAAAAAAAAATTATATTAAAATATTTAAAATTTAATTTTAGTTTAAGATTAATAAACTAAATATTATTTAATAATAAATTACTTATCAAATTATAATAATAATTTTTTAAATAATATTAAATAAACTAATATATTAAATAAATAATTTTTTATATAAAATACAATTGTATTTTTTAAAGTATAAATTAAAAAGTAAGCTATAAATAAATTATATTTAATTTAAAAAAAATTAATAAAAAAAAATTAAATAAATAATAATTTTTAAATTTTAATAACAGACAATAATAATTAAATAATCGTTTATAATAAAAATAATAATAATAATAATAATTCATTTGGTTTAAATCAAACAAGTGATGTTTTATAAAAAAATAAAAATAAATAAAAGAAAATAAAAAAATAAATAAAAATAAATAAATAAATAAAAATAATAATAAAAAATAAAAAATAAATATAAATATAATAAATAAATATAATAATAATAATAATAATAATAAATAAATATAATACAAGAATGACAACTTCATTAATAGAAAATGACAATGATAAATATTGCATGGAATTGTAAAACATTTCTCATATGCCATGGAATCTATATATATGGGATTTTGAAGGAAATTCCATTCCGTTTCCAACCAAACACAGAAGGAATGGAATTGCCAATTCTTTAAAATTTTCAACCAAACACGTTATGAAATGTAATTGAATTCCAATTCCACCAGAATCCTTAGGATTCCGCCAAACCAAACGGGCCCTAAAGATCTAACCCAAGATTCACCAAAAAAACACTAGGCAAAACTGGACCCACCTACAGTAACCGACCAGCTAATCCTGGCCACCTATAGCCTATTTTCCCACATATTTTCTCTAAGAGCACAAGGTGAGGGAAGAGCGGATAACACGTTATTGGTATGTTATCTCAGCGCCACCTCATCACCTTCCCAATAACAGACCAATAACTAAAACACCCTCCTTCATAACACACTACTAATATGTTATTGGGCCCCACAAAATACCCCAATAAAAATGCTCACTCACTCACAATACACACACAACATCACCAATGGCTTGAGCCATTCAAGTGGCTTGGGGACCTTTGGCACACCAACGGCACATAACACGGTATGGTAATAACATGTTATTGGTTCATAGTTTAGACGAATGACATGTTATTATTCGATAATGTTTGGACTTATTTCTTAAACATGACCGTATTCAATAAACTTATGCACTTAACGTGACAAAAAAAATGATAAATAAAAAAAGATAAAAAAAAATTGACAACCCCTAACGCAACGCGCGGGTACCTACCTTTCTCGTTAGTTCTATTTACATAATGCACGTGGAAATTCCATTAATTCATGGGATACATGTGATTATGAATGTGACTATAAACCCGATTCTTATGAAAATTTCATGTGCTATTTTGCTCTGTTTATTTATTTGTTTGTAAAAATTCAATCAGGGTGTATATAAAATTAACAATGAAACCTCTTTTTTTTAGTTGTAATGACTCATATTTGGATTGTTAACCGAAATGATAAAGAAAAAACATTTTCTTATAAATAATGATGTCGACAACCTTTATGTCGATGAATGACAAATTTGGTTGAGTAATAGAACAAGAAACTTAAATGCAATCGTGGCATATATAGTGATAAGGGAATTTTGTTTGCAATAATTTTTAAGAAATATTATGTCGGTTATCTTATCTAATGTAATGATTGTTGATATTTTATTAAGTACCCCACAATGCGGTTATAAGTGAGTTATTTATCTCAGTTTTTACCATATATTAAGTCCTAAAATAATTGTTTTTTTTTTTTTTTTAATTTTAATTTTTGAAGTTTTTTTTTTTAAGTTTAATTTTAAATATTTTTGTTTATTTTACATAATAATTGATGAAAAATATATGAATGAATTAGTTATTAAATGTTTTTTCATAGGTAATTTTCATCTAAGTATTATATAACACATACAAAAATATTAAAGATTAAAGTTAAGAAATTAAAATTTTACAAATCAAATAAAGACAATAATTTTAAAACGGAAAAAATACCATTTTATACCAAAAATAAAAAAGTACTCTATAATAACAATCTTGTAAGACACAATCCCAAAAGTTAAAACGCGGCCCGATCCATTTTTACATTAAAATAATGATAACCGCCGTTGTCCCTACAACGAATGCATTTATAACTTGTAAAATAACAAATAAATATATTATTGATTGTGTTTTGTGTGATTAAATATAAAGATTACATGTGCATTTGTAATAAATATCCAGTTTATGGGATAAGCAATCACAACCCTAAATATAATGGACTTAAGCTCACAAGTAGGCTTGATCCACTAATTAGTTATCTAATACTCCTTCATAGTTTGAACTTGATGTATCCGGACAGACAAACTGAAACGAATGTTGAAAGGCGCTTCTTATCCGCTTCTTTATTTTTTTGTTGTTCGTTTGCACGGAGATGAAGTTGTATTTGACAACATAATTGTATACTGCTTCCCGGTTTTCTCCATTTTTTATGACGTTTACTATTTTTTACATATGGATTGTTTTGCTTTTAGGAGGGAGCGATAATTTGGTGGTCAACTTTTGTTATCAACAACAATGATCTTCAACAACGAAAACTAGACGAGAAAAAAAAATATGATTGATTAAAGACAACTCAACATACTTTGTGTGTTTTGACGATTAGGGTTTAGGGCATTGAATACGAAAAACAAATTCTAATACTCCCTCCGTCCCAAAATAAAGTTTGACTTTTCGGAGTCAAAGTTGTTCAACTTTGACATTTTTTTTTTGTGTTATATAATACTTGATGAAAAATTATACCGTAGAAAAATACACTTAAAACCCAATTCATTCATATATTTTGCATCAAATATTATATAATACCCACAAAAATAGTTAAAGTCAAAGTTGAACCAGTTTGACTCTGAAATGTCAAACTGAACATTTATTGGACGGAGGTAGTAAAAGACAATAAAGCGGAAGTAACTAGGATCTCTCCGGAGCACTGGCGAATAGCCGTCGATGACCGGAGAATAGTTAATTTTGTAGGTTGATTTTACCTAAAGCTCGAATATCATGTAAAATATCAAATAAAAATATTATTTGGTTATGTTTTATGTGATTACATTTGTATTTATAAGTTTATAACTCACATGCAGCTTATTCAATAAGCGACCACAACCTTATATCTAATAAACTTAGACTCACAATTAAGCTTGATCAACAAAACCTAGTTTTTATAGCTCACATATAACGCTACCAGCGATGTAATTGACAGCCTTATAGACCCACAATTTACACCTATAAGACACCTCACCTGGTGTTATTGATAGTTTTTTAAATTGAATAACTTTTGATGTTGAATTTGATACATATTACACAAGTCTTATCAAACTTTATTACACAAACTTTACGCTAAGTCTCATAGTTGGTGAAGGACTACCATCATTCTCATTTTATGCACTGGTTTGGTGATGTAGAACACCAAATAATTTGTTTAATTTTTTTTGTTTGTATGTTTGTAAGTTACTATTATTGTATAAAGTGAAATATTTTTATATGTTTAGTTTGTTGTTAAACTATCATGTCTGTTTGCAGGTGAGTTTGATTTCATAACTCGTTACGGCAGGATTGAATATATTGTTGTTGTTACTTGATAGTGATGGTGGGTTTGATAGTATGTCGAATAGTGACGTGACACGTGTGTGAAAGCGATGTATTTAATGACCATAACCCTTTACTTTATCATATTAGTTGAAAGGTATCTTAAGATCATTTAGAAAGTATCTTATCAGACTTTATTACTATGTGTTTGCTGATTTTTCCAAACGTCATTGATAGATCATAGATTCATTATTAGTATTCCAATATCTAACTTACACTACCATTATCTGTATAATAGAGTTTTTGATTATTTTCATGTCGACACCAAAAAGAAAAATAGTTTTTTTCTTTTTCTTTTTGCCAACTAAGGCTCCAAAATACGGACACATCACGATACACTTAAATTAATGTTAGACTAACTCAACCAACAGTGGAACATCGAACAAACAAAAGGAACAACTAAAATTCGTACTCTACCATAAAGCTTGATCAAAATTCAAAAGAACCATTTAGCAAAATTCTCTTACAATAATAAAGAAAAAGCAGGGATATATATCTTATCCAAATATTCTTACGCGTTAAAAGTATATATATCTAAAGAAATTAACTGAATCAAATTTGCAAATATATTCAAGTATTCAAGCTCGATGTCTCAAGTATAAGTTTTATTATATTGACTTTGATTCAAACATCATGGTATTGTGAAGCAAATTATCATATAATACATCTACAGACAAAATAAGAAAAACGCACATGCTTTATCAAAAAAATTTAATGATATCAACTAGTAACTACATTAGTTCATCCCTTAGATATAATGTTCTTATCTTAAGACTAGGAAATACATATCTGAGGAGGTAAGAATTTTCTCACTAGCTCAAATGTGTCAAGCAAAGAATTAAACTATATTGTTTGTGTATTTACCCGGATTAGTTTTCATATAGAATTTTGAAGTTTCACTTTTCAAACAAAGAAGTCTTTGATTAGAAGCAAAGGAAGGAATATTAAACAGCAAAGAAAGTGGTGAATATTTCCATTTTACCACATTTTCCACTCATATAACCCTTTTGAATTTCAATTATCTATAAATGGAATAGAAGAAAGTAAAAGGAGGAAAACGAATATGATTCTAGGTTTTAGATATCATAAATTATAGAAGGAGAATTATGCTTAGATCTTTCTTAAGAATATCTCAACGAAAACACTTTAATTGAGGGGATATTTACATTATTTGTAAGTATTTAATCCCCTCTACGCCAGCGTGGAACTGGTTAAGACAACATAGTCTGGGTACGTGGTGGATTAGGGCCCTTTGTTTGGTGGGTGTGATCTTAATCTTAAAAATGAAAGTCACTGTTTAAAAAAAAAAGTAGTGGCTTTATCAGATAGTGACGGATCCGGAAATTTCAGTTGGAATCAGAACGGAACAAAATCAATGTCTCGTGCAGAAGGTAAACCACATCTTTTGTTAGACTATACGTAATAAGACGTGATCATTCGGTTGGTCTACCTTTTTGTTCGATCCTCTGCCTCAACCAAGCGAAACGTGTCCTCCACTCCCAAAATTTGGTCTACTTGTGGACTCAATTAAATAGTTTGGTTTGCGTTGTGTGTTTTTCGTTTTTATTAAAGTTTGTGTAGTATGTTTTTAGTTGCGAGTGTCGTCCACTTATTATTAAGTTTAGTTTGGTATAGGAGAGATAAAGCTAAGATGACGCTAATGTGGTTTGGTCTTGACTGGTTTTATTACATTCAGCCTTAGGCTAATGCTAATAGTGATCACATCACGAACTCAGTTTTCTCTCTACAAAGCTATACCGCAATCACAGTTTGCTAATGGTTACCGCAATGACGACCGTATTACAATAATAATTCAACAAAAATAAAAAAACATTACGAAAAAAATTAAAGCGCTTCTTGATTTCTTCTAATCGTACGAGATCATCTTCACTAGAGGTGGCACAACGGGCTGGCCGTGCGGGCACTGGTCACAGTTCAAACGGGCGCTTGTTATACGACTCGCTTTAGAAAAGATCCAAAACGACGAAATAAATTCCTCAAACGTAATACCCCATTTATATTTAAAAAAATTAATATATCTATAAGTTTTTTTTTAAAACAATTGTAATATTCTTCAATTGAGAGAAAATATGTGTCAGTTTGTGCCCATTTAACTTTTAAATGGATAATATATGCTCATTTAAAAAAAAGTTAAATACGCCTAAATTTTTAACAAATTTGCTCAAATTACCACCTTTAATCTTCACAATATAACTATACGCAAAATTGACAAAATATAAACTTTAAAGACTAAGAGTGTAAATTTGATTTTTATAAAATAAAGAGAGAGGAAAAAAAAAAAAAACTCATTGCTACCCAACTGACCCAAGAAATTTAAGAAAAAAAAAAATCACACACAAACATACACAATTGTTTCGGCTGGCAAGCCAACCGAGTTTTCAAATTGGTTGGGGTGGAACGTGGTCAAGCTCGATTGAGCAAAGGGGAGAGACGCGGTTGGTGCTTCGGTCGGTTGGGGGACGACTCACCCACTAGCATCAGTCTTACAAAAGGGATTAATAGCAGACTGCGGGTATGTTTGTTAAAAGTAGCAGTGAGCAGTAGCTGTGACATGTGAGCAATAGCTGTGAGTAGTAGCCAAAACTCACCACTTCAAAAAATGAGCATTTCTAAAAAATATCAAAGCTCATCACTCCTTTGCCAAATAGCTACTAAAAACTAAAATGCTCATTGATCACCGCTCCGTGCCAAATATACCCTGCAATTTCTTTTTTTTCTTAGCAGCACTCAACTCACGCAAGTCTTGAAAGAGAGAGAGAAACACCTATTGTCTTGTGGGGAGTAGATCTAGTGAGAAGAGAAAGTGAAATAAGAAGAATGAAAAGAAATTTGAGCCACACATTTCAAATGAGGAGGAGGAATTTAAGGAGAGATGCATCTATTTCTGTAGGTGCATCTGAAATGTGCGGTTGTTGTTTCTTCTCACCCTTATCATTTTATTTTACTTCTCATTTGATCCTTACTCTTGTCTTGTGTGAGTATTTGTGTTTTGAGAGTATTTTTAAATAATAAAAAATATAAAAAAAAATAATATAAGAGAAATAAGATGTTGTAATGGTTGAAAGGAAGTGAAAGAAAAAAGTTTTAAAGAAAGTATAAGTTGTGACGAGAAAAAACCCCTCACCACATCCTCCACCCTAAGTATATCATGTCTCTTTGCGGACGCTAAATCAAAAATAAAAAATAAAAATGTGTGTCCGATGAAAACCAATACATTATATGTTTAAATAAAAAAGAATGTTACATCAACATAAGTTTTAACAAAAAAAAATCATAGAATAACGTGTATGTTAATATGTGGACGTAAATAAGAGAAAAAACTTAAAATGAAAAGAGATAATACCATGTACATCATGCCATATCATTAGAGCAATCGGTATGGTAACATTTACCTCGCGTTAAGGGTGACGTGGAGGTTCTTTAACGTGCGTTAACCCACGTTACCACACCGCCGTTGCACGTTAATGGTTTGCGTTACCTGCGTTAATGGATTAACGCAAAGCATTAAAATTTGTGTTCCCATATATATATATATATATATATATATATATATATATATATATATATTTATATATATATATATAGGAAAGGATCCGTAAGAGAAAAGTTAAAATGAGGAAGAATGAAGGATTTCTAGCACACATTTCAAATAAAGGGAGATTTTTAGGGGAGATGCACTATTTTTGTAGAGTGCATCACGAAATCATGCTGGTTGTGCTTCTTTTACCTGCTTCTTATTTTATTATTCTTCCTATTTGATCCTAACTCTATATCTATCTATATATATATATATATATATATATATATATATATATATATATATATACACACACACACACACACAAACACCCCTTTAGTTGTTGGAGGCAAACACACAAGAAGGTGGTGATCTTCTTGTGCATATGTGTGTGTGTGCCAGGCAGAAAAAGAGGAAGGAGAGTTAAACATTAAAACCCTATTTTTTTTTGGCTGCCCGCTTAGGCTTGTGGGTTTGATTTTATTTGTAATTTTGTAAATGTTATTTGTAATTTTTTTAGTTTTGCTTACTTTTGATTTGGTTAAAAAAACTTACTTTTTATTTGGTTAAAAAAAACTTACTTTTGAATTTATAAATGTTATTTGTATTTTTTTAAGTGTTATGCTGTTTATTAAAATAAGTATTAGTTTAGAGGTTGAATTTGTAAATTTTATTTTTTAAATAAAAGTGGGGCCCAAAATGGTTGAGTTATGGAAAGTTATGATAAGGCTGCCCCCAGTAAGGAGGGTCAATACCTCCTATTTTTCATAATATCGAACTCTCTAAGTGATCTTGGCTGATTAGATTGCCCTTGATAAGGCGACCTACACTACAAAACATATCCCACTAATATACCTTTTATATTTATTAAATACACACACACACAAAAAAAAGTAAACCGAGGAAGTCGATCGTGTAAGCGATCACTTCCCTCCTCTGGAACCAGCTCGATCGAATGGCCACAGCAAGGACGACCGAATCATGAATCGATCGACCCATGATCGATCGACCTTCTTTGGAACCGGCCTCAAGGGGTGTTTTTGGTTAGTTAAGGTTAAAATGTTAAAGTTGATGTGACAGCGACGTGACCTTTGTATTAAAAGTTTAACTTATTTTACTACACCCTATGCTCTTATGTGGATTTAATTTTGTAAAATTTATGTGGATTTAGCATTACACCTTAAAAAATACTACTCGTTCATATGACAATATCAAAATGAACCAACAATATTGTTCATTAATCAAGTTTATATGATAAATTTCAATTGATGTGTTTCTGGTTCTTTAATCAACTAAGTAGGTTACTTGGTTTACTGATGAAAACTTAATCAGATAACTACTAGTGAACAAGGTAAGTACTCATGCATAGTGACGAGATTTTGTAGCGGCGTATAATTATTGTTGCGACCTTGAGGTTAATGGTTTCATGTAACGATTATTCATACAACGTAAAATAACGGCATCCCAGTTTCAATTTAACAAATCGAGATTGAAAGAGGGATTGAAACTGAGATTGAAGTTATTATGAATCTGAAATATAAATTAAAAGAATTAGTAACATATGATAAAAAAAAATAAATAAATAAATCATCTTTGTTAAGAGATTATTCATTAACGTTATCAACAGTGCATGAATCATTTAGGCTGCCTCTAGTAAGCACACACGACCGACTTAGTCGATCGAGTGTTACTCGATCTCCATACTATGAGGATTCAATTGTGGGTCACTTTTTACAAAACTTGGTCGTGGGAGCGATCGACTGCAACACATGCATATGGACAAAACTTTTACACTTTCCAGCCTTAAAGGAAAAAATAAATTTGATCATTGTCGCTTTTACTGGGACACCTAATCATCTGCCGAAGGTTCATTTTAGAGAGAAAGGCGTGGAGAGAAAATGGGATGGATTGACCGTCTTTACTGGGGGCAGCCTTATCTTCTACTATATTTAATTTTTTTTAATCTTATTTTGTAAATAGTGGATGGTTGAAATGATTGAATAAATATAATAGTTGAATATATAAATTATATTATATGTGAATTTAAATGAATGTGATTATTGAATGATTAAAGGGAAAATTCAACTTTAGAAATCAAAGTAAATTTTTAACAAAAATGTTAAATGGACATAATTAAATAGATCTAAAATTTGACTTAACGCATAAATAATTTGTATATTGGTAAGTCACCTTTAGATTCATTTAATTAAGTCTATATATCAAGACTCAATTTTTAATGACATCATAAACAAATATATCAAGTTTGAAACCACTCTACTAAAATGCTAGTTTTCTTATAAATGCTTTCTAAATCTGTATATAACCATATTTAATGGTCACCCCACTAAAATTAATCATTATACATAAACTCTGTATTTATTTATTTATTTATTTATTTATTTATTATCTTTTTATTTTTTTTATAACGTATTACTCATTTTAAGTTTTAAGTTTTAAGCTATTTGTTTTCTATTTATATATAGCATAGATAACTAAGAAGTTAATTATAATTTGTTTTTGGAAATATAATATAGATGGTTTGTTTTCGCCCTCGAGTTCTCACTGCCTCCAATCAATGGGTGAATGAACCATGCCTTGCAATACGTTTTCAAATATGGTGGTTGTGTATGTTAGGAATTAGAAATTCCAGGTATTAAAGAGTCGGTCACCTCAAGTATATGTAATCGTTAGAAAGCTCGTAGTCATAGTACTTTTATGTTAAGTAGTATTTAGGTTAGTAACACCGGGAGGACTGACCAGGCGGTCTTTACCCACTTGAATTCCTGATCACGATTGTGTGGTTTTATGTAAGACTATAAATACTCTCTACCTCCCAAGGTAGAGTTGGAGCTCATAATAATATCTTTCACTTTCTCTCACTAAGTTCCCTAAACCTCTAACTTTCTCTCTCTAGAATTCCATTTATACGCCACTTTGTGTTATGGTTTGATGTGTATGTGAAAACTTATATCCAACAATTGGTATCAAGAGCCATGGTTAGATCATATCTTGCACATCTTTGGATTTCTAGTGGTTTTTAGGTGGTTTTTGAGTTAGATAAAGTTTAGTGGTTTATGCATCATTTGGTTGATTTCTAGTGTTAAAGTTTGGATTTTGTTAGTACTTTTATGTTTAGAATCATCACAAGTGTTTAGGTTTTCATTTGGTAAGCTTGAATCATCTTGGTTGGGTTGTTTTTGGATTGAAAAGTGATGTTTATGTGGTTTTTCTTGCTAGCGACTTAACTCACGGATTACTTTCTTTGTAGCGACTTGCTTTACAAATTTGTAGCGAGTTACAGTTTTAGACCTAGCGACTTAGATCTAGCGATTTACAGTACACGTAGTGGACTCTCCACTACGGTTTGCTTGACGACTTGGTAGCGACTTGAGTAGCGAGTTGCTCTTTAGCGACTTGTATCTTTAGCGACTTGAGTAGCGAATTGCTGCCAAAATTTTGCTAGAGACTTGAGGCTTAGCGAGTTACTACTTAGCGACTTGCATTTGTCTAGCGACTTGGGACTCTAGCGACTTAGTGGTGTAGCGAATTAAGTGTTAGCGACTTGGTGCATTATCTTCTAGCGACTTAGGTGATTGTTTACGGTTTTCTCTTGATTTAGTAAAATTCCGTGAAAGAATCTATTTTCCGGTTTAATCATAGAGTTATAAAATCCCGTATAATCTGTTAACATGTCTACCAACGTTTCTACTATCATCTCCATTGCGAGAGGAGGATGTTCAAGCAGTGGGTCGATACTCGTCCACCCATGCTTGAGGCTGACTACGATTCTTGGGCTCAACGATCGTTATGCTTGCCTTGGAAAGGAAAATGGTGTCAACATTCTCAAATCCATTGATGAAGGACCATATCGAGTTGAGACGACTAGAGACATACTTGATACTAATGAAGATGGTACTTCTGTTTACGGAATGGACAGACCTAAAATGTATGATGAGCTTGAGGATAAGGAAAAAAAGAGATTCGATCTGATATCAGGGCTTCAAACATTGTTCTTCAAGGTCTTCCTAAAGACATCTACAAGATGATCAATCATAACACGATGCAAAGGCAGTTTGGGATAATGTTAAGATGCTTCTCTTAGGTTCAGAATTAACTATGGAAGAGAGAATCCAACTCTATGACGAATTTGAACACTTCAAGATGAAAACAGATGAGAGTGTCTATGAGTACTATGTGAGATTTCATAAGTTAGTGAATGACATGAGGAACATCAGAATGACTATGCCTAACATTCAATTGAACTCAAAATTTGTGAACAACATGAATCCCGAATGGCACAAGTTTGTCACCTCTGTGAAGCTCACTAAAGGATTGAAGAATACAAACTATGAGCAACTCTATGCCTTCCTCCTTCAGAATGAGAGACATGCTATGTTTGGAAAATTGATTCTCAATCAGTTCAAAACCAACCAGGGAGAGACAAGCTCGTCTAATGACTCAACCGCCTTCTACTCAAACATCGGAATCACAACCAAAGCATCACAAGTCATACCCTTGGGTAATGGTAATCACAAACTCATTCCCGATCCTATGTTCAAACAAGCTGATGCTGATGCACACGTGGGTAACTTCATTAATCAACTAGCTCTCTTGATTAGTCAAAACATGAATTCTCTCCCACAAACCAACAACAACCTCAGAGCAGCATCTAACCCACACAATCAAGCCACTGTTAAAGATGGAAGGATCGTGGTGCAACCGTTCGGAAAGACAGTATGATCAGGGAAGATGTGGAGCTGGTAGAGGTTATGTTGGCAACCAGAATCGAGGAAGGAATGGTAACCAAGGTCAAGCTAAGCCAATCAAATGTTATAACTGTGGTGGTGAGGGACACATTGCAAGGAACTGCACATCTCCAAAGCGTCCACAGAATGCTGATTACTTTAGAGATAAGATGCTGCTTGGTACAAGCTCAGGACAATGGTGCTGCTTTGGATGAAGAGGAATTGTTGTTTCTAGCTGAGGGCAATGCCAAGACCTATGATGAAGATGTGGATGAGCACCTATTAGGAGATAGGTCACAATCATCAGAATGCCTTTCAAGTCAGTGATTGTGATGCATACGACTCTGATGTGGATGATGGACCTACGGCACACACAATTTTATGGCTAGCATTTCTCCAATGGTTTCTCCCAAGGTCTCTTCTTCACCACTAGCTGGCCCATCCTAAGACAAACTCATCTCGAGGTATAAAACTATACGATGATGATGTGCAAAAGATGCATGACAAAGTACAATCAACTGAAACTATTGAATCAAATATTGAAAATATGGGTAATATCAATGTTATCCCATATGATCAATATGTGAAACAAAGTGAAAGTGAAGGTGTACCAAGTGATGCATCTTCTGCAGTCAACAATGACTATTTTTTTTGATGAATACACGCATGTGCCCCGATGATTCGTAATTTCTGAACTAAATGCCTATAAAGAACGTGTTGCTATTTATGAACAACGTGCTAAATTTGAGTTGACCACTCGTGAGCAGGAAATGGATGACCAAGTGCGTACAATCATTAGAAAAAGTAATTTTATAGAAGAAGTATTGAAACAAGAATTAAATTCCTTGCAAGAAAAACTTTCTAAAACATCTAAGCAAAAACAAGAACTTCAAGAAAATGTGAAAATGCTTAAGCAAGAATTTAATGCAAAGGAATCAAAACTCTTGAGAGATTTTTCTAATCTGAAAACTTTGAAAAACAAACTTGAAAACAAGTTGTACATACAAGGAAACACCATTCAGATTGCTCACATGGTCACTAAACATAGAGTTCTAAGCGATAAGCATAGTATTCCCATTATAGATAAACCCAACCCTGAGTACGGAAAGATAGCAAAAGCAGCTCAAAAGTGTGATCTATGATGGCAATGAAATTCTTAAACCTAGACAGAAACCTAGTTGCGTTGAGTGTACTGAGGAAGATAAATGAAGATGAAGTCACTAGGGAAAGGATGAACAAAAATTAGATGATCCTAAATGCAAAGAGAAAAAAATAATTATCACTTCCCATGACTACAAAAACTGGATTTCCTTGAACATGTTTAAGCCTCAGACATTGTTGACTCCTAACAAGTTTTTGGAAAAGGATTTAGATAAGCGAAAGCTGAAAATATTGTTGAAACAAACCCTCCCCTATGGAAAATGCCTAGAGCGACTGTGTATCCTCCTAATACACCAATGCATCTTGTTCCTAGAACAATTGCCACTAAAAGCAAGACCTTAATTAGCCAATATGTTATATTTCAACTATTTGTTGATTTTGAGAAAACTTGCAAGAAAATGATCACACCCACTGGTATAACGGAAGGAGAAAGGGTTTTGAGCAAATGAAAGAATGTTATTTAACTGAGGTCATGCCTTTCTTTAAACTTCTAAAAGATCACTTTGAGAGTCTTATAAAGGGGATAGAAACTGATATTAAGGGAATGGAAAAGGAATTTGATGCAATGATAGTTGAAGTTAGTGACGATGAGCGAGCACTAAAATATAATGAGATTGAGAGGAAGAACTTGCATACACTAAATGAGACTCTTATTTCTGAATGTGTTGCTCAAGATGTGTTTTTCACTGCTACAAATTGTTCCATTAATGCTTCCAAATTTCATGAATTCTCGGTTGCACTGAAAGTCTCCCATGATCGTGTCATTGAGCTTGAAAAAACTAATTCTAACGAGAAAATTGAACTGGATGATCACGACAATTTGGTTAAACATTTTTCTAAACTGGAAGTTGAGCATTTTAATTTACAACTAAAATATCAACATCTTAAAGAAAATGTCAAAACTTCAAATATCAAGACATCCTCGGATGCTCCAGAGTTTGATGCAGTTTTTCAAATTAACAAACGTGATGAACAGATTCAAGCTCAGTCAACACGATCAGAAAGTTGAAAGCCCAAATCTCTCAATTAAAGGGTCAAACGAACAATATGACAGGCTCCCAAATGCCTCCTCCTTTAGATTCTCAGAATTCTCAAACTTTTCATCTTCAAAACTTAGTTGATGCCTTACAAAAGGAAAACACGAGTTTTCTAGAAGAAAATGAAAAAGTTAAACGACATTTTAAAGAGTTATATGATTCAATAAAAGTCACCCGTGACCAAAACAACGAAAAAATAACGTCTTTACAAAAGTAAATTGAGAATCTGAGTAGGAAATGGGAAACTGCCACTTGTTTTCAATAAGAATGTTGTCTCAAAGTCACCCTTAGACGCAAATACACTGACAGTTAAATATATTCCTCCTCATCTTAGGAATAATGAACATGCTTTTCATGAATACTGTGCTCACCTTAAGGATAGTCTAGAATGTCTCCGTGAGATTGTCGAAGAGGATTTCATTAACAAACCTCTTGATAGTGAAATTAGGTTTGCTTGCCTCCAGGCCAAACGATCTCAAGAGTTGCTAGAATGTGTAATTGCAACATGTCCCAAATCCTTAACCTTAGGTGCAAAAGGCAAAGCTGTGATGCCTTGTTCTATGCCTAGTGCCAAGCAGGAAATCCGTTCTATGCCCAGTCTTAAGAAAGGAAACACTAATGTGTGCCTTCAAGTAGTTGATTCGGATATGTTAGTGCTAAGAAAGTGAACTTTAGTGTGCCTACAAAAAGCTCAAATCACAGTCTTAAGAAAGTATACACTATTGTGCCTTCTAGTAGTTCAGATCCTTGCACATCAAGTTCAGGAATGGCAAAATTAGATCAACCAACTAATGTTCCCATTCCCTCTACAGGAGTAATCAGTGACTTTAAAGCGAGCGGGTCAAAGTCTCAAGACAATACAAGGAATGATAGGACCTTGCAAGCTAAGAATGTGCATTGGAAGAGAGTAGAAGACCAATCTAGGAACTTTAAGCTTGAGTTGAATAAAGCGAATCGTGTTGATTCTAGTATTAGCCTTAGGCGTACTGTAATTAATTCGAATTTCGATACTATTTGCAAACCTTGTAATGATGTCTGCTTGAATTCTGTTGCTAATCATGAATGTGGTGTAATGCTTTGTCTAATCTTGTCAAATGCCCATTAAAATTGTTAATGCTAATAATCGTGCAAATAAGGCAAAAAGGCAAAAACGAAAGATTGTTAGAAAACAGTGGAAACCCACAGGAAGAACTTTTATAAAGATAGGTTATTATTGGATACCTTTTGGCCATAAGAATAATCAGTTTGTTCTCAAACTGCTAAGATTATGCCCACTAGAAAATGGATGCCTCTTGGTAGAACTATTCCCTTAAGAAGTGAACATACTTTGAATAGGTCAAATCAGACACCAGCATTGCATCTATTCCCAATGATTCCATTGCTTCTACTTCTGATATGGATGTTTCTGTTTTTGATGTGGGTGTTCCAATTACTGTTACTAACCAAGTGGAACCCATTCTTGCATGGGGATCCCAATTATCCTGTTATCCATTCTTGTCTGTGTTCAACTGCAGATCGTTCAAATCGTTACGTGGTACTGGACTCAGGCTGTTCCAAGCATATGACTGAGAGGCCGGTCGCTCATGAACTTCGTGAGCAAATTCATCGGGACAGTTAGATTCGGTAATGATCATTTCGGTGCAATTATGGGTTATGGTGATTATGTTGTTGGTGATAGTGTTATCTCTAGAGTATACTATGTAGAAGGTCTTGGTCATAATCGTTCTCTGTTGGTCAATTCGTGACTCTGATCTAGAAGTAGCCTTCAGAAAACATACTTGTTTTGTTAGAGAACTTGATGGTAAGGAACTTTTAAGAGGAACTCGTGGTTCAAATCTTTACACCATCTCTATAGATGATATGATGAAGTCTTCTCCAATTTGCTTGTTGTCAAAAGCTTCAAAAACAAAGTCATGGTTATGGCATCGACGTCTCAATCACTTGAACTTCGGCTCCATCAATGATCTCTCAGAAAGGACTTAGTTGTAGGTTTACCTCGACTAAAGTATGAAAAGGATCATCTTTGTTCAGCATGTCAATTGGGAAAAAGCAAGAAGTATGCCCATAACCAAACCTACTAACTCACATCGAGAAGTTCTTCATACAATTCATATGGATTTATGTGGACCAATGAGAGTGCAGAATATCTTTGGGAAGAAATATGTGTTAGTTGTGGTTGATGATTACTCTAGATTCACCTGGGTCAAGTTCTTAAGGACAAAGGATGAAACTCCATATATCATCATCAAACTCATCAAACAGCTGCGGGTTCGACTTAACAAAACCGTCAGAATTATCCGAACAGACAATGGAACTGAGTTTGTTAACAAACAACTTAGTGAATTCTATGAAAGCATTGGAATCAGCCATCAAAGAAGTGTTCCACGAACTCCTCAACCGAACGGTGTAGTTGAAAGGCGAAATCGAACTCTTGTAGAAGCCGCTAGAACAATGTTGATTTACTCAAAGGTTCCAATGTTTCTCTGGGCTGAAGCTATTGCCACTGCATGCTACACATAAAATCGTTCCCTGATTCACACTGTTTATGGAAAAACTCCATATGAACTTGTCCACAACAGAAAACCTATCTCTCTTTCCTTCGTGTGTTTGGTGCATTGTGTTATCCAACTAATGAGGGTCAAGACTTAGGCAAACTTAGGGCTAAAGCTGACATTGGAGTATTTGTAGGATATTCACCAAACAAAAAGGGATACCGAATCTACAACAAAAGAACCCGAAATATCATGGAAACAATTCACGTTACGTTTGATGAGCTGACCGGTCAAATGGCTCTGGACAATCCATTCGGGACCCGACTTCAAAACAGTCCCATTGGTTCATCTCTTGTTCCAAACTCGTCTCAAGAACTCCATATGTACCTCCATCTGAAGATGATTTAAAGAAATTGTTTGATCCTATGTTTGATGAACTGTATGATTCAATTACTAATGAGGTGTTGATCCCTACAACAGAGGCTGCTCATAATCCAGTGAATGAAGTCAATCCCTCAGTCTCAATATCTTTAAGTCAAGAAGCACCTGCTGCTGATCCTTCAGTCTCATCAACAAATCATCATTCTTCAAATGTACATCATGGAAATGTTTCTGGCATCAATGATGAAGTTAATCCCTTTGCTACTCCTGAAGATGCTCCATTTGAAAACATATTTGCTCCCGAATCATCATCAGAACCATCTTCTTCAGGAGACATCGACTCAGCTACCTCAGTCCCTCAACAACTGCCACATGAACACCTCAGAAAATGGACTCACGATCATCCATTAGACAACATCATTGGTAATCCCTCTCGTCCTGTATCAACCCGGAAACAACTTGCAACAGATGCCTTATGGTGCTTCTTCAACTCCGTACTATCTAAGATCGAACCAAAAGATGTTAAAACCGCCATGAATGAAGATAGCTGGTTCAATGCCATGCAAGATGAAATTCATGAGTTTGATCGACTTGATGTATGGGAGTTAGTACCTGCTCCAGACTGTGCTATGATTATTGCTCTTAAATGGATCTTCAAAGTGAAACTTGATGAGCATGGTGATGTGTTGAAGAACAAGGCTCGATTAGTTGCTAAAGGATAACGTCAAGAGGAGGGTATAGACTTTGAAGAATCTTTTGCTCCTGTTGCTCGAATCGAGGCAATCAGAATCTTTTGGCTAATGCTGCTAGTAAGAACATGGTAGTCTATCAGATGGATGTGAAAGCGGCATTTAAGGCGGAGATCTTAAAGAGTCGTCTACGTCAGCCAACCTGAAGGATTTGTGAATCAAGAGCATCCTACTCACGTTTATCGTTTGAAGAAGGCTCTTTACGGTTTAAAGCAAGCTCCAGGGCATGGTATGATACACTGTCAAAGTTTCTTCTATCAACCGGATTCAGCAAAGGAGCAGTTGATCCTACATTGTTCACCAGGAAGTCGGGCAAACATTTAACTCATGTTCAAATTTATGTTGATGATATTATTTTTGCCTCGACAGACCCAATGGAATGTGATCGTTTTTCAAATGAAATGAGTTCAAAGTTTCAAATGTCAATGATGGGACAAATGTCATTTTTCTTGGGATTACAAATTTCACAAAGTCCCGGAGGCATTTTCATAAATCAATCTAAATATGCAACAGAGATTTTAAAGAAATTTGGATTTGATTCAAGTGACCTTGTTGACACCCCCATGATTGATCGAACCAAACTAGATGAGGACCACTCAAGGATCATGATTGACCAAACGAAATATCGTAGTATGATTGGATCCCTGATGTACCTCACTGCTAGTAGACCAGACATCTTGTTCGCTGTTTGCATGTGTGCTAGATACCAGGCTAAGCCTACTAAAAAGCACCTTGAAGCGGTTAAACGGGTCTTTCGGTATCTCCATGGAACCATCAATATGGGCTTTGCAAAAGGAATGGAATTCCTCGGGATCGACCACATAGCATCACAATCATTCAAGTATATTGAATCCAATCTAAGGTGTCGCTTTGGAAAATACATCGCTTGATTTAATAAAAATAATCTAGTTCTTACAAAGTATAGGTCCCAATTGAAAATCAACTTGTGCTAAATAAGTTTATTAGATCCAAACGATGTTTTAAAGTATGAAAACCCAGTGAGACGCTGTGCCGCCACCACTCACTCCATGATGTGTCCAAATGCATGCCATGAAGTAATGCCTAGATACACCGAGATAAAAACATGCTAAAAGTGTCAACACAAAGGTTGAGTGAGTTAATAGAGTTTGTTTTGAAATGTGTTTTCAAAATCGTTTATGCAAAAGAACGCATTGTAAAATCGCTTGAAATGTTAAAGACTTTCAAAATCGCTTATGTAGCAGGCATTGTAAATCCACTCACTTCCAAGTCCCGCCCATACAAAACTTGCAACCTGTGTGTTCACAACCCACTGCCAGAATATGTATAGTTAATGTTCAAGTGCATGATGTCAAATGAATTCACATAATAGTGCATAGCTCAATGTATCGAATCGCTTATGCAAAGAAAGGCATTAGAATCCACTCAGCCCAAGTCCCGCCCATACAAAACTTGCAACCCTGTGTGTTCACAACCCACGCTGTATAGTATATATATAGTGTATGTTCAAATCGCTCCAAGACCATTAGTCCATGAATATACCAAGACCGCTAATTCTCAATGAATATACCAAACCATACCAATGAATATACCAAGACCATTGACTAAATGAATATACCTTTCAAGTCCTAGCTCAATGATTTATGAAATGTAAATTTAAGTATGGCAATAATGTTACTCGATGACTAAGACTCAATTTAATACAAACATGTAGTTGCAAATAATCATTAATGTCATAAAAGTTAGATGAAGACAAAGATCTCCCCAAAGAGTTTAATAACAAGATTAAACAAAGTTAGTGTTTTGCCATTTAAAACTCACTAGAATCCATAAAAGTTAAAGTACTTGTGAAGTAAATGAAAACAGTTGGAGCATGTATCTCCCCAAAACAGTTATGAAAACAAGTAAAAGTAGGGGCTATGAAACTCACTTGGTGGAATGATGCGATGACAAAAGTGAGTACACCGAGATGTATGTGATACGAAATCTTGACCTATTATGAATGATATGATATGTCATGAGTTGCAATGTAATGTTATGCATGCATTTCGTATGTTATTTATACCATTTGCGAATTTTGAAAATAATACTTATCGTCGAAAATACTGCTTTGACGCCTTGACCAATCAAAAATCACTTTACAAGTTTTACGCCAAAATGTCATCCTACAATGGTTTAATAATGATTTTGGTGAAATTTCCACTTTTCGTCAGCAAAACAATGTCAGTTGAATTATCATGAAATTAACAAAATGGCTCCTAAAAATAGTCGAATAGTGTACGCCGTGACGTTAGAGAAACGAACTCGACGGTTTTGGAAGTTTGTATCGATATCTAAAAGTTTCAAGTTCAGAGTTGGTCATAAAGGTCTCAACATAAAGATAATAGAGTTAAATATGGTGATTTTAGTTACCGTAACACTTATCTCATAAAAATAATATAGTTTTTCTAAAAATAATAGTTACTTAAGTTTATGAAAACGCATATCTTTGTCGCTTCAAATCCGCTTACGTATAATACGCCCTTAGCTTCAGATCGGTATACTAATATATTTTTGAGAAGTCGAAATAATTTGTGAAGCTTAAGGCTCATGTTTGACCCAAACAATGAAAACGCTATTGAAAATTCTGAAAATAATATATTTCGTCACAAACTTGAAAAATCCATAACTTCTTCGTTATAAGTCCGTTTCATCCGCTCAAGCCACCGGATTCGCTTTTAAAGTATATTTTCTAAATATCAAGGCCAAAATTTCGTGTCAACTGTCGGATTTTCCAGAAAAATAAAACAAGGACAGAACACTTTTTATACTAGTCGAAAATAGTTTTCTCGCGACTAAAACCTATTCTAATCCCTTCAAATCAACTCCAAAGCTAATCTAATCCTACCATACACCTTCTTAGGGTGTCATGGGTTCCTAGACATCATCAAGACCAACCAATACCAAGAGGATAATTATAGGATGACCAAATATATATATATACTCTAAAATCATGTAAAAATGGTATAAATCACATATGTCTTGCATGTTGCTCCAAAAATGAAGAAATGACTATGAAATGAAAAGGAAACATGAAAATATAAATGATATATGCTTACAAGTACTTGATGAGGTGATTAGGAACAAGGTTTAACCTAAACACCCTAGGTTTTTATTTCAAAACCTTAATGAGAGTGTTATCTAGATTGATATAAACTTTGAGCTTGAAAAATTTGATGATTTCCTTGTACACACCTTTTAGCTTGGCTTCTGTTATGGAAGAGGAAAACAAGGCAAGAGAGAAACTTAGGTAGCTTGTGAATTATTGAATGAATAAAGTATGAAAATGAGGTGAAGTAAAGTTATATAAAATCAAGAAAACATTTACCAACTCATTTAATTGAAAGTTACCATCCCCTTGGCCGTTTTGGAGGATTATGTTTCTCAAAGATAATATTTTTTTCTTTATAAATTGTATAAAATGTAATAAGTGTAAGAAAAATGTGTAGGAAATAATAACTTGTAAGGTTTTATATACATTTGTGTATTTAAGGTGGTTTTAGGTAAAAGTAATTTTTAATAGATCAAAAGTAGAGTATAATGATATCATAAAAATTGTAAAAATACATTCCTTGTGAAATTTGAATGATATAATAATTATCGTGTAGTTTTTAAGAAAACGTAAATAATATATAAATTTAACGATTTATATACCAAATAAATTTAAAACACTAGGTAAACTCAAAATATAGTTTTTATAACTAAATGTAAGTATAAAAATATATCGGATCATTTTGAAAGTAACGGATTAAATATTCAATAAAAACTCACGATAAAAGCATTATTAAATATAAAATTACGCTAATGAAATGAAATGTCATGAATGAACTAATGAGATGCACATGATGTCAATGAAATGTAGACTAATCTTAGTCCATATGAAATGTACGTGATGTCATGATCATGAATTCGCCTCTAAACCTTCAAGGTTAACGAATTTGAAACAAGAAAACCAAGTTTACTATAAATGTTGAAATAATGACATGAATTGTGTCGAAATGACCCAGTACGGATTGTCACATTCGCCCATCCAAAAAGGAATTCAGCCCCCGAATTCAGCTCGTGTTGGTCTCTCGTTTAAGGTTTGATGTGGCAAACTTTCCATTCCTCGAGCAAAACCCTCAAAAGACTTTTTGGTAACCGATTTCTACTTAATCCCACAACTCATCAAACAAGAACCGCCATAACGATTAGGCTAAATCTGTTTAGGTAACAACTTGTTTCTAGCTCGATCTTTGCAACTCATCAAACAAGAATCACGGATCAAACCGAAACAAGTGGTTTGAAGAAAATCTTTTGAAAATTTGGCTCGATCACGGAATTGCTTACACATATAAGCCTACTACTCCCTTCATTGCATGATTCTTCATGAATTAGACATAGGTGACGCTATGTATAATTTAGAGTAACTATGCAATGCTTGGACTAATCGACTCATATGTTGTTTGGTGTTGAGTCAACCGATGTTAAAATTGTGATGAACATCGAGGAGAAAAGACATGGAGAAGTGTCGTTAAAATGATAGTTAAAGAATTGAAATCCTCGGAAATGATAACAAATCGGAAAGAAAATAAAGTATGATAGATGAGAATATTTTACAACGAGTGGTTTATCAAAACGTAAATATACATCTTAGGTTATAAAGACTGATATGATGGAAAAACATAAACTTAGTACTATTATAGTACATAAGGAGAAATAAGACTGTTAGTTTCCGAATTTCTTTCGCGCTCTTCCGCCGCTTGATACCTTGACGAGCTCCTCCTCCTCCTTCTAACATATATACATTCCCATGAGCACCGAACTTGTTGACCTTGATTTTGAGGACATTGATTCCGATAGTGTCCTTGCTCTCCCGCATCTTAACATGTAACCATGGCCTTGCCTCTACAATTCCCGGCATGTCCCAGCTTTTGTTCACACTTTGAGCACTTAGCAGACAAAGACCCGTGGTGATGATACTTACATCGATTACATAGTGGGTAGGTTCCGCATAACCTCTCGCTTCTATTGGTGCAAAGAACATATACCATCATAGCTTTTGCCCTTTTCTTGTTGTTGATGATGGTTAGTGTTAAGGTTTTGGTTGTTGTTATAATCTCCTTGGTCGTCTTCCCATTTCCTTTTGTTGTTGTTGAGTTGGTTATCGCCGTTGTTGTTGTTTTGGTTATTGCGTAGTTGGCGCGGTTGTTAGTTGTTGTTTTGGTTGGTGTTCAGGTACTTACCTCTCTTCACTACCCGCCATGAGCTTTTGCACACCTAATAGCTTCCTCAATTGTTTATCGAGGAAGTCAACACGCTTTGAATAATCCCTGAAGTCCTTCAATGAAAAGCCTCCGTGAGCTTCTCATTATCCCAAACCATAGATGGGCATAACACGCCAATTCTTGAAATCTCTCAATGTAAATGTCAATATCGTACCCAATAGTCCTTAGTTCATAGAATTTGCTCTCCAACTTTTTCACTTCCGTACGAGGACAAAACTTCTTAGTCACCAAACCCTTAAATTGCTCCCACGTAAGCTTGAAAGCATTCTCCATTCCAATCGGTTGAGCATATGAATTCCACCATGACAATGCTCCATCGAGTAATGTACTTGTAGCAAACTGACCCTACTATCATCCCAATTACACAAAGAAAACACGGAGTCCAATTTCTCAAACCATCGCACCATGGCAAGGGCTCCTTCAGCCCCTTTAAACTGTGGATCTCCACTTTGAAATCCTTATATGAACATGATTTTAACTCCCGGATCCTCCGCATTTCCAGAGAGTAGTAGCAAGTCTTAGGCTTCAAGAAATAGCCGATGCCTCCAGCTGGAAGCAGCTAGCCCACCGCTTCCCTTTCGCCTAAAGCATCGGCTATGCTATCATTCACCAACTTTTGAATGTACCGCTGGGTCATTTCACTGTGGTTTCTTCTGCGCTATATCTTCTTCAAAACAAGAGGAAATGTGAGACGTAGCAAAAAACCATGTTAATAATAAACACCCAAAGAATGTGATAAGAATGATAAGTTTGAGGTTATTTTTAAAAAAAAAAAATGAATGACGGATTCCAAGAGATGGGTTATGAGATGTCGTAAGTGTTTCAAGTATATAAAGGTTTAGTGACTAAGTGTGTGAATAACGTGTAACTCGACATGTTAGTGATGAAACAAAGGAGTGAGAGTGATTTCGCCCTATTTAAAGGTTCATCTCTAAGCATTCGTCGCTTATCGATGATGAATCACCGATATAAAAAATTGTGATGGGAATGACAAGGAATTCTCCACGCTAGAGTATGAGGAAAAGATAATAGGATGGGCATTTAAAGGCATCCATGCGACAATCAATGTGAAATGAAAGTAAATAACTCGAAAAATGTACGTATAAATCGTATGCAAAGTGAACATGCACTTGTGATGAAATGATGAGATGCTATGATGATGTAGTTATAGTCTAGGGTCAATGATGCAACTTAGTTCTCTATAATCAAGCTCATGCCAATCTGTCACACCCCCAAATTACCTGCTTTGCAAATGAATGGAATTCGGGATTGACCGTCATAGCATCACAATCACAGGTATATTGAACGACCTAAAGTGTCGTTTGGAAAATACATCGTTTGATTTAATAAAATAATCAGAGTTTACAAAGTATAGGTCCCAATTGAAAATCAACTTGTGCGGAAATAAGTTTATTACAATTCAAACGATGTTTTAAAGTATGTAAAACCCAAGTGAGACGCTACCGTCACCACGACTCCATGATGTGTCCAAATGCATGCCATGAAGTGAATGCCTTAGATACCCGAGATAAAACATGCTAAAAGTGTCAACACAAAGGTTGAGTGAGTTCATAGAGTTTGTTTTGAAATGTAAAGCCTTTCGAAATCGTTTATGCAGAATCCAACGCATTGTAAAATCGTTGAAATGTAAAGACTTTCAAAATCGTTTATGTAGCAAAGTCATTGTAAATCCACTCAGCCCAAGTCCTACCATACAAAACTTGCAACCTGTGTGTGTTCACAACCCACGCCGAATATGTATAGTTAATGTTCAAGTGCATGATGTCAAATGAATTCACATAATAGTGCATGGCTCAATGTATTGAAATCGTTTATGCAAAGAAAGGCATTGTGAATCCACTCAGTCCCAAGTCCCGCCCATACAAAACTTGCAACCTGTGTGTTCACAACCCATTGCCAGAATGTATATAGTGTATGTTCAAATCGTTCCAAGACCATTAGTCCATGAATATACCAAGACCGTTAGACCAATGAATATACCAAGTCCGTTAGCTCAATGAATATACCAAGACCATTAGACCAATGAATATACCAAGTCCGTTAGCTCAATGATTTATGAAATAGAAATTCTAAGTATGGCAATAATGTTACTTCGTATGACTAGCACTCAGTTTAGATAAACATGTAGTTGCAAATAATCATGAATGTCATAAAAGTTGTTGATGAGCATGTATCTCCCCCAAAGAGTTTAATAACAGCATTAAAACAAGAAAAGTGGGGCTATGAAAACTCACGGTAATCCATAAAAGTTAAAGTACTTGTGAAGTAAATGAAAACAGTTTGAGCATGTATCTCCCCCAAAACAGTTATGAAAACAAGTAAAAGTAGGGGCTATGAAACTCACTTGGTGGAATGATGCGAAGACAAAAGTGAGTACACCGAGATGTAATGTGATACGCAAATCTTGACCTATTATGAATGTTATGATATGTCATGAGTTGCAATGTAATGTTATGCATGCATTTCGTATGTTATTTATACCATTTGCGAGATTTGAAAATATTACTTATCACGAAAAATACTCGCTTGACGTCTTGACCAATCAAAAATCACTTTACAAGTATTTACGTCAAAATGTCATCCTACAATGGTTTAATAATGATTTTGGTGAAATTTCCACTTTTCGCCGCAAAACAATGTCGTCGGAATTATCATGAAATCAACAAAAATGGCTCCGGAAAAATAGTCGTAAAAATAGTGTAACGCGCACGTTAGAGAACGAACTCGACGGTTTTGGAAAGTTTGTATCGATATCTAAAAGTTTCAGTTCATGAGTTTTCGTCATAAAGGTCTCGAACATAAAGATAATAGAGGTTAAATATGGTGATTTTAGTTACCGTAACACTTATCTCGTAAAAATAATATAGTTTTTCTAAAAATAATAGTTACTGCAATTTTATGAAAACGTGCATATCTTAGTCGTTTCAAATCCGCTTAACGATAATACGCCCTTAGCTTCGATCAAGTAAACTAATATATTTTTGAGAAGTCGAAATAATTTGTGAAGCTTAAGGCTCATTTTTGACCCAAAACAATGTAAAAACAAGTATTGCTGAAAATTCTGAAAATAATATATTTCGTCGTCAAACTTGTAAAATCCATAACTTCTTCGTTATAAGTCCGTTTTTATCCGTTCAAGCTGCCACGGATTCGTTTTAAAGTATATTTTCTAAATATCAAGGCCAAAATTTCGTGTCAACTGTCGGATTTTCCAGAAAAATAAAACAAGGACAGAACACTTTTTATACTAGTCGAAAATAGTTTTTCTCGTACTAAACCTATTCTAATCCCTTCAAATCAACTCCAAAGCTAATCTAATCCTACCATACACCTTCTTAGGGTGTCATGGGTTCCTAGACATCATCAAGACCAACCAATACCAAGGGGATAATTATAGGATGACCAAATATATATATATACTCTACAATCATGTAAAAATGGTATAAATCACATATGTCTTGCATGTTGCTCCAAAAATGAAGAAATGACTATGAAATGAAAAGGAAACATGAAAATATAAATGATATGCTTACAAGTACTTGATGAGGTGATTAGAACCAAGGTTTAACCTAAACACCCTAGGTTTTTATTTCAAAACCTTAATGAGAGTGTTATCTAGATTGATATAAACTTTGAGCTTGAAAAATTTGATGATTTCCTTGTACACACCTTAGCTTGGCCGGTTATGGAAGAGGAAAACAAGGCAAGAGAGAAACTTAGGTAGCTTGTGAATTATTGAATGAATAAAGTATGAAAATGAGGTGAAGTAAAGTTATATAAAATCAAGAAAACATTTACCAACTCATTTAATGAGTTACCATCCCCTTGGCCGGTTTTTGAGGATTATGTTTCTCAAAGATAATATTTTTTTTTCTTTTATAAATTGTATAAATGTAATAAGTGTAAGAAAAATGTGTAGGAAATAATAACTTGTAAGGTTTTATATACATTTGTGTATTTAAGGTGGTTTTAGGTAAAAGTAATTTTTAATAGATCAAAGTAGAGTATAATGATATCATAAAAATTGTAAAAATACATTCCTTGTGAAATTTGAATGATATAATAATTATCGTGTAGTTTTTAAGAAAAACGTCGTAATAATATAAATTTAACGATTTATATACCAAATAAATTTAAAACACTAGGTAAACTCAAAATATAGTTTTTATAACTAAATGTAAGTGTAAAAATACATCGGAATCATTTTTGAAAGTAACGGGTTAAATATTCAAAATAAAAACTCACGCGATAAAGATTATTAAATATAAAAATTACGCGTTGAAGGTGAAATGAAATGTCATGAATGTACTAATGAGATGCACATAATGTCAATGAAATGTAGACTAATCTTAGTCCATATGAAATGTACGTGATGTCATGATCATGAATTCGCCGCTAAACCTTCAAGGTTACGCGAATTTGAAACAAGTAAACCAAGTTTACTATAAATGTTGAAATAATGAGACATGAACTGTGTCGAGAAATGACCTGAAAGTACGGATTGTCACATTCGGTATCTCCAAGGAACCATCAATATGGGTCTTTGGTACCCGAAGGACACCGGTATGTCACTAACGGCCTATGCAGATGCTGATCATGCAGGTTGTCAAGATACTCGTCGAAGTACATCTGGATGTGCTCAGTTTTTGGGTGATAAGCTTGTGAGCTGGTCTTCAAAGAAGCAAATGAGTACTTCTATTTCCTCTACAGAGGGTGAATACATAGCCATGTCATCCTGTTGTGCTCAAATCTTATGGATGAGATCTCAATTATCTGACTATGGCTTTTAATTCAACAAAATCCTCTCATCTGGATAATAAAAGTGCTATTGCTCTCTCATGCAACAACGTTCAACACTCAAGAGCAAAGCATATCGACATTCGACATCATTTCATCAGGGAACAAGTAGAAAAGGGTGTGGTGGAACTCTATTTTGTGAGGTCTGAATATCGCTTAGCGACATCTTCACCAAAGCTCTTCCAAGAGAACGTTTTGAGTTTATTCTTCCACGACTTGGTTTGAAAAGCCTTCAACCGTGAACACTCAAACGTCTTCAGGAGGAAGACGAGTAGTAAAGGTCTTTCCTTCATCTATCTCTTGTAAATACTTATTCGAAAAACAAAATACAAAATTATAAAACTCTCAAAAATCAAATAGAAAATTATAAAAATTTCAAAATCCATAAAAATCTGAAAAATTCAAAAAAAAAAAAAAAAAAATTTGTCAATTGGTCATGTTTTTCTCGGTTCGATAATATCTACGGTCCTTGTGATGTCATTCAAAGAATGACACGGGACTTTAGATGTTGTTCGAATTCTTAAAAAAAAAAAAAAAATAAAAAAAAATAAAAAATCAAAAATATTTTTGGGAGAAAGAGAAACAATGGTTTATTGTCATTTCAGGCAATAACCCGCTTTTTAAAAGAAAGAACAGAGCCATGTTTTATCATGATTTCAAATTCCATGCTCTGATGCTATAAACATTTATCTCTGCGAAAACTAAATGCTTTGAAAAATAACTCGGTCTCTATTTTTGATAATCATCATGACTTATTTGTCAAAATCTCTATCTCTCAATCAACAACCTATGTCATTGATTGAGGGGAGAATGATTTCAATTAAATTAAAAAGTTATTTGGCATTAAATTGTTTTCAAAAGATGTACATGCATGTTTTATCAATGGAGTTTTATGTCTTAAAATCCGATCCATTATCGCTTAAAACGCTTTCATAATCAAGTCACAATTCTCCTTAAAAGCTTTCAAAATCAATTTAAATCTATAAGAGATCACAAATCTCAAATGATTTGATAATTGTGATCGGGGAGAATGTGTGATTTAAATTGGATTTAAACTGATGGTTTTATAAAGGATGTACATGCCTCTCCTTCCCACATGTGACAAACGATTTCAAATTTTCAATGCACATGTTGAGGGGGAGCACCTATCTTAAACCTATGATTTGAAACGTGGTCATTTATCTCAATGTGCAGGTTCCCTCTAGTATGTGCAAAACTCTTTTCAAATCTCGAGGCACATATTGAGGGGGAGCAAAATCATGAAAACCTCATCCTTCCCCAAAATGCTTTATCTACTTGATTCGATTAGGGAAGTGATGTTGATATTTTTTAGAAAATGGTAATCAAAGAAGTTAATTCTTTCTCTTGCCTCCGTGTGGAAAACTATTTCAAATACTTGATTCACATGTTGAGGGGGAGTTCTTCTTCTAAAAATATCAAAAACAATTCAGGTACAAAATGCTTTGATAAAATATCATAAGTATCTCGATTGATTTTCAAATGGTTTTCAATTGGTTCCTATGGCAGATGAACAATACCAAAAAGACCCACCAACTTTACATTATGTATGGTGATATAAGGACGATAAGGTTAGGTATGTGTTCCCATGATCCGCCAGAACCGGAGGGATCTACCAGGGACTATCCACTAGTTAGTGTAGAGTTCTTAGGTATGATGATAAAAGGAGAAAATGAGATATGGGAAGAGTGCGGATTGAGATCGAGCTAGTACCGAATAAACCCAACAAGGTTCTAGCTATGAAGTCTCGGTAAGCAGTAACCAAGGGGTTGAAGAATGAAAAAGAATTGAATGAGAAAAGGGTGAAAACAAATAGCCCTCCAATTATTCAACCTTAGGCGTAAACCGGTTCAATTCATATGCTACTGATGGTAACATCGGTATTGAAGACAAGACGTCATGGACCCAGTGACGCATTGTACTTCAACTTTCCAACACCTCACTTCAACTTTCCAAACCACTCAAGTTCCTCTTAAAAGGACTTGTTTCATTCTCACGGGAACCGACATTATCTATCGACTTTCTCTTAGAGATTGTTGATATTGAAGGAGGAGACCCTCTCCCTAGTCTCCTATATAGGATCCAAATATGCACAAATTGAGTCTAGAGCCACGAGATCATCAATAAATCTCATTAGGACACTTTCAATGAAGACTCTCTGTTTCACACAATGTGGAAGAGAGATTATATCTTGAGTCCTACGCATTATCCTTGTGGTATTGCCGTAACATCTAGTGATATGCAAACATATTCACAATGAAGATGGAAATCCTTCTGGAGCCAACATCTAACAAGCTCCTCTGGTAGGTGGCATGTGAGATCTATTATACAGATCAACCATGTGACAACCGAACAGAAACAATGGGGCGATATCATTCTTTTGAATCAATCCTGGTTCAGGTTATGGATTGACGGATACCTTTGAAAACCGGTCTTTGTGCTTTAAAAACTCTTTTCATTAAGCACGTCGACCGGGTACTAATTTTTCAAATCAAAAGGTGTTTTATGATTGATAATTGATTTTCATTAAAACCTTCGTTATATTGCAAAACAATTTCTATTGAGCAATACACGATTGTTTTTCAAATCTCTTTTCATCAATCGCTGGACGAATTCGCCGGTTCACTCACTCCGTGTTGTCTTCTTTGAGACGCTTCCGGTTTGAGAACGAGCTAGAGCAGCGAAACCCTGTCAAGGAAATTCCTCGAATTATACCGATCACAGTGCAAGTACTTGTACTGATCAACGGGGAACCGTGGGCCGTGTACTCAATTCAACGAAAGTGATCAAAGACACTTTCGTGCGCTTTATTGCTAACCGCTTATGCGTACACCCCGACGCTTGCAGTGATCGTAATGAAGCGGTCAATCCATAGCCGCATGCTCACCTAACACATTCATCTCAAAAGAAATCATGATTAGTGCATCAATGACTCTGATATTATCACTCCATGCTTCGCTACGCCGCCGCCAATATCATGAATCAACTAAAGCTTCCGCTACTCTGATGAGAAGATATCATGATCCCGAATGTGAGCATGTCGGTCCGAATGTCACAACATCACATAATACCAACACCACAATGGATGTATCAGAGATTTTCTATTTGTTGATGATCTCAAAAGTCGGCTCAACATTATTATCACGTGGATCAATAAAAGACCTCCACTTGGATTAACCAAACATGCAATGAGTGGAATCAATGACTACGAGCTCCGGAGCAAAGTACTACATCAAGAATGCAAGATCAATTGTTAATGTAATATCTGATTGTATTCAATGTCATTTTAGTATATGTTTGAGGTGACCTCCCTTAGGGGAGATTGTTAGGAATTAGAAATTCCATGTATTAAAGAGTCGGTCACCTCAAGTATATGTAATCGTTAGAAAGCTCGTAGTCATAGTACTTTTATGATAAGTAGTATTTAGTTAGTAACACCGGAGGACGGACGGTCTTTACCCACTGTATGCCTGATCCACAACCCGTTGTGTGGCGTTTTTATGTAAGACTATAAATACTCTCTACCTTCCAAGGTAGAGAGTTGGAGCTCATAATAATATCTTTCACTTTCTCTCACTAAGTTCCTAAACCTCTAACTTTCTCTCTCTAGAATTCCATTTATACGCCACTTTGTGTTATGGTTTGATGTGTATGTGAAAACTTATATCCAACAGTGTACAATTGGGTAGAATAGCTATGTTCTCTCTATGCCAATTAAACACATAAAAATTCGTCTTTCCTCTATATATTTCATTCACATCATGTTGCCATGGTCTTCATAAGAAAACATGACTAGCTCCTAAGTCAACGACATCACAAGACACCACATCCGATATGAATTTATAATAGCAATTAGAATTTTGCAAACCTCATTAACCTTCACCTCCGGACCCTTCTATATCCAGCCTAACTTATATGGATTAGGATGTTGTTTGACTGGTAACTTCAAGGCCTTTACTAATTCTTTGGAAACTAGATTCTCACAACTTCCTCCATCAATGATCAACGAGTATGCATTGCCTTCAACCAAACACTTAGTTTAAAAATCTTGTTCCTTTTGAAGAATCTTCCAAGTTTGTTGAAATAAAAGTACGATGCACCATCAAATTCACAACCTCACATTCAACTTAATCAAATCCATAAATATGTTCTAAGTCATCACCAAAATCAATCCCCGTTTCGCCTCATGGTTTTCCCCAACATAGGCACTCAAATTCCTTTTAGGACACTCGTTCGACCTATGACCCGATAAACTACACCTAAAACACTTAGGTTGCATAGGTTTAACATTTGAATCGGGGCCCGTCTTTTTAGCAACACCTGGATTTATCACGCCACTATCACTAGTTAAAACTGAAGAAGTCAAACTTGAAGATGTATTAGTGTCAACAGTTAATTGAGTTTGTTAGATTAGGTAACCTGCGTAGAATTTAAATATGAATTTTCTTCCACTAATCCTCCAAAATCCAAAGCTTGTTTGGACATTGACCTTTTTACCTTTGTGGAAAACTATAAGGGGGGTTGAATAGTTTACCGATTAAAAACTTTGTTTTGAAACTTATTGAAAGATCAATTGATATTGATCTTAGATATGTTAGTGAATAATAATCAATATGCAAGCAATATATATATATATAAAGAGAAGATAAGGAAAGAAACAATCAAACCACGACAAGTTGTTTATAGTGGTTCGGTCTACAAGGACTCTTTTTCCTTGCCCTACTCCACTCCCCGAGTCTCACACTCGAGAGTTTAACTTCACTAGTCAACAAGATCCTTTCACCGGCGGAGAAACCTTTACACTTCGCTTACACACTATTTCCGACACTAAGCTAGATTTCGAGTTCTTTTCAAGGGTAAAACCACTCCCACACACAATGTATTTTAAGGACTAAAATACAAACCACTCGCACTCACAAGATTATGATGGTTTAATACAACAATGATGTATGAATCAACACTAGATCATACAACAACAAACAAACAAGACTTCCAACTATTTGTTGAAGCTTGAATATGCTTTGATCTTCTTTGATACAAAAGAGGATCACTATAATGATATGAAACTGAGTTAGAAATGTTAGAGAGAAGGAATGTATGTGAATATGCTAGAAAGGGATGAGAAACAACTTGGTTTGGCTTTGCTATTTATAGCCAAAATGATCAGCAGGCACCACGGACCACGGATCCCTCAAAATGGTTCCGCCCGTGTAAATATTTGGTGCCGCCGGGGTCTGACAGCAAGATCACCAAAATCTTTCCAAAGTCAACCATATCTATCCAAGATTGTGTAAGATATGTAGAGTCTAAATCTATACAAAATATCTAGTCAAATCTTCTAGAGATTTCAATGATGCACTACATGATGTCATGTGTTGTTTTCTATTTTTTAGAAATATGTTAAAATGTAAATACATATGTAATGTTTTGTCTTAAGAAACTAAAACATGCTTGATCTAAAAATGTTCACATACATTATGGTTTAGAGTCATATCAATAATATGATTAATCAAAATGTAAACGCTTGAGTGATGAAGATATTATTTGAAAAGCTTGTTTTAATATCTATTAAACTTGACAAGCTTTAAGCTTTACAAAAATTAAATTTACTTTTGTCGTTAACAAAACTTAGGTAAAGATCATAAAATATAAATAACGTTTAATGACGATATTTGTATTAACAACCTTCATAGCTTACTTTTGAGCTTGATCAACGATCCAATTTGATAACCAACTTAACTTCTTTTGGACTTATTGATTCAACCCACTAGTATAGCTAGCACCAATTTGTTCTTCGGATTCCTTCAACTTACACCTAGCTTGTAACCTCAAGAACACACTCGTGTACTCCATCATGCTTCTCTTCCCTTGAACACAAGTATGATATTGTTGATATAAAGTTTGTTTAATATCCAAAGGTAAAAACCTACCTTTGATCATTCTCTTCATCCTTTGCCATGTGTTGATTGGATATTTGCCTTGTCTCTTACGATTGTATTGCTCGTTTTGACACCAACCTCCAGCTCTTTCACGTAACTTGTAAGCTATGATCTTGACTTGTTCTTTTTTAGGAAAATCCATGATGTCAAAGAACTTATCAACCTCATACAACCAATCCAACACAGCTTCAAGGTCAAGATTCGCAAGAAAATTAGGGATCTCAATCTTAACAACGATACCCTTGTTGATCTCCATAACTATGTCTACTCTCATTCCTCATATTCTTAACCCTACGACCATTAAACTATCCTCTAAGATTTTCAGCAAGAACTCCATAACCATCATCTCCTTCCTCTTCTAAAGACCCGTTTGGAATCAACATGTCCCCAGTTTTGATTAGGAGGTAAGTTATGCACATAATCATCAAAGAATACATCATTGTTAGGATGCAATCTATGATCAGCATGATTGTTACCCTCACGATTTGCATGATTTCTACAACCCCGATCACGGATCAGATCTCTTCAAGAACAATGGACTACTCACGAATTTGGATGCAAGATCATTGATCGCACAATTTATGTCTTTGGTGGACTGTACCCACCAACAATATGGGCTTTTCGGTCTTCTACACCACTCACCATCCAGGTTACTAACAAGTTCTAGATGCTAACTGACGTAGGATGCATAAGCGAATTTTGATAAACCCAAATCTAAGGGTTGATAACGAGGATAAAACCTATAGGGAATAAAATCCTAATAAGATAAAGAGGAAATTCCCAAAATAAGCCAAAAATTCATGCATGGTCCATTACATAGTCACTTTTTTGTGCATTTTCTCATTTTGGTCATGCTCGACTGCTCAACTGCTCGACTCCATTATTTTTATGCCATGTGTCCATGCAAGTACATGTGTTAGGTGAAGATAGCTTTTTACTTTTAGCTTAAATGACAAATATACTCTTAAATCCACCCCACATATATATATATATATATATATATATATATATATATATATATATATATATATATATATATATATATATTATCTCTCTCTCTCACCACTTCACCAATCCATCATCACCAGCACTGCTGGTCAATCACTGCTGGTCAACCACCACCGGTCAACCAACACTGCTCAACCACCACCGGTCAACCACCACTGCTCAACCGCTCGTCCACCACTATTCAACTACTCGACCACGTCAAAATACTCCAACCCAAACTAGCCTAAACAATTTTTCTAGAACCACAAAACATAAAAAGTAGCTTAAATACAAACAATGAAAAAAACAAAAAAACAAATAAATATGATGACTTAATAACTTCTAAAGAAGAGTACATTTTCAATTGTTCATTAATATTTAACAAAAAAAAGCCTATTATTTCAAAACAATAAGTACCTGTACAAATCAAATAATATTCATGCATACATACCTCAATAGAACATTAACATTAACATTAAAAAAAACTTCTGATGGCGAGCATGGCAGAATCCCGCGACGGCAGCAACAAATTCTGATGACGGGGCGACGGGGCAGCAAGCGGGAGTTTTCTTTAGTTATACCAACTCAGATCTGTAAAAAAAATGTATACATCTATGAATAAAAACCTCCACATCGTTATTAAATGTATAGTTCTAAAAAAATAACAAATCTATGATGTGGAAGTCTTGGTGTTAGGGTGTCGCCATATCTGTGATGGAAAAACAGATCTGTTCAATGCCGGATCTGTGACGGAAAAAGAAAGATTAAGCAATTTTTACATGGAACGAAGATGAAGACGACAAGAAGATATATATTGGGAATTTTCTTATGCCTAAAAGCATTAGAATGGAGAGATAACCCTGTGGGGTTTATCCAAGGTGGAGTTTCAACGGATCAACCCTCATGATCTTTGGAAGTCGTGTAGCTGCAAGATGAAGATAAAGATTTTTGCTTCATCTTTTTCTTTTTTCTTTAATGGTAGTCGGAAAGTTGCCAGATCTTATCGCGAAAGAAGATGGTGATATATATTGTGGATACGGTGTGTGATAGATAAGGTATTAGTGGTGGAAAGCAAATAAAATAAAAAGTGACAGATCTTATTTTAAGAGGGAGAGAGAAAAATAAATAAGAAAAATAAAATAAGTGAAGTTTATTTATAGGTGTGCTTAGGGGTATAGTTGTCATTTAAGCTAAAAGTAAAAATGAATCTTTACCTAACACATGTACTTGCATGGACACATGTCATAAAAATGATGGAGTCGAGCAGTTGAGCAGTCGAGCATGACCAAAATGGGAAAAGGCAAAAAAAATGACCATGTAATGGACCATGCATGACTTTTTGGCTTATTTTGGGAATTTCCTCTAAGATAAATGTCACACCCCGCCGAAGGCGGAAACGCGAGGTGTAACTGGAAAGGAACACAAGCAAAAGATAATAGAACATACCAGCGTTTAAGATTAAAGGAAAAGATACATTATTAAAATACTAGTTTAGCCGACAACGACAATTAAAATACAAAGTTTAGTTCCCAAAAAATTGCGTTCTAATACATAATGATTAGTAGTGACATGTGAAAACTTCATTATGCAAAGACCTTGAAGAAAAGCTTACTAACGATCACCTGAAATGCATGAGAGAAAACGGGTCAACTTTGAAAATAGTTGGTGAGTACACACGTTTCGTATAATATGAAAACCCTTAAAAGAGAGTCAAAGGTTTCGGTAATCGAGAATAGTCCACAAAGCAATGGCATTGTAAATCCACTCAGTTCCAAGTTCCGCCCATACAAAACTTGCAACCTGTGTGTTCACAACCCATTGCACAAAATATAGTGTGACTAGTAGCCATGTATACGTTGTCATAACATCTCACAATATAGCACCACGTATATAATAATGTATACCAGGCAAAACCCCTAGAATAAATAATATGCGTCCCGTAACATAGTGAACGAGAGGTTGGCCGACCTCTAATAGCGCTATCCATACTACCTACTAATAGGAGACTAACAATGCGAATGTACGAACGGTACATCATACAACTATTATATACAATTAAGAACACTCCGAACATGGGATAATTTGCATTGCTCCGAACAGGGGAGACTTGGTGTTGCTCCGTTCACATAGGGAGACTTGGTATTGCTCCGTTCACATAGGGAGACTTTTAGGTCATAACACGTATGGTTCAATAAGTTCAACAAGTCATAAAAGTTCAAGGGTTTGATTCAAGTTCAAAAGGGTTCATAGAAGTAGTAATCAATTTAGTTCAAGTATGGTTCATGCATTTCGCCCCAAAATATAGTAAAACGGTAAAAAGGGGATTGTGAATACTCACTTGGTACAATGATGTGATAACAAAAGTGGATACACTGAAATGAAGCGAAACTCTCTAACCGCGACCTATTATGAATGTTATGATCTAATATAAGTAATGATATAATGTTATGCATGCAACTCATATGTTATCCATACCACTTGTGCATTTTGAAAATAAAGTTTATCGTCGAAAAATAAGTTTATAACGTCTTTTCAAGTTATAATTTACTTTACAAGTACTTACGTTGAAATGATATCCTACGATAGTCATTTAGTGATTTATTATGAAATTATAGTTTTTCGTCGTAAAATAATACACTTGGACAATTCATGAAAATGACTAATTTTGAGTGATCGTAAATTTTTCATTATAGCTTCGTTTGACAAATAGTTAAACATTTTGGAAAATAGATTAGGTGAACTCATTTTTACTAGAAGACATCGCTTCCTCAAACATATTCTATCGATAAGAAAAATGACTCCAAACATAGTCACTTGCGATAACTATTTTGGTCTAGTAAAAATAGGTAAGTGTTATACTTGTGTAAAATAGTTACGATATCCGTATTTAAAACGCGTATAACTTAGTCGTTATAAGTCTGTTTTCTACGTTTTATATATCCTTAGTTTCGTGTTAATGTATACTAGTATATTTTTGACAAATCGACTCATTTAGATAGCGCTTAAAACTCATTTTTGACCTATGAATAATTCTGGACAGCATGTATTTTTCTGAAAATATAGTTTTCGTCGTTAAACTTAAAAAGAACATAACTTCTTCGTTATAATTCCGTTTTAACCCGTTCAAGCTACCACGGTTTCGTTTTAAAGTCTATTTTCTGGAAATATAACCCAAAATACTTCATGACCTGCTGAATTTTCCAGATTTTGCAAAAATGATCAGACCTCAATCTTAAGTTGTCGAAAATGATTTTTCTTGCGTAACTCTTGTTTCAATCACTTCAAATCAACACAAAATCTATTCTAAACCTACCATACACCTTCTTAGGGTGTCATCGGTTCCTAGACATCATCAACAATTATATGTTTCAAGGGATTAATTATAGGATGAATAAAACTCATAATAAGTAATAAAAACAATTAAAAGTGGTATAAATACATATGGTACTTGCATGATTTCTACTAGAATGATAAAAATAACTCATGTAAGATTATGAAAGATTAGAAAAGATCATGAAAAGTTTACTAGTTATATGATGAGGTTTAAGTAACTAGGTTTCCTAAATACTCCTAGGTTTTTATTGCAATACCTTAAAAGAAGTATACTAGTGTTAATATTATCAATTGATCTTGAAAATTTTATGCTTCTTCCTTGTTTTTCTTGCCTTGGCCGAACGATAGAGATGAAATGGGAGAGAGTTTGATTTTTTTTCACCTTTGCTAAGTGTTTTCTATGTGTTTTTGTTTGTAAATATCAAATAATAATACATGCCTAGTCATTTTTAAGTGTATGTGTACATTTTCCTTGCAAGATTTTTATAAAAAATGTGGTGACTAATAGGGTGGTCGGCAAGGGCATATTAGGGATAAGGGTTTTGTATTTTGATGAGTTAAATGCATTTTAAGTTATGTAATAAGCATAGTTTATAAACATAATTAGGTATTTAGTGTAGCGTTAGCTAGAAATCGATTTTAAAGGAACAAAATAAAATACATCGAAGTCATAAAAATACATTTCTCGCAAGTATTGAGTGAATAAATAATTATCGAGTTGAATTTACGAAAACCGTCGTAAATATATATATATATATATATATATATATAACAATTTATATACAAAATAAATTCAAAAAATCGGGTAAACTAATAATATAATTTTTATAGTCTTAAAATGAGTATAAAAATATATTAGGATAATTTTTGGAAGTGTCGGATCAATTATTCAAAATAAATGATTGTGCGATAGCGTTTATTTAATAGGAAAATATACGTTAATAAAATATGCAAACCCATGCATGAACTAATATGAAAATGACGTTACTGATGATATGTAGACTAATTCTAGTCTATATGAAGTGTTCTCAATGATGTTTCATGAATACGCAGCTAAACCCTTACGGTTACGCGAATTTGATGCTCGTAAACCTAGTTTACGAAAAATGATGAATAGTAAACCATGAATATAAATTTTTCTTCGGGAATGAATAGTGTTTCATGAATAGTAAAATTTTGAAATAACCTCTCAAAACGTCAACTCGACTTCAAAAACGATGAATAGTAAAATGATGAATAGTAACCGATGAATAGTAAATTCCCGAAATGAATAGTAAAAATTTTAAAGTTGCAAAATGACCGGAAATTGAGAATTGTGACATTCTTCCCCTGTCTGAGGAATCACGTCCTCATGATTCAATTGTTGATACTATAGTCCGAACCGCGACAAGGGTTCTAAAAGTTCATGCGTGTGAATAGTCTAAATGATTATGTCAATGCTCATGTACATGGGTTCCTCATCCAACTAGGTATGTTCTCGTGATCGGATTTGATGGGGTAAACTTTCCCAATATAGAACGTAGCCCTCAAAAGACCTTTAGGTAGTCGATTCTAATTTAATCTCACAACTCATCAAACAAGAACTGTCATAAGATTAAACTAAATCGACTTGAGTAAACTTGACTCTTATCTTGATTTTCGCAACTCATCAAACAAGAACTGTCACTAGATCAAGCTAGGAAACAAGTATTTTGAATGAATTCTTTTGAAAGATTTGCTCGATATTGGAATTGCTTACACAAATCAAATCAAATCAACAAAATAAATTACAACTAAGGTCGATATCGTTAGGTCTCAAATTAATCAATGTCGTGAACGTGGTAAAAATTGGAAGGAAGTTATGCATTCAAAATCATGTTGTACAGAAAGAAGGTGGTTGTTCAAAAGAATGTACCCGTTACGCGTTGCGGACTTCCTCAGTACCCATATAGAATGCTCGACCACGTGCGGGGGAAACATCAATGTTCTGATCTGGTGGACCTTCTATTTCCAACGCCAGGTTTGGACGATTTCCTCCTTGGTTGGGAGTTCTTTTCAACTTTGGACAAGTATTCCGAAGGTGATCTAGACTTCCACACTCGTAACATGCTTTTCTTTGTCCTTGATTCCCAGTCCTGTTTGAGCAATACCGCATGATGTGACCCGTCTGTCCACATTTGTTGCACCTTGGGCAGTCTCCCGAGTGGTGATAGTTACATCGAGTACACATAGGATGTGGACCTGCGTATTTTCTAGGCCCTTGAGTTATTGCTCCGTAGTTCCCAACTACTCGTTGTCTCTTATCCTGTTGAATTTGGTCACGGCTTCTTTGCTGATCTTTCTGCCTCTTTCGTCCACCGTCATTTCCTTTCGTTAGTTCCCCAGACCTGATCACATCATTTGTCAAGCGGTACGCCATACCCACAACAGCTTGCAGAGTGGTTGGGTTTGATGAGGTGACATCCCTCATAATTTCCGGTATCAATCCCCATATATATCGGTCGATCAACTTCTCCACAGTGGAAACCATGTGAGGAACCATTCTAGTCAACTCGTGGAAACAGATCGTGTACTTGTCGACTTCTACTCCTACCATCAAGTGGTTCCAAAATTCTGCTTCCAGCTTCTGCACTTCATCTTTTCTGCAGTACTCATCAGTTAGTAGTTTCTTGAATGCTTCCCAAGATATCGCATTTGCAGCCCCTCTTCCTTTGGTATGTAGTTGGTTGTTCCACCAGGTCAATGCTCGACCCTGTAGTAGACCAGCAGAGAACTCAACCTTGTTTCCTTCAGCATTTCGTGATACTAAGTTTCGACTCAACATTCTCGAACCATGTTAGCAGTCCAATGGCACCCTCGGTACCATAAAATTCCATTGGCTTGGATGTCATGAAAGTCTTGTAGTTGCATCCATGACCAATGTTTGAAGTACCTTCCCCAACGTTGGTTCGTCTAGCATCAAGGTGCGTCATAATTTGGGTGAGTAGGTCCGCTATTCCAGCAGTGTTGTTGTTTGGATTGTCATTGTTGTTTGGGTTGGCATTGTTGTTTAGGTTGACATTGTTGTTTGGATTGACGTTGTTGTTGACTCCTGAGCGTGTGTTTCTTGCAGCCATGATCCTGCAGTGGACCAAAACATCGGTTTGAGTAAATGACACTCGAACGAAGGCAGATGAGGTGCAGAACGGTTGTAATATGTGTTATAGTGATCGAAATATGTCAGGAACAGAGACATGCTATGTCTAACAAGTCGAAAGATGGAAAAGAGAAGGTATAAACAAGGGAAGGTGACGTAAACATGAATATAAAAACATGCTATGCATACCCACCCGACCAATGCAGTTTCAGGTGACCAGACTCTTAAGACTCGATTAAACATGATTCAAAACTACCGCTCTTATCATTGCATGGTTCTTCATGAATTAGACATAGGTGATCAGGCTATGTATAATTTAGGATTAACGATGCAACGATAGGACTAGTTGAATCGTATGATGTTCGATGTTTAATAAAACTTTATTCTGGTCATAGTTGCGATTTTTATTTTTGAAAAATCGGCATTCTCTATAACCTTTGGCTCTGATACCAATCTGTCACACCCCGCCGAAGGCGGAAACGCGAGGTGTAACTGGAAAGGAACACAAGCAAAAGATAATAGAACATACCAGCGTTTAAGATTAAAGGAAAAGATACATTATTACAATACTAGTTTAGCCGACAACGGGAATTAAAATACAAAGTTTAGTTCCCAAAAGATTGCGTTCTAATACATAATGATTAGTAGTGACATGTGAAAACTTCATTATGCAAAGACCTTGAAGAAAAGCTTACTAACGATCACCTAAAATGCATGAGAGAAAATGGGTCAACTATGAAAATAGTTGGTGAGTACACACGTTTCGTATAATATGAAAACTATTAAAAGAGAGTCAAAGGTTTCGGTCATCGAGAATAGTCCACAAAGCAAAGGCATTGTAAATCCACACAGTTCCAAGTTCCGCCCATACAAAACTTGCAACCTGTGTGTTCACAACCCATTGCACAAAATATAGTGTGACTAGTAGTCAAGTATATGTTGTCATAAAAGCTCACAATATAGCACCACGTATATAATAATGTATGCCAGGCAAAGCCCCTAGAATAAATAATATGCGTCCCGTAACATAGAGAACGAGAGGTTGGCCGACCTCTAATAGCGCTATCCATACTACCTACTAATAGGAGACTAACAATGCGAATGTACGAACGGTACATCATACAACTATTATATACAATTAAGAACACTCCGAACATGGGATAATTTGCACTGCTCCGAACAGGGGAGACTTGGTGTTGCTCCGTTCACATAGGGAGACTTGGTATTGCTCCGTTCACATAGGGAGACTTTTAGGTCATAGCACGTATGGTTCAATAAGTTCAACAAGTCATAAAAGTTCAAGGGTTTGATTCAAGTTCAAAAGGGTTCATAGAAGTAGTAATCAATTTAGTTCAAGTATGGTTCATGCATTTCGCCCCAAAATATAGTAAAACGGTAAAAAGGGGATTGTGAATACTCACTTGGTACAATGATGTGATGATAAAAGTGGATACACTGAAATGAAGCGAAACTCTCTAACCGCGACCTATTATGAATGATATGATCTAATATAAGTCATGATATAATGTTATGCATGCAACTCATATGTTATCCATACCACTTGTGCATTTTGAAAATAAAGTTTATCGTCGAAAAATAAGTTTATAACGTCTTTTTAAGTCATTTAGTGATTTATTATGAAATTATAGTTTTTCGTCGTAAAATAATACACTTGGACAATTCATGAAAATGACTAATTTTGAGTGATCGTAAATTTTTCATTATAGCTTCGCTTGACAAACGGTTAAACATTTTGGAAAATAGACTAGGTGAACTCATTTTTACTAGAAGACATCGCTTCCTCAAACACATTCTATCGATATGAAAAATGACTCCAAACATAGTCACTTGCGATAACTATTTTAGTCTAGTAAAAATAGGTAAGTGTTATACTTGTGTAAAATAGTTACGATATCCTTATTTAAAACGCGTATAACTTAGTCGTTATAAGTCCGTTTTCTACGTTTTATATATCCTTAGTTTCGTGTTAATGTATACTAGTATATTTTTGACAAATCGACTCATTTAGATAGCGCTTAAAACTCATTTTTGACCTATGAATAATTCTGGACAGCATGTATTTTTCTGAAAATATAGTTTTCGTCGTTAAACTTAAAAATAACATAACTTCTTCGTTATAACTCCGTTTTAACCCGTTCAAGCGACCACGGTTCCGTTTTAAAGTCTATTTTCTGGAAATATAACCCAAAATACTTCATGACCTGCTGAATTTTCCAGATTTTGCAAAAACGATCAGACCTCAATCTTAAGTTGTCGAAAATAATTTTTCATGCGTAACTCTTGTTTCAATCACTTCAAATCAACACCAAATCTATTCTAAACCTACCATTCCTAAACATCATCAAAAATTATATGTTTCAAGGGATTAATTATAGGATGAATAAAACTCATAATAAGTAATAAAAACAATTAAAAGTGGTATAAATACATATGGTACTTGCATGATTTCTACTAGAATGATAAAAATAACTCATGTAAGATTATGAAAGATTAGAAAAGATCATGAAAATTTTACTAGTTATATGATGAGGTTTAAGTAACTAGGTTTCCTAAATACTCCTAGGTTTTTATTGCAAAACCTTAAAAGAAGTATACTAGTATTAATATTATCAATTGATCTTGAAAATTTTATGCTTCTTCCTTGTTTTTCTTGCCTTGGCCGAATGATAGAGATGAAATGGGAGAGAGTTTGATTTGTTTTCACCTTTGCTAAGTGTTTTCTATGTGTTTTTTGTTTGTAAATATCTAATAATAATACATGCCTAGTCATTTTTATGTGTATGTGTACATTTTCCTTGCAAGATTTTTATAAGAAATGTGGTGACTAATAGGGTGGTCGGCAAGGGCATATTAGGGATAAAGGTTTTGTATTTTTGATGAGTTAAATGCATTTTAAGTTATGTAATAAGTGTAGTTTGTAAATATAATTAGGTATTTAGTGTAGCGTTAGCTAGAAATCGATTTTAACGGAACAAAATAAAATACATCGAAGTCATAAAAATTATAAAAATACATTTCTCGCAAGTATTGAGTGAATAAATAATTATCGAGTTGAATTTACGAAAACCGTCGTAAATATATATATATATATAACAGTTTATATACAAAATAAATTCAAAACATCGGGTAAACTAATAATATAATTTTTATAGTATTAAAATGAGTATAAAAATATATTAGGATAATTTTTGGAAGTGTCGGATCAATTATTCAAAATAAATGATCGTGCGATAGCGTTTATTTAATAGGAAAATATACGTTAATAAAATATGCAAACCCATGCATGAACTAATATGAAAATGTCGTTACTGATGATATGTAGATTAATTCTAGTCTATATGAAGTGTTCTCAATGATGTTTCATGAATACGCAGCTAAACCCTTACGGTTACGCGAATTTGATGCTCGTAAACCTAGTTTACGAAAAATGATGAATAGTGAACCATGAATATAAATTTTTCTTCGGGAATGAATAGTGTTTCATGAATAGTAAAATTTTGAAATAACCTCTCAAAACGTCAACTCGACTTCAAAAACGATGAATAGTAAAATCATGAATAGTAACCGATGAATAGTAAATTCCTGAGATAAATAGTAAAAATTTTAAAGTTGCAAAATGACCGGAAATTGAGAATTGTGACAATAAAACTCTTAAAACTCAAGTTTATTAATAATCGAGAGTATTAAACAATGAAAACAAACTCTGTATTTTGAATAGAGTTGGCTTGGAGTAAAGAAACCTAATAAGATAAAAAAAATGTCATAAACACACCTTTGCACTTTCCTAAAAAAACAAAAAAACATAAAAGTAAAAACTGCAGTCGAGAGCTTTACGACGCACCAAGGAAAACCTTGCTACGGCGTAACCACTTGAAAGCCAAAACCAATCCTTATTTGAGAGCTCTACGACGTAACAAGGTTCAAAGTGTTACATCGTAGCTAACAGTGAAAACCCAGCCTTTGCACCAAACACTTTCAAATCTTGTCCCCATCAAAATATTCATTTTAAACATAAATACCCACACAAAAGTTACGGTTAAACTGGTGACCAAATTCTCCCCAAAATATTCTGATGACGCATAATGGGTAGGGGGAGCATTATGATAGTTGACGCATGTAAAAGGGTGTTAATTCGTGGTGCATCAATCCCATTACATACAGTCTTACACTTTGTTTTCGAGTTTTTTTAAAGAAATGGAAGAGGATGGGAAGAAAAATAAAAAACTGGTGTTCTTGAGGTGTTTTTTTTGTTTTTTTTTGTTTTTTTTAAAGATCGAAATGTAGTGGATAAGAATGTAGGAGGGAAGGAAGTTACCGGCTTTTGTGTGTTTATTTATTCGTCAATTTTTAGGTGGATTAGGAAGAAAAATGGATCACTAGCATAATAGGCTTGTGTAATATTACAACTCTATCCTCACTTTTGGTAAATTGATTCACGATATCAATAGCCTTCAGTAGCAAAAATTATAGTGAAAATTACTGTGAAGGCCCTGCAGGTACCTATGTGTCCTGCAGAGGACCTCTTTTCTTGCTCTATCAAAAGGCCGGCATTTCGCTACCTACTGGTGGAGAAATGCTTAAAGGACACGTGTCGCTCCCCCCTTAAATTAACGTGCGTAATTTAAAAAAAAAGCATTTAAGCCTCTAACAAGTAGCGAAATCTGACAAAGTGGGGACACCGGCTGACACAAAGTTGAAAAAGCAACCATTTCACATCTAATTGGGAGCGAAATGCTCTCTCCTCACCTAGGGAAGGAGCAAAATTAAACCTGCAACTATTCTTGAAATGACTATTCGACTATCCGAATATTTAGACTTTGATTCAAGTATTTGATCTTCATTTCGAGAGATAAACGAGTGGGTTTTGTGTTCGTTTCTCCCTTCCGAATCTTGAAAAAAATTTGCCTTTTTTTTTTTTGGCTGCTCGTTGTGTTGTTGTTGTGTTGAAGGCAGTTGGTGGTGTTGGTGTTGGTGGTGAAGGCAGTTCGTGGTGTTGAAGGAAATTGGTGGTGGTGGTGAAGGCAGTTGGTGGTGCAGTTGGTGGTGCTGTTGGTGGTGGTGCCGGCAGTTGGTGGTGGCACGGTAGGCTGTGGTTCTCATTCTTGGGTGGTTCGGTGGTGGTAGTGGGTAGGTGTTAACGTGGTTGTTTGTTAATATGGCACTTGTTGTTCCGGTAAATATTTATTTTTCTTATGATATCATTATTTGGTGTTTTATGCTTATTGTGTAGTTAATAATATATATTGTTATTAATTGTTATTTTAGGATTTTGCCGTTGACCTTACCTGTAGAAGTAAGCTTAGATTGGTTCATTACCTTAAAAAAAATTTGCGAATACCAATAAGGAAGTATTGTTTAGGCAGACGTGTTTCGGATGGATGTTTGACATAGAACAAATGCGAGAATCATGTATTTTATTACATTATATGAGTTTATGTCAACTTGACCCTGAACCGGGAGACACGGAAGTTGTTCCATTGAGGTATCGTGTAGGAGATTTTGAGTTGAGATTTGGTAGAGAGGAGTTTTGTTTAGTAACTAGCTTGAGATTTGGTGTTGATTTTCAAGACAAATATAAAGATCAACCTACTCCTCTTAGGAGACGTGTTTTTGACTCACGTTATGATGGATGTTCGATAACTGTCGGAGTGTTGAATGAATTTATTTCTAGCGATGCTTTTGATAAGCTTGTCAATATCGATGTCGTTCGTGTCAGTGTGCTAGGGTTGTTGGAGATGGTGTTGTTAGGCCACGAGGTTAAGAACGTAGTTCCCCCATGGTGCATGGCTTTAGTAGATAATCTTGATGCTTGGAATATATATCCTTGGGGTTCGTACGTGTGGCCGACATTGTACAGTCAGTTAGTTGGTGCAGTAGATTCACGGCTTGAAGCTTTTTTGTGAACCCACGACCACCGCCTGACGCTGACGGTAAAGTAAAGAACCCTAAGTATACGCTGATCGGCTTTACATGGGCCTTTAAGGTATGTATATATATATATAATTTTAGTTTTTGTTGTTTATGTATATATATAATGTTAAAGTAATTAACCAATTATTTTTTTATAGACGTGGATTTTGGAGACTTATCTAGACACGGCACTAGATTTTTTTAATCGTCACGAGCTCCATCCGAGAGTGTGTGCATGGCGTTACAAGCGGCCATTTAAACGCTGTTACTTGGATAGTTTATTGGTGAGTTGTTATTTAATCATGCCATTCAGTTTTTAGTGATTCATAACAATATTCGTATTTGTTGTTATATAAATTTTAGGTAGCGGAACCTACATTAAGACTTGTACCCGATGCATATGAGTCTGAAAAGGGTTGGTTCCGTGATAGCATGGCATTTTTAGGGGCGAGTATTGAACCACCACCAATACCCCCACTTTCAGACCAATATAGCCGTGACGATGTTCCAGAATTCGTTTATCGTCATTTGACGGAACTAGAGGATTTGACAAAGGCTCATGCTGCCAAGATTAAGGAACACGACACAATGTTCCAAAAAATATTTGGTTTCTTTAGTGGTTTCCCGAACGCGCAGGTATGTTTTATTTGCATATTTTTTGTTGCTACTTATTGGTTTTAAAAATTACTAAACATTATAATATTGTATTTAGGGTTTCGCGCCGGCTGGAACTGGATTTAATTGGAACCAGAACGCGCAGGTATGTTTTATTTGCATATTTTTTTGTTGCTACTTATTGGTTTTAAAAATTACTAACCATTATAATATTGTATTTAGGCTTTCGCGTACCGACTGGAATTGATTTAGTGGTTTCCCGAACGCGCAGGTATGTTTTATTTGCATATTTTTTGTTGCTACTTATTGGTTTTAAAAATTACTAACCATTATAATATTGTATTTAGGCTTTCGCGCCGACTGGAACTGTATTTAGTGGTTTCCCGAACGCGCAGGTATGTTTTATTTGCATATTGTTTTGTTGCTACTTATTGGTTTTAAAAATTACTATACATTATAATATTGTATTTAGGGTTTCATCCGGCTGAACTGGATTTAATTGGAACCGAACGCAGGTATGTTTTATTTGCATATTTTTTTGTTGCTACTTATTGGTTTTAAAAATTACTAACCATTATAATATTGTATTTAGGCTTTCGCGGGGTGGAACTGATTTAATTGGAACCAGAACGCGCAGGTATGTTTTATTTGCATATTTTTTTGTTGCTACTTATTGGTTTTAAAAATTACTAACCATTATAATATTGTATTTAGGCTTTCGCGCCGACTGGAACTGGATTTAATTGGAACCAGAACGCGCAGGTATGTTTTATTTGCATATTTTTTGTTGCTAATCATTTGTTTTAAAAATTACTAAACATTATAATATTGTATTTAGGCTTTCCGGCTGGAATGGAAGTAATTGGAACCAGAACGCGCAAGTATGTTTTATTTGCATATTTTTTTGTTGCTAATCATTTGTTTTAAAAATTACTAAACATTATAATATTGTATGTAGGTATTTGGTGAGGCTGGTCAAGGAGATGGGGGGTTTCCTACACCCCCCCCAGTAGTTCTTTCTTTGAGGGGGTGTCTCACCACCAGTCGCCACAGGTGGGCACGCACGTATACGACCAGCTGACGCCTCACTCTAGGACGCCTATGCCACAACAAGGATTTGTTCCGTGGTCGGGTAACAATGCGCAACAAGCTACTGCATCACACCCCCCCGTAGCTAATCGTGTGTTACCGGTAAATTTATAACCCACATAAGTATATATATTTTTTTTCATTTTTCTACTATAATACTTGCATGTATATTTGTTCCATGTTAGGGTGCTATTAATCGAGGAAAGAGAGATGTTCGTCCTAGCCGTTATTTGTGCAGCCCGTTTGGTCGTTTGCCAGACACGACTCCTATTCCCAATAAACGGGATGGTAGGCTTAAGGATAATGCCATGTCATCAAATATTAGCCCGTTAGATCTTGGAAAAGCTATTGATGAAGAAGATGATAGGGTCAATGATGATGAAGAAGAGAGGGATAAAGTTGAGTTTTTACGGAAAATTTTACCGAGAGTACATTTCGTTTTATAACGTTGACCCTGCTAAGGTAATCATAAAACTACGTGAATATTCTTGAAATTTAACAATGATTAACAACTTATTATTGATATTACTTTTGGCTATTTAGGTTAAGCGTACATTTTATGAAGACTTAGAAACTTTCCTGAGGAACCCTAAACCCATATACCTGGACTGTCATGTGATGGGTTTTGCGTGTGAGACAATTTTTTGGCGTGAATTGCTCCCTTTTTGTTCCAAGGTCCCAAGTAATGGTTGGCTTGCAGACGATGTAAGTTTATTGTTAGATGTTTATAATGTATTTGAATAGTTTTTTTTTTATAGAATGCTTATAAATAATTTTAATATTTTTTTGATATGAACTAGTATATGAAAAATGGACTGAGCTTCTAATTCGTCAGAGGCCAAATGGTGCTCCCTGGACAGTAGCGAAATCAACACTTGCATCGTATGCTCCAGGCACTTCTCTCTTCTTACTTGTGACGGATAGTGCATTACAGGGAACGATAAGTGGGAGGACACGGCCGTACCCATCCTGGGATGAGGTACAAGTGGTAAGTATTTTTGTTTAATGATTTTAATGCGTTTAGTATTTTAATAAGCTATTTAATTGTATGTAAGCTAATGATTTTATCTTTGTAGGTGTATATGCCGTTCCATTAGTTGATGCAAACTGTAGTCTTGATTCAGGACTCGAACCTTTTTTTATTTAAAGAAACCAAACTGTAGTCTTGATTCAGGACTCGAACTATTAGTTGATGCAATGGAAGACCCCGAACGTATACGAAAGTATACTCAACTTCAGCAAAACCAACTACATGTGTACGTATCACGGGTGGAGTTATCCCCACTTGTTGTGCCCAAGGAATGCAAAAACGAGGGTTTCAAGAAGAAAAAACAAGATAAACCTTCATGTTCAAAAAAGTTATTTGACTAGTGGCTAAGTCCGTTATGTTCATTTTGCAATGTCACGTTATGCTACTTTGTCGTTGTATTGAATGAAATTCAGTTGTTCCTTCTTTCATTCATATAAAATGCTAGAGTTCTACATATAATACGAACTTTTATTCATTACACTACCAAAGTGAAATGCTACATCGAAATAAAAATATAAAGTACGATAGATGAAAAAAATTATACCATTAAACATTAAATCCTAAAAGTTGCTTGACTGACAATGTTAGAAGAATTATTGATTCTTTGTTGGGCCTAATGAAGAATGAGCCAGAATCTCCTTCAACCCCCACAGTTAGGGTTTAGGGTTTAGGGTTTAGGGTTTAAGGATTAGGGTTTAGGGTTTATGGTTTAGGGTTTAGGGTTTAGGGTTTATGGTTTAGGGTTTAGGGTTTAGGGTTTAGGGTTTAAGGTTTAGGGTTTAGGGTTTATGGTTTAGGGTTTATGGTTTAGGGTTTAGGGTTTATGGTTTAGGGTTTATGGTTTAGGGTTTAGGTTTTATTGTTGAGGGTTTAGGGTTTTTGGTTTAGGGTTTATGGTTTAGGTTTAGGGTTTATGGTTTAGGGTTTATGGTTTAGGGTTTATTGTTTAGGGTTTAGGGTTTAGGGTTTAGGGTTTAAGGTTTGAGGTTTAGGGTTTAGGGTTTAGGGTTTAGGGTTTAGGGTTTAGGGTTTAGGGTTTATGGTTTAGGGTTTAAGGTTTAGGGTTTAGGGAAACTTTTTTTTGATCACATAATTGTATACACGAAATATGACATGATGGAGACTACTCAGTGCCCTTATAGAGACAAAGATGTGACTGGTATACGAGCTTTTTTTTTATCACATAATATTATACACAAAATATGACAAGAATCTGACTTGTCAGAAAACTTTATAGAGACACAGATGTGACTAGTAAATAAACTTTCTTTTGATCACATAATTGTATACACGAAATATGACATCATAAGACTACTCAGGGCCCTTATAGAGACAAAGATGTGACTGGTATACAAGCTTTTTTTTTATCACATAATATTATACACTAAATATGACAAGAATCTGACTTGTCAGAAAACTTTATAGAGACACAGATGTGACTAGTAAATAATATTTTTTTTGATCACATAATTGTACACACCGTAAATATGACATGATAGTGACTACTCAGGGCCCTACAGACAAAGATGTGACTGGTATACAAGCTTTTTTTTATCACATAATATTATACACGAAATATGACAAGAATCTGATTTGTCAGAAAACTTTATAGAGACACAGATGTGACTAGTAAATAATCTTTTTTTTATCACATAATTGTACACACGAAATATGACATGATAGTGACTACTCAGGGCCCTTACAGAGACAAAGATGTGACTGGTATACAAGCTTTTTTTTATCACATAATATTATACACGAAATATGACAAGAATCTGACTTGTCAGAAAACTTTATAGAGACACAAATGTGACTAGTAAATAAACTTTTTTTTTATCACATAATTGTATACACGAAATATGACATGATGGAGACTACTCAGTGCCCTTATAGAGACAAAGATGTGACTGGTATACAAGCTTTTTTTTTTATCACATAATATTATACACGAAATATGACAAGAATCGACTTGTCGAAAACTTTATAGAGACACAGATGTGACTAGTAAATAAACTTTATTTTGATCACATAATTGTATACACGAAATATGACATCATAAGACTACTCAGGGCCCTTATAGAGACAAAGATGTGACTGTATACAAGCTTTTTATCACATAATATTATACACGAAATATGACAAGAATCTAACTTGTCAGAAAACTTTATAGAGACACAGATGTGACTAGTAAATAATCTTTTTTTTGATCACATAATTGTACACACGAAATATGACATGATAGTGACTACCAGGCCCTTACAGACAAAGATGTGACTGGTATGCAAGAAATATGACATTAGTTTGACTTGTAAGGAAAACAAATTTTTTATCACATAATATTATACACGAACTATGACACATGTTAATCACTATTTGCAAACAGACGTGGTAACATTACGCTATAAATAACACATCCAAAATTGAATGTATACACATCTTCACAATACTTACAAAAAGAAAATGGCCTTGAATTTACATAAATTCAAATGTATGTTACATTACGGTGAAATAAAGCGCGGTGTGATTATGGATCATGATATAACATATTCAGGGTTAGTTGATCTGGTGGTGAATAAGTTTAAATTGAAGCAAAATGCCCGAGTAAATTTAAATGTGAAAGTCCCTTCAGCTGACTTTCGACTCGATGTTACAGACGACAACGAGGTAAACTTTTTTGTTCAATGTGCTTTAGAGTCTCCTGCTGAACTTGTACAGTTGTATGTTTCGCAATCTAAAACAATGGAAGAAACAACAACTCTTGGTTCAACTCAGAAAGTGCCAGAGTTTTATAATTTTTTCCCTACAATGGTAGAAGAAAACATCGGCCCATCAAATGATTTTCAAAACAAAAACTATAACTATAAAGATGAGGCAAATTTCACAAAACTGGGGTCATCATGTGCTTTCAGTTCTGATAACGAACAGGAAGATGATGACTCAGGTTATAAAGATGAGGCAAATTTCATAAAACCGGGGTCATCATGTGCTTTCAGTCGATAACGAACGGGAAGATGATGACTCAGGTTATAAAGATGAGGCAATTTCACAAACCCGGTCATCATTTGCTTTTCATTCAGTTGACGAACAGGAATATGATGGCTCAGGTTATAAAGATGAGGCAAATTTTACAAAACCAGGGTCATCATTTGCTTTTCTTTCGGATAACGAAGATGATGAAAATGATTGTTTTGATGAATTAAATAAAACCAAACACCCCGGTAACCATAAATGGCCTAATTTTTTGAACATATCCCTGAAGTTCCTGAACCACCACTTTACACGCCAAAACCTATGCCTACAAAGGATTATAACAACAAAACTGAAATAAAAATCAATAAGCTTTTTTTAACTAGGGCGGAATTAGACTTGGCATACAGGTTGAAAGCTTTACAAGATGGTTATGAATTTGTTTCGAAAAAAACTAACCCTATAACTTACAACATAAAATGCTTCCATTATGAACAATGTGCATGGTATATTAATGCCAGACGTTGGCGAAATTCAGATGTTTTTCAAATTACAAGCATGAATGATATTCACACGTGTCCCAGAACCCAAACATATCCTAACCATCGAAATGCAAACAAAAAGTTATTGCTCACATTATGAAAGATAAATTAGAAGATGGTAGCCGTGATTTGAAAGGGAGAGATATACAAAAAGATATCATGGCACAATATAAAACATCTATATCTTACCAACAAGCATGGAGAGGGAAGGATTATGGGTTACAATTGTTAAGAGGTTCACCATTAGAATCTTTTGAAATGCTACCGATATCTGTCACAACTTAGAAAAAAAAACCAGGGACGGTCACACGTATCAAGAAAAGCAATCAAGGGGTTTTTGAAATTTTATTCATTGCCATTGGTGCATCGGTAAGTCTTGTTCAAATTTTTTTTAAGTGCATGCAAAAACAAGTTTGATATTATAATTTTAAAATTGTTTATACGCAGTTGCGCACGTTTGTGAACCATCTTCGCCCACTACTTATAGTGGACGCGGCGCATTTAAAGGGTACTTACAAGGGTACAAATTTGCAAGCCGTTGGGATGGACGGAAACAACCAAATTGTGCCTATTGCTTACGGAATATGCAGAGGGGAGACTAGTGATTGTTAGTCATGGTGGATGTCAAGACTAGAGAGTGCATCGGCGATAACCCCAATATGATTATCATATCTCGATAGGCATCCCTGCAATAGCTTCGGCAGTAAGGAATGAGTTTCCGTCGGCGTTTCATGGTATTTGTTGTCGACATCTAATGATGAACCTTTCCTTGAAAAGCAATAAAGTTAAAGGTCTATACTGGGGCATATGCAAAGCGTATACTCCCGATGAGTGGCAACGACAAATGAACATACTCCTGGCTGTACAACCTGAAGCACACCGAAAGCTAATGGAGGCTGATCCTAGACGCAGGTCTCGAGCACATTGCCACGTACGTTACAATTATTGTACATCTAACAATGTCGAGTCTGTTAATGCATGTACTGTATTGTACAGAAAGCTACCAGTAACAGTGTTGACCGACACGTACCGAAGTATGGTTCAAAAGTGGTATTTTAAACGTCGGGAAGCTGCAGGTATTTATTGTTTAAAACATGACGTAGTCAGTAATCATTTTGAAAAATATATTAGATAAGTTAATTAATTTAATTTTTGCATTTTTCGTGTAGCAAAAATGAAGTACGACATCACAGATTGGGCAGCGCATAAGGTGGAGAAAAGAAGAATGAAAAGCGCGTCAGTTGGTTGTACACGGAATTACTCAATTTCGGTATCAAGTTTATGATGGCCAATATAACCGTGAGGTGAACTTTACGACCGGTGAATGTGAATGTCGGAAATGGCAAATTTCCGGGATACCTTGTGGTCACGTTATTGCTGTTACAAGGTTTTTGAACCTAACAGATTGTGTGCAATATGTACATGACTGGTTCAAAAAGGAAAAATATCAAGCAACCTATGCAGAGTCAATTCAATTTGTTGGAAATTTTAACGAATGGGAGTATCCAAGCCATATACATCCTCTTACTCCTCCAACAATGGACAACCCTCAGCGAGGTCGTCCGAAAAACACAGACCGTATACTATCTCAAGGAGAAGAGCCAAGAACTATACACTGTAGCAGGTGCAAACAAGCGGGGCATAATCGTCAGAATTGCAAAAAAATCTTTGTCCCAGATCCACCTACCCGCAAGGGTAAACAAAAGCAAGGGGAATTTCCAACTAATGAGCAACAGGACACTGCACCTTTTTATGAACAACATCACCCGTTCGATCAAACTTTTATGGGAAACAATCAATTCTCATGGGAACCATTTGGCCAAAACACATACACTAATCAACCATTTTGGCAACCATATGGTGACAACACATACCACACAAACCAATACGCTTCGCAAACTTACCACCACAACCCATACCCATCTCAACAATATCTGAAACACCACACATCACAAACATATGATCAACATAACACACAACAAGATTTCAACCTATCTCAGAAAAACCAAACGCAACCACTTGAAAATGATCTTCAAACCAGTCAAAAGTGTATCAACAATACACTTCCCAGCAACACAACTCTCAACATCTAGATGATCAACAAATGCAGGATTCAAATAGTTGGTTTAATCGGTTTGGTTTTAATAGGTAGAAGCTGTATGTGACTAGTTAACAACTAGTAGTATATTTTGATTTTTCTGTGCATCATGCTTTTCATTCTCACTTATCCAAATGATGTCTGGTCTGTCTATGTATTTGAATTTCACAAGTGATGTTTGTATTGAATAGACATTATTTGAGCATTATTTGAGCATGTGTTTGTATTGAATAGACAAGTATATGAGGCAATAATAACATACGTTTTTATAATGACAATATCTGATACATTTTGTTTTTCTGTGACATCTCTAACTTTATACACCATCATAAACACAAAAATAAATTCATTACATTTTTATAACAAAAATTAAATTACATTTTTATAACAAAATATTTTTGTAGCAAAATATTGGTATCATCGTGTACAAAAAAATTATGTCAAAAATTATGGCAAAATATTAGTAGCAAAATACCAATTGACCCGACCCGAATTGACTTGGGTCGGGTTCAGTTCGGGTCACCCCGAATGACACCCCTACTCAACTCCATCGTAGTATCATATTAAACTCTTTGCCTTCATAATAAAAATCAAATCACCAAAACATAACACAATATCATTTAGTTGAACATTAAACTAAATTTAAATACTTTGGACCTAAAGGATGAAATGTTTTCCAACCAAGGTTTTTTACTTTAGTAGTATATCACAAGAAAGTGAATTGACTAGGTCAAAGTTTGACATTGGAGTGAAAGAAAGCATTCATCATATATCATTCGAAAATTATTTTGGGGCCCACGTTCTGACCATTGTCGGATTTCGCCACTACTTTTATGTGAAATGCTTGTTTCTCTTTCTTTGTGTCAGCTTGTGGCCCCACGTACTGTCCCAACAATGTCAGATTTTCGCCAAGGTAAGTGGCGATATGCTTTTTTTTTTTTTTTTTTTTTTTAATTACGCACGTTAATTTATTTAGATGGCGACACGTGTCCTTTAAGCATTTCTCCACCAGTAGGTAGCGAAATGCCTGGCCTTTTTTGATATAGCAAAAAAAGAGGACCTCTGCAGGACACAGAGGCCTCTGCAGGGCCTTCACAGTAATTTTCACAAAATTATAAATACAAACAACTTTTGATCGGTTTGACCCACATTTGACCTATTAATCTCATTTAACAAATAATACAATCTCTATAGTACATGTTTATTATTATGTTGTTATATCTAGTAGAAGTGGTTCCATTTATGTTATATTCCATTTATCTAGTAGAAGTGGTTCCATTTATGTTGTATTTATTTATGTTGTATTTATGTTTTTTTTTTTTTTTTTTTTTTTTTTTTGAATGGCGACACATAATAAAAAAGAAATTAGCAAGGAGCTAGCAACTACAAAGGTGATTTCAGCCAATCAGTCCAAGTAATACATTTTTTGCTTCTAAACATATACCAAGAAAAAGAATAAAGACGAATAGAATCAAATATATCACATATCCTCATAACTTGAGAATTGAAAGCGATATTATTCCTAAAACGCCAAATGGTCCAACATGAAGCCGCGAAAATGATATAGGCTCGGTCATTCTCGTCTTTTGGAGCTTGAGACGCCAAAAACCAAGAATCCCAATCGTTGCAAGAAGCAAACGTCGAGAACTTCAAGTCACACTAACCACGGACTAACCTCCAAATATTAGAAGCAGTAGCACATGAAAAGAAAACATGAGAATTGGACTCAGCAAATTCATTGCAAACCGGGCACGTAATAGACTCGATTTTTAAACCCCTAGAGGAGAGGTTTAGACGATGAGGGAGCTTGTCTAGAAACAACTGCCACATAAAGATGTTAACTTTCCGCGGGAGAACCTTAAACCACCTTGTGCATAATAAAGACGAATGGAGCATGCATTCATCTAAAAATTTTCAGGCAACACTAACTGAGAAGATGTTATCCGAGGAGATGGTAAAGACGAGAGAATCACGGTCGACAATAGTATCCAAATAACTTATTTCAATCAAAAGATTATTGAAATCAGCCCGCGTTCTTCCAGAAAGCATAGGCCTACTCCAATCCCACGACCAAGAGCCATTTGCAATTCGATCACTAATTAAGCAGTTTTGGTTTCTGTCAAGACGAAATAACTGATTAAACCTGGTACAAAGAGGAGAGTCCCCCAACCAAGTATCTTTCCAAAAGCGAATCATAGAACCATCCCCCACATTAAATCGAAAGGAATTCAAAGGGAGGTATCCACTTGAATGAAGGTGAAGGAACTTTAACCCACAAAGGGAGGTATCCACATTTGACATCCTTTTAAATCGAAGCCCGCTTCTTCACCATGAATCGACTTTAGAACTTTAACCCACAAAGCAGATGGAGATTTTAACAAACGCCATCTCCATTTAAGAAGGAGCGAGAGATTGAAAGAAGCCCGCTTCTTCACCATGTATTTATGTTTATTACAATATTGTATTCGATCAGTACCAGTACAACGAAAAAATGATCTAAAATTGTTTCTATCAGCAAGCTCTCAGTGAGTTATAATTTTTTAAAGGATTATTGTATGGGTTGAAATAGAGGTGGTATATTGGTAATTTTATTAGTTTTTATATTCTTTCTTTTCTACTTAAAAAATACAAACTCAAGAATATAAATTGAAATCATTTCTTCACATTGCCATCCCTTACTTTGCCTTTTCATCTCATCTCCTTTTATTCTTTAAAATTTAGACTCGAAAAAAGAAGAATAACATGGTCACAAAGCTCATGTTACAAAATCAAAAAAAGTTTAACGTAAACAAATATGGTTTGTAAAATTTTATTCCCGTCATTTTTAAAATTTTATTCCCGCTATTTGATTTATTGTTATCTGGGTGTACAAGTTTGCTACGTACTTTTGTTGTTAATCTGTCATAACATTTGTGTGACATGAATTCGGGAGACATATCAATAACAAGTTATACTATTTAGGCTGCCCCCAGTAAGGGGATTCAATCCCCTTACTTTTCACTGTCACGTTAGCTTTCTTTCTTCAGCGACCTTCAGGCGATTAGGTGACCCAGTAAGGGCGACCAAGTTCATTAAAAAAAAAAAAAAAAAAAAAACATTTTTAACACAAAATAAAATTTCATTAATAATTAAAACGTTACATAATAATTAAAAAAAAATTAAAACATTACACCTACCACGACTAACTAGTTTTTGATTATGACGATGCCAAATGTCTTCCACCAAATCAGCTTTGAGGCTAAGATGAGTTGTTTTGTCGCATATCTCACTGGTAATTTCCCAACAATTTCCACCTGCGTTCTTATGGATCATAAGAATGGTGCTGTTCCTGCTGGAAGAATACGGGAGATATCGCCGCCTGTTCGTCCTGAATTATCATATTATGTAATATGATGCTTGTGTACATTATATGCGATAGACGCTCTTTGTAAAACCCTCTAGCCGGATGTTTAATCATTAGCCACTTCTTCTTTAGTACACCAAAAGCACGTCCCACATCTTTTCTTGCTGCTTCGTGCATCGTCTTATACAATATTCGTTTGTCATCATTCGTCCCTGGATTTTTAATGGACTTCATAATAACCGACCATTCCAGATATATCCCATCAGCAAGATAATATCCGCGTTTATAAGGCACGCCGTTAGCAATGAATTCCACATCCGGTGCTCTCCCCGTTTTGAGATCATTGAAAAGAGGCGATGCACGTAAAACATTTACGTCATTATTCATCCCGGCGACACCAAAGTGTTGGAAATGTATATATTTACAAACATGTGAATGTCCGGATTCGAACTCGTGACCACGGGATTGCACACATTAGCGAATGAGAATTAAAGTTAATAATTAATGTTTATGTTTACGATTAATTATTACACATTAAGTCCGGTTACCGATCGTTAAGTATTTAACGGAAAAATGACTAACGACGTTAAAATGGAAGAGAAGGACTAGAAATGGAAACTTGGAAAAGTTATGGAATGGGCTTGGGCCATTGGTGGCCGGCCATAGGCTAAACAAGCCTAATTCACAAACTTGTTCCCTAAGTTTACCTACTAAGATATAAAGGGGTAGGTTCTGGGTTTCATACATTTGTGCATTGAATTAACCCTAGATCTCCTCTCCTCTCTAGTCTATATTTCGGCCGAGCACCCCATTTGTAAGGGAGTTCGGTTTCGTTTTGCTTAAACGAGGACTTGTGTTAGATCTAGCAATCGTTTGATTCGTTGGTTAATTGTGTGTTAAAAGAACGTGGTTGTAAGACATTATTCTTACACCAATAAGTACTTCTTTGTTTTGCTTTGCTCGAGGGTTGTTTTGTTTTGCTCGAGGGATTTGACATTCGCAAGAGGTACGTTACGCATACTTTCAGCTAATTATTTATTTGTTATGATCTTTAAGTCTTCCGCTGTGTACTTTTGATGTCTATATGTTTATTGTATGTTTTATATATCATAAACTCAACAGTGGCATCACGAGCCTTGTATAACAAGTAATTAATTACTCAAACACATAATTAAAATAAACATGAATGTGTTATTATTTGTATGCTTAGATCTAGGGTTTGCAAAACCTAAATCCTAATTTTGAGGGGGCGCTTTATTTGGTGCCCTAATTAGGGTTTTGTAAACTATTGTTTTAATTGGATTAGAAACCCTAAGATGCATGCAACTTTATGTGTATATGCGTAACTTGGATTTAATTGCATTAATTGTTATATTGATATCCATGATAATTATCTGCATGTTTTATCATGGATCTGCTTTTATTGTATGTCTTTCATGTTTTAAGTGATATACATTAAATTATGATAGATCTTAAATTGGGGAAGACCTCAATAATTATTAATTTAATCAATTATGTGCTATGTGGTATGTATTTAGTTTTGACTTACGAATCGATGAATCGATGCATGTGGTTCACCTTGTACATAGATGAAAACGGGTGGAAGTCTTAATTAAATATATGCATATTGACAGATCTAATATTGGTTATTAATAAGATTTATCAAAACCGTTTGCATGTGGCTATTTGATATGCATGACTTTTATTTGTTATGCTTTCATTGTTTATTTGTTTATTTTTTTTTCAAATACTTGCTTGTTTGTTATGTGTAACAAGGGTATTTTTACAAAAAAATAAACCCACCTAAACAATGGTGAAACATGTAATTTTAAGAATAGTAATCATAATCGTTTAATTGATGATGACTTGGTACAAATGTCCGAACGGCTCACCCATGAGAATGAACTAATAAAGGGGTTTTAAAGCATGACAAATACACAAAGGATGTCTAAGGTTGTGCTTTAGCGCTGCACTGTCCTCTCAAGTTCGAATGGAGCTACTTAGTAAGCCATTAAATGTGCAAGCTCATCTTAAGGGCGAATTAGTTTTAATTCCATGCGCCACTTCCGTGGTAATTATCCGAAACACTAAGTGTTTACACTTATGCAAAAGTACGGTATAATGGATGATAATTAACACTAAATTCCTTGATTGGTGAAATCAATACCTCAATTAAAGTTTGATGATGAAAAGCTTAAACATTAAAACAAGATATAAATGTTTTAATAAAACCTATGCTACAAAGATGAATGCATGACATCTTTGTACATATTTGATTTAACATCAAAACTACTACCCTTTAATTTAAGTTATATGCCATCCAACGAAACGGAAACACCTAAGATTACTTTTTATTTGCGTGAGAACGTGACTTAGATCGTAATCAAAGGGTAAAATGTCCACGTGTCGTGAGAACGGGCGTGGACGATTTTGCAGTCTTAAGTTGACAACTTAATTGAGTTTTGTAGTGAGAATGGCAACTCAAGGCATAAGATGGGATAAAACATGTTTACATGGCGATTGATATTGCTATATGTAAATCCCATAAATCTAGGAATTGCAATTGAAATTGGCAATTGAGCACATGCTCTACCACTTTGTATAAGGTTCATTACTAGCAGATCAACTGACGTGATGAAATTATGACAATGTGGATCCTAGTTTTCAATAAAATTAAATGGTTATATGAATATGAACCTTGGGTATTTAATTTTATTGAAAAGGTTAATTATCGAAAATACTAAAATTGAATTTTGTAATTCTTTTGAATGTATGCAACATTTAACCAAACGGTTTAGTCTTTGATCAATAAATTGATCCATTCTGCTTTCAAACAAATGTTTGATCGAGGATAATTTACCGAAAACGAAGTCTCTTTCCATGGGAGAAGCATGAGACTCAATCCTATTCCTTTTCATGAATGAGAAAGGTATAATAGGAACATTTGAATTGTCTAAATTCTAATGTAACTCATAGCAATGAATTGCACATCTTATTTTCCATAAAGATTTCATTACCTTCATTTGGTGAATGAATTCTTTTGTAACAACATGAATGTTGGTTAACTGGAAAACATGTATATGAGTTACTAAATTATAAGCTAGACTAATTACATTAAAATTGGTAAAAAGCAAACTAGCATATTTTATCTAGTTGTTTTGCTTTAGCCTTTAAAGGTGCTACATACCATATATGGGATGGTAGGCTGTTAAGAAGAAATTGCATACCCAATTTTTCAAGTTAATAACTTTGATGGATAACCCATCATTCATAGAGTAGAATACACCTTTTAGTACCTTAGTAAAGATTACGTATGGTTCTTTAAAGGTGTAGGAAAGTAAAAGCAAGCAAGTTGTTTTCACTGGTTATGCAACACTTACAATGTTGTCCGATTCAGTGGGAGCATTTGTGTTGCATTACTGAATAAGAAGTTGTTTTAATGATTTCTAATTCAGTGGGAGCTACAAGCCTTATTTCCTCTGTAGTAACCCAGATTATCTTCAAAGATAATTACTTTCCAATTGTAGGCACTTATGGTTTTCAAGGATTGTCATGTGCGTTTCCTTACTAATCAAATGTATTCCTACATCTACTGGTTATATCTATGACACAAATCATATTAATCAACCAAACCTCGTGGGAGAAATCTTTATTGTGTGCAAGGTACAACACATATAAATATAATTCTCGACCGCAAGGTAAAGAGTAACGTTCCAATATGAAGTATACATTTAAATATGTATGATTGTCCTATTAAGAACATGTGTCAAGATGATAACAAAGACTACTTTATTTTAAATATTTATGTTATTCAATATTTAAGAAACACTTGGAGTTACAATTTATGTTATGAGAACGAACTAGATTGTAGCCTAAGGTAAAATATCCACGTCGCGAGAACGAGCATGGATGATTTTGCGCTTACGTTGAATATTTCATGGAATGACATAATTAAATGAAGTAATCTAATACTATTTTGAATTTAAGTATTCGTTGAATGACTTAAATATATGTAGTAAATATTAACTTGAAATTATTAATTGAAACCGGAGGTGGTGTTCATAATTACTTTAATTATAAATGTTTATGATTTTGTAAAGTCACAAACATGAAGTCTTTTAATACAAGACTTAGAATATAAAGTAAGACGTTAACTTGCTATGTTTTAAGACATATGCATGAAGTCAATGAGTTGATCAATGACTTATAACGTATAGTGGGATTATAACTAATATGTCTTTTGACTTGGTCAAGAATACTTGTGTTATAATGAATGCAATTGACTTGGTAATTCTATTGTACCATTAAGTTTTACTTTGTTGGTAAATAGATAAGCCAAAGAGTAGATGGTTATCTAAAATATTGTTAGATTTTCTTACAATATTAATTCTAAGGAAATACCATAGTTTTATGGTATGTTCTATTAGAAGAATCAAAATCTGTTGGCATTATTTGATTCAAGATAACTATAGTTTCTTCCAAAAGTTATCAAGGTTAGAAGATTGAGTATAGATTGAATATACTCAATAAGACTCCAACCTAGAAGATTGATAAGACACCATTTGTTTATGGAATGTGATGAATCACATTAAGTCTTATAAATGAAGTTCTTAATTTGTTAAACTACTTATAGAGTGAGTTGTAACAAACTAATGTCGAACTCACAACGTTTTTGTAATATCCCAAAAGAGAACAATGTATTGTTGCTCTACTTACTAAACTATTTAAAGGTAATCTTTAAATTTTTAAAGGCAAGTGGAGTTTTGTTTAGATCTTGAAAGATTGAATTACAAAATACATAATCTTCTAAAATGCACTAGCAAATATCATGATGAGGCTAAACATGAAAATGATAGACCTTAATATGATGGAATTGTCATTCATAGATCCGTAAGGATATCTCAGATATTTAATATGCTTAGGAATATGAGTTACCGGATCATGGTAAGCCTGTTAATCATAATGATAAATTTACCAAATGTTGAATTGTGGTAAATGAATCATACTATGAATGTGAGATGTCTGTCCATAAATATAATCAATTTTAGATACTTGGTTTATCAAAATGAAGATGATTTTCTTCAAAGGATGGAAACCCTAGTGGTTTAAATCTTTATGTAGAAATCATATGGACAATATTGTACACATATTTAATGCATGTCTAGTGATAATAATATTAATCATATTTAAGCAATTAACTATGATTGAATATTCTTTTCTAGATACATTAAATAAAAGTATAAAGATTATAATTGTCATACTTAGTTTCATTGATATGAAATTTTGACAATGAATGTCAAAACTCTTTGTTGTGAAATTACTTTATGAGACGATAAGAATAATACAAAGTAGTTTTATGATTTCAAATAATCATTGAATATGTACAAACTGCAAGAATCCATGAATGGATATATGCATGCATCTATGAGATGATTCTTATGTTTAATATTAAATCAATGTTTGATTTAATAATTAAAATAAGATTGCTCATAAGTATTCCTGAAAGCTAGTGGGAGTATTATTTATTTTTTCTTAAATCTTATATGGTGTATGGGCAACTACATTCCACTTAAATTAAGTTTTAGTTGGGAATGAAACTTCGTTTGTAAGATTTGGAAATAATATATACAACTTTGGAATATATGTTTATTATTATAAACATATGCGGTAAATAAATGAGTCAAAAAAGAACATGATGAATACATATCTTTGACAAGATAGATGAGATCTTAAAGTTTAACTTGAAGATTCATCATGAACGTCATGTTGTGTATAAGTTGTTGTGTCATGCTTGATTACAAGATGATTTGACAACATTGAAAGTTGTTAGTGTAATAAATATTTTAAAGGAATATGTTTTGATTTAGAATCACATTCCACAATCTGGAGATGCTCCTAGATTCTATGGATGATTATATGACAATTGTTACATAATTGTCATTGCCAACAAACTTGAGTTTTGGTAGGCACCAACATTACACTATAACTGCTCAAAAGTTTACTGATATTTAAAGAGCATATTGTTGTACACAATGATGCTGGTATAATTGAGATGACACTCAATTCTAGTCATGGTATCCTTGATGACCATGTTGACTAGTTATGCTCAACTAAGAGCATAGTTGCATTATACATTAAAGAATAAAGAATACTTTAAAACTTTAAAGTTTTGAAAGATAATTGTCGTAAAAGGGTGGTTCAGTTATCACGACCTTATGGAATGATATGACAATATCAAGATATGTGTAAACATATACAAGAAATTCACTTATTGAATTCTTGAAATAAGTATTCTCAAAATTCCTATAGATCAAAGTTAATTGAAATTATGCCTTGTCAACAAGTATGATTTTCATGACTTGTGGCAAAATTCATTAACTAGTATTATCATGCATTGATCTATTTAGTATTTGGATAAAGGATGTTAAACAATTATTATTTAAAATGAATTAAAGTACTGGATACGCTAATTTCATTTATAATATTTTGTCCTGTATTTGCATGTTTAAATCCTTGAATAACTTAAGTTATTCTAAATAGTCCGTTGTCGATCAATAACATGGGAATGATATTGAATTAAGACAAATCTCAGTATTAGTTAGAATATACTTGAAAGTATATTGATGCGTAGCATGACTAATTTCGGATGATATTCAATGAATTGAGTATAGGACTTATCCCACCCACATGATGATACTTTATGGATCTTAGTCATTAAGTATATCATGAATATTTATCCTCTGACTTGAGATGCAAGAGATATGTCATGGATGTAGTGCATTTCTGTGAAGCAATCTAACGCTATACAACTCTAGTTATAATGGTTGTTTTCGAAGTGTTGCGAATTTATGAATCTCGCTTGTAGTCAAAATGGGATTTGTTTCCTTCAAATTTATTTTGAAGTATAATACTATCGGGCCCCTCGAGGGTTGTTAAGATGTTTGCATGGCCATGCCCAAGGTCTTCTGGAATATGTTCAGAAGAATTGGTAATCTTAATCAATCACATAAAGCGAGAAACATAATAGTTAATTAAGAAATGAGTGAGATCCATATTCTTATTAACATGGTATTAGAAACAAAAGGATGAATATGATGATGAATCATCAAACTTGGTTTTTCTCCAGAAAACCATACACGAGTTGTACCGTGGGCATTGGCGTGTTGCTAGACGCTAACCAATGTCATTTCACGTTTTGTAAACATATCCAAGTGTGAGCTGTTGGAAATGTATATATTTACAAACATGTGAATGTCCGGATTCGAACTCGTGACCACGGGATTGCACACATTAGCGAATGAGAATTAAAGTTAATAATTAATGTTTATGTTTACGATTAATTATTGCACATTAAGTCCGGTTAACGATCGTTAAGTATTTAACGAAAAATGACTAACGACCGTTAAAATGGAAAAGAGAAGGACTAGAAATGGAAACTTGGAAAAGTTATGGAATGGGCTTTGGGCTTGCATTGGTGGTCGGCCATGGGGCTTAAACAAAGCCCAATTCACAAACTTGTTCCCTAAGTTTACCTACTAGTATATAGGAGGGTAGGTTCTGGGTTTCATACACTTGTGCATGAATTAACCCTAGATCTCTCCTCTCTCTCTCTCTAGTCTATATTTCGGCCGAGCACCCCATTTGTAAGGGAGTTCGGTTTCGTTTTGCTAAAACGAGGACTTGTGTTAGATCTAGCAACGCTTGATTCGTGGTTAATTCTTCGTGTGTAAAGAACGTGGTTGTAAGACATTATTCTTACACTAATAAGTCTTTCTTTGTTTTGCTTTGCTCGAGGTTGTTTTGTTTGCTCGAGGGATTTGACATTCGCAAGAAGGCGTTACGCATACTTTCAGTTAATTATTTATTTGTTATGATCTTTAAGTCTTCCGCTATGTACTCTTGATGTCTATATGTTTATTGTATGTTTTATATATCATAAACTCAACACAAAGAACGCATGCCAAATCCATAAATCTTGGGACGCAATCGCTTCCAATAAAATGAAAGGATCCTGCCCGTGATCACCCCTACAAAATTGAGCTTTTAAAGAATGTGGGCAATTCGCCCACGCCAATCATATAATCGATGCTTCCTATCATCCCGGAAACCCATAAGTTTCGAGGATGAGCATAGCTTTGTCAACGGGCCACTAACCATCTACAGAAATACTCGCACCATATAACTCCATTATGGCCTCACAAAATTTTTCGAGACACTCACGAATTGTTGACGCACCCATTTGCACATATTCGTCTAGAGCATCGCATTGACTTCAGATGCCATTTACGGATTGACTAAGTACACTTCATCAATGGAGAAATACCAAGTACCGCGACAACTAGGAGTTTGTTGAAATAAGTGAATGACGGTTATATCTCGGACAATTCGCGGTGAATAGTCAGAGGTTCATACGGAAACGATCATGGAATGCTATATCGCCGTATCTTGGGGTCTCAAGTAAGCATCCACTAAACGGTTATGAGCACCCACACGATCCCTACTAACTTGGATTCGTGAGAGTTTTTGTGACGCTTGAAAAGCCTCCCAACACTCTTCCAAGAAACATCATAAACTCGTACTAACTCATTTTCATCATCCGATGACGAACTCAAATGAATAATCGTAAGAATTAAAACTCATAGTGATTTTTTTTTTTTTTTTTTTTGCTTTGAATATAGAGAATGTGTGAAATGAGATTTATGAGTTTAAGTGTGTAAATATGTTGTGTATTTATAGGGTAGGATTTTATTTTATTTTTTATTTTTTAGTTTGCAACGGCTACAAATGAAATTTTGGTATGTTTATGCTTTGTGGATATCGATCTTGCAGACGACCGGTTTCATTTTTTTTTGTGGCGATCGAGTCCCCCCAGTTACATCGATCGACAGCAATCGATCGCCCAAACACCACGATCGATGCCTCGATCAACCTTACTGCATGCAGCCTTATGTGCAAGCTAAAGTAGCTAACCTCCTATAGAGTAGAGTGTTGGCTCAAAATAGCAAAACGATATGACATCATGCATTATTTATGCATACTACTTCAATGTAAAACAGTTGTATCAGTGAGACAAGTAGGTTTCCAAAACCAAAAATAGGGTAGATTTCGTCTTATTGTTTAAAAAATTATTCAGGTTAACATATCTACTTTATTACCATTGAGTCATTGCTCTAGTGATTGGTCGCTCAATGAGAGTTTTTTGAAAATATACCATGGGTTCAACTGCAAGAATGAGATAACTAAATATTTAAACGGGTTCATTTCATAAACCGTGGTGATAAATTAGCACTACTAATTAACATATCTTAGCTAATTGAAATAATAACAATTAGGGGCCGTTTGGTTATGATTTATGGTTGCACAAATTGTGCTACGATATCGTTTTATGAAGAAAGAGTTTAATATTCTTTCATTAAAAAGGGAGAATATATTTGTCAGGCTCTGTATGTACCTCTCTGGCCCTCCTATATTGGGTAAGTTGGTTATCTAAATTTATGCTGTTCCAAGCAAATTTTGCCACCCTTGTGAACCTACTACAAGAGCTAAACGCCAAGCCTGATTACTGTTGGTGCATATTAGACGAAACAAATTGCTCATATCAAGGCCCAATACGGACAATATTGCCTTTAAGTCTTTTAACTAATATTGGATGATATCCAAATCCAAATCCAAATTATTGGAATTTTGACTTTTTGAGAGTAGTTCAACTTATATTATACACGCGAAAACGACATTTACTTTTTCCTTGGGACATTTGCTATATTGTTGATGAAGCTGGCTGTGACATGTCACGATCTATCTTTATATACATTAAAAAAGAAGAGTAAAAATGCATGAATTCTTGTTCCCGAAGTAAGAACACTTTTACATGTTAAGTTTTTTCTTTTCACTAACTTGAACATACCTCGAGGAATTTTAAGCAATGAAAATACGTACACTTGTGAGTACATGTGAAATAATTAATTACTTAGCGATGTTTGTTTAGTGAGCTTTTGAGCTTATTTGATTTTGATTTATATTTTATAAGTCTCAATTTAGGCTTATTTTGAAACTTATAAGTTTATATAAGTTTATCATACAGTAATAACTTTACATAAACCCACAAGTCTCAAAATAAGCTATAAAATTAAGTCTTATGAAATATAAACCGAAAAACAAGTAAGCTAATAAGCCACATATAAACTTAAACATACACAATTTTTTTCTTATTTTTTATTTTTTTTAACACAACGTTTTCGATAAGTAACCTTTTTAACGAAAATTGTACACACACCTATATAACAAATATCTTACAAATATCTCTCATTCACTAAGTCGACTCATAGTCTCATTCACATACCGGCTAGACAAAAGATGGTTCAACGTGCATATTTAAATATACAGCCATATAGGAAGGTGGGATTATTTAATGAAGTACATGAATACGAGTTTACAACTTATAACTTATCTTTCGTAAATAAAAGTAGCATACAACTTATCTTTCTTCGACAATTTATCACAAATACATTATACATGTGTAGTCTATTTACGTATTATTTACCAAATTTCATCGACGTTTGATGAATTTTGGGCGTCAACACTCTGCACATGCACGCATTTACCATATGCATCTAAGCATTTATTAGTACATATAAAACTTGAGTACTTGAGTTACCAAATTTATATAATGTCGATTGAAAATATGATAAGCTCATTTTAAAATTCAAACATTTTTAGATAACTTCAATACATTAATAACTTGTATGGTACATATATGGCTAACTGTTGTAAATGTAATGAACAAGAATACAAGAATGAGAGAGGAGGAATATAGAATTCTTATTAAGTTGTAATCCAAGAAGTTACAAGAGTGTATCTACTTATAGAGTAGATGATTACGTAAAACTTAAATGGGGGCTAAGCAGCTAAGAGTGAATGTATAAGCCCATAATATTAAATTACAACACACCTCCTTGGATATTCACCGTTTATCATACGCTATATAATACTCATTAAAAACCTTATCAAGAAAAAACCGTGGGAAAGGAAAAAACTTGATGAAGGGGAAAGAGTGCAGTGCAAGCGCATGCCCTCCTCAATTCAATGTATATCTTTCAAGTCGAATATTAATCTTCTGAAGCAGTGGTCAAAACACTTTGTTGGCAAAGATTTTGTAATAAAGTCCATCGAATCATTAATGTTAAGAATATGTCCTGCAAAGATGACAAATTATATGTGTAGCTTCCAACCCAATATCAATGCATTGGTTGGAAAAAATACATTGCTAATACAAAACCAAGAGAGAGAAAAATACACTCTCTTGACGCATATTAATTATTAAAACCTCAGTTGCACTTATGTATGGTACTTAAGGACCAATCATTTTATAAAGACATGTGCAAAAATAATTCATATAATATATGTTCAAATGATTTTTATCCATATAAGGATTCATTCAATTTGATCAAGTAGAGTTCATGAGAACTTTAATATTACGAGAAGTAAGTTGTGAGACAAATTAAATGCTTCTAATAAAAATTCATTTAGAGCAAATTAAACACTTCTAGAACGTATGTCTCATAAAATATCAATAAGATATTTACATCCACCATAAGACAATATTTCTTTTAATAATCAACTTCATGTTTTTGTGAATTTATTTATTCACTATTCATGCCTTAAAGGACATAACTTCAGAGCTTTTGTGCACAAAGACTGATGTATATCCAATAGATTTTACACAATCATGTGTATGGACTTCCTGTCCCAATACTTTTCGTATTTTCACGAGATTTCATTTTTTCATGTTGGCCAATCATTTCGTTGAGCGCACTTTTGAATAATAATTGATTTATGATCCTCATTATGCATAATACCAAGCGCTATATTGTATGCAAACATATTTATCGACGTCGTTTTTGTTTCGATTCCATATGATTTTAGAAATCATAGAATTAGTGAGATCTCATTAGCTATTTGAGGCTCGTTTGGAACCTTCATGTCTAGTGTCTCCTTGCTGAACTATCATGGGGTCTTTTATACCTCGAACAACCATCTTGTTTTCATGCTCTATATTTTTCATCGAGGACTTTATTTGGAATCGATTTGACTACCAGGCTTGAGGCATGTCATAATAAAATAATGTCCTTGAGGGACAACTTCTAAATAGAGCATGAGTAGCTGAAATATTATTTTCGGCCAATGGCTATTAGATTATCCATTGAATAATCAATTCATAAAAAAAAATTCTTTCGAGGATCAACAGAATATGATAATTCATTCTGAATTTGCAGCTACTTCTCTCCTCCTGAAGGAATTATCCATCTTCTATATCTCATACATGTGCATTTAGGTGGAATAATTTGCACACAAAAAAACAATAATGGGATATGTTTGGTTTATAACCAAAACCAATTATAAAAGAGAGGATTTATAATAACATATTGGCATGATGCTAATTTTGTTGTTGTGCATATTATAATATGGCCCCATACAACAACACAAGTTTTTCTCTCAGTTTCATTTCATAATTTAGAAGTAATTCATCGCATTTTCATGATGAAATACTTTCTCTGGAATGTTAGGCTCGCATTGAGCTATTAATCATGCAAACTTGAGGTTGCGATTTAATGACCATTTAGACGATGCATCAATTTTAAACTCTAAATGGTTCATACAATGGATTTGTATGCTTACATATATCCATTTGTTTTCTTTCCTATTAACATTGAGGAATTTAATCCCCATTCTAGTTGATAGAATAATAATCAACTTTCTTTGAGAGATTATAACATTAGATTGAAGAATCTTATTCTTCCATAGCTTTTGCATCATTAATGACTCAGGATGGTGTAACTGGTCATGCCAAACATATTATAATTATTATTGCTCATAAACTTAAGTTTATGGCAGTGATTAGCTTTTACTAATCTTTATATAATGCATGTCGGGGAAGATATAAAAGAATATAATGTATCTTTAATACTTAACTTCGTTTCTCATGACAATTTTATATTTCTTTTGTGGAGCAAAATGCGCTAGCATAGATTTTTAAATCTATGAATATAGTGTGTAATATCTTTGACACACTTGCATTTCATATACACCATATTGCATTTTTGCATAAATAGCATTTTTTGTTTGCTCATTTCTTATTGTATTTTCGCCACTACTAGTGGTTTGTCATTGTCATACTTCCCCGACCATAGCATTTACCATGATAAATGATCTTTAACCATTTATCGTTACATTATCACATTCACATGAGGGAATGAGGATCTCATATTGATCATTTTATCTCATTCACTTGAGGGAATGAACATCTTATGTTAATCATTTATCATATTCACTTGAAGGAATGAGATCTTTATGTTGCAACTTGAGGTTGCCAACCAGTTTCTTTTAACACGACAATATGGAGCAAATTTAGTAAATTATCATGTTTGTTCAAACATGCCCATTTATTTTATATCAAAGCATCGTTCTCGATATATGAGTATATTCGAGGCATTAAACATCTCATTGCAAATTTTCTTTTCATCATTCAGATGTACTATTTAATATTGCGAAAAATATGCTCGCATTTGCAAGAATCTCTTGCTTATGATGGCCAAATCTTTCTTTTAGATTTTGACATACATTTCACGGATCTTTCACCGTTATATATTTTCTTTTTAATTCAGATCTAACACTGAAATTTGTGAGACCGAACTCGCTTTTTTTTTTAATTGTAACTTGAGGTGCATAAAATCATAGCGAGATTTTTGAGAATATAACTTTTTTTTTTTGTGGTAATGTATCCTTGAGATCTTACCATAATTTAACGAATCTTTCATCGTCAAGTATTCCCTTTTGAAGTCCTCACGAATATTTAGACGGGGTTCTCTTAAAAAAAATACAGTTAAAATAGATCTTAACATAAAAAAAAACCCATGTAAATATTAGGAACAAAAAAAAAATTGATGTTTGAGAACTTCAAATCGGACATGTGAACAAAATCAATATTTATAACATTTCATTTAACTTATTGAAAAATTAGTACTAACTAAATTTAATCAAGGAACCCATAACAGAAGGCATATCAACTTGGAGCATTCATGTATATCTCACAATTTATTAGCATAGATTCTAACATCTATGAAGATAGTGTGTAATACATTTGACACACTTATTTTTTTTTTACATGACATTTTTATTTGCTCCGTTCTTATTTTACCACTTGTAGTGATTGGTCATTTTTCATATTACTTCGACCATATCCATGACAAATATCATCATCATTGTCACATTCATTTTAAGGAATGGACGAATAGTTGAACTACTTTTATATTTTTCGTCAAAAGCTCATTAGCTTTTCTTTTATATAATATGAGAATTTGACAATATCTCATGATACTTTTCAAACCATGTTCTCGATATTGCTAATATAGAAGCATGTTCGAGACTTTGAAAATAGAGAATGTTTTCTTAAACATCTCTTCATCAGTATCATTTAAATCACAATTTTAATTGTTCAGATCTAACACTGAAAATTGTGAGATTTAACTCGCTACACTTTTTCTTGCAACATGAGGTGCATACAATAGAGCTTTGAAGAAAAAAAATACCTTTCTTTTTCTCAAAACATAACATGAGGTTATGTTATTATGATTCACTTGATTAAATAATGTTCTTGCTTATTTCTTTAACATAATGAGATTATGTTATTTGATACTCTTGAGAGAATCATCATAGAACATTCTAATCATAACTTGAGGTTATGTATTTGATAGAATCATGATAGAACCTGAGTTCTTACCCCCTTTTTTTTTTGAATATCATAACATAAAGTTATGTTATTTTGACTCTTTCATGAGAATCATGATTCAACATTAAAAAGAATAGCTTAAGGTTACCATTTTGATTATGGTTCATCGTTGTAGAACTTGAGGTTCATAGTCTCTTTTTTTTTCTCTAAACATAACGTGAGGTTATGATATTGTGATTCTCTTGAGAGAATAATAACTGAACTTGAGGTTCATTAAAAGAGATACAATAACTTAGGTTATTGTATTTTTAATTTATTCATTGTAATAAAACTTGAGGTTTTATTATGAAGAAATATAATCATAACATGAGGTTATGATATTGACTCATGAAAGAATCATATTAGAACTTGAGGTTCTCTTTTCTTTTCTTTTTATCTTTTTTTTCCCTAACATAACATGAGGTTATGTTGTTGATCCAATTGATCAAACCATATTAGAACTTGAGGTTCTAATTTATTTTTCTTGTTGGGAATCATGGTTGATCATGAAAACAATAACTCGATGTTATTGTATTTTAATTCCATCCATTATAATAGAACTTGAGGTTCTATAATAAATAACTATAATCATAACATAAGGTTATGATACTCTTTTTCAATCCACTTAAGGAGATCATAATACATCTTGTTGATCTTAATAAAAATATAAACAATAACATGATGTTGTATTATTTGATTCTTTTATGTAGTCACAATAGAACATTTTTGTGTTCTTGTAAACTACAATAAAGTTTGATTTAGATAAGAAAAAAAAAATAAGAATCTCATACCTATCACAAA
>OU343223.1:156146049-156168219 GCA_910596185.1 Chrysanthemum makinoi | reverse complement strand
TTACGCTATTGCTGTCGCTCAATGAGAGTTTTTGAAAATATACCATGTTCAACTGCAAGAATGAGATAACTAAATATTTAAACGGGTTCATTTCATAAACCGTGGTGATAAATTAGCACTACTAATTAACATATCTTAGCTAATTGAAATAATAACAATTAGGGGCCGTTTGGTTATGATTTATGGTTGCATAAATTGTGCTACGATATCGTTTTATGAAGAAAGAGTTTAATATTCTTTCATTAAAAAGGGAGAATATATTTGTCAGGCTCTGTATGTACCTCTCTGGCCCTCCTATATTGGGTAAGTTGGTTATCTAAATTTATGCTGTTCCAAACAAATTTTGCCACCCTTGTGAACCTACTACAAGAGCTAAACGCCAAGCCTGATTACTGTTGGTGCATATTAGACGAAACAAATTGCTCATATCAAGGCCCAATACGGACAATATTGCCTTTAAGTCTTTTAACTAATATTGGATGATATCCAAATCCAAATCCAAATTATTGGAATTTTGACTTTTTGAGAGTAGTTCAACTTATATTATACACGCGAAAACGACATTTACTTTTTCCTTGGGACATTTGCTATATTGTTGATGAAGCTGGCTGTGACATGTCACGATCTATCTTTATATACATTAAAAAAGAAGAGTAAAAATGCATGAATTCTTGTTCCCGAAGTAAGAACACTTTTCATGTTGTTTTTTTCTTTCACTAACTTGAACATACCTCATATTTTAAGCAATGAAAATACGTACACTTGTGAGTACATGTGAAATAATTAATTACTTAGCGATGTTTGTTTAGTGAGCTTTTGAGCTTATTTGATTTTGATTTATATTTTATAAGTCTCAATTTAGGCTTATTTTGAAACTTATAAGTTTATATAAGTTTATCATACAGTAATAACTTTACATAAACCCACAAGTCTCAAAATAAGCTATAAAATTAAGTCTTATGAAATATAAACCGAAAAACAAGTAAGCTAATAAGCCACATATAAACTTAAACATACACAATTTTTTTCTTATTTTTTATTTTTTTTAACACAACGTTTTCGATAAGTAACCTTTTTAACGAAAATTGTACACACACCTATATAACAAATATCTTACAAATATCTCTCATTCACTAAGTCGACTCATAGTCTCATTCACATACCGGCTAGACAAAAGATGGTTCAACGTGCATATTTAAATATACAGCCATATAGGAAGGTGGGATTATTTAATGAAGTACATGAATACGAGTTTACAACTTATAACTTATCTTTCGTAAATAAAAGTAGCATACAACTTATCTTTCTTCGACAATTTATCACAAATACATTATACATGTGTAGTCTATTTACGTATTATTTACCAAATTTCATCGACGTTTGATGAATTTTGGGCGTCAACACTCTGCACATGCACGCATTTACCATATGCATCTAAGCATTTATTAGTACATATAAAACTTGAGTACTTGAGTTACCAAATTTATATAATGTCGATTGAAAATATGATAAGCTCATTTTAAAATTCAAACATTTTTAGATAACTTCAATACATTAATAACTTGTATGGTACATATATGGCTAACTGTTGTAAATGTAATGAGCAAAGTACTGCAAAGAACGGTATATATATGTAATTTAATTGCTGATCCAAAGTTGTTACAAAGAATGTATCTACTTATGTAGTAGATGATTATAAAACCCAATGCCACGCTAGAAGTTTTAAGAGTGATAGACAGTAGCCCATAATATTAAATTACAACACTCCTCCGATATTCACCGTTATCATATCGCTATATACCGCGCCATTAAAAACCTTATCAAGAAAAACCCGGGATAAAAAAAACTTGATGAAGGGGGAAAAGAGCCAGTCGCGATAACGCTCCTCCTCAATTCAATGTATATCTTTCAAGTGCGAATATTAATCTTCAAGCAGCTTGGTCAAACACTTTTGTTGGCAAAGATTTTGTAATAAAGTCCATCGAATCATTAATGTTAAGAATATGTCCTGCAAAGATGACAAATTATATGTGTAGCTTTCAACCCAATATCAATGCATTGGTTGGAAAAATACATTATACATAAAACCAAGAGAGAAAAATACACTCTTTGGACGATATTAATTATTAAAGCCTCAGTTGCACTTATGTATGGTACTTAAGGACCAATCATTTTATAAAGACATGTGCAAAAATAATTCATATAATATATGTTCAAATGATTTTTATCCATATAAGGATTCATTCAATTTGATCAAGTAGAGTTCATGAGAACTTTAATAATTACTTCGAGAAGTTAAAGTTGTGAGACAAATTAAATGCTTCTAATAAAAATTCATTTAGAGCAAATTAAACACTTCTAGAACGTATGTCTCATAAAATATCAATAAGATATTTACATCCACCATAAGACAATATTTCTTTTAATAATCAACTTCATGTTTTTGTGAATTTATTTATTCACAATTCATGCCTTAAAGGACATAACTTCAGAGCTTTTGTGCACAAAGACTGATGTATATCCAATAGATTTTACACAATCATGTGTATGGACTGTCCCAATACTCGTATTTTCACGAGATTGCATTTTTTCATGTTGGCCAATCATTTCGTTGAGCGCACTTTTGAATAATAATTGATTTATGATCCTCATTATGCATAATACCAAGCGCTATATTGTATGCAAACATATTTATCGACGTCGTTTTTGTTTCGATTCCATATGATTTTAGAAATCATAGAATTAGTGAGATCTCATTAGCTATTTGAGGCTCGTTTGGAACCTTCATGTCTAGTGTCTCCTTATGAGACTATCATGGGGTCTTTTATACCTCGAACAACCATCTTGTTTTCATGCTCTATATTTTTCATCGAGGATTTTATTTGGAATCGATTTGACTACCAGGCTTGATGCATGTCATAATAAAATAATGTCCTTGAGGGACAACTTCTAAATAGAGCATGAGTAGCTGAAATATTATTTTCGGCCAATGGCTATTAGATTATCCATTGAATAATCAATTCATAAAAAAAAAATTCTTTCGAGGATCAACAGAATATGATAATTCATTCTGAATTTGCAGCTACTTCTCTCCTCCTGAAGGAATTATCCATCTTCTATATCCCATATATGTGCATTTAGGTGTAATAATTTGCACACAAAAAAACAATAATGGGATATGTTTGGTTTATAACCAAAACCAATTATAAAAGAGAGGATTTATAATAACATATTGGCATGATGCTAATTTTGTTGTTGTGCATATTATAATATGGCCCCATACAACAACACAAGTTTTTCTCTCAGTTTCATTTCATAATTTAGAAGTAATTCATCGCATTTTCATGATGAAATACTTTCTCTGAAATGTTAGGCTCGCATTGAGCTATTAATCATGCAAACTTGAGGTTGCGATTTAATGACCATTTAAACGATGCATCAATTTTAAACTCTAAATGGTTCATACAATGGATTTGTATGCTTACATATATCCATTTGTTTTCTTTCCTATTAACATTGAGGAATTTAATCCCCATTCTAGTTGATAGAATAATAATCAACTTTCTTTGAGAGATTATAACATTAGATTGAAGAATATTATTCTTCCATAGCTTTGGCATCATTAATGACTCAGGGATGGTGTGTAACGGTCATGCCAAACATATTACAATTATTATTGCTCATAAACTTAAGTTTATGGCAGTGATTAGCTTTTACTAATCTTTATATAATGCATGTCGGGGAAGATATAAAAGAATATAATGTATCTTTAATACTTAACTTCGTTTCTCATGACAATTTTATATTTCTTTTGTGGAGCAAAATGCGCTAGCATAGATTTTTAAATCTATGAATATAGTGTGTAATATCTTTGACACACTTGCATTTCATATACACCATATTGCATTTTTGCATAAATAGCATTTTTTGTTTGCTCATTTCTTATTGTATTTTCGCCACTACTAGTGGTTTGTCATTGTCATACTTCCTCGACCATAGCATTTACCATGATAAATGATCTTTAACCATTTATCGTTACATTATCACATTCACATGAGGGAATGAGGATCTCATATTGATCATTTTATCTCATTCACTTGAGGGAATGAACAACTTATGTTAATCATTTATCACATTCACTTGAAGGAATGAGATCTTTATGTTGCAACTTGAGGTTGCCAACCAGTTTCTTTTAACACGACAATATGGAGCAAATTTAGTAAATTATCATGTTTGTTCAAACATGCCCATTTATTTTATATCAAAGCATCGTTCTCGATATATGAGTATATTCGAGGCATTAAACATCTCATTGCAAATTTTCTTTTCATCATTCAAATGTACTATTTAATATTGCGAAAAATATGCTCGCATTTGCAAGAATCTCTTGCTTATGATGGCCAAATCTTTCTTTTAGATTTTGACATACATTTCACGGATCTTTCACCGTTATATATTTTCTTTTTAATTCAGATCTAACAACGAAATTTGTGAGACCGAACTCGCTTTTTTTTTTAATTGTAACTTGAGGTGCATAAAATCATAGCGAGATTTTTGAGAATATAACTTTTTTTTTTTTTTTTTTTTTTGGTAATGTATCCTTGAGATCTTACCATAATTTAACGAATCTTTCATCGTCAAGTATTCCATTTTGAGGTCCTCACGAATAAGACGAGGTTCTCTTAAAAAAAATTACAGTTAAAATAGATCTTAACATAAAAAATCCACACAAATATTAGGAACAAAAAAAAATTGATGTTTGAGAACTTCAAATCGGACATGTGAACAAAATCAATATTTCTAACATTTCATTTAACTTATTGAAAAATTAGTACTAACTAAATTTAATCAAGGAACCCATAACAGAAGGCATATCAACTTGGAGCATTCATGTATATCTCACAATTTATTAGCATAGATTCTAACATCTATGAAGATAGTGTGTAATACATTTGACACACTTATTTTTTTTTTATACATAACATTTTTATTTGCTCCATTCTTATTTTACTACTTGTAGTGATTGGTCATTTTCATATTACTTGACCATATCCATGACAAATATCATCATCATTGTCACATTCATTTTAAGGAATGGACGAATAGTTGAACTACTTTTATATTTTTAATTCGAAAGCTCATTAGCTTTTCTTTTATATAATATCAGAATTTGACAATATCTCATGATACTTTTCAAACCATGTTCTCGATATTGCTAATATAGAAGCATGTTCGAGACTTTGAAAATAGAGAATGTTTTCTTAAACATCTCTTCATCAGTATCATTTAAATCACAATTTTATTTGTTCAGATCTAACACTGAAAATTGTGAGATTTAACTCGCTTACACTTTTTTCTTGCAACATGAGGTGCATACAATAGAGCGAGCTTTCAGGAAAAAACAATACTTTTCTTTTTCTCAAAACATAACATGAGGTTATGTTATTATGATTCACTTGATTAAATAATGTTCTTGCTTATTTCTTTAACATAATGAGATTATGTTATTTGATACTCTTGAGAGAATCATCATAGAACATTCTAATCATAACTTGAGGTTATGTATTTGATAGAATCATGATAGAACCTGAGTTCTTACATATATATATATATATATATATATATATATATATATATATATATATATATTTTTTTTTAATTTGAATATCATAACATAAAGTTATGTTATTTTGACTCTTTCATGAGAATCATGATTCAACATTAAAAAGAATAGCTTAAGGTTACCATTTTGATTATGGTTCATCGTAGTAGAACTTGAGGTTCATACTCTCTTTTTTTTTTCTCTAAACATAACGTGAGGTTATGATATTGTGATTCTCTTGAGAGAATAATAATTGAACTTGAGGTTCATTAAAAGAGATACAATAACTTAGGTTATTGTATTTTTAATTTATTCATTGTAATAAAACTTGAGGTTTTATTATGAATAAATATAATCATAACATGAGGTTATGATATTGACTCATGAAAGAATCATATTAGAACTTGAGGTTCTATTTTCTTTTCTTTTTATCTTTTTTTTTCCCTAACATAACATGAGGTTATGTTGTTGATCCAATTGGTCAAACCATATTAGAACTTGAGGTTCTAATTTATTTTTCTTGTTGGGAATCATGGTTGATCATGAAAACAATAACTCGATGTTATTGTATTTTAATTCCATCCATTATAATAGAACTTGAGGTTCTATAATAAATAACTATAATCATAAGATAAGGTTATGATACTCTTTTTCAATCCACTTAAGGAGATCATAATACATCTTGTTGATCTTAATAAAAATATAAACAATAACATGATGTTGTATTATTTGATTCTTTTATGTAGTCACAATAGAAACATTTTGTGTTCTTGTAAACTGCAATAAAGTTTGATTTAGATAAGAAAAAAAATAAGAATCTCATACCTTTCACAAAAATATACTCCGTATACCATTGAGGCTTTATTTTTCGTTTCAAGAGATCTAGTTTCCAAAGTGAATATGACCGAATAAAAAAATTTAAGATGCCAACTACAAATTAACATACAGCAAATAAAGACATATAAAATTGTATGTAATATTGTCTCAAAAACCAAACTTAGGGTGACGTGCTTAACGATCTATGCATCAGATGGTATTGAAAAAATAAAAAAATAAACACATACGGAGTATTAATTTGCATGCTTTATAATTTATACCTTGCTTTATCTCTTGTGCAGAGATACATGCCTAAGGACGCAAAGCATTACGATTTTTAATTTCCGCTTACCTCTTCTCTTTTAAGGCTTAGTATTTTGTTTTGAAGAATTCGTCTGATAACGCTGTTGTAAATGTAATGAACAAGAATACAAGAATGAGAGAGGAGGAAGATAGAATTCTTATTAAGTTGTAATCCAATAAGTTACAAGAGTGTATCTACTTATAGAGTAGATGATTACATGTAAACCCTAATGGGCCGGGCTAGTAAGCTAAGAGTGAATAGACATAAGCCCATAATATTAAATTACAACACTAACTAACTAGTACAATATATTTTGGGTTGATAATTAATTGTAGCATTTCATTCTTTTTCTTTGTTTGTAAAGTTCACTTGCCCTTTTTCGTTACTGGTAACACATGCATCATTATATGCGAGCTGAGATAGGAAACATTGAACGTGCAACGGTACATAGGTACCATATAAATTTCATGGAAATGACAATTTATTTCGAAGGTCCCATTTCTTAGCCATGTGACGGTAGGGCAACAGGCTGGGGCGAAATTAGGTTAGTTTCCGTGAATCACATGAACATGCTAAATATAGTAAGATATATTTATTCTTCTAAGGCGCATCATGTCTAAGAGCTCTCGGTATTCAACGCTGGAAAACGCAACCGGATGGCGCCACCAAGGTATTGTGGGTCTTGTTTTCGCGTCCTGAGCCGGTGCTCTAAAAGTCTTGTATTACAATTCATGGCGGAATGACATTGCAAGAAATTAGTCTTTTAAGTTTTATGCAGCGCGGTTTTTTTTTTTTTTTTTTTTGGAAAGCTAAATTATACTATCTATATTCTATAGTAGAGCGTCGATAATATTCTACATCCTGACGTCAAATTTGCGTCATCAGCCATTTCCCATTGTGTTGGCCCAGCCCAAGTAAAAGGTAAATTGTTAGCCCATCTCATCTTCTTTGCCGTTTAAAATGAAAGTAACACTTGCGACCGACTGTTTTGTCAAACTTATCTTATTTGCTCCAACTTTAATACTAAATACATCTTTATACTCTAGCTTATACATTCACTCGATATTCAGTTTACTGCCCAACATAACTTCTTAAACAAGTGATATGAGGATAAATTTCATCTACGTACTGTTGTTGCGTATTATAGTATTTGGTATCTTGATAGCGCCACAAATACAATTTTAATTTTGACATAAAAAAACACCTTGCAAATTGCAATGATCGATGACGTGAGATGATGCCCCGCCGCAACGCGACGAGCCATTGCCCACCTCGTTTTATTAAAACTCAAACCTCAGAAAAGGAGGAAGAGCACCACCAGAGAACAACCTACAAGGAGAGCACAAGGTGAGGGAAGAGCGAATAACACGTTATTGGTATGCCACCTCAGCGTCACCTCATCACCTCCCCAATAACACACCAATAACCAAAACACCCTCTCTCATAACACACCACTAACATGTTATTGGGTCCCACAAAATATCCCACTAAAAATACTCACTCACTCACAATACACACACAACATCACCAATGGCTTGAGCCATTCAAATGGCTTGGGGACCTTTGGCACACCAACGGCACATAACAAAGTATGGTAATAACATGTTATTGGTTCATAGTTGGGACGAATGGCATGTTATCGGTATCCTATACCGAGTGCTCTACGACAAAGACAAAACTAAACTAGTAAAGTAGTAAGTGACTACGATAATGATCTTTTTATAATTGTTGGGCTAATATGAGCCCAATGCTTTACTGAAAGCAAACTCAATAAAGCCTTAAAGACTCAAAAACCTATATAAGTATATAACTGTTGAGTAAACTAGGCAACATAAGCTTTCTGTTTTGTTTAAAATCTATGAAAATAACAAAAGTAAAACTGCTTACAATACAAATCGTAATTTTTCTTTGGCGTTTCACTAAATATAAAAATCTTATGGTTCTTCTCGAGACATAAAAGGAAGAAAAAGTTACTTCTCTAAATAGAGTTTTTAACATCTGCTTTAGGCTTACTTAAGTCAACTTTTTGTTAGATGATGGAATATTGTAGGTATTATGCTTTATTAATGAAGTATTTATAAATTACAAAGCATGATAAACTCTAAACCTTAATGAACCGAAGCTTAAAGAGTTCGGGCCTACTAGCATAATAAAAGTAAAGTAAAGTAACACCCAATGCCGTCTTCCACGGGTTATGGGTACCCAATACCGTTTCCGGTGTTTGGGGAGGTTAAGATGTACGACTCTTTACCCCCACCTAAGGTAGAGAGGCGCTTCGGTTCTACCAAGGTAGAAAGGACCTCCGGCCTTTTGAGGGAGTGAGGATCGAACCCCGACCTCGGTTGAGAGGCAAGGGGTTTTCCAACTGATCCAACCCTACTTGTTGTACCTACTAGCATAATCTATAGTCTAATATTCTCCTGCAATTTGAGCGGTGAAATCACGAAAGTTCGGATTGCATTAAAAAGCTAAAAACATTAAAGCCATAATAAATTATTGATGAAGACATCTGACAGCAAGCGAAGACTGATCATCAAACATCAACAAGGTTAAACAAGCAACAAAAGTAAAAGCAGTAAACCGAACATAATTAATTGTTGAAGAAATCCACCCACATGCGGAGACAAATCTTCAAACTTGAAAGTCATTAACTGATAACAACATTTTTGACGAGATCTTTTGTAATCATCTATCATACTGGATAAACCAATATATCATTTTTCATCTATTATACAAGATAAAAAAAACCATGTATTATTTTTATTTTTATATACCAAACTAAATAAATCAATGTATACTTTGCAATTAAAAAAAATTAACACAAACCATAGTAAGATTTAGATACGTAAAATCAAAACAGCGTTCATGTGAAGAAAAAGAAAATGAGGACAACCTTGTGATTCATTGATTTGATTATTAAGATAAGAATTTTGAGGAGACTAAAAAATAAAAGAAAGTACTTTATAGATAAATTTATGGGATAAAAAGTTATCATACTTGCTATTCTTTTGTTATTGTATGTTGCGGTTTTTCTTTTTTATATTTATTTATTTATTTTTTGTTTTCAACCAAAAGCTTTGCGAATTCGTGCTATTGTGCATGTTCAGTTTGGTATCGTTAGTCCTTTATACTAGTGACCGTTATTCCTTTATACTAACGGCTGTTAGTAAATAACATATAATTTCGTTATCTTACTTTTTATACATTTTTATACGGTTTCCTCTTTTTTTATTTTTTTTTATTTTTTTTTTACATTTTCGTTTTTACATTTCGTCCATTATTTTTAACGTTTGTTTTTTTTTTACGTTTTGTATATTATTTTACGTTGTCTTTTTCGATTTACACTATTTTTGCGTTTTCTAATTTTTTCGTTTTGTATATTTTTTCACGTTTACTCCAATTTTTTTACGTTTTTAGCGTTTTTTACGTTTTGATGCGTTTTTTATGTTTTCGTAGGATTCTTTACATTTTAGTGGATGTTCCATTTTTAACTTTTTCATCATTTGTTTCACGTCTTCGCGTTTTTTTTTACGTTTTTTTTTTTTTTTTTTTTTTTTTTTTTTTTACATTTTTACTGCGTTACAGATACATTTTTTTTTTCGTTTTAGTTAGATTTACTTGTTTTTATTTTAAGTTGTTTTCAGGTTCTCTGTTTTTTTATTTTTTCGATGTTTTTTATGTTTTATACATTTTACATTTTCGTCTTTTTCGTTTTGACGTTTTAATTGTTTTTACGTATTCATTCGTTTTTTTTACATTTTCGTATGTTTTTTTAGGTTTTTGTCCCTCTTTTTCACTATTTTTGTCTATTTTTTTGACGTTTTCGTCCGTTTTTTTATGTTTTCGTTCATTTTTTTTAATTTTTTACTCTGTTGTTGTACGTTTTCGTCAATTTTTTTACGTTTTACTCGGTTTTTTTACGTTTCGTTCGTTTTTGTACATTTTCGTCTATTTTTTTTTGGTTTTCGTCTATTTTATTACGGTTTTGTCCGTTGTTTTACGTTTTCGTCTGTTTTTTTTACGTTTTCATATGTTTTTTTACGTTTTCGTCCGTTGTTTTACGTTTTCATTTTTTTAAACGTTTTTCGTCTGTTTTTTTTACGTTTTTGTCATTTCTTTTTACGTTTTCGTACGTTTTTTTTACGTTTTTTATGCAAATAACCCTAAATTATGATGCCTTTTTACGCAAATAACCCTAAATTAATTCTAATGATTAAAGGCGGCGGCTCATGGTGCCCATTTAGGTCTGAGAAAAAGACCTACTCTGATACTATGTAGATATTGTAAACCTCGTAAAATACCTTGTATTATTCATGCAATATTTATAGTTACATAAAAAACATAAAAACCCACTAATGGGCTTAAGCAAACTAATGAAAACCCACTAATGGGCTTAACCAAACTAATCTAACCTCTAATAAATATGAAACCATGATGATTATCAAGTCAGTATCTATAAGAGAAAAATACACATTCTATTTCTCGTAAATTGTGGAGATCAATCACAAATTTAGTCATGCAAGTTACTCGTAGTTATTAGTTATATACTTATACTAGATATAATGCCCGCGCACGCGCGGGATTTTTTCTAATTTTTTAAATAATGTATTTTTTTCTATTATAAATCTATTTTTTTGTTTAGTTTTTTTGTTAATTATTGTTTGTAATTTTTAAGTATTGTCTATTGTTGGTAGAACATCTCCTCTTTGTTTCATATTCATCAAATGAATGTTAGTCATCGCGAGGCATGGGTAATAGCCGTGGCCAGATCGTTGTATATGTCGATTAAGATCCATGTTGATAAAAAGGTTTAAAAGAGGCCGTAATACGCGTGTTTTCATGGTATGTGAGTGGCTTTTGGTTAAATCATGTTTTTTGCATCGGTAATTTAGTTATACGAATAGTTTACTCTTATGTATTCTACCTTTTATATGAATTATATTTTTGTTGTTATAATGTATATAAATAAAACATAAGCAACAACCAGTAAATAACCATTTATCTTTTACAACTTCACACAACAAAAGCTCCTCCAAATACCACAATATAATCACTTCCAATAGGTACATCCAAACACTCCTTTAGATTAACTAAATAGTCAAACTTCCTTGTATTCCAACAAAACTATTTCATATCACTTAGCATAGTTAAAAAGCAATGTGGGAGTACCTTGGTGCGGGACTATATTTGACCAATTGGATAAATGGTAAGATGATTGGTAGTAAGTGGTCATGTTTATTTGTATTGTTGTTGAACCCAACTATGTTGGTTTGAAGACATAAATGTGTTTTTGGGGCTGTTATAACGTATTTAAATAAAATATAAGCATTCGATCACACAAAATATAATATTGTTTAAATAAAAAATAAGCATAAAACAACTGATATTAAAATATCTCAATTAATGTCTTGAGCAAGTGCATTTTTCGGGAATGCATTGGCATGTCCCTTGACACACGGGGTAGTAACAATCATCATGTTCATAATAATCTACGAAGTCACAATTTGCGAAATCTCAATCATTTAGGCATTCACTTTCCTTCTTACTATGGGGTATCTCTGCATTTGTTTTTTGGTTTCTGGTATTCGGCTTCAAATCTTCAACATTAACGACTTCACCATCAACTACATCAGTTATTTGTCTTTTTTTTGTAGCAACAACTTTTATTGCGTTGTTTGATGTGTCCTTTCTATTCTTCAAAGGGTGGTTGCCATCGTCAGAAATCTGTTTAAATATGTATACATAAAATGGTATGTCTAAATGGTTTTGTTGAAACAATGTGTGCTACTAAAAAGATTTTTTTAGTTACTTAATATATTATTATAGAATCAATTAAATTTATGAATAAAGTTTGTGAATTATGTTACGGTTGTTTGTTTGATTACCTTTTCGTCTTCTGAATCTTCGATTAGTATTATATCGTTTTCATTATGACCGTGTGTCTTTGGAAGGTCTCTTTTGTTCTTCATCTGAAGAGATTGTAGAACGTAATAATTAATTATATGGTGCGAATGGTTTTTTACAAAATGAATGTATGTTTTTCCTATTTGGCCTAACATACCTTGTCAGTCATTGTTAATACCTTATCTTCTGATTTAGAATTGAAGGTAGTGGTTAGGCTTAGGTGAGGTTCGTCGCATGTGCCATTTGATATGTTCTTTGATAATCTGCCATAAAACAATAAATGGTTATCATAGTGTGAAATTTTTTATTTATTATTCTTTTTATAATAATCTTCTTACATTTCTTTGAACAAAGATATGTGTTTGTTGTTGTCGTTAATATAAATTTTCGATGCTTTGTTGATGCTTGATACTTGGTGTTTGTCTGCATGTATGGCATCGTTAGTATGTATATATGTGTATCGAGATTATGTGCCGAATATATATGAAAGGAAGAAGTTTTACTTTCCCATATGTTAATTTTAGCTAGTTGAAGAATCATGACTATAGGATCGCTTCTTGTGATATTATTGTCGATGTACGCTTGTAAAGCATCAGCATCATCTTCCCATAAAATACATTGCATCTTCTTACCACTGTTATAAATAAAGGGTAAGTGATCCGCTCCCGAACCGTCAAGTTTTCTCACACAAGCCGGCCACTTGTGAATGGCCGACCGTAAGAAACTTAAAACAGCTCAGAAGCAAATGCAATGAAGATCAGGGGAGTATAGTGTTTCCCCGGGTCGTTATGTCCCAGCGAGCTATGCGAAGAATCACCAAACGTATAGTGATCGAGAGATTTGAACGGAAAAGAGGGATTGTGATTATTATAACTACAGAAATAGCCTATAATTACAAAGGCTTAAATGCAAATTAAAGAAAATTAAAAAGATAAAAAATATTAAATAAACGCTATCACTATTTGCAAAATGATGTTTTTGGTTTTATGTTTTTATGAAACTTAATTTAAAAACTACGCGACGTATAAATGAAAATATGAAACTGAAGCAGTATTAATCCTAAAAATATGAAAATGATATTTTTACAAACCTAATGATACAAGAAAATTTTTAGAAAAAGAAAATTATTTTTATAACTATTTATCTAATTATTATTAATTAAAAACTATTTTTACTTATTAAATAATAACCTAAAATATAAGAAAATATGAAATAAAGCTAGAAAAATGAAATTATGACTAAGAAAAATCTAAAATAACAAAAGAGAATTTTCAAAACTATTTTTGTATTTTTCTGATTATTTTTGTATTTTTTATGAATTAAAAACTATTTGAAACTACTTAAATTACTTAAAAATACAAATTTAACTATGAAAAATCTGGAAAAATATTTTTTTGGCTTTTTATATTTATCTTAACTTAAGAAAAATGAAAAATTATTTTTTTGAAACTTTTCTTAATTAATAGTATTAAATGCTAATTAAAAAGACTTAAAAACTAATTTAAATAGGGAAAAATAGCAAACTGACTTGGAAAAATATGAAAAATTCAGGGAAAGTCTAAAATAATATTATGATTCTAGGAAAAATATAAAAACAGGTGCTTGTGTGCAAGAAAATGAGGCTGCAATACAATGTGCTTATAAATAAGCACTTAGGATAAGCTAGAAGCTACAACAAGCTACCAACTGATTACAGAAGTTGTAAATAGCTAAAAGTACCCAATTGCAACAATTAACAACTACTCTAAACCTCTAAAACACAAAATACACATATTTGATGATTTGAGCAAAAGTACTAAAAACAGATTCTGGGGGCCTACTTGCAGCTTAAAGATAAGCTATCCAATAAGCTGAAACTTACAACCAAGAACTGGAACCTAAACTAGACCTGGGTGGCTACATATAAACCAAAAACTAGATCATGACAAGCTCTTATGAGCTCTGTGCAAGGGCTGCACAATCCGTCAGGGACTCAGATCAACGAGTCAATGCACAGGGCATTTGTGCCCATTTTGAACAGCAATTTTAGAGGTTATAAAAATTTGACAAAATTATACAAAAATGATGATAAGAAAATAGACCTAATGACGTTTTAAAAATCCCAAGTTCCACTTGATTTGGCTCAGAAATGATTCAATGATAAATCATCTCAGTTGGGCACAAAACTGATTTTCATGTTTTTGACTTTTGAAGTAACAGTGAAATATTGACTTATTTGAACTTTGAATCCAATTTGTGGATTGATTGTGGTGTAATATGATGAAATAAAGCTACTACAATCTATCCCTATGTATTTTAAACACAAAATGAGCTTTTGATTATCCAAAATTCAAACAGTTAAGAGATAAGACAGATTAATGGATGATTTTGACTTTGGAGCTAATGTAGGTGCATATTATGACTGATATGAATACAAATGAGCTAAACAAGCTTAGCACAACAAGTCCAAGCCACTGAACAAGCCTAATTCACAGATTAAGCACCAAATCCAAACACTACTTTAACAATCTGATATGCAATGTAAACTAAGGTACTACTGAACTGGCTTTGAGTTATTGATCAAACTGAGCTTAAATATCCTAAATACAACTAAATAAACACATTTGAACTATTTATAACCACAGATACAAGTACAAACAAAAACTGCAAATTGACTTTAAAATTGAAAATGAGAAACTCACTCACCAATGTCCAGCTAGTTCGCAGGCTAAAACCAAACCATACCTACACTAATTTAGTCTAATCCAACCCATATCCATGCTGCATCAACCCAAATATCATCACCATTCCCATTCCTAGCTCAGTTTGACTTTCGTTGACCATGGACCCAAATTGTTTGAAACTTAATTGCAAGCTTACCAAAAGCTATTAGAAGCTTTAATGAACTAGTTTAAGCTTAAAAATAAGCTTCTGAAAGCTTGTACATAAGAAATTTAAACTGAAATGTGCACACATAAACTTGAAATTTGAAACTTATATAAGAACTTGGAATTACTATTTAAAAACACAATACACTGATAATGTTACTTAAATTTAGTACAATGAAGCAAAAGATTACATCCTAAGAGTTTAATTAAAACATAAACTAAAAAAACGACATACTTAAAAATTTAAAACTAACTACTCTCTTTATCCTTCTCTCTTCATCCTCTTTTATACACCAACTTTTCTTCTCTCTCCTATCTGAGCTAATCCCACCTCTTTTTGAGGCCTTTGGATCACTGGAGACAATCTTGGCCATTGATCACATTTTGGCGGGAAAAGTTTATTTGCCGTGGGTTGAGTGCAAAGGGGATGAAGTGCATTTAATGTATCTTGGAGTGTGGTGTTGGTGGAGTGATAAGGTGGGTGGAAAAATGAGCTGGAGGAGGGTTGAGTGTTAGCAGGTGTTGCAGGGGATGATGATGAAGGTGGATACCCGTGAGTTGGAGGGAAAAGGTGAGTCAAAGAGGTTTGACTGGCGTTTTAATAATAGAAAGGGAAGGGTTCAAAATGGCAGGGTCAAATGGAAAAGGCAGGGGTCATTTGGCTTGTGACAAGGGTCCAAGTGGTATTAAGGGTTTAATAATAACAAGGACTAGTTTGTAATTTCTGAAAATCAAGGGACCAAAACTGCCAAATCTGCAAAGTTGTCAAAAGACCAAAACTGACAAGTTCCAATAGTACAAGGACTATTTATGACATTTTCAAATTTTCAAAGGACCATTTGTGACAAATTCAAAACTTGAAGGACCAATTTTATAATTTCTCAAAACTTTTGATATTTTTCACCAAAGGACTAATTTTGACAACTTATGATTTTAAAAGGACCTTTGGTGATTTTACTTTTGAAATTAAGTGCCTAGGGACTAAATTTGACAATTTTTGAAACTTGGGGGACTGAAACTGCCAATTATGCAAACTTTGCTCATTTTTCATCTGATTTTAAACATTTTGCATCTGAAACATATAAAATGCAATTTTGAGATATTTTAAGTATTTTGATGCATTTCTGAGCATTTTAAACGTTTTGCAGTTCAGATTGACCCAAAAATGATGAGTATTTACACACTCATCAATCCCCACACTAAACTATTGCTAGTCCCTAGCAATCTTTTGAGAAAACTTAATGGATTTGAATCTCTTTACCAAAAGCCATTACTTCGGGAGTAGCCAAATGTTTCAGTTCAAGTAAGAACCATGGTACACCGATAACCATGTGATTTTGAGCAAACCACCGCTTTCAACGGATTTGGTTTGTCTTTACCGAAGAAGCCGTTTGCTTCTAGCCAACTCTTAGATAAATTATCAATATTATCTTTGGTGAGCTGATTACCAATTATGGTTTTTCCACTGCCTTTACCACAAGCCATAAACTTGCGGGCTAGCCAACTCTTCACTTTTAAAGATATGGTGAAATTTGAATACCATACAATTATGGGCAAATTGCAAGCCGTCAACGGATTTGAGATATCTTTACCAAGAGCCGTTTGCTTCTGGATTAGCCAATCCTTTTGTTTATTAGACATGGCGGACTGATAACCAAATGAGTAAGTGCAAAACACTTACTCCAAAAAAAATTTTGGCCAAAAATGGGGGAATTGGGTGGTATAATTACATGATAAAATTCGTGAGAATTCCCCCCACACTTAGAAATGAATATTGCCCTCAATATTCAAAGTACCGGCTGTTATGCCGAAACAAAGAACGTAAAAGGGAAATACTACGGCCATTATTTAGAAAGATTTTTTTTTTTTTTTTTTTTTTTTTTTTTAGAAAACTTATATATATACAACATGTGGGGTAACTCCCCGACACTAGGGTGGTACACACGGGTGAAAACCCATGTTTAGCTACTGTTTTTGATTACCGAGTCGCTAGCTTGACTCGACCCCGAATTAATTGGTTCATGGGGAAGCAAGTGGAAGAGACAATCTCCATCGGACTTTCATTCAAGATGTTTGGACAACATTTGAAGCACTTGAAAGTTCCACACCGATGAGATATACATAGAACCGGCTCAAAAAATGATAAATGAAAATGCCGGGGTCAAAGATAGTGTCTTCATTCCCGAAGGAGTGAAGATGAAGAGAAATCACAAGATATTTGAGGAAAGGAAGAAAGATTTTGATAACAATCAAGATCCATTCTTCATCCTCAGATGTAGACATATCGGGAGGAAGGGTGAGGGTAGTATCATTAATAAGCAAACTCGTATGATAGAGTACACCTTCCTCCGAGCTAATATCATCCTCAAGATCAAAATAGAAATGATCATGTTCAGGAGGAGATATGTCATGAGAGAGTTCACCGGAGAACTCTTCATGAAGAGAATCATTCACATGAAGTGAAATTGTGAACTCTTGTTCCATTGTGGGCTCATCACTATCCTCGGTCTGAGTATCAAAGAGTGGATTCTCAGAATTTAGAGTGAATTCAGAGTCGCATTCAAATAGAGGATTGGTGAAAGTAGCTTTGAATTTTTCGGGAACAAAGTGATCAACATTCTCTATTGGACTGTTAGGGTGAGAAGTGAGTGAACGATCATTATCAAGGAGACTTTCAGTCTTTCCCAGATCGGCTTTGAAATCAAAGAGATCATCATCACTTTCCGATGAAAGTGGATTGATGTGAGCGAGTTCATCGGTGAACTCCTCAAGAAGATGATCAGCATCAGACTGTGGAAGTGATGCCTCAACATACTCGATGTTTCCATAGGAAGCACAATCGTCGCTAAGATCAGAGAAAGTTTCCAAATGATCTTTTGAACACTCAAGAGGGAAAGAAATCACACATATGATCAGAAATTCCTTGTGACTCTCTCGGGATTGGGACAAGGTTCTCAACACTAGACTTTATGAATTCGTCCGATTCCTTTTCAGGAACAGTGTCAAGATGCTCGTCCCCATGTTCAGAGAGTGAGTGGGAGCCTCAGGTGTGATAGCAGTTGTTTGAGATGGAATCTCAACTGCTGGGATATCAACTGACGAGGAAGTTGAGAAATATTATCTTTAAAAGGATAAAAACTCTCCTCGTCATCATCATATAGAGTTGCCTTAAGAAATTGGGAACGCCTTAGAGCTGCATGCTCTAGGACTAATAATTCTTCCCTAGATTGGCGGGCCTCTCGTTCTTCGGCTAGCAATTCTCCCATGGTCTTTTCACCACTCACTTGATTCTTAAAGTTACTCATCATATCCTCAAGTGTTTTCATTGCGGTTTCAAAATCTTGGGAGATTTCTTGAGACAACGGCTCAGGTGGAGTTTGAACCGTATAGTGCTGTGGAGGTTGGAAATTGTCAAACCTGTAAGAGTCATGATTGTTACAAGGAAATGGATTCCCTATTTGACAATCAGAGCTGAAATGGGGACCTCCACAGTACTCACAACATAAAACTGTTGAGTGCGGGTGGTGAATCATATGGATATTGGTTATAACCAAAGTTCTGAGCATCACTGGAAAACTGTTCATAGACAAACGTGTTTCCGGATTGACACTCAAATCCTTGGTGAGGACCTCCACAAAATTCACAACAGTTATGTTGATTATATGAAAATAAGTCGGGCTGTGGCGGGTAATTGGAAAAGTTTGAGGGGTCGTTAAATGAGTTCGGATTAGGATCATAATCAAATGAATTCCTCGAACCACAAAACAAACAACTCCCGTTATGAATATCATTACCACATTGTACACACGTACACCAACGACAGGGTGAACCAAAAGAGGCTCACCACAACCGACACAAGGAATAAACGATTTCATTTGAGAGTTATGAGAAGGAATCAGTTTATTCAAAGAATCAACAAAACCAACATGGTGATCTGAATGACTATCAAGTCTCGAAGAACATTTTGAAAAATCGGGAGGTGGGACAAGTGGTGTGCTCTGAGAGCTAGCAATTTCCACCACTTCCGTTATGGTCTCTGGTTCTGGTTCTTGAGAAACGCGAAGATTAGGCAAGTCATTCTTGCTAGTCATCGGTCTAAATTCTGCATGTTTGCTTTTAACCGTAAATCATGAAAGTTTAGGATCAATTCTAGACGGTTTAGGAGCAATTGAGGGTTTAGATCTTAGGATAACCGTAGGTTAGACGTATTTAGCACTGCCATTATCAGAGGGAAGTACCTGGTCCTTTGTCACCCCGGTTTCTCGTTCCATTTCCCTATGCAGAATTAATGGATCATCACGAACAACACGAATTCTTGACATTTGTGATAAAGCATCACGTTTTTCAACTTCGTCCCAGAATTCGTCGTAGTCGAGAGATTCCATGAGAAGAAGAAGTTAGAATCAAATGGATAGAGGGTAAAGGGATAAAGAATCAAAAAGGGTAAGAGGGTAAAGAGGAATATTTTTGGTATTTTTGAAAAACATGATGTAAAAACAAAGAATGAAAATCTTTTTGGGTTTTTGATTTTTATAAGAAAATATAAATACATATAGATGGTATGAACAAGGAGTGAATATTCAAATCACTAATCTACTAGACGGAAGATAATCAGCACAGCTCCCGGCGCCAAAAAATTTGATCCGCTCCGAACCGTCAAGTTTTCTCACACAAGCCGGCCACTTGTGAATGGCCGACCGTAAGAAACTTAAAACAGCTCAGAAGCAAATGAAATGAAGATCAGGGGAGTATAGTGTTTCCCCGGGTCGTTATGTCCCAGCGAGCTATGCGAAGAATCACCAAACGAATAGTGATCGAGAGATTTGAACGGAAAAGAGGATTGTGATTATTATAACTACAGAAATAGCCTATAATTACAAAGGCTTAAATGCAAATTAAAGAAAATTAAAAAGATAAAAAATATTAAATAAACGCTATCACTATTTGCAAAATGATGTTTTTGGTTTTATGTTTTTATGAAACTTAATTTAAAAACTACGCGACGTATAAATGAAAATATGAAACTGAAGCAGTATTAATCCTAAAAATATGAAAATGATATTTTTACAAACCTAATGATAAAAGAAAATTTTTAGAAAAAGAAAATTATTTTTATAACTATTTATCTAATTATTATTAATTAAAAACTATTTTTACTTATTAAATAATAACCTAAAATATAAGAAAATATGAAATAAAGCTAGAAAAATGAAATTATGACTAAGAAAAATCTAAAATAACAAAAGAGAATTTTAAAAACTATTTTTGTATTTTTCTGATTATTTTTGTATTTTTTATGAATTAAAAACTATTTGAAACTACTTAAATTACTTAAAAATACAAATTTAACTATGAAAAATCTGGAAAAATATTTTTTTGGATTTTTATATTTATCTTAACTTAATAAAAATGAAAAATTATTTTTTTGAAACTTTTCTTAATTAATAGTATTAAATGCTAATTAAAAAGACTTAAAAACTAATTTAAATAGGGAAAAATAGCAAACTGACTTGGAAAAATATGAAAAATTCAGGGAAAGTCTAAAATAATATTATGATTCTAGGAAAAATATAAAAACAGGTGCTTGTGTGCAAGAAAATGAGGCTGCAATACAATGTGCTTATAAATAAGCACTTAGGATAAGCTAGAAGCTACAACAAGCTACCAACTGATTACAGAAGTTGTAAATAGCTAAAAGTACCCAATTGCAACAATTAACAACTACTCTAAACCTCTAAAACACAAAATGCACATATTTGATGATTTGAGCAAAAGTACTAAAAACAGATTCTGGGGGCCTACTTGCAGCTTAAAGATAAGCTATCCAATAAGCTGAAACTTACAACCAAGAACTGGAACCTAAACTAGACCTGGGTGGCTACATATAAACCAAAAACTAGATCATGACAAGCTCTTATGAGCTCGTGCAAGAAACTGACAATCCCTGTGCAGACTCAGTATCAACTGAGTCAATGCACAGGGCATTTGTGCCCATTTTGAACAGCAATTTTAGAGGTTATAAAAATTTGACAAAATTATACAAAAATGATGATAAGAAAATAGACCTAATGACGTTTTAAAAATCCCAAGTTCCACTTGATTTGGCTCAGAAATGATTCAATGATAAATCATCTCAGTTGGGCACAAAACTGATTTTCATGTTTTTGACTTTTGAAGTAACAGTGAAATATTGACTTATTTGAACTTTGAATCCAATTTGTGGATTGATTGTGGTGTAATATGATGAAATAAAGCTACTACAATCTATCCCTATGTATTTTAAACACAAAATGAGCTTTTGATTATCCAAAATTCAAACAGTTAAGAGATAAGACAGATTAATGGATGATTTTGACTTTGGAGCTAATGTAGGTGCATATTATGACTGATATGAATACAAATGAGCTAAACAAGCTTAGCACAACAAGTCCAAGCCACTGAACAAGCCTAATTCACAGATTAAGCACCAAATCCAAACACTACTTTAACAATCTGATATGCAATGTAAACTAAGGTACTACTGAACTGGCTTGAGTTATTGATCAAACTGAGCTTAACTATCCTAAATACAACTAAATAAACACATTTGAACTATTTATAACCACATATACAAGTACAAACAAAAACTGCAAATTGACTTGAAAATTGAAAATGAGAAACTCACTCACCAATGTCCA
>OU343223.1:156103549-156143549 GCA_910596185.1 Chrysanthemum makinoi | reverse complement strand
TTTATTATTCCTATATAGATATGTATTTGACTTTGAGTCAAACATATCCTTTATTTCCCATTTATTCTTTAACCCAAAAGGATCTTACTTCTTCTTCTACTTGATTTATTAAAAGGCTGGTTAGTTCACTTGTTCCAGTTATCAATTCTAGTTTGGTGCTATTATCGGTTTTCTGTAAGTATTTTTTTGTCCAATGTATTTGAAGCAATAAATTTAATAGATTAATTTGTATAAGACCAGGATTGTGCTTATTATGTTATGTATATTTGTTTTGTTATTGAATTAGGATAGGATTATTTTTCTCTTTGTCTATATAAACAATGTTTTATGTTCTGTTTTTTACTTTTCTTTGATCGGGTGCTATTTTTGGTGTTTTGGTTTACATGGAGTTTGTTTGTGAGTATAACTTTGTCAAAGAATATGCAGGGGGTTTGGTAATATAACATGTCTTTGTTTGTTGTAGTTTTAATTTTTTTTTCTATTATTTTTTTTTTCTGCTTTTTGATGTGTTTCGGTTACTTTGTCGTAGGTTGTTCCTATGGAGTTTATGTACTTTGCTACTGGTGGTGATGTTAAGAAGATAACTCTCGTCACTAAAGATGTTGTTTATAAAGTTTGTGTTAGATGTTTAAACTCTAGCTCTTGTTTAATCTTTGGCAAAAGTTGGGATTTATACAAAGTTTCAAAAGGTGTTATCGATGGCTGGAATATACACTTTAGATCCGTATGTAATAAGTATTTGCGAGTTACGGGTTATAATTTGGAAGGAATGACTATGTGTGATAATTTTCGCGGTCGTGCTCACTCGTGCTTAACTGTCGCGTCCTCATATAGCAAGAGTGTTCAGTTTTTTTTTTCGTGCACGCATTGTATTTTTTTTATTATACTTGTTTTTACGTTTGTGTTTCAGATTTTTGCAAAGGATTTTTTCAAGCATTTGAATAGGGAGTTTGTCGTCCGATTAGTGTTGTTACTTGCCATGGCAGCTATCATGTTGATGGGCATGTTATTAGCGGTAAGGTGTACGGGTTTGATGGAAAGGCTTGGGAGTTATTATTCTCGAATGAGAATATCATGGTAGGTCAAAAGATGGTTCTTTGTTACCTTGGTGATTATAAGTACCGCTTGATTGTTTTTTTATCACAATGGCGTTGAAGTTCATCCATTTAATGATGTTTTTGAGGATGATCGTTATGACAGAGTTGTCGATCTTTCTGCTCGCCAGATGGTTCTAGTTGAAGATTAACGCAATATTTGGAAATATTGAAAGTTATTAGTGTTTTTTTTGTCTTAGTTTTTTTCCTTTTGTTTTAGGATTGGTTTTTGTTACTTGTTTTATTAATGGAAGGTTCTTTTTAAAAATATTTGTGTATGTTTGTTTTATCCCGGTTTCATTAGTTTTGGTTGTTGATCTTATGTTATATTGTTTTTAGCAATGTGTTTAAACTTTTTATTCTGAAAAATAGATGATTGCTGAGTTGACTTTGAAAGTCAAAGTTTGCTATTAGTTTGTAGTGTTGGTTTAAGGAGTATAAGATGATGTAAAGTAGGATGAGTTAGTGCAATTAGTTATGGATGATTGATTATGTATCTTTGATTTTATAGGAAGAGATAATTATTGCCTTAAGCCTTATTAATGATAAGTTTTAGGTGTTTCTAAAAAGAGTGTTTCGGATAGGCCATTTTGATAGGCAATACCAAACATCCTTAGAGTGTGCCGAAAATGATGTAACTGGTGTTGTTATTACTATATGAAGAATATAAGCATGTGACAGAGAAAGTGTCATTGAAAAAGTGCTGAAATATGATTGTAGTTTATATATCAATTTTGCCTAATCATTAGCGTATCTTTTAGTTCTTTGAATGTTACAATGGTTATCTGATAAGACTAACGTATGTGTGTTTGTTGATTGATGTTACAAAACAGGTGGTTAGTGTTCACAATAGATGGGTAGTATACAGGGGAGGTAGCTTAGATTTGAAAGACATAATCTTTAGTGCAAAACAGTCTTCGTTGATCCAATTCAAGACATCACTTGATGTGTTCTTGGGGTGCAACAAAAAAGAAAGTGTTTGTGACTACAAAGTCAAAGGCAGCTGGTTTGACCGATCTTGCACCATTTATGCCGGTGAGACCAACCACATTGTTGCTCAAGTAATCATTATTACCGATCTCAAATTTGATTTTCTACAATAAGCATTCAAATCCACTTTGGTGATTTTCGAGTATCAACACGTTTAATTTTTAGCTAAGTTTATATAAATTTACCTGTTGGAACAAAAATAAATAAATAAATAAATAAATAAATAAAAAATAAAATAAAATAAAATAAAACTATATTGACCTGTTCGGGATTATGTACTAAGAATAACATATGGTTTACTGATGGTAAAATGCAGATGCACAAGAAGCACACTGTTCAAAGCATTGCACTTGGAAAAGACACATTTGCTGTGACGGTGTATCCCAATGTCGACTATGCTTTCATTGTTGCCCTTGTCGTGATCCTCCATGAAATCAACGAAGAGAAAAATGATGTGGAGTAAATCTGCTCAATAACATAGATTATCAAGTATGTTCTTGTATTATATGATAAATCTTTAAGTTTGTAACATAACACGAATGGTGATATCTTGTTTTGTAAGCCATATGGTGATATAGTGCTTATCGAACAACTTCTATGATGTCTCGATGCGTGTTTATATTAAATTATTTATAACTAACCAATATATCATTCTTAACTTACATGATGGTTGCAAAACTGATCCTGATTGTGTCGTGTCAAGAGGTCTTTGTCAGAATCACTTTTGGTGGGGGGGGGGGGGGTGATGACCCGCAAAGACTACATTTGGCAATGGGTTTGATAAAGGGGATTGCTTTAGGTTCAGGTGGTGATGGTGGCAGCGGTCGTGGTGGTGGCGGTATTGACTGTGGTGGGGGCGGTGGTTGTTGTCGTGGTGGTGGTGGTGGTCGTGGTGTTGGTGGTGAAAGTTGTCGCAATGGTTATGGGGGAGGGCTATCTGGTGGATGAACGGGTGTAGAAACAGTAGGAAACACCGGAGGATGCTTATGTGCATTCCTTTTCTTGTGATTATCTGGCGGCTTTGCGGTGTGACTCTTCTGAGGTGCAGGAGTTAGGACGGGTGGGGGTGCAATAGATTGTTTCGATCTACCTTTTTCATTAGGTGAAGGTGTTTTTGCAGGAGGCAGTTGTTTTTCTTATGTTGTAGTGAAATTTTGACCAATTTACTTTCCTGTCATTTAAATATGTTTCAGTAGTTAATTAAGTTGTAGTTTTAGTTAAAATTGTAATCTCTCTTTCATTAATGAAATTTTGTTTTTTCAATCTTAATTCCTTTCAATTTGATATCAATCCGTTCTGTGTCTTAAGAGATTTTAATTCCTGTTTTAAATAGTTCACATAAGCTTCTGTAAGCCTATTTGAGCTTATTGTTGATTAAGCTGTTCTTAATGTCAGTTTTCTAAAAAAGTCAATATTAGTCAAAGTAAAAAGTCAAATGGGTTTTAGCTTGATTTCTGATTTTGAGTAGTTAAATAGTTTAGTTTAATGTTAATTCTTTCATTGTAAATCATTTTCAATCTAAGTTCCGTCTAGTTTTAAAGGTTTTTTTGCAATTTGTTCATGTAAAGTGGTGTTTGAATTATACTTGTTTTTGGAGTTTTGGTTTAATTTTCAAGTTGAATTTGATGCAAGTAAGATTAGAAACCTGTTTTAATGTTATCTCAACCATAGTTTTAGTTTTCAAATCAGTTAATGTGTTTTTAGCTTCATTTCCGAATCTGTCAAACAGTCATCAAAGTGTTAATTTTCATTTTTGTCAAGCAATTTTTGTCAATTTCTAGTTATAAAAATTTGTAAAAATTAAAAATAGCATTTTCAATAGCTGGTCTAACTTTTCCCAAAAGGAAAAAATTCAAAAAAATATTTTACCTGGGCTGCTAGGGGCTTGAAGTTGGTTGTTTGGTTTGAACTTGTTCTGTGTTCTGTTTATAGAGCTTATTTGCTAGCTTAAAAGTTAGCTCAAATCAGCCCCATAGCTGCTGTTGCAACAACATACTATTGGTACATTTTGTGTTTTTTTTGTGTTATGAGATGGAGATGAACAGACTCCCACTGAGTTGGTAGGTGTTTTACGTGAAGATATTACTTGAATTTTACAGACCAATATCTGAACTCCAACTAAGATTTACTGGCATTTGTTGTGTAGCAGAATTATGGGATCGAAACTCGCCATATCTGATGGCTGATTATTTAATAAGTTCAGACCTCTACAGAGTTTTAAAGATTCCCTGAAACATGTATGTTATACAATCTTTTTCCAGCTTGTGCTGTTTAATAGATGGTGTATTTCATGTAATGTGTTTTTAAAGAGCAAGCAATGCAAATGTGCTTTATATATGTCATTTCTTGAATGCTTCCATGAGGTTAAATATAGTAGAATGAAATAGCACGGTTTACTTTTTACATAGTTTCTACTGATTTAACTTTGATTTTATGATATGACTTAGGATCATATACTGCCTAATGTGTACACTACATCTGAATTCCGAACAATCTATGTTTAAAATTAGTTGATTATTGCTTATAGACATCCATTAAAATGAACTCAAACCATGTAAATTTGTCAATAATTTATTACTTCAACTCCTTGAAGTTAAAATCATAGATGAATGTGGGTTAATGCTTATAAATATCCACTAAAATCTACTCAGACCATGTAAAGGACAACTATTTGTGTAAAGAAATAATTTCAACACTATTTATATTATGTTAGCGAATTAATTTTTATGGCACCAAACTGAGTATAGAATCATAAACCACCCTGCACAACAGCACAACAATAAGCATTACAACATGGAATTGAGTCTAAATGACATGTGTTTTCAAATATTAAGAAGGAAATGTATCGAATTTTATCTCAATTCTACCCCGTGGATGGTCTTGTTTCCGGAGATCATCGAGCATTGAGAAGTATGAATACAAACATACATCCGTAATCCGTTAAGTACTTAAGTCCCTAACGAAAGTTAAACTCCACTTGATGGTATCCCATGTTTCGTCCTGATAACCACATTTCATTAGACTTTTTATAAACTAAACTGAACAATTAGAAAGAAAAAAAAACACAGCTCAAAATATTTTTTAGTGGTGGCAATTTCAATCTGCTAAAGGGTCGATGTGGTGTCTTTATTGCATTTAACGGGTCAAATGAGTTAAAAGTTTCCCAAAGTGTATACAAAGTTTCAAACTACATAATAAGTAAAAACTCATATATCGTATGCAAGTTCTATCATCTCTAAACAGGCTTGTATAACTAACAACAAAGAAACATATATGCTGAAATAACGCTACTAACCTGAACTTATGGGTTATTAAGGTCCTTTTGGTCATTTTTATTGTATACATAAAAAGTGTGTCAAAATCTTAAAACGGTCCATTAGTCAGTTTTAATAGATAACTTTTATGGTCTTAATCTAATCCAAAATCCAAAAAAATTAGATTTGTTAAGAGTCTAGTGTCCAAATATCATGTGTTTTTAAGTTTTATTCATTTCGATAAGCTTAAGCTAGTTCAAAAAGTGTTCTCAAAACTGTCACTCGGTCCCTTTTGTCTCTGAACCCAGAAAAAGGTCTTACATGTTGTCCTTATCAGATTTTTAAAAACCTCCTAAAAGCTCCTACTCTTTGAATTTTGGGATTTTCTACTCTTTAGCTATTGTTCATGATCTGTTTTAGTTTTTTATGGATTGATGATCTTATTTGCTAGCTAAAAAATTAGCTCAAATCAGCCGCATAGCTGCTGTTGCAACAACAGACTCTTGGTACATTTTGTGTTTAAGTTATTGAATGATGAATATTGAAGAGTTGCTTATAGACATCCATTAAAATGCACTCAAACCATGTACATTTGTCAATAATTTATTACTTCAACTCCTTGAAGTTAAAATCATAGATGTATGTGGGTTAATGCTTATAAACATCCATTAAAATCTACTCAGACCATGTAAAGGACAACTATTTGTGTAAATAAATAATTTCAACACTATTTATATTATGTTAGCGAGTTAATTTTTATGGACCAAACTGACTATAGAATCATAAACCACCCTACACAACAACACAACAATAAGCATTACAACATTGAATTGAGTCTAAATGACCTGTGTTTTCAAATATTAAGAAGGAAATGTATCGAATTTTATCTCAATTATACCCCGTGGATGGTCTTGTTTCCGGAGATCATCGAGCATTGAGAAGTATGAATACAAACATACATCCGTAATCTGTTAAGTACTTAAGTCCCTAACGAAAGTTATGAATACAAACATACATCCGTAATCTGTTAAGTATTTAAGTCCCTAACGAAAGTTAAACTCCACTTGATGGTATCCCATGTTCCGTCCTGATAACCACATTTCATTAGATTTTTTATAAACTAAACTGAACAATTAGAAAGAAAAAAAACACAGCTCAAAATATTTTTTAGTTGTGGCAATTTCAATCTGCTAAAGGGTCGATGTGGTGTCTTTATTGTATTTAACGGGTTAAATGAGTTAAAAGTTACCCAAAGTGTATTCAAAGTTTCAAACTACATAATAAGTCAAAACTCATATATAGTTTTACATCAATATTATAAATTGTCGTTGTCTAGTGAGTTACTTTTATCATTAATAATTATAAGAGTCAATACATTTTGACCCATACTAAAAAATGACACGTTACCTTACCACTTCTGTCATTTTGACACATCTACAACATTATCTAATATACTTACAATTAAACAATGGAAACTTATCAATAAATCCTTCACCAACAGCTTTAACAGTGCCGCAAACATGACAGTAAGCATACTCCATGAACTTATAGCTTTAAAATCAAAAAGACTAATTGTAGTACAGCATTAAAACCAAAAAGATTAGTATATCAGTGGTGACACGATAGTCATAATCGCTCAAAATGGCGAGCTACTTTCACACTTTTACTACCAGATTCTTTCAAGATTACTCAAACCACCAATATAACTTTCAATTCCTAGAACTTTTGGCCATCGGCAAAAACATTTATTGGATATTGTTTTTAACCAATCATAACTCCATAGTATAAAATCCAAAATTTCAAACTATTTACAGTAGTTTTTAAGCTTTTGACACTGTTACACATAATAACCAACCTTTCTAAAAGTTAATTGATGTAAACTCTTTGTAAAACTTCCTTGTAGACCACGTTAGTCGTCATGTTTGTTGGTTTTCCTTCTTCATCGCAAATTAGGACCTTTAATCCCTTTTTGGTGGTTACTCTTGATATCGCCATATATAACTTTCCATGTGTAAATACGGGCTTGCGTAGGTATAAGCCTACCTCCTCTAAAGATTGTCCTTGGCTTTTGTTGATTGTCATCGCAAAGCATACCATGACCGGGAATTGCCTTCTATTGAATTTAAACGGTACTCGTTTATCAGATGGCATCAGTTGCAATGTGCGTATATAAGTATACTTCCCAACATGTGTGCTTGAGATTATTTTTCCTTCAATAACATGGTCTTCTAAACTTGTGACGCATAGTCTAGTCCTGTTACATAATCCGTTCTGCTGATCTATGTTTCTTAAAAGCATAACCGGGACTCCTTTTTCACTTTTAGACAGTGGTTTGGTAGCCGGATATTTTGAAAGCGTTAAAAGCTCGGGAGCGTATATTGATTCATTCATTGAACCGGTTATTTCTGTTTCACAAACTGTATCTGAGCTTAGATATACTTTTTCATCTCCACCTATTTTCGACAACATGTGGTCGTTTATCAAATCAACCTCCTCGTTTGTGGGCACCAGTATCGCTTTATTTTCAAAGTATCCGTCTTTTCCAATATCTTGATGAATTGTCGGATATATTGCCTCTATCATAGCTTCGAGAGTGTCTCCGTCAGTTTTTATTAACACGTCGTGCAGGAATTTAATTTGCGCCTCTCCATCGTTATCCGCCCTAATTCTCCTTCTCCTATTTTTAACATCCGTCGGCAAATTCTTTGATCTCTTTGTTATCTTGTTCGCTATTAGTTGACTTTAAACGCATGTTAGTTGTCAACCTCAAAACCGTACAATGTTCCCAAATATATGAATGGTTGAGTGAGGCATCCACAATTTCTTCTCTGGTTCCTTTTTGGATAACAGGTAGAACTTGGCGAAAATCTCCACCGAATAAAATTGTTTTCCCTCCGAAAGGTTTTTACGAAGTGGTGTTCATAACATCTCGTAACGTTCTATCTAGAGCCTCATATGCATGTTTATGGGTCATCTGAGACTTCATCCCAAATTATTAACTTTGTTCGTCTTAGCAAATCTGCTAGATGGTCGTCAGAGATATTGCGAAGGATTGTTCAGTAAGATTGATTGGTATTCTAAATCTTGAATGCGCGTTCTTCCTCTCGAAGTAGCGGCTGCAATTCATTTGGATGCCACGTTGATTACTATTTCTCCTTTGGATCTAATTGCCGAAGACAATGTTTTCCACACAAAGTTTTGCACTGTTCCTCCGTAACCGTATAGGAAAAACGCCTCCTGGCCCGTGTTTATTGCTCCCATGATAGTGTTATAGACACCTCTTTGTTCATCAGTCATCTTTGAGTACAGAGATGCGTGTTCTTGTTCCATTTCTTTTTTCTTGAAACTAAGTTCTTCCTGTATCAATGGGTTTGACCAATCTTTTTTGTTGCGGTAATCTGGTACTGGCATGTGTGGAATGTCTTTTAGGTTCTTTCCTCTTGACCTCAACAACTGGTCTATTTTAACCAAAGCTATGTTCAATATTTCGTCGCGATCAAGGACGAGACCTATTTGTTAAAAGTTGGTTAGTATTTATGTTTACCAAATAGAAAATTTTAAATATGAATATGCTTACTTGGCATGTTTAGCTCTCTTCTTCGCATGCTTTCTATATCTTCTGATAGTATGTCACATGTTTGTTCCCAAACATGGGCTGGATCTGAAAAAGCATTCTCTGTAATAAGCTTAACAAAGCGGGTTCCTGCAATAATCTCCGATTGCATATTTGTGCGTCTCTTTTATTGATTCAATGTACTCTCGTGGTCGTCGAGTAAGACCATAGCGTAACATGTTTCTTTGAATGTTTCGTATTCCTTTTTGTTATGTGTTTTGATGTCTTCGTAGCTTTTGGGTCCTTTTTTTGTTTAGCAATATTCGAAGGAAGAATGCTTCGCCTATTGCTTGAGGTACATAGTTTATCGTCAAAGCGGAACCTTTTCTTCTTGTCCATTTTCTTGTTTGTTTATTCCAAACAAATTTTTTCGAACTCTATGTATGTTAACTTTTAGCGCCAGTTTGTTTGTTTTATTCCGCTCCATCCATTGCAAGAATTGAGAATGTTTAACTGTTGGTTTTAACGAGCGTCTTCTACATTGTCGTCATCTTCAAACACAATCGGTTGTTGATCAGGTAGGTGAAATGATAATCTTTCAACATGAGGGTACTGATAGTGTATAGGAAACTTGTATAGTCTCCAAGCTGCTTCACATGCGGATATATAACGACAATCATAATATTCTTTAATTTCGTCTCTGATGTTTTTTTTGGTGTCATTGTTGTTTTCCTTTTCAGAAGCTTGTATTGTTGTGTTGTCATTGCTCTTTTCCTTTTCAAAAGCTACTGTAACTCTATCTTGGCCTTTGTGTATGTATTTGAACAGATACTTTATTGCTTTTTCTTGGTTGCACCATTCGACATTAATGTGAGCACGGAATTTCATCATCGCAAGGGATTATCGGAACAACATATCTGTTGAATAACAATAATGGAACATTGTAAGCTTATATTTTTGTTAATGTGTGATTGAATGTTGCTCATGATTCGTTTTACCTGTTATCTAGGTGGATTCGTTTTCACCACCGTTCGTTTGTTGTCCGGTCTCTTGTAAATAGCATACCGTCAGTCATTTATATAAGTTTTTACTTGTAATCTTTCGAATCTTTTGAGCATACCTTTTTCTTCATGCAAGATGAGCTCATGTTATGAGGGCCGCACGGGCCGTGCATCATTTTCTCGACACCGCTTATATAATTCGGATCTTTTTCTTCATCGGTATCTCGGTGATATCAAACGGTCTATGTCTTGTGGATTTGGTATTTTTGATTCTTTAGCAAAGAACACGCATATATGTGCGTGTGGGAGGCCACTTTTCTGGAATTCGATCATGTACACCACTGTGTTTTCAGAGTTGTAATTAGTTGGAAATGTAAATTGAAGTGGGTTATTTAAATTTTGTGTACCTGCACTAACGACTCCAAGTATATGCTTTTCCCGTAAACACGTTATAAGCTTATAAAGTTTTTGTTTGATACTCTTGATAACACATCTGGCCTGTCCTCAGCACTCACATTATGTTTTTGGACAAATCTGTTTATTTCTGGCCATTTCGGGTTGCACGTAAAGGTAATGAAGAGATCCGGATATCCAAATGCTTTGCAAAGAGCCATCGCATCTAGGTAATTTTGCATCTTATATCTCGTTCCACCTGTGTATGTAGAAGGAAGAACTATCGATTACCGTCTTTGGCGCATCCGAGTTTCAGCGGTTGAATATTGATTAAGGTTAGCGATAGGCTATCCTTAACTTTTAGTTCTTCGATGGAAACTGCCTCATTCTCTACCATCGTGTATCGTCCCACGATGAATTGCGATAGAGCCTTCCGACATTAGTATCAATGATGTTTCGTCATCTCTTTGTTGCATTCTGTATGCAAATCATTCCCTCATTGATAGCCTCCATCTTTCGTTTTCCGTTTCTATTACCTTTCCTTTCAGGAATATCTTATCTCGATACCCGTCTTCAGGATATGGAAATAGCAAAGGATATTGTAACGAAAGATATTGGGGATGAAGTTCATTTATACGTTTCTTTTGACCTGACGTGCCTTCGACAATGATATCTCGTTTATTTCCTGTATCGTCCAAATCTCCAATTATAATCGCTGCGACCTCGTCGGCTGTTGGAAGATTGTACTGTCTTCCGTCTCTTTCACGTTTCTCGATTAATCGTAGCTTAACATTGCAGTAGTTGTTACCTTCAATTCTATCTCCGACCATTCTAAATTTTTGGACTAAAGGATTGTTATCCTCTAGGATTTTTAATTTTTGTGCTATAAGAAGGTCATGCTTTTCTACTTTTGTTGTTGGTTTGTCGCTTGAGGAGTGGCAAAAACAAATGTTAGATTCAGTTTGAAATATAAGAATCATATATTATATATGTATGTGTTGGTAACCTTAATGTAATTCGTTTTGCCTGTCGAATATATATAGCTGTGAGAATTTTGGAATATCATTGTCTTTCGGGCCCAAGCTTCCCATTAAATGGTTATCCTGCCCATGCATTCTGTAAATCCATGGGCCATGTCCATTATTCACTTTCTTGTCTATCTTTCCGCCCATTGATGTGAAACTATACATCATGTTAAATTTACGAATGTCATGGAAAAACCGTTTGCTAATCTGATCATTTGATGTATAGAGTTCTAGCAATTCCTTTGGAGGGTTCGAAATCTTTGGTATCTCAACATCGCCCTTTTGCACACATTGTGAATGAATCTTCTTCTGTTATGCCCTTTTGTTAGGACCTAAGATATATCAACCTTATCACAAATACCCATTTAATGCACAAACAATATGCGTAGAATAGAAGAAAGGAAAAGATGAAGAACTTGGTGACTTGAATGATAGATCGTGTATGTATTTAGAGAGATAAAGGAAAGAAGATGAAAACAATAAGTTGTTATATTGCTTCAAAGGAAAACACACACACACACACTCAAGCACACCCCTCAAATGACATACTTGAGGGGTATTTATAGTAAGCGAGATGATGCCCTAAGGCTTGGCCATGGGCCTTGTATGGGCTTCGTATGGATTGGATTGGACATGGATTGATATAAGGCTAGCTTAACTAAACTAATACCCATTTAGCTTAGTCCAATCCACGAGCCCGTTGACTATTCTATCACGATATCTAACACACGTTACAAAGTTCCTAAACGTGAATGACCATCACTTCTAATAAAACTATTAAGGCTAACAATCTCCCCCTAAGGGGTGGTCATTCAAATGATGCTCCACTTGATTAGGTCTTTACTTTTCTTGAGCTCGAACTTTGTGTGTAGATATAGAATAGTCTTGATTCTTTGTTCCTTCATGCTTTGTGATCGATTAATGTGGTTGTCTGCCGTTGTCAACTTCGTTGGTTAGGTGTCTCCGTCTTTCCCACCATGCTCACACTTCTATTTGTCTTTTGGTTACCAATGATGTAGTTCGAGTCTTTAGATTTATTGATGAAGAATCATCTTTAACTTTGTGTAGCCTTTGATTATGATGAGAACTTTCATGTGTTTTTGGTATGAGCATGTGGCGATGCGCACGATCCATCCGCTCCGAGCTTCCATAAAGAGAACATAAAAGCGAGGTTAGTAATAAGCGATTCGGACTTATAGGTTTGAATTTCGGGGTGTTAACGACGCCAGTGTGAAAACACATCTCTAATTCTCACAAAGGCCGTTCACGAGCTGAGTCCCACAAGTGAGATAGCGATATACGAAGTACACCTACAATTCGGATGAGTCTCTGAGGTACACGAAGCATCACCCATTGTAGACCGTTTGAGACACACTAAAGCGTAATCCATGAAGAATTACCGAAGTGACACTTATGCGAGCTGCTGATGTTGACCACGGAAGGAGTTTCCATTCAATCAGCGAAGATCACATATGTGAAACTTCTTATAAATGTTACGGCAAATTGCTAAGATCTACGTAGGACTCTATAATATATCACTTGTGTCCTTATTGATGAACAACAAGCGATGTCATGTCATGTGTTCCTATGAGATCTTTTGATGAATCTCGTGGCTCTAGACTCAATTAGTGCATTTTGGTTTTCTAGAGCGGAGACTAGGGAGAGGGTCTCCTTCTTCAATATCAACAATCTCTAAGAAAGCCGATAGATTATGCGGGGTTCAGTGAGAATGAAACAAATCCTTTTAAGAGGAATTGAGTGGCTAGAAGGTTAGGTGCGGATCGTCCTTGGGTCCATGGCGTCTTTCTCTTCAATACCAGTGTCATCTAGTGACAACCAGTAGCATATGTATTGAACCGGTTTTACGCCCTAAGGTTGATTATGGATGGCTATATCTTTTCACCCTTTTTCATTACTTTTCTTTTTAATTCTTCAACCCCTTCTTTCTCCTTTCTCACATTACTCCTTTTTTCAATCATACATGAGGACTTCTAATACTAACTATGGGTAATGTCCTTGGGTAGATCCCTCCGGATCTGGCGGATCATAGGACGAATTTCCTATCCTTAGTCACCTTATAACTCCATGATTGTCCTATTGTTGCCATAAAACCATTTTCTTGAAAATCTCTCAAAGTGTTTATGATAGAAAACATGTTTGAAACACTCTAAGAGTTTTATATTTTCATAAACACTCCCCCTTCACATGTGCTTATAAGTTTTGACAAATCGCACATAGAGGGTAGAGTTCGCACTTTTAATTGATCGGCTCATGATAGACAATTCCCGAGACCGATTCGTTGCCTAGTTAAAGAGTTCCATTGTCGGTTTTTAGGTGACAACTAGCTCTAATAACTAACTTGAAGTTGTAAACACTCCTTGAAAAGGAGTTTAGACCCATGTAAGTTCATATCTATCACAAGTTTCGAGATGGTACATATCTTGACTTAGATTCCGTCAATTCATTGGTTTCGTCGAATTAGAGCTCATTTGAGATTCAAACACCGATCATAAAACAATTTTGATCACCTTTTAATCACGTTTCTCCCCCTCAAAAATAGCATATCCATGATGTTTTTGAAACAAAATGATTAAAAGATATATTTTTCGGAAAGCATTTGGAGAAGCTGATTTAGCATGAATTTTGGAACAACTTTGGTTTAATACTCATAACGAAAGCATATTTTAATACAAAAATTTAGAATCAATTAAGGGTTTAGAGGGAGTTATCTTGGTACCAAATGTGAGAGATTTTTTAAAAAAATCTTTTTGAAAAATTCGAATCAATGGTATAAGATGAAAAGAAGATTTTGAAAATCTTTTGAAGATAAAATTATCTTCATTTGTTTTAGGATAAGTGCTCGATATTTATGAAAAGCGATTTTGCGTAGCACTTTCCTTTCTTTAAAGATCGGGTTGCAATCTGAAATACTTACAAGCCATTATGTTTTAAGGAATAGTGCTTGAAAAATATTTAAAAACCTTTGATTTTGATAAGCACTTTCCTTTCTTTGAAGCGGGTCTGACTGATGTGTCGAGAAGCCATTATGTTGAAGTCCGGGTTTGCGTCTTGAAATATCTGAAAGCCATTATTTTGAAGAAATTTTAAGAAACGACATGTTTTAGAAAACATTTAAAGAACTCTCGCTCAAGCATCTATACATGCCCGTATCATTGTTGAATGACATTTCTAGAAGCGTCTGAGATATCGATTATACGAAAGACATGTCGTGAGAAGAATATTTTTGGATTTTTGATTTTATATTGTTTTGTATTTTTGAAAAATTTTATATTTTTATATTTTGCTTTTGTTGGTTTTCAAATTTTGTATTTTGTTTTTCAAAAATATTTCTGAAGAAGATTTTAAGAAGAGAAAAAGTTGGGACAAGTAAAAGTGGAGTTAAGAGTGGAATAAGAAAAGGATTTCCACATGCAATGTTGGCATAAAGTTCTTCTTTACCACATGGGGTGTATGAACCTTCAACACTTTTACAAGTACACCCATCCAGAAGGAATCACAAATATTGTGTTAGAAGTATATGTTTCCTCACGGTGAGGGTGATCACTATCAACGGTTGTAGTGGATCTGACTTCCTTAACATGATGAGTTTCACTATTATACGTGTTGGTGCAAGTATCAAAAATCTTTCTGTGGAATCCATCTAAGACCTACTTTGTTGAAAACTTTGCTCGTGGGAATCCACCTAAGGTAAGATCTAGGAGTTGTTTCTTATCAGATCGTGAAGACTCATTTTAGAAAAACTACGTCCTAAAGAGATCCACCTATTAGGTTTCTTTTTGTTTGACATATTATCAACGGGCTTGTTTCTATTTGGTGTCTTAGTGGATTGTGCCTTGGCACGAGAATTATCTTTCTTGAGATATTGTGAGACACATGCATCATGATTAGGCGAAAAGATACATTTTTACATGTAGTACGAGACAAATTCAATGTTCTTGTTTAAAAGCAGCAGCTTTAACTTTGTCACTACATCTTTTGAAATTGATTCTTGTTTGAGAAAGACTTAGAATTCCTAGTGTTGTTTTCTAAGGGCATAGCATTTTCTTTTGCTTAACTACTCTTAGATGCAAGCCAATCCCTAGTCTTATGTAGAGTGTTCCTAGGTAATGGGTTACTACTACTAGCAGTGCCTTGAAATCTTGTAGAATTCATCACCCTAGATGTTGCACCTAAATTCCGTCTTTTCGAGAGTCTTGCCTTTTCCTAGCTTCTTCTAGATAGTGATTGTTGACCATGTCGTTAGAACCGGCCATTCTTTAACTGGATTTTTGGTCACATTCCGTGTACTATTCCTAGAAATGCAAGGTGTAATCACTTTTGGTTTTTCAATAACCGCTTTTTCTTTTCAAAACTTTTAAAATTCTCTTTATAAAGGGAGTGTGGAGTGGTATTTTTGACAAATCATTTTCTCATTGACTATTGGAGGAGGCGAGAAATAGACATTTTGGTTTGAAAACCGGTTTGGGAACATTTGTTTCTCCCCAGAGTCAATGGTTTTGCAAACTTAGTATCCACAGACCTTTCCTTTGACTTTCCAAGCTGAGCTCTCAAAATATCATTTTGCTCTTTCATGTCCCTTGTAGCACGCTCATACGACAGTTTGTCATACTTGCATTCCTCGGTTTTTTGATCAAGTTGTTTAAAATAGGACCGCGTTTTTCTTTCAAGTTTTTCAAGAGCTTTTTCATATTTTGAAACAATTGCGGAGGTCTCGGACTGGAGTCTTTCATGATCTTCAACAGAATATGTTTGTAAAATAATGGACATGATATCGGTAGTCATAACATCTTGAAGAGAATCATTGAGTTTTCCAAAACTTTGATGTGTTTAATACTTTTAGCTTGCTACCAGGGATTTATGGTCCTTGACAAAGTCACTCGTTTCTTTTAAAAGTGCTTGTTCAACATGAATTACCCTACATATGGCGGTTTGGAGGGGCAATTTGGGTTTTAAAAACTCTTTTGTTTGATCATCATGATGAGTAAACGGATGTCGGTTAATATTGGTTTTAGACTTGACAGTCTCTTGAAGATACCCAATTCTAGTTTTCACGTCATCTAAAATGCTTCTAGTATCACTTGTGTTAAAAGGATTGTTTGAAGACATTTGTTCGATTTTCGAAAGAGATTTGGAAACTAAAAGCTGGTTTTAAATGGTTTTGGTGTTGACACTGTTTGAAACACTTGGTGTGGTGGAAAACGTTGATTGTTTTTTTGATTAACAAAAGTAATTCCATTAATTTTGTTCCATTTGTTATAATCAATCGGTTTAAGATCTGGATTCTTTTGTTTCATTTTGATCTACTCTCCTCAGATAGTTCCAGCGTTTCAAGAGAATCACGAACAATTATGGGTTCATGCAAAGGTTTTCCATTGTTCAACACATTCGAGATTTCGAGAGCTTTCTTGAGGAAACGGGGAGGTGAGTTACCAAGACCATATTTGTAGTATGAAAAATCGGAGTTACTTGATTAGAAAGCATCTTGATTGTCTTAGCGGAATGACCCGTTGTAAGAAGTAAATTATCCAATTTCTTGATTTTTTCCGTTTTATCGAGAATTTCATCAAGAAGAAAATCTTCTCGTTTTGCAAAATCAGCAATCAACTGTTTCTTCTCTTTTCAAGATCGAGAAAACGGTGCTTTTGTTTAGAAAGTTGGTCATTTAGATCTGAAATTTCCTTGTTTAAAGATTTGATTTTCAAATTCAGATTCACATCAAGTGTGTCATACTTGAGTTGCAAATCTTTTTCTCTAACAGTCATCGATAACCAATTTCTATCTCTGAAATTTTGTTTGTATGAAATTCATAGGCTCTGGCGTGCTCCTTGTAACTCTCAAGCTCGGCGGTCAATTTAGCATTCGGCCTTAACCCGCGATTGACCGTTTAACTTTGAACTTCAATGCCACATTGATTGATTAATGATTCAACATAAGCACGTGTTTCCTCATCGGTCTCAGTATTTTGTGCCACACGCGCCTCACTAGGATCCACATATGTTGTTTCGAGTTCATTATTGCTACAACTTCGGATTGTCGGGTATGTATCATAAGTGGGTGCTTTGTCATGAAATTACATTTGTCATGAGTAAACACATCAAATATGACATTGTTATAACATGGATCAATGATTGGTACCTTAGATACTGCATTTGCGTCATAGGCGAGGAGGTCGCGTCGGTCGGTCATCGTACTTAGTCTCGAAGATTTGCCATTAAGGCGCGATTAGCATTGATGTCCTCTGGTCTTCCAAATCATCCATAATAGCGAAAAAGTCATGTTCCTCGACACTAATTGTAACCCGCTTCTTGCTTATCGCGCTAACAAAGCGGCTTTCGAAGAAAATCACCAGTCTTCTTGTGCGGCTTAGTGGGACAATTCCTTGCCATGTGACCCAGTCCTTGACAGGTTATAACACTTAACACGATTACCCGATCACATTTCCATGATTCCCAACGGCTGGGCTGCAACATACCCATACGATTACCAACGCTCTATTCCCAACATTACGTCCCATCGATTTCCAACATGCGACCGGTGATTACCACGATCACGGAACGCCGATTACCGATCATTTGTTAAAAGCTTTATCCAATAAAGAAATATACATTGCAAGGTAAACCGGGTGAGTTTAGGATCGATGATTCCTAGTTCCAGTATTGTTGATCTGGATAGAATTGTTGTTGTGGTTGTGGAATGTATTCTTTCAAGTTGTTGTTGTTGGAAGATGATGAAGCTTGTTGTTGTGTATTCATTGAAGGTTGAGTCTTTGCAATAAGTGCCAATGGATCATGATTCTTTGCCATCTTTCTTTCGACTTCATTCACCCGGCTTGGTTTTGTTTGTCGTTGAGTTGATCATAGTTCACCTGATGAAGGTCTTTTGTTTGGTTGACAATAGTGACATATCGTCCCCATTCTTACGGAAGATTATTAGAACTTGATGTTTTGAGCGATTGTTGCAGGTGCCAACTTGTTTCTAATAAGCTCATTCATCAAAGTGCAAAACCTTCCATAGTAGGATTCAATGGATTCTCATGGTGTAGATGTAAACTTCTCATTCAGGTTAGCGGCTTGTTCTCCATGTCTTGTTTACCAATTTACGTTCCATAACATAGTCGTCTAACCGTTCCCATATCGAGCGGTTTCAAGCTGTCTCTGGCGGCAAAAATGTCTATTGGTAAACCCGGTTGGACAATATGAATTGCCATGTCATCTGTCGACTTGTTCGATCCTCTTCGGTGTATTCTGATTCAGTTTGAAGATGAGAGGATGGTGGGATGGGAGGTGTTGCATCTGCATTTCCAGGTACATGAACTTGTCGAGGCTTGAAGGGTCCATCTTGAATGGATTTAATCATGAGTTTGCCATTAGGTTTGGTCTTGATGTAGCGGAGCATTCGACTTGTCCATTGAAGATAACCACCTTTTGCCAAAATAGGAGGTCGGTTTTCGGCACCGGCTGCATGAATGTCTTGTTGAGTTGCCATTGATGAAGGTATGTTCGGATAAAGTTGATGTAGGATCGATTCAACGATAAAGGAGTTGTGGTTGATGAAGATTAAGCTGGTTGAGGTTTTTACGAAAGTCGTACTAAGTAACCTTGGTTCTTAGGCGTAAAAATTTCTCTCAAAATTTGAAATTCACTAAAAATCAATTCTAAGGTGTATGAAAATTTTGAGTTATGACAATTTTGGCGTAAATTTGACCCGAAAAATTTGAATTTAGGCCCAAAATTTGAATTTTTGACCAAAATTTTCACAGTTAAACCAAAATTTGAATCTCGCGTAAAAATTGAACGTTTAGTCTCCTCAAAAATTTAAATTTTACTCAAGTTTTGTAACACCCCAACCCGACAAGGGTAAAGATATCACAATACGGTTTCATATCAGAACTCTAAATAATATACAATAGCGAAAGCCTTACAAAAATACTCAAAAGAAAACATAAATAACTAAACTTCAAAATAAATCTAAGATCTCTATCTCAAATCTTGCTCTCATCTCTACTCTCAACCCAGATCAGCTATCCCATAAGCTCATCTTGAATGCTTAAAATACGCATGAGGAAAAGAAAATCGCGGTGAGCTTACAAAGCCCAGTGAACAGATATAACGAAACAAAAGCTAAACAAAACAAAATATACAAATGACGAAATCAAAATAAAAAGATAATGAGGAATCTTTTAGGATTCTGCGGAAGCACAAATATACAGAAATCCAAACAACCACGTAACAATTTAAAAAAAACATCTCATAGCACATTAACCACAACACAACACATCGAACAACCAAAACTTAACATATCAAGAATAATAGATTTAGGTATCAACCAAACGAAAAGTCTAAGGCTAACAGAAAACACTTTCTAGAAAATAAAATGCATTCAACAAATTAATTAACCTTCACTTAACACACTCAAACAATATCGCGGCAGCGGAAGCAGCATTCAAATCATGAGTCTCAAGCAAATAGAAAACATATTAAGCAACCCATAATTAGATAGACCGGACAAAACATAGCATAACCATTAGCAATTATCAAAACATATATATAAGCTAAAAGCAGTTCTCAGATCAAATCCTAACATCGTGAGTTAAAACATGGCAGGTCACATAGGCAAATAAAACATTAACCTATAATCAAAGTTCACAAAATTAACTGAACAAATTATACATGCTAAATTTATAGAATACTCACTTTCACATTAGCACATTCATTCCACAGATCAACAATTCACATAACGATAAACCAACATGACATCGGATAACGACATGCGAATCATATTAAAACATATAAATCATAACCTAGCATAGTAGGCGGTAGTTACATAAACATACAAAAGCATACACATAGATAATAACATATAATAAACCCGGCACATAATTTTAACACTTGAACATACCGAATCATAATCAGAATACTTTAACATAGAAATAACAGATAAAGATCTAGTTAACTACCACGAGCCCAGAACATATCATATCAAAAACATCATAACTATATAGAAACAATCTCAAAATAATCGGGTTAGCTAGCTCCCGAGTTTTATGAAAATGCGTATGCACGACATCATTCACTTAAACAAATCATATCGGACAAACGGGATCTAGGATGCATCCATACGCCCACAAACATATATTGATAATATAATATAACATAAATTGAGCTCATAACAAATAATAAATAAGGGCGTGGGGAACTTCACTCTCTGCCCTAGAGTCATGTCAATGGTGCATTACTGACACGGACATGGAACCCCCATGACTAGTTAATAATTGGCTCGGGTTTCAAACTAACTTAGGTCAAACAAAATTCCAGTTATGACACAAGTCGTAATCAAACACAAGGTTCAACAAATATGCATATCAAAGTCTTCCTAACATAAAGTTCATCAATTATCGCATGGTTCAATAAAACATAAATTCAGTAAACTTGAGTCAAACAATCGGGAAAGGGTTCATAGCAAAGGCTTAGGAAATCCTAATGTAAGCTAACGAAAAGCGTTATAAGAAACCTTTACGAAAAGATGAATATCACGTACCTTAAAGCAATGAGAGAAAAGCAAGCGAATAAGTGAATCGAAGATGTACGTCGCGTCTCCTTCAATGAATCTACACGGATTATAATTTATTTAATACTTATTAGTATCATTAATGTCATAACGGATTAATCTCATTTATACTTTTAGAACATCGAATATTCTTATTTTTAGTGATGGACGTAATTACAACATTTTAGAGTATCCATCATTAATTTGCCAAACTTATGGGTTACAAATGATAAATGGTAAACTTAAGGGTTTAATATGATAAATATATTATTTGAGGACTTATATGATCATCATTCAAAGTATAAGGTTTATAAATGTCAAGGGCCAGTTTAGGACTCTCTTTTAAAATAGTTTACACAAGCCTTGATAACTTACATGAAATAACGAATTTGCACATTTAGCTTTTAACCCTAATCAACTTCCTATTTAGGTTCTAGGGCTTCCCATACTCTTTAATATTACTAAATACGCATTAAATTCACATGTTACTTCTTTCAATGATTTCCACTTTGACCTAGAACGTATATGATAAACAAGCGAAGATATCTCAAAACTCATGCATGCCTCACAAAATCAACACTTGTCGAACCCATAATTACTCGAATTACATATTACACCTTTGATATCTTTAATTTCAAGATCTAACCTTATATTATCAGATTTTACCATTTTAGCCCAAAGGTTTTAGAATTTACAAAACATACCCTTTCCAATTTAATAACAATTCAAATGGCCCTCTAAGTATCCAAAATTACCGCGTTTAACCCACACTTATTTTTATCGTTTAGTACATGTATTTTCTTGTTTACAAATAACCCTTAAGTTTCGTAATTTACAAAACCAACCCAAAACTTTTATTTAGAACCGAAATATGCATAATTCAAGTACAAACCCTAAACCTAAGTTTAACCCATCATTAGTTCATCATTATTCATTAATACCTTAATTATAACAAGCAAAACCCTAATTCTATAAACCCTAATCGTCCTTCTTTATTTTCTTTCCTTTTTCATACGCTATTGAACAATAAAACCCAAGACAAATCACACAAGCTTCGAATTCATGAAAATGTATTTTATTCAGGTCATATAACATATAAGAGCTTCCAGAAAAATTCAGATCATGGCTCTAAAATTATTATCGCTTTCGTTAGTTATTTATCGTTTTTAGGGTTTTTTTAATCCAAAACAATTCCATGCGACTTGTTAAATATGCATGACTAATTTTTACAGGTTCTATATGACTTGTAGGACTGAAAATAATATTGGAAACATACCCTAGATGAGATTTGGACGTTAGAACAAAAGAACACAAAAACTCTATTCGGTGAAACCTATCGAAAAAAGAAACTAACCACGATCAAACCAGCACCTTAGAACCTCGAACCAGATTTTTAAAACCTTCTTTACCTTCAAACTCGTCCAAGAAAAATAGCTTTTAGCCTTGGAAACTGAATGTCGAATTATGTAGGGTTTTCTTAGGTCGGTTTAGTATATATGGATATTAGGGTTAGAATGAACCGTATAATGTGTATATATATGATTTACTAATTTTTTTGTGGGCTTAATATTATAATGGACTTATAATAAATGGGATCTTAATTTTATAAACTTGTATTGGGCTTTTATAAATTTTATTCTTTTATAAAACTTAATAATTACATATTCGGATATTTATAAAACACAAAACTGATTTTATAAAATTATAAACTATAAAAATAATCTTTACAAAGTCTTTAAAATTTATTTGGATCATATGTGATATTTCTTAATAATTTTCTGAATTTACATAGCTTGTTTGATATTCTTTAAATTAATTATTCATACTTTTTGATCCTAGGGGTATTTTGGTATTTTTGTGAATTTTAGAAATTCAGGTTTTACAATTTCTTCCCCTCTAAAATGAAATTTCATCCTCGAAATTGAACAAAACAGACGTCGGCGACAAATGTGGATTTGAACTTCAGGAATATATGACGAATGCTAATCATATACTTATAATGTATTAGCAGTAAAAGATGAGATAAGGAAAATTCAAAAACACACTCTAACTTATACAGGTATCTAATGATGAAAACTATCATATGCATAGCGGACGAATCCTAGGTCTTACTAATCGTAGAAATGCGTGGAGACATACAAATCTAAAGCGAGACATAACAATCTATAGGTTTACGGATCATAACGATTTGGATCCCAATGGTACAAAACTTATATGTAACAGATATTGTGAAATTCACAATGGGTACAAAATTTTAAACGAACATGAGTGACAAATAGCAGATACAAGTCAAAATCCATTCACATATCAACAGGCATTTCCCAAGCCGTCGTATGATTTCAATAAGTTCAAATTATATGATCTCGGTATTATCACGTTGATCGGGCGTCATAATACTTGCATCACATAACAAGTTCTTTGTTGTCATCATATTGGTCTCGGGTCATGACAAAACACATAACTAATATCATAACAAAACATACCACATACAGATAACACACAGATAGCAAGTAACATACTATAACAAACCGGTCATGAGTATACTATCATGAGGGTCATACTTATCCAAGCGGTAATAAAACAACATCATTAAGAAGATAAATAGCAGACGAACTTATAAGGACTAACGGAACAACGAATCTATCGAGAAGAAAACAACGAACATGAACTATACTTCAAAATTTTGTTTCATTTCCATTAATCAAACAAAATTTGCAAAAAATCGTCATAAGATGAACTCCCAAAATAAAACTTAATAATCCAAGATTCAATCATCTAATGAAACAAAAGGACCTAACTCAAATCAATGTCAATTTCTCATACGAGGACAACTAATCGGGAGCGCCAATTTCTATCCTTGTGTCGGATTGAACCTACTAGAAGCCGTAGATTCTAGATCCGAGTCCACCTCGTATTCTTCCTCATCTTCTTCTTCCTCCTCTTCTCCACCTTATCCATCCGTTCTTATTTCCTTGTGCTGCGGTAATAAGCGGCTAGCAAAATCATTCTCCGATTCCTCTCCTCTCTTGGCACACGGTCACAGCATACAAATCGCGCCTCCTAGTCCAACCCACTCCTCCATCTTCAACGAACTTTGGACATCTATCATGATACTTAGTGGTGAAACCTTGGTTGTCAACAACTCTAGTTTAGTACTCCTACACTACTTTTCCGTCTACGTCCTTCAAGGTGTCCTCCTCGATCGTGCATGGCCACATATAGGTCGGAACTCGTATCCTCTTGTTGGTCCGCTTCACTCTACCAAACCTCTTGCAGCCTTTGCAATAACGGCGGCCCATCATCTTCTCCCTAGGTTGCCTAGCTGGTCCTTGTGCTCTATGGTGAACTAGAACAACGAGGAATAACCATCTAAAGAATAACCCACTATGCAAAGTCTAAGTCGATAGTGGGCCTTAAGAAAAGTAATGCAGAAAGGGAAAATCCTAAATCTACCCCTTCTCACAGTCTAGCCTAAGCTCTAGGGTCCTAAACCTAGATCTCTGACCATAAATTGTAACACCCACCCGAAAGGGTAAAGATATCACAATAAGGTTTCATATCAGAACTCTAAATAATATACAATAGCGAAAGCCTTACAAAAATACTCAAAAGAAAACATAAATAACTAAATTTCAAAATAAATCTAAGATCTCTATAATCGAATCTTGCTCTCCTCTACTCTCCCCAGATCAGGCTATCCCATAAGCTCATCTTGAATGCTTAAAATACCGCGCGAGGAAAAAAAATGGTGAGCTTACAAAGGTGAGCGAATATCGAAACAAAAGCTAAACCAAACAAAATATACAAATGACGAAATCAAAATAAAATGATAATGAGGAATCTTTTGGGATTCTGCGGAGCACAAATATCAGAATCAAACAACACGTAACAATTTAAAAATCTATAGCACATTAATGACACAAACACACAACCACATCAGACAACCAAAACTTAACATATCAAGAATAATAGTTTGGTATAAACCAAACGAAAAGTCTAAGGTTAACAGAAAACACTTTCTAGAAAATAAACATGGCATTCAACAAATTAATTAACCTTCACTTAACACACTCAAACAATATCAAGCAGCGGAAACGACATTCAAATCTGAGGTCTCACAAGCAAATAGAAAAACATATTAAGCAACCCATAATTAGATAGACCAGAAAAAACATAGCATAACCATTAGCAATTATCAAAACGATATATAAGCTAAACAGTTCTCGATCAAATCAACATCTGGAGTTAAAACATGGCGGTCATAGGCAAATAAAACATTAACGTTATAATCAAAGTTCACAAAAATTAACTGAACAAATTATACATACTAAATTTATAGAATACTCACTTTCATTAGCACATTCATTCCACAGATCAACAATTCATAACGAAAACCAACATGACATCGGATACAGACATGCGAATCATATTAAAACATATAAATCATAACCTAGCATAGTAGGCGGTAGTTACATAAACATACAAAAGCATACACATAGATAATAACATATAATAAACCGGCACATAATTTTTAACACTTGAACATACCGAATCATAATCAGAATACTTAACATAGAAATAACAGATAAAGATCTAGTTAACTACCACGAGCCCAGAACATATCATATCAAAACATCATAACTATATAGAAACAATCTCAAAATAATTGAGATAGCTAGCAGAGTTTTATGAAAATGCGTATTGCATACGACATCATTCACTTAAACAAATCATATCAGACAACAGATCAGATCTAGGATGCATCCATACGCCCCACAAACATATATTGATAATATAATATAACATAAATTGAGCTCATAACAAATAATAAATAAGGGCGTGGCGAACTTCACTCTCTTACCTAGTCATGTCAATGGTGCATCACGGACATGGAACCCCCATGACTAGTTAATAATTGGCTCGGGTGTCAAACTAACTTAGGTCAACAAAATTCAATTATGACACAGTCTTAATCAAACACAAGGGTCAACAAATATGCATATCAAAGTCTTCCTAACATAAAGTTCAAATCAGGTATCGCATGGTTCAATAAAACATCATTAGTAAACAACATGTCAAACAATCAGGGAAAGGGTTCATAGCAAAGGATTAGGAAATCCTAATGTAAATCTAGAAAAGCGTTATAAGAACCTTTCTTGAAAGGTCAGAATATCTATACCTTAAAGCAATGAGAGAAAAGCAAACGAATAAGTGAATCACGAAGATGTAACGTCGCGTCTCCTTCAGCGAATCTACACGGTTATAATTTATTTAATACTTATTAGTATCATTAATGTCATAACGGATTAATCTCATTTATACTTTTAGAGTTGTCAGAATATTCTTATTTTTTAGTGACGGGCGTAATTACAACATTTTAGAGTATCCATCATTAATTTGCCAAACTTATGGTTACAAATGATAAATGGTAAACTTAAGGGTTTAATATGATAAATATATTATTTGAGGACTTATATGATCATCATTCAAAGTATAAGGTTTATAAATGTAAGGGCGGATTTTAGGACTCTCTTTCAAAATAGTTAACCAAGCCTTGATAACTTACATGAAATAACAATTTGCACATTTAGCTTTTAACCTAATCAACTTCTTATTTAGGTTCTAGGGTTTTCCCATACTCTTTAATATTACTAAATACGCATTAAATTCACATGTTACTTCTTTCAATGATTTCCACTTTGACCTAGAACGTATATGATAAACAAACCGAAGATATCTCAAAACTCATGCATGCCTCTACAAAATCAACTCACACTTGTCGAACCCATAATTACTTCGGAATTACATATTACACTTTTGATATCTTTAATTTCACGATCTAACCTTATATTATCAGATTTTACCATTTTAGCCCAAAGGTTTTAGAATTTCTGAACATACCCTTTCAATTTAATAACAATTCAAATGGCCCTCTAAGTATCCAAAATTACGGTTTAACCCCCACTTTATTTTATACGTTTAGTACATGTATTTTTCTTGTTTTGAAATAACCCTTAAGTTTCATAATTTACAAAACCAACCCAAAACTTTTATTTAGAGCGAAATATGCATAATTTAAGTACAAACCCTAAACCTAAGTTTAACCCATCATTAGTTCATCATTATTACTGCATTAATTACCCTTAATTATAACAAGCAAACCCTAATTCTATAAACCTAATCGTCTTCTTTATTTTCTTTCCTTTTTCATACGCTATTGAACAATAAAACCCAAGACAAATCACACAAGCTTCGAATTCATGAACATGTATTTTATTCAGGTCATATAACATATAAGAGCTTCCAGAAAATTCAGATCATGGCTCTAAAAAGTATTATCATTTCGTTCGTTATTTATACGTTTTAGGGTTTTAATCCAAAACAATTCCATGCGACTTGTTAAATATGCATGAATGTTTTCAGGTTCTATATGACTTGTAGGGTGAAGATAATATTGGAAACATACCCTTGATGAGATTTGGACGTTAGAACAAAAGAACACAAAACTCTATTCGGCGAAACCCTAATCGACCAAGAAACTAACCACGATCAAACCAGCACCTTAGGACCTCGAACCAGATTTTTAACACCTTCTTTACCTTCAAACTCGTCCAAGAAAAATAGCTTTTAGCCTTGGAAAACGAATGTCGAATATGTAGGGTTTTCTTAGGTCGGTTTAGTATATATATGGATATTAGGGTTAGAATAACCAGTATAATATTATTATATATATGATTTTACTAATTGTGGGCTTAATATTATAATGGACTTATAATAAATGGGATCTTAATTTTATAAACTTGTATTGGGCTTTTATAAATTTTATTCTTTTATAAAACTTAATAATTACATATTCGGATATTTATAAAACACAAAACTGATTTTATAAAATTATAAACTATAAAAATAATCTTTACAAAGTCTTTAAAATTTATTTGGATCATATGTGATATTTCTTAATAATTTTCTGAATTTACATAGCTTGTTTGGTATTCTTTAAATTAATTATTCATACTTTTTGATCATAGGGGTATTTTGGTATTTTTGTGAATTTTAGAAATTCAGGTATTACAAGTTTTCATGAAAATTATTATTTATTTATTTATTTATTTATTATTATTATTTTTTTTAAAGCTTAAAGTAGACTTAGAGAAGGAGTTCGAGTAGAATTGGTGCTTAGGCGTAGGATCTTATCGCGTAGGATCTTTATGCGTAGGATCTTAAGTAAGTTCTTATGGTAGAAAGGTATCTTACGGTAACCTTGGGCTTATGCGTGAACAAAACTTAGTCGTTAAAACCTTACAGCGTAAGTGTGATCTTATGCGTGAAGTTCTACTCGTAGGTTTATGCTTATCGTAAACTTAGGTTAAAACCAAAATCCTTTACCTTTATCCGCGGCGTAGGGATATCCACAAAATCGAAGTGTTCACACACTTATCCAAGTGAGGAAGCGAGTAACAGTTAAAAGCTCGAAGAATCTGCACCAAAAAGTTATGAGTAGGACCTTATCGTAGTTGACTTTCTTCACGAGTAGAACTAGGTTTTGACCTACTCGTAAAAATTTCAACGATTCAAAGCGATTTCTCTTGCCTGAGATATCCTTAAAACACTTTCGAATAACCCAAAAATGTTGACCTCTTTCACCCAAAGTGCTTATAAAAGTTACGAGTAGAAATGACCAAAGGCAAATCTGAGTTTAAAACTTAACCAAAGCAGCGTAAAAAGCGAACTTTGCAAAAAGCTGAAACTTTAGCACTAAATAAACCTTAAACCACAAGAATCTTGAATTTTTAAGTGCAAAAATTAAAGCTTTATGCGATATCAAAGATGTAAAACGTGAAGCTTAGCGTATCTTACCAAAACTTCAAAACAAACACAAACACTCCTAAACCATTGTTAAATGATTGATACCAAGTGTTAGGACCTAAGATATATCAACCTTATCACAAATACCCACTTAATGCACAAACAATATCGTAGAATAGAAAGGAAAAGATGAAGATCTTGGTGACTTGAATGATAGATCGAGTGTATGTATTTAGAGATAAAGGAAAGATGAAACAATAAGTTGTTATATTGCTTCAAAGGAAAACACCACACCACCACCCATGGCGCACACCCCTCAAATGACATACTTGAGGGTATTTATAGTAAGAGAGATGATGCCTTAAGGCTTGGCCATGGGCCTTGTATGGGCTTCGTATGGATTGGATTGGACATGGATTGATATAAGGCTAGCTTAACTAAACTAATACCCATTTAGCTTATCCAATCCACGGCGATTGGTATTCTATCACGATATATCTAACACACGTTACAAAGTTCCTAAATGTGAATGACCATCACTTCTAATAAATATTAATCCACGAGCCCGTTGACTATTCTTCTGTTATGCCCTTTGTTTTGTTTGACTCTCCTAGTTTGGCTTTGCAACTTTTACGTTTGTATTGGGTTAGCCAATATATATATATATATATATATATATCTTTACATTAGGATATGCGGGTTGTTAATTTAATCTTTACTATATATGTTTGGTGTAATTAAAAAAATTACGCAAAAATAAAATACCTTTTGAAATCCCTTTGTATTGGCAGGTGTTTGCTTTTCTGTTCCTTGCATGGTTTTGCACCTTTCTTGGAAGTAATATAGCATATCTTCTGACCACTTGTTCGTCTACGAATTTGTTGGTTGTTGGTTTTTTATTAAAAATTTGTCCACCCTCTTTGATTTTGCTTTAAATTTCGCAAATTTTTTAAAAAAATATTATAAATTTACTTGCCTTGTATGTAACTTTCATAATTGCGAGTTTTTAAAGAGATACCTTAAATTGATTTTGTACTTCAGATATTCTAACAGTATCATCTTTCATATCTTTGTATGATTTTTCTTGGGAGTTGCATCATAATATGTCCTTAAAAAATTATACACATATATAATTTGATAATTAAATCAAGAACATCATTAATAAATTCGTTTCTTGACCTTGACATCCTCCAAGTTTAAGCACAATATCAATGAACTTTTTGTACCTCTCCCAAGACCATGTTGTATATTTACGAATTGATGTTTTCAATGAAGATCAGCATTATAGTTTGATAGAAGTATGATAGTTGATAAAAGTATTCTAACACTGTCTTTGCTTCGTCGGATATGTTACCAATATCATTGTTTGTTTTTCTTTTTTTTAAAGCCTTTGGTTTGTTCATGTTAGTTTCAACTTGTACGTTTGTTTTGGAATTTTTCTATTGCAATGTCATCCGTGGTTGGTGTTTTGTGTCTTTCTTCGTGTTCCCATCTTTCTTTGAAGTAATATATCATTTGTTTGTGTCAATCTTGCGTTATCAACCAAAGATGGTACATTCTTTGTCATCAGCTGTCCAACCGTCTTTGTTTTACGTCTGAATGTCTTCAAATCAAGAAATATATGTTTAATAAGACATAAACTTTATGCAAATAATCATGTTAAATAAACATTAAGCTATAAACTGCTATAACCACTCGACTGGAGATGTTTTGGACTTCCAAAATCGTTATTTGATCATCTTTCATTTGTTCTATTATTTTCTTTGGCGTTGCAGCTATCATAGTATTTTTAATAAACAAAAGCAAATAATTAGTGAAACACAAAGTAAACACTTAGTATAGTGTTTCTAGTTGCAAACCTTTGGATCCTCCAAGTTTAACAACTATATCTATGAATTTCTTTTCCAAGCTTGCATTCCATGTTTTCCTTTTAAAATTTTATAATTTGCAAATTAGTTTTGCATGGAATTAGAAATCATTCTTGGAAAGAATATTAAAAGATCTGAAAAAAACATCAACGGACTGTTTTTTTTCTTTGGTTGTTTCTTTTGAAAAGAAATTGTTCTTTTGTTCTTTTGTTCTTCTCGTTTTGTTTTATTCATGATCATAAGATTATCGAATTTATTGTTTGGGTTTGAGTTTAGTTTCTTGATAGTAATAAATAAAATATATATAATTTGATCTCAATTTTTTGTTATAATATATATATATATATATATATATATATATATATATATATATATATATATATATGAATATGAATATGAATATTAATAATAGGATTTACGTAGATTTCAAATATAGTTTTTTAACGATTATAAACATCTTAAATTTATTTTAATCGTGTTTTAAACTTTTTATTGAGATTTTATGTATTTTTATTGGGTATAGGCTTATATTTTTTTGTTTATATTGTAGAATTTTTAATTGTAGTATTATTGTATAAGGATTTCCTTTACGTAATTGAGTTTTTATTGTATAAGAATTTGGTTTAAGTATGATATGGTCTATATAATTTGTTTTTTTAAACAATGTTTCTTAATTTTTACAATAAAAGTCATTGGTTCTTGTTCTTTGTAAGATGATTTATGTGTGAATTTAAGAACAGGCTTGATCTCCGAATGGTATGTTCTATTATTCCATTATTTTTTGTTTCAAATATTAATCGGTGTTGATCGGTTGTTGAAAATTTTGTTTCAAATATTTATGTGTGAGATATGCCCCTCTTTGTCTAACATATGCTTCTTTGCAAAGTAAACATGTCAGTATTTTTAATTTTTTCAAAAATATAGAGGTACTTTTTGTTTAATATAAAGGTACTCATGTGTATTTTTTGGTGTTAGATATTGCTTAAAAGATTCTTTGATGGATTCAAGAAGCGTGACGGGGTTGATCTTGAGGGAATAGAAAAGCACGGGTGAAACTTCACTTTGTGGAGATGCACCTCGTGGTTCGTGGGAGTAATGGGTTGATTTCCGTGAAAGTGAGAACATGTGAAGGTCAAAAATGGTTTTTTGTCATGTTGGAGGTTTTAGATTCAATGTTCGAGTTTTCGATTATAATGGGGTAGCGATCGAGACTTTTTTTTTTGGTCGTAGTTGATGATGTTGAATGGTTTAATTTTGTGATAGATTTAGCTTATTGGTTATTAAATGTTTTGTAATTGATATTAAGCATTTTAATAGTTTACATTTAATTCAATTTTATAATCCTTAATGTTTTGAAAGTGCCTAGTTTGAAAATGCTTATTTCTGCTTATTTATAAATTGCTTATGTACATTTACATCACACTTATACCTTATTATGTTTCTCTATAGTATTTTTAGCTCAATGGTTTTGATTCTCTCATAAAACTTTCACAAATCCAAAATATGCTTATTAAGTTTCACTTATTCCAATGCTTATTTCTGTTTAATTTTGTTATTCCAATGCTTACTTATTATAGTTCAACCAACCTTATCTAGATCCATCTATAGTCCTTGCTTGTTAACAGTTGCATTCGAGTAATGTATTATTAATACAATTTACTTTTACTTGTCATTTACTTTTAAGCTGTCAAGTTTCCAATTCTGTTTCAAGCCTATTGTTTTGGTTTTCACAAGCTCACATAAGCTTCTTGTAGCTTATTGTGAGCTTGACTTAGTTATCTTGATCAATTCTGTCTCAATTTCAATTGAATTAAATAGTCAAACAAAGTCAATATTGGTCCAAATTTAAAAGTCAAATCGGTTCATAGTTAATTTTACGCTTCTAAATAGTTATATGGTTTAGTTTAAAGTTATTTTGAGCATTTTGATTCAATTAAGTCATAATTTCATCAAGTTTGATAAGGTAAAATTCATATTAGTTAACAAAAGGGGTGTTTGGATGTTGCTTAATTTTCAGGTTTTAATGATTTTTGGAAATGGAATTAGAGTGATTTGCGTTTGAAATCTAGTTTAGAGCTTTTTGAGTCAAAGTTTCAAGTCATTTAAGTCTAGAATGCATTTTTAAGTTGAATCTTAAAAACTGTCTTGCAAAATCATTTCTGTCCAAAAGTTGTTTTTCTCAGATTTCTCAAGTAGATTGAAGTCATTTTAATTTGTTATTAAAATTTTAAAAATAAAGTAACAATTTCAATAGCTTGTTTATCTTCCCTCAAATGGAAAAAATCAAAAAATCTCTTTTAATTAGGCGCTATGAGCTTGAAGTAAGTGGTTTGTGTTTAATCTATACTGTGCCATCAGTTTGTCTTTGTCCCAAAAAGGTGATTTCAAAGCTTTTTTTTCTGCTTATCCACTTTGTTTTGTTGCTTGATGTTTGATTCCACTTGTAGTTTAGAGTCCATAGATCGCTTGTTCCGTCTTTAAGAGCACTTTAGAGCTTATCCTTTAGCTTAATTTTGGTAAAGTCCCGCATCTGGTTTTTTGCTTGCAGCTAATTGATCAATACTGTATAGCTTATTTCAATCTGTTTTTTAGCTTATTCCATTGATGTTTTTGTCTAAATTTTGTTTCAAATAGTAGAGTTGGTAGTAAGCTTTATTTGTTTTTCTTTTATTAGCCTTGTACTGCTTATTTTGTGGGTCGCTCTGAGGCTAGCTAACTTTGTTTATGGAGCGAAACATTGTGAGAGGCGTTCCTCTTTTGCATGAGGTATGCTTCTCCTGTGTGCCTCCTTTACCAGTTGTTAGTGACAACAATAGTATAACTAAATCTTAACAGCTTGTAATGCAATTGAAAGAAGAAGATTATGTAACTAAAGTTCGGCAAATCTTATCTAGATCATTCTATAGTCCTTGCTTGTTATGATTGTATTGAGTAATGTATATCTGGAAAGTATGTTTATTTTGTCTTCTATGAAATATGGTTAGTAATAATTTCATCTGGTGCTCTTCATGCATGATGGATTGTTAGTACACTTGTTGCTTGTGTTTAATGCATACTGTACCATCGGTTTGTTCGTCCCAAATAGGTGATTTCAAAGATTGACTCCTTTAGATAGCGGAGATAATTTGAACACCGGCCTAGCTCCTATTTCTTGATATGCACTTTGCTAATATTCCTAGTAATTTAATGTTTCTATATTAGTGTTTCCATGGTTGGAATATATACAGTCATCTGTATTAAGGTAATAACTTCTATAAACTTTGCTTCAATAATATAAAAATCTTAAAAAGGTTTCTATTGGCAAGGTCATGATTGTGGGCAACTGTAAACGAAGGTTAATGTATTTCATTAACAAATATCTTGTAAATTTTATATTAAAAAATCCCTTTACCCTTTTCAGTGTGGTTATATGATACTAACGACTGATCGTTTCGGTCTGGAACTTCTAGTAATCGTCGTTGTCCATTCAGCATTGATAGACTTATTGCAATTTTACACTTGTGTTTGTGTGGCTTATTTTGAGTTGTTTAGTAACTGCGATTAGTATGCTTAACATGATAAAACCACCGCCATGTGTAAGCCTAAATTCAACAAAGGACCAACTAAAATATATCAATTGCCTTTTGTTAGCATCGCTTTTTATAAAGATAACGTCACTTACGTGAATTTGACTAGATCGTAGTACTTTGCCCTTAGGGATTAGTATCGTTTATGTGGCAAAGTTAGAGCCTATAAATACCCCTCATGACTCTCCATGAGGGGTGAGGTGTTTTATTTGGTTAGTGTGTGTTTGTTCTTATCAATAAAGTTATCCATTGTTTCTCCTCCCTCTCTCTAGTTTCTCTCTCTAAAAAGGATGAAGATCTTCATCTTCTTCCACCAACCTAGACCTCCAAACCACATAAATCTTGTATTTTTCGGTCTTAACAATTGGTATCAATCGCCTAACAATGGTTTAGGAGTGTTTTGGTTGAAGTGTTTTTGTTGTAGTGTAGCGTTGGATTTCTCAAAGATTCACGCATAAACTTTAATTTTACTTAAATCTTCAAGATTCTTATGGTCTAAGGTTTATATAGTGTTAAAGATTCTAGTTTGGAAAAAGTTAAACTTTATGTGTTTTACATCGTTTTAAACTGTTTTTGGTTCGTTGTTCATTTCTCTGCGTAAGCACAAAAAGCATTTGGGTGTTTTGGTCAAAACAATCTTGTTATGAGTGTTTTAAGGTGTTTGTGCATCGAAATTAGTTGAATTATTGGAAATTTTACGCGTAGTCAAAACCCTAGTTTAGCGTGAAGTCAAAACCCATAAGTTTCTCGCCAACTTTTTGGTGAAGAATCTTCGTGCAAAAACGGTTACTCAGTGCTTCCCTCACTTGGATAAGTTTGTGGAACACTTCGACTTTCGGATATCTTTTATTTTGTGACGGTGTAAAGTTTTTGGTTTTAAACCAACTCTTATGCATAGCAGAAAGCTTACAGTAAGCACTCTACACATAAGTTAACTCTTCCGCGTAACCACTTGGTCTACATTATGGAAAAACAAAAGGAATACATAGTTACGCGTAAAAGACCATGACCACAAACAACTTATACCATTTACCAACACCACGACCTCAGGTCTATTCACTTTCATCAGTCCATGGCATCAAGTAACCAGCGAAAATCATTCGACAACATCATCAGCCTCCAATCCCGTACTCCACTAGACCTAGACTCGAAATACTTGACCCAAGAAATACACATGAATCAATCACAAACGGTTCAATATTTTTATCCTTCAAGGATTTTTATTGAACCATATACATATAGATAATTGTGTAATATTTACTCTTCATTTGTATCCGAATTTTAAAGAAAGATTATAACAACTTATGTTATTTCTTTTCTTTCATTCGTTCATGACCATCAAAAACATCAAAACAACCTTACGAGACCCTTGCGAGGATCTTGAAGCGCCGAAGATGTGTTCATCACATACATCAAAGGAAGAAGGATGTTTTTGTTTTTATTCGTGTATATTGATGTTGTTGTGATGATGTTATGAGTAGCGTTTCTTCTCTTCTCCAGATTATTTTGGTGAGATCTGATTTGGGAGATTAGGTGGGGCGACATATTTGATGTGGTGTATTTTTAGGGTTAAGTATTTTAGGTTAAAGTGGGTGTGATATATATCCGGATGAGATGGTTTGTGATTGGATCGGATAGTTAACTGGACGGAATGGATTTTTGTTATCATTCGTTTGTGGACTAACATGGGCTGGGCCGGAGGATTCATACTACTATCGATCGTGGGATCTTAAGTAGATGGGCCAAGTTATGTTGATGTTTCTTCGGCTGGTATAGACGGAATGTGCACAAACGAGAATATCAAATGATATCCTGAATTCATTTAGATAATAGTTTTGATATATTATTTGATATTGAGTGGTATTTTGGTATTTGGTCATCATAAAATTTTCACGGAGGGATACAATATTCACGGCGAGCGATAATTGAAAAATGGCTACGGAGTTTTTTTTATGCGGTATTATTGATGCGAATTTGAAGTGGCGTTTCAAGGATGTACTTATTTATCTTTGAGATAAGTCGATGGTCTCAAGATAACTTGTTGGAGCACATTATGAAACTTGACAATCTGGTTTATAACTAGGAGTTACGTTGTAGTGCTCGCGGTGTGTAACCATCACTTTAAGGAGTTAGGTTGTTGTGCTTGGTCACCTTGCATTGTGGATTGTTCAAAAATATAGAACAAGCGAGTAAGTCACAAGTTGGAATGGTTACTTCTTTTTCAAGTTAGTCGTATCGGGCTATCTCCATATGTGGTCATTACATTTAGCGGGTGAATTCAAGGAGGTTCGATAAAAGGTTGGTTAGAAAATTATTGAGAGTATCTTTCGCGACATATTCTCCGCGGAAATTTTGATCAAGCTATGATGTTAATATTGCAACAAGAAGGTAATACGCATATACGCAACATTATGATGATTCCGATTGCTTTCAACCATCGAGGAGGAGAAGTTCGGATTCATCTTTCGTGATTGGTTTGGCGAAGGATTTGTGCTTAAGACAGAAGGAGAAGTAGTGTGTGTACATCGGAGCTTTTTTACCAACTTGAATGCAATACTAAGTGAGTTATGTTGTTACGATGTTCCCGAGCGACAACCATTGTGCTTCAAGAGTTTACTCCGCTGCGTGTCACGAAGATTAAAGGCGTGTTGGAAGAGTGTTGTCGGTTCAGGAGGGAGCAGAAAAAGAAAAAGGCTCACTAGTTAGGAGGGATTAATAACCTAACTAGACGTTACAATTGAAGTTCGAGCTACAAGAATATCAAATGTCGAGATCGTCGAAAGATAGAACTTCAAGTTTGCCTCGGTATCTAGACTACTGAGACTCTGCGCTTGAAAGTCAACATTGTTCATTACTATTGTAATTTACTTTGTTTTGTATTTATTGGTCTCATTGTAACCATTCACGTGTGACGCTATCTTGGAGGGAGATTGTTAGCCTCGCTTTTTAAAAAGATAACGTCACTTACGTGAATTGGACTAGATGCGTAGTATACTTTGCCCTTAGGGACTAGTATAGTTTATGTGGCAAAGTTAGAGCCTATAAATACCCTCATGACTCTCCATGAGGGGTGAGGTGAAGCATTTGGTTAGTGTGTGTTTGTTCTTATCAATAAAGTTATCCATTGTTTCTCCTCCCTCTCTCTAGTTTCTCTCTCTAAAAGGATGAAGATCTTCATCTTCTTCCACCAACCTAGACCTCCAACCACATAAATCTTGTATTTTGTGGTCCTAACACAGAAAATTCCGCAAACCTAGTAAGTCGTTGGGTACCATAGAAAGTATTTTAACTTAGACTCTAAAAGTATCGAATCAATAATTATTCTACCTCCGATTCGGAATTACAATCTGATATGATCTTGATGGTATCATCAAGCTTCACCCTTTCCAAATCAGTTGAGATACATTAAAACCGCATCAAACATTGACTATTTTTCATATGGGCACTAACAAAATCACCAAATAATTCTTACAATATTAACAAAAAAACAGAAAAAGCATACCAATGATATCACTAATCGAGTTCTGAACCCATCAGGTATCTCTTGTGCCCATTATATAAATGATGCAAATAAAAAAGTTGAAATCTCGATGATACATTATAAGTGTCGATACATTTTGACCCATACTTAAAATGACCCGTTACCTTACCACAATTGTCATTGTGTCACATCTACAACATTATCTAATATACTTATAATTAGACAATGGTGAAACTTATCCGTATATACTTCACCAACAGCTTTAAAAGTGCCAAAAACAGGACCAAGAAAGCCATAAGCTAAGCCCTCCTATCTCTTTGCCACAACAACACAACGGACATAAAGCCAATGGTGATTTTTAAAATTGTGTGATGGCAGATCAAAATAAGGTGCATTCACAGAATACCAATAGTGTGCAGTAGCAGATCAAAACTACCAATAACGTGAAGCGATCAAAATTTCATTCATCATAAAAGTTAAAACAACTACATAAGCGTTCAGGACTTGTTGTTACATCATATATCTTTAATACGAGCATACATTATTATTGTGTTTATAAAGATAGCAATTGACGACCAGATTTCTTTGATTGCGTCATTTAGACATTGAAATCCCAAAGTTTCTTAGGTGATTCAGGGTCTTGAGCATATCCACTTGCTTTTCGACAAGTTCTGTCAGCAAAATATTGGCAATTGATTCCTTTTAGCGGTGGGTGCAGTGCGGCTCCCTCAATTCACAAAAAATAGACTCAATAAGTCTTGCATTATTATTAACCAAATTAAAATCGATAGAACTATCTTGTTAAACAAACCTGTGCGATGTTGTTGAAGAAGCTCTTGGTCGCATTTACAAACATGGAGAAGAAGCCATTTTGACATGCCATGTTTGTGTTGATAACTCCAGTGCGAGCTCTTGGCACATTTGAAACCTTTGTAAACGCGTAAGCGTTTCTGTTAAGTAAAGGAAATGCATCATCAGTTCTACTTTTCAATAAGAAAAAGCTTTTCTAAAATTAACAGCTTTAGTTGTTTAGGTTGGAAGGCCAAAGGGGTGTATAGTTGTAAAGTGCTCATCCGCTAAAACTTGGTCATATAGTTGTATAGTTGTAAAATTAACAGCTTTTCTAAAACTTGGTCTCGGTCATATAAAAATGTGCTGAAAGTGGAATGGGATAGCCAAACTCGGCCAATTTTCCCTTATTTAAATAACAAATGGATAAGCTATTAAAAAAATTACATATAGCATTTTGTCAACAGATAATTAACAACGATGGCGCACATGTGCAACTGAAATAAAATAGTTTTCTAATTTCTATTCAGAGGTTCGTGATAAGCTAATAGTCAACCTAAACAAAAAGCAAGAAAGGTCTAACATTTACTTCATTAACAATCTTTCTAATATAATATTGATTCATTCATCCAGGAGGTGCATGAAAAATTCAAAAAAGTTAATCTAATTTAGATAAGACAATAGAACAACTATCCACAAAAAGATAAGCTATATATACTATTTATTTTTATCAGTAATGTTGATGCAATGCTTAACTGCTTAATGTTATGTTTCTATTAATAAATTGTTGTTCTCGTGGGATACACACCTTGCAGACTGTGTTTAAACCAACATTATAAGAAAACAACCATGTTGATTGCTATAAAATTACTTCACATATGCTATGCGTATGTCTTTATGTCTACTCTTATTTTCATCTTTAAAAGTCGTATACATTCAAATATTCTAATAGTGAAGTCAGTGATGACCCTAACTTGGTGGCATGATCCTAATAGAGTTGGACTGGCTACTCATTAGTCAAAGTATACCTATGTCTTGAGATCGTTTATCATGTTCAACATATATACTTGAATTTGTTTTCATAGTATGCTATAGGTGCTTTTTGAAAGTAGTTTGTAATCGATTCACTGATGTGCAACCTAAATTAAGCAAACCATGTGAAGATTGATCTTATAAGTGCAGTTAAGCAATGGAGTTTTATGACTTAAGCACAAATACTTATTTTAGATAGTCAACCATCTAAATACTTACACGCTTAATTAATTAATCCAAAAAAAATAACCAAGCAGTCAAAGTACATTATACTTCCAAATATTGGCGCCATAAAGATGCAAATACAATAACTTGCTGACTAAAAGTTTTCGCATAGATGATTTGTGCATGCTAGATCAAATTTTGTAATTCTTCCCTCTCACAATATTTAAATTTCTTTGGTTGACCAACAAATAAAATAATACATCGAGGTCAATATCGTCTCCATTTAATCATTCTTTGCTATGTCTAGTCTACTTAGCGCATGGAACATTATTATAAAACCTCAATACTCTAATACCTTTAAGTTGAACTGATAGCCACGATCTTTGATAAGCATAAATACAAAGTAGTAAACATAA
>OU343223.1:155961100-156103449 GCA_910596185.1 Chrysanthemum makinoi | reverse complement strand
AAGAACATGAGCTTTCAGAATCAAGAGAAGGTACTGCTTCTCAACATACTGCTTCACAGGAAGGTGCTGCATCTCAACCTACTGCATCTTTGCAAGATATTGCTCATGGAGATTCAGAACCAGAGGTCAACCCACCATCATCTCCCAATGATTATACTTCCACATATGGGTCTCAAACATCTGGAGGAGATGAGGGAGATATGGCTACTGAGGGTCAAGTTCTGGATAACTATGCATTGACTAGGGAGCTTTTGAAATTAAAGAAAGATTATGAAGCTCAAGCTGCACAACTGGTGAAATTGAACAACAAATTTAAAAGATTGAAGAACTTTGTCTGGCCTTTAGTTCAACATCACAGGTTGTGGGTGAAGTCACAAAAGAAACACGGCAAGAAGTTTAAGAAGGTTTCTAGAGGCAAGAAGATTCACAAGCATTCTTCATTCCAATTGGGGAGGAATTTGGAGCAAGAAATTTTGAATGAAGATGCTCAAGCCTATGAAGATGCTGACACTTTTGATGATTCACAAAAAGAAGCTAAAGAAACTGAGCCTCAAGCAACTGAGCCTCAAGGTACTGAGCCTCAAGGTACTGGTGTACAAAGTACTGATGATCAAGGTGTTGGTGATCAAGGTACTTCTCTTCAAGGAACTTATAGGTAAGAGCTCATTACACCAAGGACTCTAAATTTTGAAGAAGAAGCTGGTCCTTCAACAGTCTTACAAGAAGAGGAAGCTGATACATCCAAAGTAGAATACACTGCTAGTGATGATGAGACTGTGCTCGATATTGCAAAACATGTCAAGACCAAGAGGTATTAGTATTCCGTGTGCCAACAACAACCTCAAGTTCTGCAATCTTCAACCTTTAGATCCTAAAGATAAAGGAAAAGGCAAACTGGTAGAAACAAAGAAAAAGAAGAAGCTTACTTTGGCAGAATTGAGAGCTATTGAAGTGGCTAAAAATGAAGAAGCTGCTAGGAAGCTACAAACTGAATTAGATGTTGAAGTTGCTATACCAAAAAAGCCAGTTGTTGTACCTAGACGACCTCAGAGTATTGCCAAAGAAAGGAATGCTATGATGGCCTATCTGAAGGGTAGAGGATATACAGGTCTGCATAAATTGAAGTATATAGAGATGAAAGACCTATATGACGTTGTAAGAGAAGCTTATCAAAAGAGTACAGCAACAACTGGATTTTGAGATGGTTTCACTTGGTAAAAGTGCTTTGCACTAACACAACAAAAGGTTATCAGTCCACCATGTCTAAAAAAAGGACTGGCTAATCCATGAGCAAACGGCTTTGGTAAAGATATTCAAATTGTTGATGGTTGACAACTTGCCAATAAGTTGTATGGTAATCAACTCACCATATCTGCAATAGTGAAGAGTTGGCTAGCCCACATGAAAAATGGCTTGCGGTAAAGGTTGTGGAAAAACCATTTATATGGTAATTAGTTCACCATGGTTGCAAAAACTAACTAGTCCAAAAGGGTATGGCTTTTGGTAAAGACTGAACAAATCCGTTGATAGCTGATGATTTGCTAAAAATCATATGGTTATCAATGTACCATGGTTTTACACATCTAAACATTGGCTACTCCAGAGTTAATGGATTTGGTAAATAGACATCAAAATCCATTAAATTTTCAATGATTCACCTCTCACAGGAGTTAACACACCTGGAAGTGATAAGAATAGTATGAAACTTTATGATCTGATGTACAATTTGTCATATGTTACTGAGAAGCTGAAAAGATGAAGGTTGCTAATAATGATTGTTGAAAAGGATTTCTTATAAAGACTACTTTGATGATGATAGTACAAGCACATAGAGTACAAGACAAATCTGAATATAAAAAAACAATCTTTCCTTGAAGACAAAGCTGTTAAAAGTTAAAGATACAAAGGAACTTGAAATCAAGTAAGTAGAATTCAAGTTAGGGGAGGATTGTTGGGATATAAAAGACAAAGTACTGAAGAAAGTCAAAGTGTTGAAGAAAGTCAAAGTACTGCTTTAAGAAAGTCAAAGTATCGCCTCGGTCAAAGTATCAAAGCTAAAAGAACTGCTATATCGCTTTTATGGAAAGTTATGTTTATCTAGAATATTCTTAGAATTAGTATTACTTGTCGCATAAGAATTGTAATTGTAAACCGACTAGGTACTCTTATGCCTATAAATGACCCCTAGATTGGCATTAGAGATAATGGATTAGAATTTACAATGTACGATATTAGAGTTTTAGCTTATTAGGTTTGTTAGTGAATTTGTATCAAGTGCATTCAAAGTTTATTAATAAAAATCGTTGAAGTTTAAAGTTATTCTTCTTAGCTTTATTGAAGTAGTTTCCACATACTTAGTAGAGTAATATCAGTGTTTCATTATTAGTAACTTTGGATTTATCCGAGGTTGCTAAGCCCTTACAAGCTACATAATTATTTTGGTCAGAGCATATCGATCCAACAAAGGAGTTAGGTTTGTTTTTCATTTTTCATTTTTTTCTTTTTAGAATTATGCGTGTCGGTAGTGTGATTTCTTCGTGGATTGAAGTTTGTTCATGATGCTTATACAAAGGCACGCCTCTTTCGTGGGCCATCTTTCTTTGGAGCAATTTCAGTGGAAGTTCTCGCCTAATTCTACTCTTCACCTTTATTTAATGCTTAGTACAAAAATGACTTTGTACAATTCAAGTGGGGGAACGGGAGTAGAATATCTCTTGAACATTATTTTGCCCTCGTTTTTCTAGTTTATTTTGAAAAATTGTGCCATTTTTAAAATTTTGACATGTTTTTCTTAACCTAACTAGATTAGACCTTAGCCAAGCACATACAACCCTTGATATTATATGGTGAGATTAGCCTTATCCGCTTCCAATATTTTACCCTAAATCCACCAAATTATGAGTGTGCCGCGAGCTTGTAAACTTTAGAACTTGGCCTTGCATCATTTCGAGACCATAGACGATTATGTTGATTTAGCTCCATGTATTTGGACTTTTTAGTTTTAGAAGGCAATATTATAGGATTATCACCCAAATAGCCTACCATTGTGTGTGTATCGATTAGTCACCTAATTTCACCCCCATGTGAAACCCTCTCACCTTTAGTGCAAGATACCCCTAGATACACCCCTTCCGAAGCCATTCCTTTCATCTTTTCAACCTAATATATTGTTTCGATACACTTATACACCTTAGCCTACCCTCAGAAGTCTTATTTGTGATTGGGAAGTCATCATTTGCCTAAGTTCAAGGTTTAAGTGGAAAGGTTCTGACATCAAATTATCGACAACAAGACCCCTCAATTCTAACATTGTTCATCTCAAGTGGGGGATATTATGTTTAGTTAATATTGTTATGTTGAAAAAAAAATGATTCAAAAAATTTGTTATGATTTAGTTATTGTAAAGTGCCATGTTATAAGCACTATGTTATGAGCTTTATAGATTTAGTATCGAGGAGGCCACCTCGTCACATTTGAAGATTGGAGTTGGTAATTATGCCAACAGTTGGAGAAAAGGTAGTGTGCCCATCACGACGTTCTCTAATGACACATCTACCTAGTATTTCATGATCCGGTTTCTTGACTTCAAAGCTTGAACTTTGGGCGGACCGTAAGTGGTGATGACTTGGTTATAGATTTAGACTACCTGCTTGTTTTTATTTTACACCATTTATATATCCCATGTCTTATCCTACCCTTTAGTCATGAAGTATGTCTAGGTGATGCAAATGGAGCAATCTTGGTGTCTTGGCCATGAATTTGGTCATGTATCATTGATTTTGTCCACTTCTGCGGACATGTTAGTAATGACGAAGTCACCCTTAACCTTGTCGTGATCTACCCATATTGCCTTCGAGAATTGTTTAGCCCTTAACTCTAGTGGTGGAGATTTGTGTAACCGCCAAGCTTATAATAGAATACATGCTATGAATGTGCGATTGAGTGATCACCCCGAAATTGACACATAGAATAGTTGAGAGATTTGAGTGTTTTGTTCCCTTTCGTGAGGTGTTCGGTTTTGTTTTATTCTAGCATAAGGGATTTATAAACTTATATTTTCCAGGTTATGGGAGATATCTTTTTAAGAATCCTTCTAATAAGGTCTACTTGAGGGCAAGTAGAGTTCAAGGGGGGATATTTGATAACATCAAATAGTCCTAAATATTAAGTGTCAATTTCCTCGATAATTTGTAATTTATATCATTTATATGGATTTACGCTTGTTTTCCATTGTTTTCACTTTCAGGTAAATTACGAGCATTGAGCCAAAGAGAAGCTGAATTGGAGAATTATCTAAAGATTTATCATAGTATGCTGATTTTGAAGAAGCGCGGCGTAACTCGCCTCTACGCCATGCTAACTATTGCGTGACTCAGAAAACCAACTTCATCAAGGTTACGGCGTAACTCTTCCCAAAGGCTACCACGAATATATTAGGTCAAATGAGGTCCACCATAACTACTGCAACTATTTTCATCAACTACGCGTAACCAAGTTTATTGAAGACTAAGGCGTAACCACTTATAAGGTTACCATAACTAGCGTGATCTAGTGCAAAAATAATTTTAAGACGAAGGTTACGCGTAATTTTGTTATAGTTTACGCCGTAACCCGTGACCGCCTATAAATACCCCTACCTAATTCCGATTTCTAATCATCCCATTCACACACACAACAAAACAGAGAACGGGAAAAAGCTCAAGGCGTGCTCCAAGAGCATACGAGCCGTCTCAAGGGAGAAATCACTCCCCTACCATAAGTATTATTTATATTTCTTTTACTTCAATTCATGTATTTCTGCACCTTGAATATTGAATTTGCTTTGATGATAATATGAGGGCTAAGCACCTGTTGGCCTAGTTACATTCCTTAATTGTTTTGTTTGTATTTACATTACACTGCGATAATTATTTCTAAGTGTATGCATGCATAGTTTATTGGTAGCTACCCTTTGGTTCGGTAGTTTAATGGCGGGTAGAGGCCAATTGCCTAGGAGATATGACCAATCAACTCTAGGTGAGCTGGGATCAGACGTAAGGGTGATATGACCAATTGATCACCCTTCTACTTGTGCGATTTGACCAACCGACACCTACCGTTTGGATGAACTTAAGAATTAGGTGAGTGTTTGGTTGCTAACGCCTCGGCACTTACTATTATAATCTAGCATGTATCGGTACTTAATGACTTGCTTGTGGGACCGTGAACAAATAGATTCTATGAGGGGACACCACTTCTCCTGCGGGTGGCATCTTTCCCCGAGCAGGTTATGTTGAAACAAACAGACCTTGATAGATCTTGAGCTCGTGGATCGTTATATATGCCTATGTAATCACAAGCACAATAAAAGACAATCTCTACAACTTATATTTATCTCTGGAATATAAACACAAGTAACAAATAACTAAGAACTTCGTGATCCTCTATGGATCTTTATATTAATAAAACTGAGTTTTCAATCATTTCTAACTCATATACTATTGTGTTCCTTTATAGATAAGGAACCCTAAACAAAATCGCTAAACCGTTTCCCAAGAAACGTATAAACTTAAAACTAAAGAAGATATACACAATCACTTCCTAATAAAGTTCATGTATATCCAAACTAAATATACTAAACACGGAATAACTAAGAACTTTATATTAACTAAACACGGAATACTCACTTCCGCAGAAACAAAATAATAACTATTATTCTTCAGCAGATTATGTCTTCAGCAGAATCCACTCGCTTCAAGAGAACCCTTCGGCAGTAATTTCAAAGATAATCCAAACTTCACAATTCCCAACAATCCTCCCCTAAACTGGAATTTGACTAGGTTAAGTTCCAGTTTCTTGATAGATCTTTAACAAAACAAATTCGAGGATTGTGCACGAACAACATGAGCAAAGAATCCAAATATGAACATCTCTATGATGAAGAAACTCTGAAACTCTATATCTTTGCAGCAACAAATGACAATAGGTACATCAAAACAATTAGTTGCATACTATTCTCATCACATCCGGTGTGTTAACTCCTGTGAGAGGTGAATCATTGAAAATAATGGATTTGATGTCTCTTACCAATAGCCATCACTACTGGAGTAGCCATATGTTTAAGTTCGTAAACTATGGTACACTGATAACCATCTGATTTATTGGCAAACCAGCAACCATATAAACGGATTTGATATGTCTTTACCTGTAGCCGTTTGCTCAGGACTAGTCAATTCCTAGAATTGATGAATTGATAACCAAATATGGAATGCCACGCTTCTTTACCACAAGCCATATACATGTGGGCTAGTCAATTCTTGGATTCCAAAAAGGAATAAGCCATGGTGAATTGAAAACCATACAACACTCAGCAATTAAGCATGGGTGATTGCATACCCTATGATTTTTAGCAAACCATTACAGCTATCAACGATTTGATATGCTTTACCAAAGTTGTACCCTTTGGACTAGCTAACTCTTTGACATACACAAGGTATAGCTGGTGAGTCAAGAACCATCAAAAGTATACAACAAACCTGCAGAAAAAGTTAGATAAACCAAAACAATTTTAACTAAGAAAGAAAGAAACCAAAAATTACAAAATAAACAAAATAATACAATCAAGATGAACCTTTATGTGACAGTTTTTTAATCAAACCAACACATTGTGAAGCATGAAGTTCATCATTGCCAACTGGATAAGGAGACACTTCCAACTTCGTCTCAAAGAACTTCCATAAAAGTAACCGATAAAGGATAGAGCTTATCCGATAGCATGCAGAAAATCATTCCACATGTGGTTCAAACCACATGAACACACAAGGAAAAAATCTCCAACTCTCAATTTCCCATAAATGCGAATTCTTCCGATAGAATACCCTTTACCTTCGAGAGTGAGAATCAAACAAAACCTCAAGATCACCCAACAAATATAAACCGTAACCTGTGGATGAAAATTATAATACTGAATGACATGTTCATACAAAGATTTTCAAATCATGTCTAGTCACCAAATGAAGAATGTCCTTCAAGAAATTGAACTCAATAGCAAGATCATCCAATGATAAATAGTGTTAAGCTTCCCGATTTCCAATTGATCAATACCACATGAGTTCCTTCAGAAAACTTCAACAGTCCAACTTCAATAAAGGTAGATTCATCATGTAGATCTAAATAAGGGTCTTTGAAGAATGTTTCCTAGCCACCGAAGAACTCCTTAAAGAACTATGTTTCTTTCACCATACTTTTCGCCCCTACCAACTATTGACTGTATCAATCTTTAGGCATCATTCTGTCCCAATGAGTTACCCAAACCACAATGGACAACACTTCAAGAAACCAAAGAATATTCAAAGAAACAAACCATCATTAGACTTAGCTTCCTCGAGTTGTTTTTGTAACAATGAAGAGATCACCAGAGGCAAAACATCATCAAAATTTTCCATGTCTCAACTGTTTATGTCCTTAGCTTGAGGAACATCGCAGACTTGAAGCAATTTTTTCCAATTGAGAAGAAGAAGTAGAACCGAAGAGGAAAACTCATAATCATATTATACTGCTAATCAAAGCATCATCGCATAAAAGCACAGATTTGCTTCATTGACCTACCAGAATTATAAAGAGCGAATTCTTCACAACCGCCTCATATGATTCCTCTTCCGAAAATAACGCTCATTGGTTTTTCTGCTTTGAACAATCGAGCTCTCCTCTTGCACTTCTTGCTTCCTTTGATTACCAAGAGCCACCATTTGATCCACAAAATTGTCATTATCAAAAGATGCTCCTAATATAAGTTTGGCAAGATTTGGATCAGATGCACCTTGAGTAGTATAAGCATCCCATTGATCATCAGTAATCTTAGGAAGTAATGCATCAAGCTCTAATTTTCTTCGAGACAAATCGAATCAAACCGATCTTGAAGAAATTTAGCAACAAACCGACTCTTCTCAAGATATTCCATAATCAGCAAACATATGAGCTGAGCTTGATTTTCTTCTTCACAGATACCTGAATTAATCATATCATCAATCACATCTTCCTGTCCTTGTCAAGATGTCTCAGAGAACCAATTTGAGCTCGAAGGAACACTCAAACCAACATCGAAGAATCAGTTGAGACAATTTCTCCAAGGAGTAGAGAAAACTTCTAAGAAGAATTTAACTTATGCATTCTCCCAAATTATAAAACTTCATCATCATCTGCTGAAGGTGGAACATTTGATTGTTCTTGTATAGATGAGGTTTGACCATGATCAGAAGCAACCTCCTCAACTAGAACATCAGCAGATGCATCAACAACATTTGGCTCCTTGAAGTCAGCAGAGCCTTATTCAAATATTGTCTTTGTCTTTTTCTAGCAAATATAATAGGCACCTTGCTCCTTGAAGATTCAGTAATAGGAGAAGAAACATCATGTAAGAGCTGATCACCAAGATTCCAAGGGATGCATTAAGATTCTCTTCGTCCTCCCTTCAAGAAAACCAAACTTCTTTTTACCCTTCAATACGAATTCCTCCAAGTGTTCAATTTTAGTCTCCAATTCCACTATCTTGTTACCAAGAATAGACTGTCTCTCTCAAGTTCTTTCTAAGATCAGTCACCTCACCTGCATACTTGTTCATGAGCATATAATTTGGTAAGTGTAAGGATCCTCATTTGCATCACCGATTGCTCGTTGTAATTGGAACTTCATTTGACCATTCCGGAGTAACATTAACCTGATCAACATTAGAACATCCTTCACCAAATGGATTTCTAATAGGACTTGGTGTATGCAATATATCAAAATCAACCTGAACCTCATCAATGTTAACATGAACCTCATCAATGTTAACCTGAACCTCATCAATGTTAACCTGTGTAGGTGATTCACTAGAACATGGTCTAGGTGAAGGTATGGATGCATCAAGAACACCGAAGGACCCTCATCAACGCAACTGAAATATTACCATCAAGAGTATTAATGAAGGTAAAATAATAACATTACCCTCATCAGTAGTCTCATTCTCTTGAGGCAACATGGCAGCTAATAAAGGAAAATGTGTCCCCTCAAATTTAGTTCGCATCGAAGCAAATAACTTAGAAGTCAAAACTCCTATGGGATAAAAAGCTTGGGTTTGTGTAGAAACATTCAATATCATCTCAAAAACCTAGGTACATCAAAAACTTACCCTTTTTCCTAGTTATATTTTCAACCATATTATCAAAGATAAACTTAGAAAAATTATAAGTCAAACCCTTAGATAGACAAACAATACCACATCCCAATTGGGTTGAAAACTGATCCCATCCTCCAGACTTATTGCTTACACACTGAAGCAACGTATGAACCAAGAACCTCCACATTGACACACAATTTTTTAACCACATATCACCCTAGTTCCTGATATCCAATCGCCCTAAGCCCTTCAAGTACCACCTCAGAATCAAAATGATAGACTCCATTCTCATCATTCAAACGAAGTTGTCTTCTTATCGTTCTTCTGTCACTACATACTGTTTCATCAATTCTTGCAACAATCTCTGATCACTTCTTTGTCCACCAAAATTGAGTAACCAAGGATTCATATATAGCATTTGGAGAATGCTAAAGCATAATCTTTGACTTTGTAAGAATGCAATCATCGCCTATACAACTCATCTCCCCGAAAGGCCGAGAAAAGCAACCTTATTATGATCATGTTTGAATTGAAGCGCCATGAGAGATTTTGAAAATTAGGGTTACGATTTGCACAAATGGAAGTGTTTTGAATGAGAGACACAAGTGAATTACTTAAAATGGAACGAATATAAGCCAGTAAAGAATGAATAGAAATTTCCCAATTTTGGTCAAAGTTGACCAATGCTTACGGAACTTCTACTTTACTCATATTTACTTGCACCTTCGGTAGAAACAGAAACCATTCTCAATAAGTATACCAATCACAGAATCAAATTAAGTATTCAAGAAGCTTCAGTAAATATCTTTTTACTGTTTCACCCACACGCATTAAATCTCTTACCACTTGAACCCGGCTATAAAACAATCCCAAAGCACACTTACCTCTTCATCAAAAACCCCAAATATCATTCCAAACCCTAATTCCACCAATACTCCAAAATTAGCCACCAAAAACTATGAGTACCAAACCTGAGATCATAGATCTCACAACACCATCCTCATCATCATCATCATCCTTAGCAAGTGAAGATACAAGTCCATGGCTTCATTACTTTCCAAAACCATATCCACAACCAAAGAAATCACCCTTTCTCCCTTCATCTAAGATGATAGTGTAGAGAGTCCAAGTGAATCACGATGATTCGATGACTCCTATAAGGAGAGAACATCTTACTCCCAACCCCAAGCACCTCACTCAACGGCCACGAGCCAAAAATCCACCACTTCCAAAAGATAGAGAGGTGGTCCTCGGTCTTTTCTCAAGATCAGTTTGGTGCATCATCACATATCGTATAAGGGAAGAACTTAAGGAGGGTAGATGGATTGCATTTTGGTTGAAATACATAGGTGAAGCACAAAGGACACATTGTTTTTCCCCATCATCAAATGTGGTCATTGTCATCATCATCGTTTTCATCAATCCAACCTCTCCATTTTGATCCTAGCATTCGTCGTGACTGGTCATGCATCTCAGCCATCAAGATAGAATGAATGGGTGGTTATGCAAGACTTGACAAATGCATATCCAGCATTTAGTGTGAAAGATGTGAGTGATCATGCATATCCAAACGCCGTTAGATGTTGAACGGATGATATGTAATAGATTAGATTAGTAGATCATGTAGATGCATTTGATGTTGTTAGTACTGTGAAGTCGTAAGTGCTTTGAATGAATGAATGATCAATTTGCTTCAAGATTTTTGAATAAACCATTTAACCTCAAGACATCATCTTCAGAGGAAACAAATGACTCACTTCAACATTTTGACTTCAGTAGAAACAAGTTTTTTGCCTTTTACCATATCCCAAAAGAACAATCACTAAGCAAGACAAAAAGAATAATAAAAGAAAAACACCAACCAACAAAGAGAAACACACTAAAATTGTTACATTAGCAAAGGTTAGAGTTAGATAAAGCAAACAAATATACAAAATTACATAGCAAATGCAAAGTTATACACAACTCCTCCCCTGAGGCATATGCCTCCTCGAGGCCTATGCTCCCTAAACTTTGGTGCTAAGGGTTAAGCATACCGATATGAACCACAAGGTGTTGAAACCTTGGTCCATCAAAAGACTTTGTTAACAAATCACCACATTATCATCGCGATGAATTTTGACCACTTTAATTAAATTCTTTTTATCATATGCATCTCTTATAAAGTGGTGCCTGATTCCCAATTGCCACAGGTAACCCCTTCTATGCAACCCATGCTTCTCGTAAGAAATGAAGAGAAAGCCTAGCATACCAAGCTCAAAAGCCCTATGTAGTCCATAGAGAGCTTCTTTTGGACTACCTTATAAACATAATTAGATGGTCCGATTCAAATCCTTTAGGTTGAGCTACAAACTTCCTCTTCAATTCTCACCATACAAGAAGGCCTTTAGCATCCATCTCGATAGACCATAAAACCCATATATAGGATGCATAGGCTAAGAAAATGGGCATGGCCTCAACCCCTTGCACACCGGGTGCAAACACTCCCATCATAATCTATCCCTCCTCTTTGTCGACATAACCCCTCAGGTAACTAATCGCTTTTATTTTTAATAACACTGCGGCATCTCTCTTTATTTTTCGTAATCCATTAGTCCCAATTGCATAATACTTGGCCTATCATCGTAGTGGTACCAAAATCCAAACTTGTTGATTTTGAAATTGTTGCATCTCATCCCCATTGCTTCAAGCCAACTTGAGTCTTCCGTAGAGCTCGAAAGCAACACCGGGTTGGAAAACCTAATTCTTGTGAGAGAAAACAAGCAAACAAACAATGTTCATAGTCTGTGATTGTCTCTTCACGATTTGAGACATAAGAGATAAAAAGCCACCTTCCATATTTAGAACGCGTAAGCACAAGCATCTCTTTTCTAACAGGTGCATAAGGATCACCAATAATATTAGTCTGTGGATGAGCATTGTTGATCCTTGTAGTAGGAGTGGTGTTGACATCAATGGATGAATCAAGATTAGTTACAAAGAGGTTCAAAATCAAGATCATAGGAAGGTGTGTTGAAGATTCCTGCTTTAGGTTGATGATGACCAAGATCTGAAAGTTTTGGAAACCGTGTATGAGGTTCTCCAAGGTCTGTTGACACTCTAGTAGAAATAGGAGTAGAGTCAATATGTCTTTCGCAGAATTGAGAGGTGAGGAGAAACAGAATCACTTTTAGCAGAATTGACATTTCTACCGATTGCTTCATTTGTACTATCTTCAACATTCCTCTCAGCTTCTAAATTGGCTGCATACTCTTGTTTCTTTTCGGGCAAGGTCCTCGCTGATAATGGAATTCATCTTCACCCACATCGAGATAATCTTTGGAAGTGTCACCTACAAAATTGTTAGGAGAGAAGGAAGGCACTACTATGGGTTGTTCATCATCTTCGACCCACTGCAGAATGAGCATCCAAAGTTCCTCACCGTAGTTGGAGATGCTTGATCTCGCATTTTGGTTAGCCATATGTCTAGAATAACCCAAGTAATCACAAGTAATCAAGGTCAAAAGACCAAACATGACCCTGTCCTTGAACATTAGGCTTGTCTTCTAGATACCTCAGATTCAATGTCTCCTCAATCTTCTTAGTAGATACATTGTAAACCCGTATGCCTTACTGAGCAGAATACCCCACAATGTAACCATCATCAGCTTTCTCATCAAATTTGCCCAACGGATCACTTGTATTTAAAATTGTCACTTGACGCCAAACGGTTTAGGTAATGAATAATGGAACTTCCCAAAAGAAGTTCATATGGTGTTTTAAGGTGTGGTCTTGTAATAGACACTCTATTGAGTACATAACAAGTCTGTACCAATGACAAATTCAAAACATGGTTAGTTTAGAGTCTCCAAGATTGATCTTGCAGCCTCTATTAAGGTTCTATTTTTCTTTCTGCCACCCCATTTTGTTGAGGGTTCTTGGAGTTATAAACCTTTGATTCCTTTGATCTCGCAGAGTTCTATTAGGATTGCATTCTTGAACTTTGTCCCATTATCACACCTAATTCCTTTCACCTTTTTGTTCAACTGATTCTCAATAAGGGTAACAAAGTCTTTCAACACTACAGATGTTTCATCTTTGGTCCTTAGAAAGAATACCCAACAAAATTTACTATAACCATCAATGATCACTAGACAAAAATATTTATGATCAATGCTTCTCACTTGAGTTGGACCAAAAGATCCATATGTAGCACGAAGAGGTTCAGAATAATGCTTCGCCGTAATGGAACACCTTTGTAGGAGGCTCTGTGCGCTTTCCTTTGTTGCATGCAACACAGTTATGATCATTGGTGAAAACTTTGCAAGGAAGACCTTGAACAAGACCCAGTTTTGAGAGCTGATTAATGGTTTTGAAGTTGACATGGGCCATCCTTCTATGCCATTTGGTGGACTCATCCACGGATGCTTTAGCCACCAAACATGTTAAGTCACCTGCTGGTTTGACATCTGATAAGTTGAATGTATAAAGATTGTGATCTGAGGAACCTTCAATAGAATTGAAGTTTCTTCTGGGAGTTTGAAGTCTTTAGACAACACAAGACATTCATCCTCTGTGAAGAGTACTTTGTTCTTAGTGTCACAGATTTGTGAGACTGGAAACAAATTGAAGTGTTGAAGTTCCTTGACATAATATACATTCTCAAAGTCCAGTTGAGGTGTTTTGATGGTCCTTTACCGCATTGGTCCATCACTTCCTCCAAAGGTTACATTGCCTCCTCCTTCAATGGTTACAAAGTTATGCATCATATCCCTGTTTCCACACATACTTCCGAACAACCACTATCAACAATTCAACATCTTTATGCTTAAGGATGATCCTACAACAACAAAAAATATACGAAAATTAGTAATACACTATGGAGGCTCAAGTCATTGCTGATTGAACTGCCTTGTGGATCATATGAGTTATGCCAAGTAGAAGTATAAGATCCACCATTGTTCTTGGGTTTCCATTGAAACTTAGGTCCCTGCTTATTCCAAGAACAACCTCTGAGGTTGACAACAGTTGTCCCAGTACCCTTTCCCATCAGTCATAGGGTTAATATATCTAGGCCAAAAACCATTTTTAAAATATTCACTGGTTGGTTGAACATATGGTTTGTCAATGATTCTCCAAGAAAAGAATTATTATTATTAGCAACTGGAACATAAGGTGGTATATCATTAACATTGGTCCACATTGGTCTAGATTTCCTAGAATCACCACACCTACTCATCCTCTGCTCATGATAATCACAATCCTTAATTAAATGAAATTTACTTCCACACACAAAACATTTCTTCTGATTAGAAGATTTATTCAAACCAAACAATGTGTTATTACAAGCAGAAGTATTCAAACCATAACCATGAAAAGAATTGTTTTAACAGACTATGATGCAAGAATTAAAATGCAATTCTTCAGAGGCAACTGTCTTGGAAGCGATTCCTTGGCAAGAACTCACATGCTATTGGTAATCTTGGGTGCAAGGTGGGTGAAGACTGGGAAGGTCAGACTTGTCATTTGAATCACACACTCAGAGACCCTGTTGGAGGACTTGTCACTGTAACACAAGAGACAAAGTCATTAGAGAGGAAGTATTAGGGTCTGGCAATGTCTCTTGACTTTTGCCATACAGATGTGTGATCCATCAAAGTTATCGTGAATGGAAAGGTCAATGGGCATGTGCTCACTCTAATTGGTCCACGACAAGCATGTAGGTCACCTTCTTTCACAAGATTAGCTAGGCCTGCTGATGTAGATTTACGTGTGTCATCCCTAGCTTCTAAGCCTACATATTTCTTAAAACCTAAAGCCACTCAGAGAATTAGGAGCTTGACTACTATAAATCAAACCAGCTAACTTATTTCCATTCAACATCCATTCTTTATGCCTAGCAATTTCCTCCTTAAGTTTCTCCTTAAGATCTAGATTTTCTGACTCTAACACCGCTCTTAATTTCTCAACCATTTTAACTCATTTTTAGCACATTCGAGATCCCTTTCTAAAACACCTATTTTCTCATCATAAGCTATTTGATTCTTCTCAAACCAAACCTTTTGTCTTTCTAGTGTTTTTAAAGCCTGTTTATAAGCTTCAACTTCCACATAGCATTCATTATATTTAGGTTCCAAAATATCATAAGCTTCTTTGAGTGCATTATAACGCTCACTGCAACCAAACAAACAGCGTTTTGTACCGAGAGATGCCCATCAGGCAACTGATCATGCCTATCCTCTGAAATACAGCTTGCAATCAACCCAACATTATCAGGACCATTATTATCAGCCTCCTCATGTTGCTTCCAACCACATTGCTATTCAGAGTGACCAAAGCAACAACCCTTTGAAGTTCCTGCCTCCTTCCGATAATGCTGATAGGAGGAGTATCTTGTCTCATCACCGCCTTTCCTGTCTTTGCAATTCTAGAAAAGTGACCCATCTGTTGGCATGTGAAGCATTTAACCTTCCTTTTGTCAAATCTTGCTGGATCTCTTCCTTTGAATCCAAACCTTCTTCCAGCCTCAAAAATTCTTGATATCCATGGAAAGTACAATCGCCACTTCAGCCTTCATCTCTTCCATCTCGTTGGTCCACTTGATCAAAATCTTCATAGGCCGCATCCTCGAGGATCATAATCAAAGAAAGAAGGATCCAAGAACATCTTCCACATTCCACTTGATCTAGGATGAGAACTTGATGAGGGAGCAACATAAGATGATGATGGATATGGGCTTTGACCATAGCTCGTCTTTGGAGTAGAGGCTCCAACGAATGCAGAGATGACTAGCGAAGAAGATGATCGAAAGGGCTTCTTACATCATGTTCAAGATTTAAGTTTGTGGTACGTACCATCAAAGGTAATCATGTCCAAACCACCTTTAGCTTTCAAAGCTATGCTTACATGTAGCCAGGATGGAGGTAATGACCTCAGAAACTTAGAGTTACAGTCATCATTATCCGGCTTTGCCTGCAGCTGATTCAACTGACTTAAAATTTTGTGAAACTTATCATAGCCCTTGTGTATTCCTTCCTCTTCATAGATTTGAAAGTCTTGAAACTGTTGTCTCAAAGATGGACTTCTTCAATCTCCTAGACTCCTCATTCCCACCAACTTTGCCTTTAATTGCAACCATATATCCTTAGCATCTTGCATGAAGTGAAAATCACTCAAGTGATCCTCGTGAATGGCTTGAAAGAATGGTTCCCACCTTGGTTTCTCTCGAATCACAAAGAACTCTTCTTCTCAAGATTTGGGAGGAACATCATCATCTTACCGCTTGCATCCGTGGTAGTTCTCTTCAAACTGTTTCCCTTCAAGACTATCTCCCATAGATTCCAATCAATGTTGGAGATCCAGTTTTGCATCTTCATTGCCCAAAGATCATATTTGTTGAAACAAACAAAGACCTTGAAAGATCTTGAGCTCGTGGATCGTTATGTATGCCTATGTAATCACAAGCACAATAAAAGATAATCTCTACAACTTATGTTCAGCAGCGGAATATAAACACAAGTAATAACTAAGAACTTCTTGATCCTCTATGGATCTTTATATTAACTAAAACTGAGTTTTTTCAATCTATATTTAACTCTTTCTAATGTGTTCCTTTTATAGACAAGGAACCCTAAACAATATCGCTAAACCGTTTCCAAGAAACGATAATCATAAAATAAATAAGATATACACAATCACTTCCTAATAAAGCTCATGTATATCCAAACTAAATATACTAAACACGAAATAAACACTTCCGCAGAAACCAACTAGTCACTATTATACTTCAGAGAATAAGTCTTCGCGAATCCACTTCACTTCAAGAGAAACACTTCAACATAATCCGACTTTCACATATTCCCAACAATCCTCCCCTAAACCGAATTTGACTTGTTAAGTTCCAGCTTGATAGATCCGATGTACACCAGAGGATTGAACACGAAGAATGTTAAAGCAAAGAAAGAATCCAAAACATCTCTATGATAAAGAAACTTTAAAACTTTATATCTTTGCAGCAACAAATGACAATAGGTACATCAAAACAATTAGTTGCATACTATTTCATCATCCGTGTGTGTGAACTCCTGGGAGAGGTGAATCATTGAAAATAAATGGATTTGATGTCTCTTTACCAATAGCCATCACTACCGAGTAGCCATGTTTAAGTTCGTAAACTATGGTACACCTGATAACCATCTGATTTATTGGCAAAACCAGCAACCATATAAACGATTTGAAATGTCCTACCTCAGAGCTTTTGCTCAGGACTAGTTAATTCTTAGAATTGGTGAATTAAGAACCAAATATGGAATATGCCACTGCCTTTACCACAAGCCATATACAAGTGGGCTAGCCAATTCTTGGATTCCAAATAGGAATAAAACATGGTGAATTGAAAACCATACAACACTCTTCAATTAAGCATGGGTGGTTGCATACCCTATGATTTTCAAAGAAATCATTACAGCTATCAACAGATGATGTGTTCTTACCAAAGCTGCCCTTTGACTAGCTAACTCTGGACATACACACAAAGTAACGGTGAGTCAAGAACCAAAAATATACAACAAACCTGCAATAAAAGTTAGATAAAACCAAAAATCAATTTTTTAACTAATAAAAGAAAGAAAGAAAACAAATATTACAAAGTATTACAATCAAGATGAACCTTTATGTGATAGAAGGATTCTAATCAAACCAACACATTGAATAGCATGAAGGTCATCATTGCCAACCGGATTAGGAGGCACGGCCAACTTGTGTCTCAAAGAACCTTCCATAAAAGTATCGATAAAGGATAAAGCCTATCTGATAGCATACACAAAATCATCCCACATGTAGTCTGAACCACCAACACAAGGCAAAGGATAAAACCTCCAACTCTCAATCTCCCATTTATGAGAATTCTTCCAAATAGAATACCCTTTACCATTTGGAGAATCAGAATCAAACATAACTTGAAGATCTCCCAAAAGATATAAACCGAACCAGTTGTTTGAATGATACTTATATAATACGGAATAACATGATTATACAACATTTGTAAATCATGTCTATTCACTAAATGAAGAATATCCTTCAAGAAGTTGAACTCAAGAACAGATATCCAAATTTAGACACGATTCAGCTTTCCAACTTTCCAATCAACCAAAATCACATGAGTTCCTTCAGAAAATCATCAGTTCCAACTTCAATAAAAGTAGATTCATCACTGATATCAAAATCGATTCCTGGAAGCATGTTTCTTAGCCAACTGTCAACTTCTTGTAACCAAACTCTTCATTTCCATACCATCAATGTGGTCACATCAACTTCAGAATCAATCAGAATCATTAAGATCCACACTAGACAACATGTCGAAGAAATTAAAGAAGATCAGCAGAAACAACCGCGTAAGAAGGAGTAGCATCGAATGTTTTAAGGAACAAATGAAGATACCACCAAGGCAAAACAAGATCAAAATTATCCACAATTTCAACTGTTTTCTGTCTCTTGGCTGTAGGAACATCAGGCATTGAATCACGATTTTCCAATGAAGAAGAAGAAATAGTACCGTGTGAAGAAAACTTCATAACCGATTATACTGTCAATCAAAGCATCATCGACAAAGTCAGAATTTGCTTCATGGACATACCGAATTATACATAAAGATTCTTCACAACTCTTCTCATATAATTCCTCTTCTGAGCAACTGTCATAGGTCTGTCTCTTTTAGCTTTATTTCTTTGATCAATAAGAGCTCTTCTCTTAGCAGCAGATTCTAGCTTTCTTTGATTACCAAGTGCCTTCATTTTCTCCACAAAATCATCATCATTAAAAGAATCTCCTAAGATAAGTTTTGCAAGAGAAGGATCAGAAGCACCTTGAGAAATATAACCATCCCATTGATCATCAGTAATCGTAGGAAAGAATGCATCAAGCTCTAATTTCTTCGTGAGTCAAATCGAACATACTGATCTTGAAAAATTTTAGCCACAACACGACTCTTTTGATACTCATAATCAGAATAATCCAGCCTGAGCTTGATATTGTTCTTTAGTCACTTTTCCTGACTTCAAAGAAATCAAAGAATCACAGAGTCCCGTCCTGTCTCGAAGATATCTCACAGAACCAATTTCGCAGAACCAATGTGAGCTTCAAGCAATCAAACCCACATCGAGGAAATAGGTTGAGACAATTCCTCTATAGGTGTAGAGAAACCTCGATGAATCATTCAACTTGTACATTCTCTCCGCAATAAAACCTCATCATCTCAAGGAAGGCGACACATTTGAATGTTCTGGGATAGACGAAGTTTGACCATGACTAGTAGTAACCTCCTTCACTAGAAATATACAGATGCATCAACCATATGTGGCTCCTTTGAAGTATCAACATGTACAATATTCAAATATTGTCTTCGTCTTTTGCTAGTATATAGAATAGGCCTTTGCTCTTGAAGATTTATCAATAGAAGAATGAACATCGATGTAAGTGCCACATCAGCCAATATATCAAGAGATTCATTAAGATTCTCTCAGGTCCTCCTCATCAAGAAATCAAACTTCTTTGTACCTTTCTGACTTAGCGCTTTTCCAAGTGCTCAACTTTATTCTCCAAGCCCACAATCTTATCACCAAGAACGACATTTGGTTTCTGCAAGTTCTTTCTTAAGACCAATCACCTCACCTGTAAGCTTGTTCATCAGAACATATAATGAGGTAAGTGTGATAGTTTCTTCATCAAAGATCATGATTGTTCAGTTGGATTGAACTTCAGAGAATGTTCGAAGCAACATTATCCTCGATCAACATTAGAACAACCTTCACCAAATGGAGTCCTAACAGACTTGTGTGGGACAACTGTCAAGATCAACCCTAACTTCATCAATTTGATCCTGAACTGCTTCAATAGGAACTTGGATAAATGCCGACTAGAACATGGTCTTGGTGAAAGTATAGATGCTTCAGAACAAAGAAGGACCTTCACCACCATCTACTAAAGGAGTTCCATCAGTAGGATTGGAGGAAGGTAAAACTACATTAAGCTCATTATCAATCTCATTTTCCTGAGGTAACATTGCAAATAACAAAGGAAAATGTGTCCCTTCAAATTTAGTTCTCATTGTAGCAAATAACTTGGGAGTCCTAACACTTATGGGATAAAAGGCTTGGGTTTGTGTAGAAATATTCAATATCATCTGTAAGAACCTAGGGTACATCAAAAACTTACCCTTTGTCCTAGTTATATTTTCTACCATATTATCAAAGATATACTTAGAGAAATTAAAAGTTAAACCCTTAGATAAACAAACAATACCACATCCCATTTGTGTTGAAAATTGATCCCAGCCTCCTGACTTATTGCTCATGCACTGCACCAAAGTATGAACCAAGAATCTCCACATAGGACAGAGCTTATTTTTCAACCACATATCTGTCCTCGTACTTTGATATCCAATAGCTCTAAGTCCTTCAAGCACCATTGTAGAGTCAGAATGATAAACCCCATTCTCATCGTCCAAGCGAAGTTGGCTTCTGATCAAATCCTCTGTCACCACATACACTTGTCCATCAACACTTGCAACTATCTCTCAGATCTCCTCTCTCGCCGACCAAATTGAGTAATCAAAGTTTCATATATTGCATCCGATATGCGTCAATGCATATACAATCTTTGATCTTAGTAAGAAAGAAATCATCGCCTATAAAGTCATCCCGAGCAGTCCCAAGAAAAGCAACCTTGTTATGATCGTGTTTAAATTGAAGTGCCATGAGTGATTTTGAGGATTAGGGTTACGATATTGCCCAAAAGGAAGTGTTTTTAATGAGAGTAATAAGTGAATCAACTTAATGTGGAGCGAAAATATGTCGTAGAGAATAAATAGAAATTTCTCAAGTTTGGTCAAAGTTGACCAAAGCTGACGTGGATTTCTACTTTTCCTGATTCACTTATAACTTCGTAGAAACGAAATCAGTCTCTGAAGTAGAACCCTCAGAAGAAACAAGACTTACTCACGAAGCTTCAGAAATATCTTTACTGTTTCACCCACACGCATTAATTCTCTTACCACTTGAACCCGTCTATAAAATAATCCCAATGCACATAGACTTCTTCATCAAAAATCCCCAAATAATATTACAAACCCTAATTCCTTCAATCCTTCAAAATTAACCATAATTAACATGAGTACCAAACCTGAGATCATAGATCTCACAACAACATCCTCATCATCATCATCTAGTGAAGATACCAATCCATGGTTTCACTATTTTCCAAAACCATATCCACTACCAAAGAAGTCACCCTTCCTCATCAAGATGAAAGTGTTGAGAAACCAAATGTATCTGCCGAAGATTCTGATGAATCCTATAATGAGGGAACATCTTATTCCCAACCCTCAGCACCTAGGCCTCAACGAAGGTCACGGCCAAAAATCCACCACTTCCTATGGGAAGAAAGGTGGTGCTTGGTCTCTTGGCATCATGTTTTGGTGCATCATCACATATCGTATCAAGGAATGGAAAAAGGAAAATGATGTAAGTTGATGTATGATTGAAAGAGTAGATGATGCATAAATGAAAATCTTTCCTTCTCATCTCTCTACCACAATCAGCCTTCTTCTCGTTTTCATCAATCCATCCTCTCCATTTTGATCCTTAGCATCTGTTAGAGTTGGTTATGCTCATGACAAAAGCGTAGCCAGATTTAGTGCCAAAGATGTGATGATCATATCCAACAAATTATTGTGAAAGATGTGAGCAGTCATGCTCATCGTGCTCATCATCTTAGATGTTGAACAGATGATATGTAATAGATTAGGACTATTAGATCATGTAGATGCTTTTGATGTTGCCAAGACTAATCTGTAAGTCAAACTGTTTCTTGAATGAATGAATGATCTATTTGTCTGACTTCTTTTGATTGAATCATATGACTTCATTTCAACTTCAGAGGAAACAAATAGCACACTTCAGACAATGAATTCGAAGAAACCAGCTTGAGCTTTCTTGACCATAACACAACTTATCAGAGACAACCATTCTGCAAAACAAACACATAAACATGCACAAACAAAACAAAGAAACACACTAAACTTACATTAGCAGGTTAGAGTTAGTTACCTAAACAACCAAATATACAAAATTACATAGCAAAAAATGCAAAGTTATACACAATCCTCCCCGAGGCATATGCCTCCCCTGAGGCCTATGCCTCCCCTTAAACTTTGCAGTTAAGGGTTAAGCATGCCAATATGGACCACAAGGTGTTGAAACCTTGGTCCTTCAAAATCTTTTGTTAACAAATCTGCCACATTATCATCAGTATGTATTTTGACCACATTTATCAAATTTTTATCATATGCATCTCTTATAAAGTGGTGCCTGATTTCAATATGTTTGGTTCGACTATGAAAAACGGATTTTTAACAATGCATATGGTACTTTGATTATCAATAAAAATTGTTGTGTTCATGAAATTATACCCATAATCCAACAACTGATTTTGAATCCAAAGAACCTGTCCACAACAATTAGCAGCAGCCACATACTCTGCTTCAATAGATGAGGTAGCCACAATAGTTTGTTTCTTGCATTGCCAAGAAATCAATCTCTTTCCAAGGAATTGGCAACCTCCAGTAGTGGACCTCCTATCCAGATTAGCACCAGCATAGTCACTATCACTATAGGCTTCCAACTTAAAAGGAGACTCTTTTGGGTACCAAAGACCAAGAAGAGGTTGGCCTTTGAGATACTTAAAGATCTTCTTAACAGATTGAGAGAGATGGGAAGTCGGAGTAACTTGATGTCGCGAACAAACACTCACAGAAAAGTAATATCGCCTGAAGCTGTTAAATACATCAAAGACCCAATCATAGACCTGTAAAATGAACATTCACAGTGGATCAGCTTCATTGTTGGTCTTCGTCTTTGGAGCTTCATAAGGTGTTGTAGCAGTCCGTACACCTCCATACCAAACTTCTTCAAGATGTCCCTCACATATTTGTCCTGACTTATAAAAATACCATCAGGTTTCTGCTGAACTTGAAGACCTAAAAAGAAAGTCATCTCTCCCATTGCACTCATCTGAAACTCTCCCTTCATGAGTTCCTCAAACTCCCTGCACCAAGCTTCCTTTGTGGATCCAAAGATAATATCATCCACATACACTTGCACAAGAATAATGTCAGTGGAATTCTTCTTCAGGAAAAGAGTCTTATCAATTGCACCTCTTCTGTAACCATGCTTCAACAGAAATGTAGAGAGCCTAGCATACCAGGCTCTAGGTGCCTGATGTAGTCCATAGAGAGCTTTGACTACCTTATAAACATAGGTCGGATGATCTGGATCTTCAAATCCTTTAGGTTGAGTGACATACACCTCCTCTTCAATTTCACCATACAAGAAGGCTCCTTTAACATCCATTTGATAGACCATAAAGCCCATATAGGATGCATAAGCTAAGAAGATCCTTATAGCCTCAACTCTTGCTACTGGTGCAAACACTTCATCATAATCGATCCCATCCTCTTGTCTATAACCCTGGCAACCAATCGCTTTGTTCTTGATGACAACACCCCGAGCATCTCTTATTCTTCAGAATCCATTTTGTCCCAGCATACTTACCATCAAGTAGTGGTACCAATATCCAAACCTGCTGATTTTGAAACTGTTGCATCTCATCCTGCATTGCTTCAAGCCAACTTGAGTCTTCAAGAGCTTGAGTAACACTAGTTGGTTCCACTTGTGAGAGAAAACAAGCAAACAGACAATGTTGATAGTCTGTGTGATTGTCTCTCTGTTGATTTGAGACATAAGAGACAAAAGCCACCTGTCCATATTTAGAACGCGCCACAGTACCTCTTGTTCTAACAGGTGCATCAGGATCACCAATAATATTTGACTGTGGATGTACATTGTTGATCCTTGTTGTAGTGGTGGTGTTGACATCAATGGAATCATCAAGATTAGTCACAGTAGGTTCAAAGTCAGTATCATAGGAAGGTGTGTTGAAGATGCCTGCTTTAGGTTGATGATGACCAAGATCTGAAGGTGTTGGAAACCTTGTATAGGGTTCACCAAGATCTGTTGACACTTTAGTAGACATAGGAGTAGAGTCAACATGTCTTTCAGCCGAATTGGAGAGGTGAGAAGAACCAGATTCCCTTTCAGCAGAATTGAAGTTTCTGCCGAGTACGCATTAGAACTCGCCAAGCATTCCTCTCAGATCTAAATTTGCTGATACTCTTGTTTCTTCAGTCTTGCAAGGTCCTCAGCATAATAGAATTCATCTTCACCCACATCAGTATAAGCTTGAGAAGTGTCACCTACAAAATTGTTAGGAGAAAAGGAAGGTACTATGATGGGTTGTTCATCATCGACCCACCGTGAATGAACATCCAAATTGTCCGCTTGTAGTTGTAGATACTTCAATCTGCATTTTGACAGCCTTATGTCTAGCATATCCCAAGTAATCAGTCAAGTAATCAAGATCAAATGACCAAACATGACCCTGGCCTTGAACATTAGGCTTGTCTTCAAGATACCTCAGATTCAATGTCTCCTCAATTTTCTTTGCAGATATATTGTAAACTCTGTATGCCTTACTGTGAGCAGAATACCCCACAATGTAACCATCATCGCTCATCAAATTTGCCCAAAGGATCACGGTATTCAAGATTGTCACCTGACGCCAAACGGTTTAAGGTAATGAATAACAGGAACTTTCCCAGTTCATAAGGTGTTTTAAGATGTGGTCTTGTAATGGACACTCTATTGAGTACATAACAAGCTGCACAGCCACCAAAACATGGTAGGAAGTTTAGAGTCTGCTAGCATTGATCTTGCAGCCTCTATTAGGGTTCTATTTTTTCTTTCTGCCACCCCATTTTGTTGAGGGGTTCTTGGAGTGCTATAGTCCCTTTTGATTCCTTCAACTGCAGAGTTCTATGAGAATGGCATTTTTGAACTCTGTACCATTATCACACCTAATTCCTTTCACCTTTTGTTCAACTGATTCTCAATAAGGGTAATGAAGTCTTTCAAAATTTCAGATGTTTCATCTTTGGTCCTTAGAAAGAATACCCAACAAAATTTGCTAAAACCATCAGTAATCACCAGACAAAAATATTTATGATCAATGCTTCTCACTTTAGTTGGACCAAAAGATCCATATGAAGCAGCAAGAGGTTCAGTAATGGTTACTGCCGTAACTGGAACACCTTTGTAGGAGGCTCTGTGCTGCTTTCCTTTGTTGCATGCAACACAGTTATGATCATTAGTGAATACTTTGACAGGAAGTCCTTGAACAAGGCCCAGTTTAGAGAGCTGGTTGATGGTCTTGAAATTGACATGGGCCATCCTTCTGTGCCATTTGGTGGACTCATCCACAGATGCTTTAGCCACCAAACATGTTAAGTCACCTGCTGGTTGGACATTAGTTAAGTTAAATGTATACAGATTATGACCGGAGGCCTTCAGAAGAATTGAAGTATCTTCTGGGAGTTTGAAGTCTTTAGACAGCACAAGACATTCATTCTCTGTGAAGAGTACTTTGTTCTTAGTGTCACAGATTTGTGAGACTGAAAACAAATTGAAGTGTTGAAGTTCCTTGACATAATAAACATTCTCAAAGTCCAGCTGAGGTGTTTTGATGGTCCCTTTTCCTGTAATTCGTCCATCACTTCCTCCAAAGGTTACATTGCCTCCACCTTCAATAGGTGTAAAGTTATGCATCATGTCCTGTTTCCACATACTTCTAGAACAACCACTGTCAACAATTCCAACATCTTTATGCTTAAGGGGATGATCCTACAACAACAACAAAATATACAGAGAATTAGTACACTATGGAGGCTCAAGTCATTGCTGACTTGAACCTGCCTTGTGGATCATATGAGAAAGATAAGATCCACTATTGTTCTTGGGTTTCCAATGAAACTTAGGTCTATGTTTATTCCAAGAACAACCTGCTGAGGTCTTGACAGCAGTACCCCAGTACCCTCTCCCATCAGTCATAGGATTTATATATCTAGGCCAAAAACCATTTTTAAAATATTCACTGGTTGATTGAACATATGGTTTTCCAAATGATCTTCTCCAAGGAAAAGATGTATTATAATTAGAGGCTTGTGGAACATAAGGTGGTATTTCATTCACATTGGTCCACATAGGCCTAGTATTCCTAGAGTCACCACACCTACTCATTCTTTGCTCATGATAATCACAATCCTTAATTAAATGGGATTTACTTCCACACACAAAACATTTCTTCTGAAGAGAAGATTTATTCAAACCAAAAGAAGTATTCTTACAAGCAGAAGTATTCAAACCAAAACCATGAAAAGAATTGTTTTTAACAGTACTATTATGCAAAGAATTAAGAACTAAGTCTTCAGAGGCAACTGTCTTGGAAGTGGATTCCTTGGCAGAACTCTGACTCTTATTGGTAGTCTTGGACAAAGTGGGGTGTAGACTCGGGAAGGTCGACTTGAGAAGGTCAGATTGGGAAGGTCGACTTGTCATTTGAATCACTCTCTGTAGACCCTTGCTTGGTGGACTTGTCACAAGTAACACAAGTTAAAGAGTCATTAGAAGAAGTTTGACTTTTGCCATACAGATGATATGATCCATCAAAGTCTTTAATTTTGGACACATCAATAGGCATATGTTCACCTCTAATAGGACCAGGGACAGAATGTAATTGACCTTCTTTGACAAAATTAGCTAGCTTGGCTGGTGTAGATTTACGTGTGTCATCCCTAGCTTCTAAGCCAACATATTTCTTAAACCCTAAAGCCACTGTAGAGTTAGAAGCTTGACTACTATAAATAAAACCAGCTAACTTATTCCCATTCATCATCCATTCTTTATGCCTAGCAATTTCCTCTTTAAGTTTCTCCTTAAGCTCTAGATTTTCTGACTCTAAGTCTGCTCTTAACTTCTCAGACCATTTTAACTCATTTGTAGCACATTCGAGATCTCTTTCTAAAACACCTATCTTTTCACCATAAGCTATTTCATTCTTCTGAAACCAAACCTTTTGTCTTTCTAGTGTTTTTAAAGCCTGTTTATAAGCTTCTACTTCCACATAATATTCATTATATTTAGGTTCCAAAATATCATAAGCTTGTTTAAGTTCATTATAACGCTCACTACAACGAAACAAACAATTTTGTACCGAGATGCCCATCAAGGCAATCTGATCATGCCTATCCTCTGAAGTACAGCTAGCAATCAACCCAACATTATCAGGACCATCATTATCAGACTCCTCATGTTGCTTCCAGTCCACATTGCTATCCAGAGTGACCAAAGCAGCTGATCCCTTTGAAGTTCCTGCCTCCTTCGATACTGATAAGAAGTGTATCTTGTCTCATCAGCTTTCTGTCTTTGCATTCTCTAGAAAAGTGCCCCATCTGTTGGCATGTGAAGCATTTAACCTTCCTCTTGTCAAACCTTGCTGGATCACGTCCTTTGAATCCAAACCTTCTTCCAGCTTTTCTTTCAAAACTCTTGATATCCATGGAAAGCATGGCCACTTGCCACCTCAAATTCATCTCTTCCATCTCAAGCGGGTCCACCTGATCAAAATCCTCATAAGCCAGTTCCTGCTGAGGATCATAATCAACAAAGAAGGATCCAAGTACATCTTCCATAATGTTGCTTGATTTAGAGTGAGAACTTGATGAAGGAGCAGCATTAGATGATGATGGATATGGACTTGGACCATAGCAAGACTTTGGAGTAGAGGCTCCAAACAAAGGCGATGAGTAGCGAAGAAGATGATCGAAAAGGGGTTCTTACATCATGTTCAAGAGCTTTAAGTTTGTTGTAAAGTTCATCAAAGGTCATCATGTCCAAACCACCTTTAGCTTTTAAGGCTATGCTTACATGTAGCCAGGATGGAGGCAATGACCTCAGAAACTTAGAGTTACAGTCATCATTATCCAGCTTAGCTTGAAGCTGGTTCAACTGACTTAAGATCTTGTGAAACTTATCATAGCCCTTGTGAATTCCTTCCTCTTCAGAGATCTGAAAGTCCCAAACTGTTGTCTTAGCATGGACTTCTTCTAGACTCCTCATTCCCACCGAACTTCGCTTAATAGCTAGCCATATCCTTGGCGTCATGCATGAAGTGAAAATCACTCAAGTGATCCTCGGAATAGCTTAAGAATAGTTCTGACTTTTGTTTCTCTCTGAACTGCTAGCAACTCTTCAGCAGTTTTGGGAGGAACATTAATCATGTTCCCAGCAGCATCCGTGGTAGTTCTCTTTAAACTGTTCCCCTTCAAAATTATCTGCCATAGATTCCAATCAATATTGGAAATCCAATTCTGCATCTTCATCGCCCAAAGATCATATTCCTCCCTTTTAAGGTAAGGAAACTTAGCATTGCTATTAAAGAGACTTAGTTGTTGCAGATGGGTGGAGTTTTGGTTGTTGGTGAGTTCAGTATCAACATCTGAACCAGGCATGATGATTTTGTTATGGTTGTATGGGTGTTTAGAAAAAGCTTGTCCTTAGTATCGTAGAGACTCTCACGAGGCTCTGATACCACTTGTTGAAACAAACAAAGACCTTGATAGATCTTGAGCTCGTGGATCGTTATGTATGCCTATGTAATCACAAGCACAATAAAAGATAATCTCTACAACTTATGTTCAGCAATGAATATAAACACAAGTAATAACTAAGAACTTCTTGATCCTCTATGGATCTTTATATTAACTAAAACTGAGTTTTTTCAATCTATATTTAACTCTTTCTAATGTGTTCCTTTTATAGACAAGGAACCCTAAACAATAACGTATAATCATAAAACTAAATAAGATATACACAATCACTTCCTAATAAAGCTCATGTATATCCAAACTAAATATACTAAACACGTAATAAACACTTCCGCAAAAACCAACTAGTCACTATTATACTTCAGAGAATAAGTCTTCGGCGAATCCACTTCACTTCAGAGAAAATTCAACATAATCCAGACTTTCACATAATTCCCAACATTTAACTTTGATTTTATGATATGACTTAGGATCATATACTGCCTAATGTGTACACTACATCTGAATTCCGAACAATCTATGTTTAAAATTAGTTGATTATTGCTTATAGACATCCATTAAAATGAACTCAAACCATGTAAATTTGTCAATAATTTATTACTTCAACTCCTTGAAGTTAAAATCATAGATGAATGTGGGTTAATGCTTATAAACATCCACTAAAATCTTCTCAGACCATGTAAAGAAATAATTTCAACACTATTTATATTATGTTAGCGAATTAATTTTTATGGCACCAAACTGAGTATAGAATCATAAACCACCCTGCACAACAGCACAACAATAAGCATTACAACATGGAATTGAGTCTAAATGACATGTGTTTTCAAATATTAAGAAGGAAATGTATCGAATTTTATCTCAATTCTACCCAGTGGATGGTCTTGTTTCCGGAGATCATCGAGCATTGAGAAGTATGAATACAAAAATACATCCGTAATCCGTTAAGTACTTAAGTCCCTAACGAAAGTTAAACTCCACTTGATGGTATCCCATGTTCCGTCCTGATAACCACATTTCATTAGACTTTTATAAACTAAAACTGAACAATTAGAAAGAAAAAAAAAACACAGCTCAAAATATTTTTTAGTGGTGGCAATTTCAATCTGCTAAAGGGTCGATGTGGTGTCTTTATTGTATTTAACGGGTCAAATGAGTTAAAAGTTACCCAAAGTGTATACAAAGTTTCAAATACATAATAAGTAAAAAACTCATATATAGATGCAAGTTCTATCATCTCTAAACAGGCTTGTATAACTAACAACAAAGAAACATATATGCTGAAATAACGCTACTAACCTGAACTTATGGGTTATTAAGGTCCTTTTGGTCATTTTTATTGTATACATAAAAAGTGTGTCAAAATCTTAAAACGGTCCATTAGTCAGTTTTAATAGATAACTTTTATGGTCTTAATCTAATCCAAAATCCAAAAAAATTAGATTTGTTAAGAGTCTAGTGTCCAAATATCATGTGTTTTTAAGTTTTATTCATTTCGATAAGCTTAAGCTAGTTCAAAAAGTGTTCTCAAAACTGTCACTCGGTCCCTTTTGTCTCTGAACCCAGAAAAAGGTCTTACATGTTGTCCTTATCAGATTTTTAAAAACCTCCTAAAAGCTCCTACTCTTTGAATTTTGGGATTTTCTACTCTTTAGCTATTGTTCATGATCTGTTTTAGTTTTTTATGGATTGATGATCTTATTTGCTAGCTAAAAAATTAGCTCAAATCAGCCGCATAGCTGCTGTTGCAACAACAGACTCTTGGTACATTTTGTGTTTAAGTTATTGAATGATGAATATTGAAGAGTTGCTTATAGACATCCATTAAAATGCACTCAAACCATGTACATTTGTCAATAATTTATTACTTCAACTCCTTGAAGTTAAAATCATAGATGTATGTGGGTTAATGCTTATAAACATCCATTAAAATCTACTCAGACCATGTAAAGGACAACTATTTGTGTAAATAAATAATTTCAACACTATTTATATTATGTTAGCGAGTTAATTTTTATGGACCAAACTGACTATAATCAAAACCACCCTGCACAACAACACAACAATAAGCATTACAACATTGAATTGAGTCTAAATGACCTGTGTTTTCAAAATATAAGAAGGAAATGTATCGAATTTTATCTCAATTATACCCCGTGGATGGTCTTGTTTCCGGAGATCATCGAGCATTGAGAAGTATGAATACAAACATACATCCGTAATCTGTTAAGTACTTAAGTCCCTAACGAAAGTTATGAATACAAACATACATCCGTAATCTGTTAAGTATTTAAGTCCCTAACGAAAGTTAAACTCCACTTGATGGTATCCCATGTTCCGTCCTGATAACCACATTTCATTAGATTTTTTATAAACTAAACTGAACAATTAGAAAGAAAAAAAACACAGCTCAAAATATTTTTTAGTTGTGGCAATTTCAATCTGCTAAAGGGTCGATGTGGTGTCTTTATTGTATTTAACGGGTTAAATGAGTTAAAAGTTACCCAAAGTGTATTCAAAGTTTCAAACTACATAATAAGTCAAAACTCATATATAGTTTTACATCAATATTATAAATTGTCGTTGTCTAGTGAGTTACTTTTATCATTAATAATTATAAGAGTCAATACATTTTGACCCATACTAAAAAATGACCCGTTACCTTACCACTTCTGTCATTTTGACACATCTACAACATTATCTAATATACTTACAATTAAACAATGGAAACTTATCAATAAATCCTTCACCAACAGCTTTAACAGTGCCGCAAACATGACAGTAAGCATACTCCATGAACTTATAGCTTTAAAATCAAAAAGACTAATTGTAATACAACATTAAAACCAAAAAGATTAGTATATCAGTGGTGACACGATAGTCATAATCGCTCAAAATGGCGAGCTACTTTCACACTTTTACTACCAGATTCTTTCAAGATTACTCAAACCACCAATATAACTTTCAATTCCTAGAACTTTTGACGCATCAGCAAAAAACATTTATTGGATATTGTTTTTAACCAATCATAACTCCATAGTATAAAATCCAAAATTTCAAACTATTTACAGTAGTTTTTAAGCTTTTGACACTGTTACACATAATAACCAACCTTTCTAAAAGTTAATTGATGTAAACTCTTTGTAAAACTTCCTTGTAGACCACGTTAGTCGTCATGTTTGTTGGTTTTCCTTCTTCATCCAAATAGGACCTTTAATCCCTTTTTGGTGGTTACTCTTGATATCGCCACATATAACTTTCCATGTGTAAATACGGGCTTGCGTAGGTATAAGCCTACCTCCTCTAAAGATTGTCCTTGGCTTTTTTTGATTGTCATCGCAAAGCATACCATGACCGGGAATTGCCTTCTATTGAATTTAAACGGTACTCGTTTATCAGATGGCATCAGTTGCAATGTGGGTATATAAGTATACTTCCCAACATGTGTGCTTGAGATTATTTTTCCTTCAATAACATGGTCTTCTAAACTTGTGACGCATAGTCTAGTCCTGTTACATAATCCATTATGCTGATCTATGTTTCTTAAAAGCATAACCGGGACTCCTTTTTTCAGCTTTAGACAGTGGTTTGGTAGCCCGGATATTTTGAAAGCGTTTAAAAGCTCAGGAGCGTATATTGATTCATTCATTGAACCGGTTATTTCTGTTTCACAAACTGTATCTGAGCTTAGATATACTTTTTCATCTCCACCTATTTTCGACAACATGTGGTCGTTTATCAAATCAACCTCCTCGTTTGTGGGCACCAGTATCGCTTTATTTTCAAAGTATCCGTCTTTTCCAATATCTTGATGAATTGTCGGATATATTGCCTCTATCATAGCTTCGAGAGTGTCTCCGTCAGTTTTTATTAACACGTCGTCTGGGAATTTAATTTGCGCCTCTCCATCGTTATCTGGCCCTAATTCTCCTTCTCCTATTTTTAACATCCAGTCGGCAAATTCTTTGATCTCTTTTTTATCTTGTTCGCTATTAGTTGACTTTAAACGCATGTTAGTTGTCAACCTCAAAACCGTACAATGTTCCCAAATATATGAATGGTTGAGTGAGGCATCCACAATTTCTTCTCTGGTTCCTTTTTGGATAACAGGTAGAACTTGGCGAAAATCTCCACCGAATAAAATTGTTTTCCCTCCGAAAGGTTTTTCTGAAGTGGTGTTCATAACATCTCGTAACGTTCTATCTAGAGCCTCATATGCATGTTTATGGGTCATCGGAGCTTCATCCCAAATTATTAACTTTGTTCGTCTTAGCAAATCTGCTAGATGGCTGTCAGGCGAGATATTGCAGAAGGATTGTTCAGTAAGATTGATTGGTATTCTAAATCTTGAATGCGCCGTTCTTCCTCTCGGAAGTAGCAGGGCTGCAATTCCGCTAGATGCCACGTTCAGTACTATTTCTCCTTTGGATCTAATTGCCGAAGACAATGTTTTCCACACAAAAGTTTTGCCTGTTCCTCCGTAACCGTATAGGAAAAAAACGCCTCCTTGGCCCGTGTTTATTGCTCCCATGATAGTGTTATAGACACCTCTTTGTTCATCAGTCATCTTTGAGTACAGAGATGCGTGTTCTTGTTCCATTTCTTTTTTCTTGAAACTAAGTTCTTCCTGTATCAATGGGTTTGACCAATCTTTTTTGTTGCGGTAATCTGGTACTGGCATGTGTGGAATGTCTTTTAGGTTCTTTCCTCTTGACCTCAACAACTGGTCTATTTTAACCAAAGCTATGTTCAATATTTCGTCGCGATCAAGGACGAGACCTATTTGTTAAAAGTTGGTTAGTATTTATGTTTACCAAATAGAAAATTTTAAATATGAATATGCTTACTTGGCATGTTTAGCTCTCTTCTTCGCATGCTTTCTATATCTTCTGATAGTATGTCACATGTTTGTTCCCAAACATGGGCTGGATCTGAAAAAGCATTCTCTGTAATAAGCTTAACAAACAGGTTCCTGCAATAATCTCCAGTTGCATATTTGTGCGTCTCTTTTATTGATTCAATGTACTCTCGGTCGTCGTCGAGTAAGACCATAGCGTAACATGTTTCTTTGAATGTTTCGTATTCCTTTTTGTTATGTGTTTTGATGTCTTCGTAGCTTTTGGGTCCTTTTTTTGTTTAGCAATATTCGAAGGAAGAATGCTTCGCCTATTGCTTGAGGTACATAGTTTATGCGTCCGAAAGCAGAACCTTTTTTTCTTCTTGTCCATTTTCTTGTTTGTTTATTCCAAACAAATTTTTTCGGGAACTCTACGTATGTTAACTTTTGCGCCAGTTTGTTTGTTTTATTCAGCTCCATCCATTGCAAGAATTGAGAATGTTTAACTGTTGGTTTTAACAGAACGTCTTCTACATTGTCGTCATCTTCAAACACAATCGGTTGTTGATCAGGTAGGTGAAATGATAATCTTTCAACATGAGGGTAACGATAGTGTATAGGAAACTTGTATAGTCTCCAAGCTGCTTCACATGCGGATATATAACGACAATCATAATATTCTTTAATTTCGTCTCTGATGTTTTTTTGGTGTCATTGTTGTTTTCCTTTTCAGAAGCTTGTATTGTTGTGTTGTCATTGCTCTTTTCCTTTTCAAAAGCTACTGTAACTCTATCTTGGCCTTTGTGTATGTATTTGAACAGATACTTTATTGCTTTTTCTTGGTTGCACCATTCGACATTAATGTGAGCCTGGAATTTCATCATCAGCAAGGGATTATGCGGAACAACATATCTGTTGAATAACAATAATGGAACATTGTAAGCTTATATTTTTGTTAATGTGTGATTGAATGTTGCTCATGATTCGTGTTACCTGTTATCTAGGTGGATTCCGTTTTTCACCACCGTTCGTTTGTTGTCCGGTCTCTTGTAAATAGCATACCCGTCGTCATTTATATAAGTTTTTTCTGTGTAATCTTTCGGGAATCTTTTTGAGCATACCTTTTTCTTCATGCAAGATGAGCTCATGTTATGAGGGCCGCACGGGCCGTGCATCATTTGCTCAGACACCAGCTTATATAATTCTGGATCTTTTTCTTCATCTGGTATCTCGGCTGATATCAAACGGTCTATGTCTTGTGGATTTGGTATTTTTGATTCTTTAGCAAAGAACACGCATATATGTGCGTGTAGGAGGCCACTTTTCTGGAATTCGATCATGTACACCACTGTGTTTTCAGAGTTGTAATTAGTTGGAAATGTAAATTGAAGATTGTATGAATTTAATTAAATTGCTAATATTTCTAAAAGTGGGTTATTTAAATTTTGTGTACCTGCACTAACGACTCCAAGTATATGCTTTTCCCGTAAACACGTTATAAGCTTATCAAGTTTTTGTTTGATACTCTTGATAACACATCTGGCCTGTCCTCAGCACTCACATTATGTTTTTGGACAAATCTGTTTATTTCTGGCCATTTCGGGTTGCACGTAAAGGTAATGAAGAGATCCGGATATCCAAATGCTTTGCAAAGAGCCATCGCATCTAGGTAATTTTGCATCTTATATCTCGTTCCACCTGTGTATGTAGAAGGAAGAACTATACGATTACCTGTCTTTGACGCATCCGAGTTTCCAGCGGTTGAATATTGATTAAGGTTAGCGATAGGCGCTATCCTTAACTTTTTTTGGTTCTTCCGATGGAAACTCAGCCTTTCATTCTCTACCATCGTGTATGCGTCCACGATGAATTGCTGATAGAGCCTTCCAGACATTAGTATCAATGATGTTTCGTCATCTCTTTGTTGCATTCTGTATGCAAATCATTCCCTCATTGATAGCCTCCATCTTTCGTTTTCCGTTTCTATTACCTTTCCTTTCAGGAATATCTTATCTCGATACCCGTCTTCAGGATATGGAAATAGCAAAGGATATTGTAACGAAAGATATTGGGGATGAAGTTCATTTATACGTTTCTTTTGACCTGACGTGCCTTCGACAATGATATCTCGTTTATTTCCTGTATCGTCCAAATCTCCAATTATAATCGCTGCGACCTCGTCGGCTGTTGGAAGATTGTACTGTCTTCCGTCTCTTTCACGTTTCTCGATTAATCGTAGCTTAACATTGCAGTAGTTGTTACCTTCAATTCTATCTCCGACCATTCTAAATTTTTGGACTAAAGGATTGTTATCCTCTAGGATTTTTTTAATTTTTTGTGCTATAAGAAGGTCATGCTTTTCTACTTTTGTTGTTGGTTTGTCGCTTGAGGAGCTGGCAAAAAACAAATGTTAGATTCAGTTTGAAATATAAGAATCATATATTATTTATGTATGTGTTGGTAACCTTAATGCTTTAAATCTGTTTTGTAATTCGTTTTTCCTGTCGAATATATATAGCTGTGAGAATTTTGGAATATCATTGTCTTTCGGGCCCAAGCTTCCCATTAAATGGTTATCCTGCCCATGCATTCTGTAAATCCATGGGCCATGTCCATTATTCACTTTCTTGTCTACCTTTCCGCCCATTGATGTGAAACTATACATCATGTTAAATTTACGAATGTCATGGAAAAACCGTTTGCTAATCTGATCATTTGATGTATAGAGTTCTAGCAATTCCTTTGGAGGGTTCGCAATCTTTGGTATCTCAACATCGCCCTTTTTGCAGCACATTGTGAATGAATCTTCTTCTGTTATGCCCTTTTTTTAGGACCTAAGATATATCAACCTTATCACAAATACCCACTTAATGCACAAACAATATGCGTAGAATAGAAGAAAGGAAAAGATGAAGAACTTGGTGACTTGAATGATAGATCGTGTATGTATTTAGAGAGATAAAGGAAAGAAGATGAAAACAATAAGTTGTTATATTGCTTCAAAGGAAAACACACACACACACACTCAAGCACACCCCTTAAATGACATACTTGAGGGGTATTTATAGTAAGAGAGATGATGCCCTAAGGCTTGGCCATGGGCCTTGTATGGCTTCGTATGGATTGGATTGGACATGGATTGATATAAGGCTAGCTTAACTAAACTAATACCCATTTAGCTTAGTCCAATCCACGAGCCCGTTGACTATTCTATCACGATATCTAACACACGTTACAAAGTTCCTAAATGTGAATGACCATCACTTCTAATAAAAACTATTAAGGCTAACAATCTCCTCCTAAGGGGTGGTCATTCAAATGATGCTCCACTTGATTAGGTCTTTACTTTTCTTGAGCTCGAACTTTGTGTGTAGATATAGAATAGTCTTGATTCTTTGTTCCTTCATGCTTTGTGATCAGATAATGTGGTTGTCTGCCGTTGTCAACTTCGTTGGTTAGGTGTCTCCTCGTCTTTCTCCACCATGCTCACACTTCTATTTGTCTTTTGGTTACCAATGATGTAGTTCTCGAGTCTTTAGATTCATTGACGAAGAATCATCTTTAACTTTGTGTAGCCTTTGATTATGATGAGAACTTTCATGTGTTTTTTGTATGAGCATGTGGCGATGTCGCACGATCCATCCGCTCCGGAGCTTCCATAAGAAGAGAACATAAAAACAGGTTAGTAATAAGCGGATTCCGGCACTTATAGGTTTGAATTTCGAGGGTGTTAACAGCATAGTGTGAAAACACATCTCTAATTCTCACAAAGGCCGTTCCTGAACTGGAGTCCCACAAGTGAGATAACGCGATATACCGAAGTACACCTACAATTCAGATGAGTCTCTGAGGTACACCGAAGCATCACCCACGACTGTAGACCGTTTGAGACACACTAAGCGTAATCCACGAAGAATTACCGAAGTGACCTGCTGTCAGGGCTGCTTGATGTTGACCCTGGCAGGAGTTTCCATTCAATCACTGAAGATCACGGATGTGAAACTTCTCATAAATGTTCTGGCAAATTGCTAAGATCTGCGTAGGACTCTATAATATATCACTTGTGTCCTTATTGATAAACAACAAGCGATGTCATGTCATGTGTTCCTATGAGATCTTTTGATGAATCTCGTGGCTCTAGACTCAATTAGTGCATTTTGGTTTTCCTAAGCGGAGACTAGGGAGAGGGTCTCCTTCTTCAATACCAGTAATCTCTAAGAGAAAGTCGATAGATTATGCAGGGTTCCCAGTGAGAATGAAACAAATCCTTTTAAGAGGAATTGAGTGGCTAGAAGGTTAGGTGCAGTGCGTCACTGGGTCCATGACGTCTTTGTCTTCAATACCAGTGTCATCTAGTGACAACCAGTAGCATATGTATTGAACCCGGTTTCTGCCCTAAGGTTGATTATGGAGGGCTATATCTTTTCACCCTTTTTCATTACTTTTCTTTTTAATTCTTCAACCCCTTCTTTCTCCTTTCTCACATTACTCCTTTTTTTCAATCATACCTGAGGACTTCTAATACTAACTATGGGTAATGTCCTTGGGTAGATCCCTCCGGCTCTGGCGGATCATAGGACGAATTTCCTATCCTTAGTCACCTTATAACTCCATGACTGTCCTATTGTTGCCATAAAACCATTTTTCTTGAAAATCTCTCAAAGTGTTTATGATAGAAAACATGTTTGAAACACTCCGAGAGTTTTATATTTTCAGAAACACTCCCCCTTCATATGTGCTTATAAGTTTTGACAGAAATCTGCACATAGAGGGTAGAGTTCGCACTTTTTGAATTGATCGGCTCATGATAGACAATTCCCCACGAGACACGGTTACGTTGCCTAGTTAAAGAGTTCCATTGTCAGTTTTTAGGTGACAACTAGCTCTAATAACTAACTTGAAGTTGTAAACACTCCTTGAAAAGGAGTTTAGACCCATGTAAGTTCATATCTATCACAAGTTTCTCGAGATGGTACATATACTGACTTAGATTCCCGTCAATTCATTGGTTTCGTCTGAGTCGAGCTCATTTGAGATTCAAACACCGATCATAAAACATTTTTTATCACCTTTTAATCACGTTTCTCCCCCTCAAAAATAGCATATCCATGATGTTTTTGAAACAAAATGATTAAAAGATATATTTTTCGGAAAGCATTTGGAGAGAAACTGATTTAGCATGAATTTTGGAACAACTTTGGTTTAATACTCCCCCTTAACGAAAGCATATTTTTAATACAGAAAATTTAGAATCAATTAAGGGTTTAGAGGGAGTTATCTTGGTACCAAATGTGAGAGATTTTTTAAAAAATCTTTTTGAAAAATTTCGAATCAATGGTACGCAAGATGAAAAGAAGATTTTGAAAATCTTTTGAAGATATTGGAGAAGAATTATCTTCATTTGTTTTAGGATAAGTGCTCGATATTTATGAAAATCGATTTTGCGTAGCACTTTCCTTTCTTTAAAGATCGGGTTGCAAGCTGAAATACTTACAAGCCATTATGTTTTAAGGAATAGAGCTTGAAAAAATATTTAAAAAACCTTTGATTTTGATAAGCACTTTCCTTTCTTTGAAGCGCGGGTCCTGAACTGATGTGTCCAGAAGCCATTATGTTGAAGTCCGGGTTTCGTACTGAAGTATACGAAAGCCATTATTTTGAAGAAAATTTTAAGAAACGACATGTTTTAGAAAACATTTAAAGAACTCTCGCTCAAGCATCTGTACATGCCCGTATCATTGTTGAATGACATTTCTAGAAACGTACAGAATATCGATTATACAAGAGACATGTCGTGAGAAGAATATTTTTGGATTTTTGATTTTATATTGTTTTTGTATTTTTTGAAAGTTTTATATTTTTATATTTTGCTTTTGTTGGTTTTTCAAATTTTGTATTTTGTTTTTCAAAAATATTTACGAAGAAGATTTTAAGAAAGAGAAATTAAGTTGGGACAAGTAAAAGTGGAGTTAAGAGTGGAATAAGAAAAGGATTTCCACATGCGAATTTGGCATAAAGTTCTTCTTTACCACATGGGGTGTATGAACCTTCAACACTTTTACAAGTACCTGCATCCACAGAAGAAGAATTTTCACAAATAACAGTGTTAGAAGTATATGTTTCCTCACGGCGAAGGTGATCACTATCAACGGTTGTAGTGGATTCGACTTCCTTAACATGATGAGTTTCACTATTATCTGTGTTGGAGCAAGTATCAAAAATCTTTCCTGTGGGAATGCATCTAAGACCTATTTTGTTGAAAACTTTGCCCGTGGGAATCCACCTAAGGTAAGATCTAGGAGTTGTTTTCTTATCAGATGCAGCGGAAGACTCATTTTTAGAAAAACTACGTCCTGAAGAGATCCACCTATTAGGTTTCTTTTTGTTTGACATATTATCAACGGGCTTGTTTCTATTTGGTGTCTTAGTGGATTGTGCCTTGGCACGAGAATTATCTTTCTTGAGATATTGTGAGACACATGCATCATGATTAGCTGAAAAGATACATTTTTTACATGTAGTACAGACAAATTCAATGTTCTTGTTTAAAACAGCAGCTTTAACTTTGTCACTACAGTCTTTTGGAAATTGATTCTTGTTCGAAAAAGAATTAGAATTCCTAGTGTTGTTTTCTAAGGGCATAGCATTTTCTTTTGCGCAACTACTCTTAGATGCAAGCCAATCCCTAGTCTTATGTAGAGTGTTCCTAGGTAATGGGTTACTACTACTAGCAGTGCCTTGAAATCTTGTAGAATTCATCACCCTAGATGTTGCACCTAGAATTCCGTCTTTTCGAGTCTGTGCCTTTTTCCTAGCTTCTTCTAGATAGTGATTGTTGACCATGTCGTTAGAACCGACAGATTCTTTAACTGGATTTTTGGTCACATTCCGTGTACTATTCCTAGAAATGCCAGGTGTAATCACTTTTGGTTTTTCAAAAACCGCTTTTTCTTTTTCAAAAACTTTTAAAATTCTCTTTTTAAAGGGCAGGGACTGTGGAGTGACTGTTTTTGACAAATCATTTTTCTCATTGACTATTGGAGGAGGCTGAGAAATAGACATTTTTGGTTTGAAAACCGGTTTGGGAACATTTGTTTTCTCCTCAGTCAATGGTTTTGCAAACTTAGTATCCACAGCCTTTCCTTTTTGACTTTCCAACTGAGCTCTCAAAAGATCATTTTGCTCTTTCATGTCCTTGTAGGCACGCTCATACGACAATTTGTCATACTTGCATTCCTCGGTTTTTCGATCAAGTTGTTTAAAATAGGACACGTTTTCTTTTTCAAGTTTTTCAAGAGCTTTTTCATATTTTGAAACAATTGCGGAGGTCTCAGACTGGAGTCTTTCATGATCTTCAACAGAATATGTTTGTAAAATAATGGACATGATATCGGTAGTCATAACATCTTCGAAGAGAGAATCATTGAGTTTTTCCAAAACTTTGATGTGTTTAATACTTTCATTAGCTTGCTTTAACAGGGATTTATGGTCCTTGACAAAGTCACTCGTTTCTTTCAAAAGTGCTTGTTCAACATGAATTACCCTCGCATGATGGCAGTTAACGGAGGGGCAATTTGGGTTTTAAAAAACTCTTTTGTTTCGTCATCATGACGATGGTGAGTAAACCGATGTAGTTGTAATATTGGTTTTAGACTTGACAGTCTCTTGAAGATACCCAATTCTAGTTTTAACGTCATCTAAAATGCTTCTAGTATCACTTGTGTTAAAAGGATTGTTTGAAGACATTTGTTCGATTTTCGAAAGAGATTTGGAAACTAAAACTGGTTTCGAAACTGGTTTTGAAACTGGTGTTGACACTTTGTTTGAAACACTTGGTGTGGTGGAAAACGTTGATTGTTCTTTTTGATTAACAAAAGTAATTCCATTAATTTTGTTCCATTTGTTATAATCAATCGGTTTAAGATCTGGATTCTTTTTTTTCATTTTTGATCTATCTCTCCCAGATAGTTCCAACGTTTCAAGAGAATCACGAACAATTATGGGTTCATGCAAAGGTTTTCCATTGTTCAACACATTTCGAGATTCGAGCTTTCTTGAGGAAACCAGGAGGTGAGTTACCAAGAGCCATTTTATTTGTAGTATGAAAAATCGGATTTACTTGATTAGAAAGCATCTTGATTGTCTTAGCGGAATGACCCGTTGTAAGAAGTAAATTATCCAATTTCTTGATTTTTTCCGTTTTATCGAGAATTTCATCAAGAAGAGAATCTTCTCGTTTTGCAAAATCAGCAATCAAATGTTTCTTCTCTTTTTCAAGATCAGAAAACAGTGCTTTTTGTTTAGAAAGTTGGTCATTTAGATCAGAAATTTCCTTGTTTAAAGATTTGATTTTCAAATTCAGATTCACATCAAGTGTGTCATACTTGAGTTGCAAATCTTTTTCTCTAAAAACAGAATCTCGATAACCAATTTCTAACTCTGAAATTTTGTTTGTATGAAATTCATAGGCTCTGGCGTGCTCCTTGTAACTCTCAAGCTCAGCGGTCAATTTAGCATTCGCGGCCTTAACTTCGCGATTGACCGTTCTAACTTTCTCAACTTCAATGCCACATTGATTGATTAATGATTCAACATAAGCACGTGTTTCCTCATCAGTCTCAGTATTTTGTGCCACACAGCCTCCACTAGGATCCACATATGGAGTTTCTGAGTTCGTATTGCTACAACTCGGATTGTCCAGGTATGTATCATAAGTGGGTGCTGGCGTCACAGAATTCTGTTTGTCATGAGTAAACACATCAGATATGACATTGTTATAACATGGATCAATGATTGGTACCTTAGATACTGCATTTGCGTCATAGACAGGAGGTGCGTCAGAGTCAGTGTCGTACTTAGTCTCCTGAAGATTTGCCATTAAGACGCAGTTAGCATTGATGTCCTCTCGGTCTTCCAAATCATCCATAATAGCGAAAAAGTCATGTTCCTCAGCACTCAACTGTAACCCCGCTTCTTGCTTATCTGCTAGCAAAGCAGCTTTTCGAAGAAGAAAATCACCATTCTTCTTGTGCGGCTTAGTGGGACAATTCCTTGCCATGTGACCATTCCTGACAGTTATAACACTTAACATGATTACCCTGATTCACATTTCCATGATTCCCAACGACTGGAGCTGCAACATACCCATTCTGATTACCCACTGCTATATCCCAACATTCTCGTCCTCTGATTTCCAACATGCGACCCGAATGATTACCATGATACGGCCGCATGATTACCGATGCGACTGTTAAAAGCTTTATCCAATAAAGAAAATATCTGTTGCAAGGTTGCTTCTGGGTCAGTTTCAGGATCAGTGATTCCTAGTTCCTGGTATTGTTGATCTGGATAGAATTGTTGTTGTGGTTGTGGAATGTATTGCTGCAAGTTGTTGTTGTTGGAAGATGATGACGCTTGTTGTTGTGTATTTACTGAAGGTTGAGTCTTTGCAATAAGTGCCAATGGATCATGATTCTTGCCAGTCTTTTCTCCCTGACTTCATTCACTTCAGCTTGGTTTTGTTTCAGAAAATCGTTTAGTTGATCAAAGTTCACCGATGAAGGTCTTTGTTTGGTTGACAATAGTGACATATCGTCCCCATTCTTCTGGAAGATTATTCAGTAACTTGATGTTTTGAACGATTGTTCTGGTGCCAACTTGTTTCTGATAAGCTCATTCATCAAAGTGCAAAACCTTCCATAGTAGGATTCAATGGATTCTCTTGGTGTAGATGTAAACTTCTCCCATTCAGGTAGCAGCTTGTTCTCCATGTCTTGTTTACCAATTTCTGTTCCATAACATAGTCGTCTAACACGCTCCCACATTCGAAAGCGTTTCACAACTGTCTACAGCAGCAAAAATGTCTATTGGTAAACCCAATTGGACAATATGAATTGCCATGTCATCTGCATCGACTTGTTTTTGATCCTCTTCAGTGTATTCTGATTCAGTTTGAAGATGAGAGGATGGTGGGATGGGAGGTGTTGCATCAGCATTTCCAGGTACATGAACTTGTCGAGGCTTGAAGGGTCCATCCTGAATGGATTTAATCATGAGTTTGCCATTAGGTTTGGTCTTGATGTAGCGGAGCATTCGACTTGTCCATTGAAGATAACCACCTTTTGCCAACATAGGAGGTCGGTTTTCGGCACCGGCTGCATGAATGTCTTGTTGAGTTGCCATTGATGAAGGTATGTTCAGATAAAGTTGATGTAGGATCGATTCAACGATAAAGGAGTTGTGGTTGATGAAGATTAAGCTCGTTTGAGGTTTTTCTGAAAGTCGTACTCGTAACCTTGGTTCTTAGGCGTTAAAAACTGATTTTATAAAATTATAAACTATAAAAATAATCTTTACAAAGTCTTTAAAATTTATTTGGATCATATGTGATATTTCTTAATAATTTTCTGAATTTACATAGCTTGTTTGGTATTCTTTAAATTAATTATTCATACTTTTTGATCCTAGGGGTATTTTGGTATTTTTGTGAATTTTAGAAATTCAGGTTTTACAAGTTTTCCCGCCAAAATTATTATTTATTTATTTATTTATTTATTATTATTATTTTTTTTTAAAGCTTAGGCGTAGACTTAGAGAGAAGGAGTTACGAGTAGAATTGGTGCTTAGGCGTAGGATCTTATGCGTAGGATCTTTATGCGTAGGATCTTAGGCGTAGGATTCTTATGCGTAGAAAGTATCTTACGCGTAACCTTAGGCTTATGCGTAGACAAAAAAACTTAGTCGTAAAACCTTACGCGTAAGTGTGATCTTATGCGTAGAGTTCTACTCGTAAGAGTTTATGCTTATGCGTAAACTTAGGTTAAAAACCAAAAATCCTTTACACTGTCACAGCGTAAGGGATATCCACAAGTCGAAGTGTTCCACACACTTATCCAAGTGAGGGAAGCACTGAGTAACCGTTAAAGCTCGAAGAATCTGCACCAAAAAGTTATGAGTAGGACCTTATGCGTAGTTGACTTTCTTACGAGTAGAACTAGGGTTTTGACCTACTCGTAAAAAATTTCCAACGATTCAAATGATTTCTCTTGCACAGATATCCTTAAAAACACTCGAATAACCCAAAAATGTTGACCTTTTTCACCCAAAGTGCTTAGAAAAGTTACGAGTAGAAATGACCAAAGAACCAAATACGAGTTTAAAACTTAACCAAAACGCGTAAAGCTTCGAACTTTTTGCAAAAAACTGAAACTTTAGCACCAAATAAACCTTAAACCACAAGAATCTTGAATTTTTAAGTGCAAAAATTAAAGCTTTATGCGTATCAAAGATGTAAAACGTGAGCTTAACGCGTATCTTACCAAAACTTCAAAACAAACACAAACACTCCTAAACCATTGTTAGGCGATTGATACCAAGTGTTAGGACCTAAGATATATCAACCTTATCACAAATACCCACTTAATGCACAAACAATATGCGTAGAATAGAAGAAAGGAAAAGATGAAGATCTTGGTGACTTGAATGATAGATCGTGTATGTATTTAGAGAGATAAAGGAAAGAAGATGAAAACAATAAGTTGTTATATTGCTTCAAAGGAAAACACACACACACACACACACTCAAGCACACCCCTCAAATGACATACTTGAGGGGTATTTATAGTAAGAGAGATGATGCCCTAAGGCTTGGCCATGGGCCTTGTATGGGCTTCGTATGGATTGGATTGGACATGGATTGATATAAGGCTAGCTTAACTAAACTAATACCCATTTAGCTTAGTCCAATCCACGAGCCCGTTGACTATTCTATCACGATATCTAACACACGTTACAAAGTTCCTAAATGTGAATGACCATCACTTCTAATAAATATTAATCCACGAGCCCGTTGACTATTCTTCTGTTATGCCCTTTGTTTTTGTTTCAGCTCTCCATAGTTTGGCTTTGCAACTTTTGCACGTTTGTATTGGGTCGCCAATATATATATATATACTGTTTAGGATGTACGGGTTGTTAATTTAATCTTTACTATATATGTTTGGTGTAATTAAAAAAATTACGCAAAAATAAAATACCTTTTGAAATCCCTTTGTATTCAGCAGGTGTTTGCTTTTCTGTTCCTTGCATGGTTTTGCACCTTTCTTGGAAGTAATATAGCATATCTTCTGACCACTTGTTCGTCTCTGAATTTGTTGGTTGTTGGTTTTTTATTAAAAATTTGTCCACCCTCTTTGATTTTGCTTTAAATTTCTGCAAATTTTTTTTTTTAAAATATTATAAATTTAACTGCCTTGTATGTAACTTTCATAATTGTGAGTTTTTAAAGAGATACCTTAAATTGATTTTGTACTTCAGATATTCTAACAGTATCATCTTTCATATACTGTATGATTTTGCCGGGAGTTGCATCTGTAAACCATGTCCTTAAAAAATTATACACATATATGATTTGATAATTAAATCAAGAGCTGTCATTAATAAATTCTGTTTGCTGACCTTGACATCCTCCAAGTTTAAGCACAATATCAATGAACTTTTTGTACCTCTCCCAAGACCATGTTGTATATTTCTGAATTGATGTTTTCAATGAAAGATACGCATTTATAGTTTGATAGAAGTATGATAGTTGATAAGAAAGTATTCTAACATACCTGTCTTTTGCTTCCGTCAGATATGTTACCAATATCATTGTTTGTTTTTTTTCTTTTTTTCGGCACTGGTTTGTTCATGTTAGTTTCAACTTGTACGTTTGTTTTTGGAATTTTTTCTATTGCAATGTCATCCGTGGTTGGTGTTTTGTGTCTTTCTTCGTGTTCCCATCTTTCTTTGAAGTAATATATCATTTGTTGTGTCCAATCTTGCGTATCAACCAAAGATGGCTGTTCTTTTGTCATCACGAAACTGTCAACCGTCTTTGTTTTACGTCTGAATGTCTTCAAATCAAGAAATATATGTTTAATAAGACATAAACTTTATGCAAATAATCATGTTAAATAAACATTAAGCTATAAACTGTTATAACCACTCTGACCTGGAGATGTTTTTGGACTTCCAAAATCGTTATTTGATCATCTTTCATTTGTTCTATTATTTTCTTTGGCGTTGCAGCTATCATAGTATTTTAATAAAACAAAAGAAGCAAATAATTAGTGAAACACAAAGTAAACACTTAGTATAGTGTTTCTAGTTGCAAACCTTTGGATCCTCCAAGTTTAACAACTATATCTATGAATTTCTTTTCCAAGCTTGCATTCCATGTTTTCCTTTTCTTAATTTTATAATTTGCAAATTAGTTTTGCATGGAATTAGAAATCATTCTTGGAAAGAATATTAAAAGATACGAAAAAAACATCACTGGACCTGTTTTTTGCTGGTTGTTTCTTTTTCTGAAAGAAATTGTTCTTTTGTTCTTCTCTGTTTTGTTTTTATTCATGATCATAAGATTATCGAATTTATTTTTTGGGTTTGAGTTTAGTTTGCTGATAGTAATAAATAAAATATATATAATTTGATCTCAATTTTTGTTATAATATATATATATATATATATATATATATATATATATATATATATATATATATATGAATATGAATATGAATATTAATAGTAATAGGATTTACGTAGATTTCAAATATAGTTTTTTTAACAGTATAAACATCTTAAATTTATTTTAATCGTGTTTTTTTAAACTTTTTTTTATTGAGATTTTATGTATTTTTATTGGGTATAGGCTTATATTTTTTTGTTTATATTGTAGAATTTTTAATTGTAGTATTATTGTATAAGGATTTCCTTTACGTAATTGAGTTTTTATTGTATAAGAATTTGGTTTAAGTATGATATGGTCTATATAATTTGTTTTTTTAAACAATGTTTCTTAATTTTTTTTACAATAAAGTCGTGGTTCTTGTTTGCTGTAAGATGGGATTTATGTGTGAATTTAAGAACAGGCTTGATCTCGGAATGGTATGTTCTATTATTCCATTATTTTGTTTCAAATATTAAATCGGTGTTGAAAATCGGTGTTGAAAATTTTGTTTCAAATATTTATGTGTGAGATATGCCCCTCTTTGTCTAACATATGCTTCTTTGCAAAGTAAACATGTCCAGGTATTTTTTTTAATTTTTTCAAAAATATAGAGGTACTTTTTGTTTAATATAAAGGTACTCATGTGTATTTTTTGGTGTTAGATATTGCTTAAAAGATTCTTTGATGGATTCAAGAAGCGTGACGGGGTTGATCTTGAGGGAATAGAAAAGCACCAGGTGAAACTTCACTTTATTGGAGATGCACCTCGTGGATTTCGTGGGAGTAATTGGGTTGATTTCCGTGAAAGTGAGAACATTAGTGAAGGTCAAAAAATGGTTTTTTGTCATGTTGGAGGGTTTAGATTCAATGTTACAGTTTTCGATTATAATGGAGTAGCAATCGAGACTTTTTTTTGGTCGTAGTTGATGATGTTGAATGGTTTTAAGCTGTGATAGATTTAGCTTATTGGTTATTAAATGTTTTGTAATTGATATTAAGCATTTTAATAGTTTACATTTAATTCAATTTTATAATCCTTAATGTTTTGAAAGTGCCTAGTTTGAAAATGCTTATTTCTGCTTATTTATAAATTGCTTATGTACATTTTACATCTGCTTATTCTGCTTATTATGTTTCTCTATAGTATTTTTAGCTCAATGGTTTTGATTCTCTCATAAAACTTTCACAAAATCCAAAAATATGCTTATTAAGTTTCAGCTTATTCCAATGCTTATTTACAGTTTAATTTTGTTATTCCAATGCTTACTTATTATAGTTCAACCAACCTTATCTAGATCCATCTATAGTCCTTGCTTGTTAACAGTTGCATTCGAGTAATGTATTATTAATACAATTTACTTTTACTTGTCATTTACTTTTAAGCTGTCAAGTTTCCAATTCTGTTTCAAGCCTATTGTTTTGGTTTTCACAAGCTCACATAAGCTTCTTGTAGCTTATTGTGAGCTTGACTTAGTTTATACTTGATCAATTCTGTCTCAATTTCAATTGAATTAAATAGTCAAACAAAGTCAATATTGGTCCAAATTTAAAAGTCAAATCAGTTCATAGTTAATTTCTGCTTCTAAATAGTTATATGGTTTAGTTTAAAGTTATTTTGAGCATTTTGATTCAATTAAGTCATAATTTCATCAAGTTTGATAAGGTAAAGTTCATATTAGTTAACAAAAGGGGTGTTTGGATGTTGCTTAATTTTCAGGTTTTAATGATTTTTGGAAATGGAATTAGAGTGATTTGCGTTTGAAATCTAGTTTAGAGCTTTTTGAGTCAAAGTTTCAAGTCATTTAAGTCTAGAATGCATTTTTAAGTTGAATCTTAAAAACTGTCTTGCAAAATAATTTCTGTCGAAAAGTTGTTTTTCTCAGATTTCTCAAGTAGATTGAAGTCATTTTAATTTGTTATAAAAAATTCTAAAAAATAAAAATAACAATTTCAATAGCTTGTTGATCTTCCCTCAAATGGAAAAAAATCAAAAAAATCTTTTGATTATGCTGCTATGAGCTTGAAGTAAGTGGTTTGTGTTTAATCTGCCCTGTACCATCAGTTTGTGCTGTCCCAAAAAGGTGATTTCAAAGCTTTTTTTTTTGCTTATCCACTTTGTTTTGGTTCTTGATGTTTGATTCCACTTATAGTTTAGAGTCCATAGATCGCTTGTTCCGTCTTTAAGAGCACTTTAGAGATTATCCTTTAGCTTAATTTGCGTGTAAAGGTCCCGCATCTGGTTTTTTTGTCTGCAACTGCAGCAATCTGTCCTCACCATAGCTTATTTCAATCTGTTTTTTAGCTTATTCCATTGATGTTTTTGTCTAAATTTTGTTTCAAATAGTAGAGTTGGTAGTAAGCTTTATTTGTTTTTCTTTTATTAGCCTTGTACTGCTTATTTTGTCGGGTCACTACAGGCTAGCTAACTTTGTTTATGGAGCGAAACATTGTGAGAGGCGTTCCTCTTTTGCATGAGGTATGCTTCTCACTGTGGCTTCCTTTACCAGTTTGTTAGTGACAACAATAGTATAACTAAATCTTAACAGCTTGTAATGCAATTGAAAGAAGAAGATTATGTAACTAAAGTTCGGCAAATCTTATCTAGATCATTCTATAGTCCTTGCTTGTTAACAGTTGTATTCGAGTAATGTATATCTGGAAAGTATGTTTATTTTGTCTTCTATGAAATATGGTTCGTAATAATTTCATACGGGTGCTCTTCATGCATGATGGATTGTTAGTACACTTGTTGCTTGTGTTTAATCTGCCCTGTACCATCAGTTTGTTCTGTCCCAAATAGGTGATTTCAAAGATTGACTCCTTTAGATAGCGGAGATAATTTGAACACCAGCCTCGCTCCTATTTCTTGATATGCACTTTGCTAATATTCCTAGTAATTTAATGTTTCTATATTAGTGTTTCCATGGTTGGAATATATACAGGTCATCTGTATTAAAGGTAATAACTTCTATAAACTTTGCTTCAATAATATAAAAATCTTAAAAAGGTTTCTATTGGCAAGGTCAAGATTGTGTTGCAACTGTAAAACGAAGGTTAATGTATTTCATTAACAAATTTCTTGTAAATTTTATATTAAAAAATCCCTTTATCCTTTTCAGTGTGGTTATATGATACTAACAGCCTGATCGTTTCTGATTCTGGAACTTTTAGTAATCGTCGTTGTCCATTCAGCATTGATAGACTTATTGCAATTTTACACTTGTGTTTGTGTGGCTTATTTTGAGTTGTTTAGTAACTGCGATTAGTATGCGTAACATGATAAAACCACCGCCATGTGTAAGCCTAAATTCAACAAAGGACCAACTAAAATATATCAATTGCCTTTTGTTAGCCTCGCTTTTTATAAAGATAACGTCACTTACGTGAATTTGACTAGATGCGTAGTATACTTTGCCCTTAGGGACTAGTATCGTTTATGTGGCAAAGTTAGAGCCTATAAATACCCCTCATGACTCTCCATGAGGGGTGAGGTGAAGCATTTGGTTAGTGTGTGTTTGTTCTTATCAATAAAGTTATCCATTGTTTCTCCTCCCTCTCTCTAGTTTCTCTCTCTAAAAAGGATGAAGATCTTCATCTTCTTCCACCAACCTAGACCTCCAAACCACATAAATCTTGTATTTTTCGGTCTTAACAATTGGTATCAATCGCCTAACAATGGTTTAGGAGTGTTTTGGTTGAAGTTTTTTTGTTGTAGTGTACGCGTAGTGTTCGTTCTCAAAGATTCACGCATAAAACTTTAATTTTTGCACTTAAATCTTCAAGATTCTTATGGTCTAAGGTTTATATAGTGTTAAAGATTCTAGTTTTGGAAAAAAGTTCAAAACTTTATGTGTTTTACATCGTTTTTAAACTAGTTTTTGGTTCGTTGTTCATTTCTACGCGTAAGCACAAAAAGCATTTTGGGTGTTTTTGGTCAAAACAATCTTGTTATTTGAGTGTTTTTAAGGCTGTTTGTGCATCAGAAATTGGTTGAATCATTGGAAATTTTTTACGCGTAAGTCAAAACCCTAGTTTTACGCGTAAGAAAGTCAAAACCCTTTTTCTACGCATAAGTTTCTACGCATAACTTTTTGGTGAAGAATCTTCGTGCAAAAACGGTTACTCAGTGCTTCCCTCACTTGGATAAGTTTGTGGAACACTTCGACTTTCGGATATCTTTTACGCTGTGACAGTGTAAAGGATTTTTGGTTTTAAACCAACTCTTATGCATAAGCAGAAAGCTTACGAGTAAGCACTCTACACATAAGTTAACTCTTACGCGTAACCACTTGGTCTACGCATAAGGAAAAAGCAAAAAGGAATACATAGTTACGCGTAAAAGACCATGACCACAAACAACTTATACCATTTACCAACACCACGACCTCAGGTCTATTCACTTTCATCAGTCCATGGCATCAAGTAACCAAAAACGAAAATCATTCGACAACATCATCAGCCTCCAATCCCGTACCTCACTAGACCTAGACTCGAAATACTTGACCCAAAGAAATACACATGAATCAATCTCAGCTTCGGTTCAATATTTTTATCCTTCAAGGATTTTTATTGAACCATATACATCATAGATAATTGTGGAGTAATATTTACTCTTCATTTGTATCCGAATTTTAAAGAAAGATTATAACAACTTATGTTATTTCTTTTCTTTCATTCGTTCATGACCATCAAAAACATCAAAAACAACCTTACCCGAGACCCTTGCGAGGATCTTGAAGCGCACAGAAGATGTGTTCATCACATACATCAAAGGAAGAAGGATGTTTTTGTTTTTATTCGTGTATATTGATGTTGTTGTGATGATGTTATGAGTAGCGTTTCTTCTCTTCTCCAGATTATTTTGGTGAGATCTGATTTGGGAGAGATTAGGTGGGAGGCGACATATTTGATGTGGTGTATTTTTTAGGGTTAAGAGTATTTTAGGTTAAAGTGGGTGTGATATATATCCGGATGAGATGGTTTGTGATTGGATCGGATAGTTAACTGGACTGGAATGGATTTTTTGTTATCATTCGTTTGTGGACTAACATGGACTGGGCCCAGAGGATTCATACTATCGATCGTGGGATCTTCATGATGGGCCAAGTTATGTTGATGTTTCTTCGGCTGGTATAGACGGAATGTGCACAAACGAGAATATCAAATGATATCCTGAATTCATTTAGATATTAGTTTTGATATATTATTTGATATTGAGTGGTATTTTGGTATTTGGTCATCATAAAATTTTCACGGAGGATACATTATTCACGGCTTGAAAGATAATTGAAAAAATGGCTACGGAGTTTTTTTGTACGGTATTATTGATGCGAAATTGAAGTGACGTTTCAAGGATGTACTTATTTATCTTTGAGATAAGTCGATGGTCTCAAGATAACTTGTTGGAGCACATTATGAAACTTGACAATCTGGTTATAACTGGTAAGGAGTTACGTTGTAGTGCTCACAGTGTGTAACCATCACTTTAAGGAGTTAGGTTGTTGTGCTCAGTGTCACACGCAGTTGTGGATTGTTCAAAAATCTAGAACAAGCAGTAAGTCACAAGTTGGAATGGTTACTTCTTTTTCAAGTTAGTCGTATCGGGCTATCTCCATATGTGGTCATTACATTTAGCCGGTGAATTCAAAGGAGGTTCGATAAAAGGTTGGTTAGAGAAAATTATTGAGAGTATCTTTGCGACATATTCTTACGGAAATTTTGATCAAGCTATGATGTTAATATTGCAACAAGAAGGTAATACGGCATGTACGCAACATTATGATGATTCCGATAGCTCGCAACCATCAGGAGGGAGAAGTTGCGGATTCATCTTTCGTGATTGGTTTGGCGAAGGGATTTGTGCTTAAGACCGAAGAAGGAGAAGTAGTGTGTGTACATCGGAGCTTTTTTACCAACTTGAATGCAATACTAAGTGAGTTATGTTGTTACGATGTTCCCAGAACGACAACCATTGTGCTTCAAGAGTTTACTTTCTCCGCTGCGTGTCTGAAGATTAAAGACGTGTTGGAAAAGTGTTGTCGGTTCAGGAGGGAGCAGAAAAAGAAAAAAGGCTCACTAGTTAGGAGGGAGTAATAACCTAACTAGACCGTTACAATTGAAGTTCAGAGCTACAAGAATATCAAATGCCGAGATCGTCGAAAGATAGAACTTCAAGTTTGCCTCGGTATCTAGACTACAGAGACTCTGCGCTTCAAGAAAGTCAACATTGTTCATTACTATTGTAATTTACTTTGTTTTGTATTTATAGGTCTCATTGTAACCATTCACGTGTGACGCTATCTTGGAGGGAGATTGTTAGCCTCGCTTTTTATAAAGATAACGTCACTTACGTGAATTGGACTAGATGCGTAGTATACTTTGCCCTTAGGGACTAGTATCGTTTATGTGGCAAAGTTAGAGCCTATAAATACCCCTCATGACTCTCCATGAGGGGTGAGGTGAAGCATTTGGTTAGTGTGTGTTTGTTCTTATCAATAAAGTTATCCATTGTTTCTCCTCCCTCTCTCTAGTTTCTCTCTCTAAAAAGGATGAAGATCTTCATCTTCTTCCACCAACCTAGACCTCCAAACCACATAAATCTTGTATTTTGTGGTCCTAACACCTTTGAAAATTCCGCAAGCCTAGTAAGTCGTTGGGTACCATAGAAAGTATTTTAACTTAGACTCTAAAAAGTATACGAATCAATAATTATTCTACCTCCGATTCCAGGAATTACAATCTGATATGATCTTGATGGTAATCAGTCAAAGCTTCACCCTTTCCAAATCAGTTGAGATACATTAAAACCCACATCAAACATTGACTATTTTTCATATGGGCACTAACAAAATCACCAAATAATTCTTACAATATTAACAAAAAAACAGAAAAAGCATACCAATGATTTCACTAATCGAGTTCCTGAACCCATCTGGTATCTCTTGTGCCCAATTATATAAATGATGCAAATAAAAAAGTTGTTGAAATCTCCCAGTGATACATTATAAGTGTCGATACATTTTGACCCATACTTAAAAATGACCCGTTACCTTACCACAATTGTCATTGTGTCACATCTACAACATTATCTAATATACTTATAATTAGACAATGGTGAAACTTATCCGTATATACTTCACCAACAGCTTTAAAAGTACCGAAAACAGGACCAAGAAAGCCATAAGCTAAGCCACCTACTATACTGCCCTCAACAACACAAACAGGACATAAAGCCAATGGTGATTTTTGAAATTGTGAGTTCAAAATAAGGTGCATTCAGAGAATATCAATAATGTGCAGTAGCCGATCAAGGATACCAATAACGCTGAAACGATCAAAATTTCATTCATCATAAAAAGTTAAAACAACTACATAAAACGTTCCGGACTCTTGTTACATCATATATCTTTACTACAAAGAGCATACATTATTATTGTGTTTATAAAGATAGCGATTGACGACCAGATTACTTTGATTGCGTCATTTAGACAGTGAATTCCCAAAGTTTCTTAGCTAATTCAGGGTCTTCAGCATATCCACTTGCTTTCGACAAGTTGCTGTCAGCAAAATATTGCACTCTGATTCCTTTTAGCGGTGGGTGCAGTGCGGCTCCCTGAATTCACAAAAAATAGACTCAATAAGTCTTGCATTATTATTAACCAAATTAAAATCGATAGAAAACTGAGCAACTATCTTGTTAAACAAACCTGTGCGATGTTGTTGAAGAAGCTCTTGGCCGCATTTACTAACATAGAGAAGAAGCCATTTTGACGTGCGAGGTTTGTGTTGATAACTCCAGGGTGCAGCTCTTGGCACGTTTTGAAACCTTTGTAAAACGCGTAAACGTTTCCTGTTAAGTAAAGGAAATGCATCATCAGTTATACTTTTCAATAAGAAAAAGCTTTTCTAAAATTAACAGCTTTAGTTGTTTAGGTTGGGCGGCCAAAGAGGACTGTATAGTTGTAAAGTGCTCATCCGCTAAAACTTGGTCATATAGTTGTATAGTTGTAAAATTAACAGCTTTTCTAAAACTTGGTCTCGGGTCATATAAAAAATGTCTGAAAGTGGAATGGGATAGCCAAACTCGGCCAATTTAGACCCTTATTTAAATAACAAATGGATAAGCTATTAAAAAAATTACATATAGCATTTTGTCAACAGATAATTAACAACGATGGCGCACATGTGCAACTGAAATAAAATAGTTTTCTAATTTCTATTCAGAGGTTCGTGATAAGCTAATAGTCAACCTAAACAAAAAGCAAGAAAGGTCTAACATTTACTTCATTAACAATCTTTCTAATATAATATTGATTCATTCATCCAGGAGGTGCATGAAAAATTCAAAAAAGTTAATCTAATTTAGATAAGACAATAGAACAACTATCCACAAAAAGATAAGCTATATATATTATTTAGTTTTTATCAGTAATGTTAATGCAATGCTTAACGGCTTAATGCTATGTTTCTATTAATAAATTGTTGTTCTCGTGGGGTACACACCTTGCAGACTGTGTTTAAACCAACATTATAAGAAAACAACCATGTAGATTGCTATAAAATTACTTCACATATGCTATGCGTATGTCTCTATGTCTACTCTTATTTTCATGCTGTAAAAGTCTGTGTACATTCAAATATTATAATAGTGAGTCAAGTGATGACCCTAACTTGGTGGCATGATCCAAATAAGAGTTGGCACTGGCTACTCATTAGTCAAAGTATGGCCTGTCTTTGAGATCGTTTATCATGTTCAGCATATTTACTTCGAAATTTGTTTTTCATAGTATGCTATAGGTGCTTTTTGAAAGTAGTTTGTAATCGATTCACTGATCTGCAACCTAAATTAAACAAACTATGTCAAGATTGATCTTATAGGGTACAGTTAAGCAATGGAGTTTTATGACTTAAACTCATACAATCTTATTTTAGATAGTCAACCATCTAAATACTTACACGCTTAATTAATTAATCCAAAAAAAATAACCAAGCAGTCAAAGTACATTATACTTCAAATATTGACGCCATAAAGATGCAAATACAATAACTTGCCTGACTAAAAGCTTTTCGCATAGATGATTTGTGCATGCTAGATCAGCTGTAATTCTTCCCTCTCCTAATATTTCAGCTGCTGGTTATTCAACAAATAAAATAATATGCATCAGGTCAATATCGTCTCCATTTAATCATTCTTTGCTATGTCTAGTCTACTTAACTGCATGGAACATTATTATAAAACCTCAATACTCTAATACCTTTTAACTTGAACCTGATAGCCCCTAATGCTTGTATTCGCATAAATACAAAGTAGTAAACATAAACTGATCCTATCAGTTTATACCTAGTTTCTGGTTCTTTCTCTAAGTATGGTAGCAACCGCAACTTGGTTATTCAATTTATTATTGGCCTATTATTGTGGTATCCTTTTTTTAATTATCCATATAACATGTGCATATCGGCACATCATATGAATGATAAATGTCTACTTATATACCAATTGAAAGACATTAAGAACGTCATGTACACTAAAGATACACAGAATGTTCCAAAAGTAACATAAAGTGGTTGTATGATTATCACCTTGAAAAAATTGTTTTTGGATGTAATCTCATCATACACCTCCACCTCCTTTTTAGTATTTTGTCTCTGCGATTAGAACCACACCACATTAAACTAATGAGCAACAGAACATTAAACCAAAAGTAACTTACTCGATAGAGAACTCATGTACCATACTCTGCTGATACTTCACACCAGGTTGAACAACAATAGAGGGGAATATTATTTGGTGAATAACATTAATAAACCAAAAACAATGAGTCGCAACCATTAAAAAAATAAACCATCTCTATTAAAATTAAAAATCTTGAACAAATAAATTCAGCACATGATATTGGAAAACCAACCCTAAAAAATAAAATATCTCTAAAATTAAACAATAAAAGAGTTCTAGAAATGACATTTTGTTTCTTTTGTCTATCTCATTAGTTGTTGTCTATGTCATCAAGTTTCCACGTTATTGCTCTCTGTTTCTGCTACTGATGTTTTGCATGCCTGGAAAATATTAAATTTATAAATATATTATCATTGTTATATAATATTAACACTAAATGCTATATAAGGAGATACGATAATCAAATACCTGTTCTTCTGTATGATTGGATAGTGTTGATTTCATAACGTCTTTGTCATCTGTTTTAGTATCATCTTTATTGTCTTGATGCTCAACTTTTGGTTTCTTTTCCATCTCAGAATTATGAAATTCAATGTTCTTTCTTTTAGTCCCTACTTCTGTCGTTTCATTTTCCTTAGAATCAATAATAAAAATTCATAATATATAATCATTGTCATTATATTTTTATGTTTAATGCAATATAATGAGATAGGATCATAAAATACCTCTTCTTCTGTTTGTTTGGAACCTATTGTTAGGTTCCCAAATATGCAACACAAGTATCACAAGAAGAAATAGATGAAGAAGAATGATCGGTTGAACAATATACAAATACACACACACAAATGTATATAGAATGGTTATGCGTGGAGTATGAATGAGAGAATAAATTGAACAACCAACCCTCAAGTGAGGGTTATTACATGGTATTTATAGGAGAGGGAGCTAGGGCAACACTCGTAGTCCTTTCCTTTTCCTTATTGGACTAGGCCTAGGCTTATGGGCCTTCTACATAAGCCTAAGGCTAATTACTAACATAAAGGCCATATTAAGCTAACTATTACATTTGAGTCACTAACACTTGAATTAGGTTTAGGAGTGATTCCAACAATCTCCCCCTAAGTGTTGGTGATGAATGAATGCTGACGATGAGGGTGCTTATGTAATAGTAGCTTTGACGTCTTCTGACATTCTTCTTTCTTGTGAGAAGAATTGCCTTGATTTGAACAATCTCCCCAGTGTAGAGAAATTGTTTTCTTTAAACAGTTCTGCTTTGACGTCATCTTTATCTTTGTTCTTAGATCATTGTTCTTTGTGATGGTAGTGATAGTATGTTGTTGTCTGCATCAAATCTGCCTCAGGTCTGCTTCACTGCTCCAGTGTCTCCACGTCATCCTTCAACACGCTCACACACTATTTGACGTTGGAATTCAGTACTAATGAAGTTCTTTAAGTCTTTAAACTTTGTAGATTCTTTGATGACATAGAATCATTCTGACTTTTGTGTTGCCTTTTGAGAGAACTTCCATTAGCGGTGATGTTGGCATGAGCATGTGAAGAATCTGCACGATCAGTCCGCTCCAGAGCTTCCATAAGAAGTAGACATAAGAAAGGTTAGTAATAAGCGGATTCCGGCACTTACAAGTTTGAACTTCGAGAGTGTTAACAGCATAGTGTGAAAACACAACTCTAATTCTCACAAAGGCCGTTCCTGAACCGGAGTCCCACAAGTGAGATAACACGATGTACCGAAGTACATCTACGGTTCAGATGAGTCGCTGAGGTACACCGAAGCATCACCTCACGATTGTAGACCGTTTGAGACCACTAAGCGTAATCCACGGGGAGTTACCGAAGCGACATGTTGTCAGGGCTGTTTGATGTTGACCCTGGCAGGAGTTTCCATTCAATCACTGAGGATCACAGTTGTGAACCTCTCATAAATGTTCTCGACAGATTGCTAAGATCTGTGTAGGACTCGATAATGTACCACTGAAGTTCTTATTGTTGAATGACAAGTGATAAAATGTCAAGTGTTCCTAAGAGATCTTTTGATGAATCTCGTGGCTCTAGACTTAATAGTTCGTTTTGGTTTTTCCTGAGCGGAGACTAGGGAGAGGGTCTCCTTCTTCAATACCAGCTATCTCTAAGAGAAAGCCGATAGTTTACGCAGGGTTCCCTGTGAGAATGAAACAAGCTTCTGTTGAGAGAAACTTGAGTGGCTAAGAAGGTTTAGTGCATGCGTCACTGGGTCCATGACGACTTTTAATCTTCAATACCGGTGTCATCTAGTGACAACCAGTAGTATATGAATTGAACCCGGTGTCTGCCCTAAGTTGAATAATCCGGAGGGCTATTTCTTTTCACCCTTTTCTTTGCTTTTCTTTTTAATTCTTCAACTCCTTCTTTATCTGATTCTCATTTTCTCCTTTTTATAATCATACCTAAGGACTTCTAATTCTAACTATTGGTAGTGTCCTTGGGTAGATCCCTCCGGCTCTGGCGGATCATAGGACGGTTATTCCTAACCTTAATCACCTTATAACTCCATGGCCATAAAACCATTTTCATGAAAATCTCTCGAAGTGTTTGTGAATGAAAAACATGTTTGAACACTTCAAGAGTTTTAGATTTTCAGAAATACCCCCCCTCCACATGTGCTTAAGAGTTTTAACATAAATCTGCACAGTGAGAGAAAAGCGCGCACTTTTTGAATTGATCGACTCAAGATAGACAATTCCTTGCGAGACACGATTACGTTGCATAGTTAAAGAGATACATTGTCAGCTTTTAGGTGACAACTAGCTCTAATAACTACCTTGAAGATGTGGACAACCCCGAAAGGTTGTCAAACCCGTCAAAAGTTCATGTCTATCAAGAGCTTCTCGAATGGGTACAATTTACTCGGATAAGTCTTGGAAGACAAATCTTTTCAACGTATGACTGTTCAGTTCCCGTCAATTCATGGGTTTAAATCTTTTCTCACGAGGATTCATTAGCAAAACACAACATATTTCTTATCACATAATTTTTCTCCCCCTCAAAAATGGCATATAAATGTTATTTTTGAAGAAATGTTGAGAATAAATATGACCATTTTGAGTTTTGTGGGAAGATTACACAAAGAACATTTTGTGAACAAAGTTTGTAAATCAAATACTCCCCCTCAACAAGTGATATAAACGGTTGAGGTTTTGAAAATCATAAGGGAAAGTACTTGTTCTTTTGAGCAAAACCTTGAAAAATGAAAGGTTTGATAGGTTTTACTCAAAAGTAAGAAGCTTTCGCTCCTTTTATAAGGATTGTGGCACTGAAGCGTATCACAGGGTCCTTAATTTACAAGATCGGGTTGTACACTGTAATGTGTGCACAAGCCATCGACATATATGATCACACATCCAAATTATATGAAATAGAAGTAGTTCAAGGGGTACCAGGAAGTCCATCAATGTTTCCAGGAATGCGAACATGGCGTTGATAGCCGGCGAGAGCAATCCTGGGATGACCACCTACAAAGCTCTCCAGTGTTCTGAACTGATCCCTTCGATACAACCTTTCATCAATCCTGGTAATGATCCTCTTCACATCCCGTCTTTCCTTAGAATTCCATCGCTTTTGTGACCCAATTCCTTCATGTATATCCTTCAACCTATAAGCCAATCCGTCCCTAACCTTCTTCAATGTGTGATCCCCAAACTTGTGAAGATCTCTACACGCCATCAAGCAGTTGTGTTGTGTTTCACTAAGGTAAACCACTCCAAATGGTTGGCTGATGAGTGTGTATTGAGAAAGCTGGTTGATGTCGGGAAGATCTAGCTGAGGTGGAGTGAAGTTGACACGGGTCTGATATGATTCAACTGCAAGTTGGAGATCTTCTACACGTTCTTTGATTACTATTCTTCTGATGAAGATAAGCAAGGACTTGATGTATTCACGTTGCACTTCAGTCGAGAATTATCTCATGCGACCCTGTACTTTGGCAAGGTACATGTCTTCAATGTCGTTGATAGACAAATTCTCAAAGTTCGCTTCAGAGAATGCATAATCCCTTTCGTCTTGCCTTTTGACCACAATATTCTTGAGGAAAGTGTAGTCCCATTTAGACGAAAGATCAACATGTTTGATGGCAACGATACTCTTAGTACTGAGCACTTCATGTTGAGACTTCTGAACCTGGCAGCTTCTGTAGTAGATTCTTCGGCGTTCCGGCCAATGGTGAATCCCATACATTGCATCACGGTCATACTCTTCCACTTTGTTGGAGAATATGTGGTTAGCTCTTTCCTCGATGGCTATGCAGTTAGAGTATATTGCTGCTGGGAATGGAAGTGTCAGTGATGTAGCGTATTTCCTTGAACCATCGCCACCGTGTAGAAGGAATTCCAAATCTTTGTTGAAGAAATATCGGAATGGAATCCTAGGCTGTTCTGGTTGGCCAATTGTTGGTAGAGGTTTAGACCAATCTGTGTAATATGCAGGGTTGTCCCGTTTGGTGAAGTCGATTTTGCTTCAGGGTTGAGCCAATCCATGTTGTTAGACATAGCTCGTGCTATATTATCAAGGTGATACTCAACTTCAATAGCACTTTCGGAGCTGTCTTTTAACAGTTAAAATGCTTCATTCTTGATTCGCTTCAACTCTGATTTCGTCATCTTTTTCACACGAAATTTTTCCTGCAAGAACCTGGCATGCTCCAATGTATTACATTCTGTAACATCTTGACCTTCAGATGGGTAGGGAGTGGAATCAACGAGCTTTGAGAACCAGTCAAATTCAGTGTCATCCTCATCCAGCCATGATAAGACGTCAGTCATAGGCGCCTTCTTCTTCTTTTTATTTGGCCTAGAGGAGGATTCTGGTTTCTTGGCTGTGTCAGGAGAGATGGGTTGTTGTTGGGGCTCATGGACTTCCTCATCGTCACCACCCGTATACTCAAAGTGATCACCGGTTTTCTGAGTCTGGGGTGGTAACTCAGAATCCTGAGGTTTATCTGTAGAAGAGCGAGGAGGAGATCTTTGTTGAGCTGGAGTCCTTTGGGGTGGAGGCTGCATTGAGTACTGAATTAAGGATGATTCACCAAACTTCTTCGTGCGTTTGGGCTCGTTATCCTTATCCTGATCTTTGTCTTCGTCGTCTCTCGGACGTTTAGGCCTTTAAGCTTCTTCTCTGTACGCTGACCTGAGTTGGTATTCTAGCAATGCTTCAAACAATTTACCTTCGTAAGAGGCAAACGTTGCAGAGAGTTTCGACATTTGAGCAACCAGCCGGTTCACCAATTCATCATCTGAGAAGATTGTGGGTTCAACTGGATTGATGTTTACATTCATTGGAGTTGATTTCATGGTTTGCTTGGCCAGATGTAAAAGATTCGGATAAAGTTGTCTGGTATACATCTCCTTTGTCAGTTTAGGAACGACGTCAAGAAGGAATTTGTGAGTGTATCCTTTGATCATCTCGTCCATTCTCCCTTGAAGATCATCTTTCATGAGTTTCGGACATACTCCCTTTCAACTTGCATCTTGTCTTTCTCATCATGAAGATACTGTATCTGGTCAGCAAGAAAATCTAACTTCTTCTTTGTAATATCTTTCTCTCTGACCTGCTTGACAGCTTTAACGATTCTGGTCTTTGCTTGAGAGATCCAAGACGCTGTTGGCTTCTTCACTGATTTGGATGTGGATTTTGTTGTTCTTTTTGATGGTGGTGGTGAAGAGTGAGGAGGCGGATCAGATGATGATGAACTGTGAGGAGACTCCGGGTCCTTAGATGGTTCAGACGTTTTCTCCTTAGAACGTGTGGGACTGTCACGAAGAAAGCGATCATAATCGTCATCATCTTTTCCAGACTTAGCTGCGTCATCAGTCTTAGTATCATCACCAGATGCTTTCTCAGTCTTTTCTGTGTCTGGTTCTTCAATGTCAAACTCAATAGATTCGTCCAGTTGCTGTTGTTGTTGCTCATGAGTGGTGGCACTAGATCCCTTATCGGTTTGATTAACCGCATCAGGACCTGGTGTAGGTTGAACTCCACCACTCGATCCTCCGGGGCCACCCATTTGATCCTTGGCAATTTTTTTTGCAACGTGTTGGAGTCTAACGAATTTGAACTTATTTCTGTACTCAGTGTCCAGAGGCTCTTCATCTGATACTTCTTCTTCCTGCTCAATTACTGGAGTCTTTCCTTTTCCTTTATTTGCTGGTGGGAGGTTTAGCGATCTGTTGGAGTGATATCGTTGCAGTTTCGAGTAGGTAACCTCTTCGTCTGATTGAGTATCTTCAGAACTTTCATCCTTCAGATGTTGTGGCGATTTAGGTTTGGGGATAGGAATAGCTTCCTTTGAGGGAACTTTCCTTTTGTGACCAGGTGACCTCTTAGGAAACTTTCTCTGACCTTCAGTAATTGTAACACTCCCTGCACTTCCTTGTCGGGTTTTCCTTCTAGGTGTACCAGCGGATTTGTCATCAAGGAAACCAACTTTGTTCTCTTCCACAGCAACCAAATACCTTTTATAAGAGTAAAGTTGTTTGAGTTCATCTGAGAGAAGGTGACCTGGCAACACAGAACCTTGTTTCTTAGTTGTTGACTCCTTAAATCTGACAGTTAGAGTGGATTCGGTTAACATGTCATGATTGTCTGGGTCATTGATTCTCTTGGGGATATCAGGGTTATATCCAAGTGCTCTCTGGATCAACAGTTTTGTATATCTGATATAAGGAATCTTTGAGCCAAGCTTTTTGAGGAAGGTCATCATGTCATCCCATATCAAAGCTTCAACTTCGATATGCTTCATGTTGATCAGGGCCCAAAAGATTTGCAGTTCTACGAACTTGGGATGCTCATAGCCACTGTCACGACCAGAAACAGATTTTGTGATGATGATATAAAGGGTTCTCCAAGGCTGAGGAATATTCTTTAGATCCACATGAGAATGCTTGGTGATTACTCCTGAAGCTTCGTCGTACCCAATATCAATCAAGAATTGCAGAACCGTCTCTTCAGTAGGTGCAGCAGAGTATTCAGTTGGTATGATGTCAGGAATGAGGAGAACAACCCTCAAGTCTGCCGGTGTGATGGTGATTTGTTTGTGGTTGAGAGTCACAGTCACAACATTCTGTCCTTTGATAAGTTGCATTGTATTCCAGAATTGCTGTATGTAGATCTCCGGAACAGTGGCAGAATTGGTGAGCATATTATGATAAGGATGGCTCTTCAGAATGTCAACATCAATGAGACAAGAAGATTCCGAGCAGGTGAGAGTTTCAAAGTCGACACGAAGATTATTCTTTCCAATCTTCATCGGATAACCATGAGGGAAAATATCAGCAATCGTGAGAATATTTGGTGCATCCACATTCATTTGAGCGTCCATGTCGTGATCTGAAATACATTGAGCCAACAGAACCAACATATCGAAAGACATAATGTTAGTCAATAGAAGGTTTTATTGTCTACTTATTGAATGAGATATGTCAATGATTGTTACGAGTCCAAAGTCACTTGTTTGTTCAACAGTCCAATGACGTCGAGAAAAGTTTCGTGAGTTAGTTAACTTTAAGTTTTAAAGTTTATGTTATCACTTATTTTCCACAACATATTAAACGTTTAAGCTTATTAGTGACATTTATTGGTTTCGTGACGTTATGATTTATTTATTTACAAGTTTGCACGCGTAACAATTCACAATGAAGGTTTGATCAAGGCTTAGGCGTAGAAATGGTAGCTTATGCGTAAACAGGAGTTATACGCGTAAACGCAAGCTTATGCGTAGGATCCTTACTTACGCGTAAGAAATATTACGCGTAGGAAAAGGGCACCTTATGCGTAGAGCTTACGCGTAAGCGCATATAAAACCTTACGCGTAAGGCTTACTCGTAAGAGTAGACCTTATGCGTAGAGGTCACTGTTTACGCATATCCTTCACAGGATACGCGTAGTCCCTTTGTAGAACCTTACGCGTAAACGCTACGCGTAAGATTTCTCTTACGCATAACATGCTACGCGTAAGGTGATCCTTATGCGTAGATGGTTAACAACCTTGATTCTGATTTTTACGAGTAGCAAACCTGAAATAAATTCATCACAGCATCAATATTAACACCTACATTCATTCTATAACAGATCATGGCATGAGTGCTTATCAAACAGTTTACGCGTAAAAGCCTTATGCGTAGAACTTAAACCCTAGTTTCAAGAATTACGCGTAAGAAATCTAGCCATGGAAATTGCACCAAACTTTTTCTGGTAAGTCTAAGATGTTATGTGAGTGTAATGACCAAGTTTTAACACCAAATTCGCAATGAATCAAAAATACCCCAAACGCGAAGAACATAAACCCTAATTTCTAATTATCAAGCAATTAGTGTTTCTGGGTTAAGTCTAAACACATATATGATCAATTCACTATAATAACAACATCACACAACTATCTTTTTGACCAAAAATATTCACATTTGAAAATACCCAAACCCACGCATAAACCCTAGTTTTTCAAATTCAATCAATACGTGATTCTGGGTGCATTTTGAGTAGAAAAATGGTATCAATGATGTTTAAGAGACGTTTTGACACAATTTTCTTAACCACAAACACTCAAACACGATTAAGTGTTCTTACACTTACGCGTAGAACACAAAAATCACAATATCTCAAGATTTAACCATTGGATTTATGAAAAATTCAAAACCATTGTTTAAAAACTTGTTATAAACACAAAAACACTTACAGATTGATGATCAGAAACACGGATTTGAAGAAAGATTTTAGTGCGTAGGACATGTTTGGTGAAGATAATAAATGTGAAAGGTTAGAGTTAGGTGGAAGTTTTATAAAAAAAAGGTTTGAGCTTTTGGCAGTTTTAGTCCCTCCACCTTTTCCATTTTCATCCAAAGCCTTTTAACTTCCATTTTGGTTACCAAACGAAGAATATTTGGAAATAACATTGACGACACTCCCCCTCGACTTAAGAAATAATGAAAGTTTATAAATTTTAGTCCGAGGAGTGTCAGAAACCAGAAATATGTCCACCATTATTTAAAGAAACAACCGGGATAAGATAACATGCAAGTACAAGTTTTTATGAAACTGAAAAATATATGCTTTCTCCCCCTCAACACTTGATCGAAAAAATACTGAATTTTGAAAGAATAAAGTGTTGGCGGAAGATTTTTACTTGCCATGTTAAAAGAAATATAGATAGAAGAATATTTTTGAAGTTTTATCAGATTTTATATTTTTGTATTTTGTTTTTGAAAAATATTTACAAAAGAGATTTTGGTGTTTGACTGGTTTTTAAGAATGTTTTAAGAGTTCATCCAATTCCTCTTGAGTCAAACACCGCATACCAATCCGGTGGACCAACTCATTAAACCTAGCAGGAGCTAAGGCTTTGGTGAGAAGATCTGCCAATTGGTATTCTGTACCCACAAAATATAATTCAAAAGTACTGCTCCACGTGATCCTTGATGAAATGATATCGAAGATCGATGTGCTTTGATTTCGAATGTTGAACTGAATTGCATGAGATCGCAATAGCACTCTGATTGTCGCAGTACATCGGTATTCTGTCAAATACGTAACCATAGTCCTTGAGTTGTGTTCTCATCCAAATGACTTGAGCACAACACGCCGACATGGCTACATATTCTGCTTTGGTTGAGGACAGCGATGTACAATCCTGCTTCTTCGATTGCCATGACACCAGTTTATCACCAAGAAATTGTAAAGCTCCTGAAGTGCTTTTCCGGGAATCTAAGCAGCCTGCATGGTCAGCGTCTCAAAAAGCTATTAGTTCAAAACCAGAATCCTTCGGATACCAGATCCCCAAATTAATGGTTCCCTTGATGTATCAGAGGATTCTTTTAGCCTCAGAGAGGTGGGTTTCAGTTGGTCGCGACTGATAACGGGAGCAAAGATATACGGCAAAGACAATATCAGGCCCGCTAGCTGTTAGATACATGAGAGACCCAATAATACTACGGTATTTTGTAGGGTCCACCAATTTCCCATGTAAATCAGCGTCTAGCTTCTTGGTATGAGCCATTGGTGTGGCATAGGTGTCACAGTTTTGCATTCCAAATTTGTGTAACAATTCAAGGGCATATTTGGACTGACTCAAGAAAATACCACGGGGTGATTGATGAACTTGCATTCCAAGGAAGAATGTGAGTTCACCCATCATTGACATTTCAAAATGTTTTGTCATAAGTTTTGCAAAAGCATTTGAGTATTTTAAGTGTGTTGACCCAAAAATGATGTCATCCACATAAATTTGAACGATTAAGATGTGAGCCCGTGATATTGTATAAAGAGTGTAGGGTCGACCGAACCTTTGGTGAACTTATTGGCAAGAAGGAAGGATGATAACTTATCGTACCACGCCCGAGGGGCTTGTTTGAGACCATAGAGAGATTTTTTCAGTTTGTAGACATGATTAGGGAACTCTGGATCAACGAATCCTTCTGGCTGGTTACATAGACCGTTTCTTTCAGTTGTCCATTGAGAAATGCAGTTTTGACATCCATTTGAAAGACTGTGATGTTCATGTGAGCCGCAAAAGCCAGAAAAATCCGAACAGCCTCAAGACGAGCAACCGGAGCGAATGATTCTTCAAAATCAATACCCTCTTCGTGTCTATAACCCTTAGCCACCAGACGTGACTTGTTTCTAATTACGGTTCCTTCAGCATCCAATTTGTTTTTCCAAATCCATTTTAGACCAATGACGAAGACCCCTGTTGGTCTTTCAACCAGTTGCCATACTTCAAGACATTTGAATTGGTTGAGTTCTTCTTGCATGGATTCAATCCAGTTGTCCTTTGTCATTGCGTCTTTAATGTTTTTAGGCTCAAATTGGCAGACAGTGAGTGCATAAATGCAATGTTCACCATCTGTGTGATGACGTTGTCTCGTTACGACTGGTTGATTCGGGTTGCCAATAATATTCTCAAGGGGATGGTCTTTTGTCCAACGATGTGTGGAAGGTTGATGTTGATATACATTATGCAGATTTTGAGGATTCAAATGGCTTGTAGATGATTCTGCAACATCAGGTGCAGTAGTTTCATTGGCGAACGGGTTAAAGAACTCATTTGGATCAAAATCTGCAGGTGGGGTTACATCATTCAGAACATCATCAGCCGGTTCTGCGTCGTTGGAAGCAGTTTGTTCAACTGTTGTTGTAGAGTCAATTGGTGGTGCTTCTTCAACAGAAGTTGTTGTAGCCGGTGTATCAGGTATAAGAGTATTATCGGGTTGAGCAACGGAAACATCGGATACACCGAGCACGTTCATCAATATCGCCACCAACGAGCAAATAGCCTTTCCATTTGTTGACGAGTAAGGCGAGGGCTTGTATCACCGATGATGGGGTTTGGGGAAGTTTAAGCGGTTGTGACCGGGTTCCAAGCTGTTATACTCAGAAGCCATATCAGTAAGTTCATCAAAATTAGCATGAATCGTTTCCATAACCTGCTTTGTACGACGATTCCAGATCAGGTAACCTTTTGAGTTCTCACAGTATCCAATAAATACTCCAATTTCAGCTTTGGCTTTGAGCTTTCCAAAGTCATCACGATCATTATTCGGATAGCAAAGGGATCCAAATACATGAAAGTGTTTAAGATTCGGTTTACGGTTGTGGAGAAGCTCAAATGGTGTTTTGTTGTGGCGTTTTGTGATCATTAAACGGTTTTGAGTGTAGCATGCAGTTGAGACAGCTTCAGCCCACAAGTAATCTGGAAGTTTAGCATTGATTAACATCGTTCTGGCAGCTTCCACTAACGTACGGTTTTGTCTTTCAACAACTCCGTTTTGTTCTGGTGTGCGGGCAATAGATGTTTGATGCTCAATTCCCACTTTCTCATAATATTCCTGAAGAGTTTGATTCACAAATTTAGTTCCTTTTTCTGTTCGAATTTTTCGGACGGTGTTCTGGAGCTGAATTTGAATTTTCGTGAGAAAGGTGATGATCATCTGTGGAGCTTGGTCTTTACTTCGAAGAAAATAAATCCAAGTCCATCTTGAGTAGTCATCAACAATTACCAAGATGTAGCGTTTGCCGTTAATTGTCTGCACGCGCATCGGGCCACACAAATCCATGTGAAGAAGATGAAGCACATGCTGAGAGCTATGTTCCACCTTTGAAGGAAAATGAGCACGAGTGCTTTTCCGTTGTTCACAAGCTGAGCATAGGTGATCTTTAGAATACCGGAATCTCGGGAGACCTTCAACAAGTTTGTGTCGAGCAAGGTTGGTTATGGTTTGAAAGTTTAGATGTGAGAGACGACGGTGCCATAGCCAAGATTTTGTAGATGTAGCCTTTGAGAGTAGATATATGGGAGATGAAGCAATCATGTCTTGCATGGAGATAGTGTAGAGACTGGATGAGCGTTGGCCAGACATAAGATCATTTCCTTGTAGATCACGAATGAAACAAGTTTTCTCCCGAAATGCAACTTCCAAATCTCCATCACAGAATTGACCAACAAAAAAGAGATTGTGACCGAGGCCTTCCACATAATAAACCCTGCTAATTTCGATGTTGCCATTAATGTAATCTTCGTAGCCCATGATAGCTGCGAAGTGATCATTCCCGAATCTAACAGTGCCAATGAACTTTGAAACAAAGTTTGATAACAGTTTAAGATTGCTTGTCATGTGTCGGGAACATCCGCTATCAACAATCCAAAGGATGATCTCAGATCACCGCATTACACACTACGACACGATGGAATAGAAGTAGATGTGGAACCCGAAGTGTTAGAGGGTTCCAAAGCAGTTATAGTAGAAATACACACATCAATAACTTTAGGCATCCATTTAAATCCTAGTGTATTATGTATCCATTTCTGCCATCTCCAACTAGTCTTAGCTTTAGTCTTAGTGAATGCACTAGGTGGTACAACATTCCTTGGAGGTGATTTAGGAGCTACAGGGACAACAATGCGTTTCTTAGAATCTAAAGAGGGCGGTTTACCAAGCACAGACTTAGAGGCATTAGTGGGCCTAGAGGTATTCCGAATCTTAGGATTCCTTAAACAAGACAAGATAGCCTTAGCAACACATTTATCATGACAATCAGAACGCATACTTTTACGACAAATAACACAAGAAGCATCAGACTGAATATCAAAAGTACTTAAAGGTTCAACATCAGTTACAACACTTTTTTCATTACATTTGCTAGACGCAATATCTAAAGTGGGGGAAACTGGAGTCTTATTCAAAGTCCTACGGTGTTCTTCTACTTCAGCATTCTTTATTTGTCTTTTCTTAGGTCGCAACTTCCTATTCTTTTTTGTATTGCTCCTAGGTCGTGAAGTGTGGACGTTTGGAAAAGAGGCAACTAGTCCTGTTTTAGTGGAGGGAAGCACATTAGTAACTTGTGTTTTGTCAAGTAGGCATTCGGGTTCATGTTTGCTAAGTGTTACTGGTGCAATTCTCTTAATGATGCTAGGCTGAACTTGTTCATACTTTCCTAACATTTCCATTAACTTGATGATAGTGTGCACCAAATCTTGATTTTCGTGAGCGTTTAAGATTTCCAAAGAAAATTCATGACTTCTTTAGTGTGTGCAAGATAATGATCAAGTTCGTTTGATGCTTCATCACGAGTCTGTTTGAGTAAATCAGATATGACACCATGTTCCTTTTTAACTTTTGCAAGTTCTTGTTCATATTTTGAGATTTGACACTTAACAGACACGTTTTGATCATCCAGTTGCTCAAGTTTTGGATTAACATTGTTTGAACGCAACTGGGCGATTTTGTTTTGAAAAGCAAGTTGTTGATTATGAATATCTTTTTGACACCATTGAAGACGATGTTTTGCATTTGAAAGTTCATTTGACAATCGTTTATTTTCAACTTTAACAAACTCGATCTGATGCACCATATCAATATTCACAACTGTCACAATTCTCAATTTCCGGTCATTTCTCAAACTCTACATTCATCATACTAGCTCATGCATAGTTTTGCATTTCACATTAAACGCATAATTTCTTATTAAATAAACGCTACCGCGTAATTAATTATTTTGAACATTTGATCCGATACTTCCAAAAATTTTCCCGATATATTTTTGTACTCATATTAAGTTTATAAAAATAATATTATGAGTTTACCCGATGTTTTTAATTTATTTTGTATATAAATGGTTATATTTATATAATTACGACGGTTTTCTTAAATGCTACACGATAATTATTATTTCACTCAAATCTTTCAAGAAATGTATTTTAATAATTTTTTTTATAACCTCAATATATTTTATCTTGAACCGTTAAAATTTATTTTTAGTTAACGCTACCCTAAATGCTTAAATATATACACAAGTTATTATTTATCCTTAAATAACCTTACATCTACTCTACACTTACATACTTAAAAAAAAAATGAATTGCTAAAACTTAAACCCCCTTGTCGACACAAGGGGGATGACACACTTTAAATTGCCAAAATATCTCACATATATCATATTATACTTCATACATACTCATACAACTCTACTTGCAAAAGAAAAGATCAAAAGTTTTCTTTCTCTCTTCTCTTCACAACCGGCCACCATAGACACGAGGAAGGAGATCACCAAAATTTTGCAAGACAAGTTTTATTCACTCTAGTTACACTCTTGATTAAGGTTTTGAAATAAAAACCTTGGGTGATTAGGATTAAACCTTTGTTCATTAACCTCATCAAGTTAACTAGTAAGCATCTCATATTCATCTTCATACTTCATATTTGCTTTATGTTCATTTCATCATATTTGAGAAAAACATGCAAGTCTTATGGATGTTTATACCACTTTTTCATTGATTTTAAGAGTTATATATATTTATGTCATCCTATAATTACTCCTTGTAACATATCACTTTTGGTGATTCCTAGGAACCCATGACACCCTAAGAAGGTGTATGGTAGGATTAGAATAGCTTCGGAGTTGTTTTGAATTGGTTAGAATAGGTTTTGCGCGAGAAAAACTCATTTCGACAAGTTTAATTAAGGGTCTGTCCATATTTTTAAATCTGGGAAAATTCGACAGTTGGTAAAATATTTTGGGCTAGATATTTGGAAAATATACTTTAAAACGAAAACGTGGCCGCTTGAACGGATTAAAACGGAGTTATAACGAAGAAGTTATGAATTTTTGAAGTTTGACGACGAAAACTAATAATTCCAGAAAATTCAGCATGTTATATTAACTTTTTACGAGTCAAAAATGAGTCTTAAGCGTTATAAAATGTGTCGACTTATCAAAAATATATTAGTATACTTTAATACGAGTCTAAGGATGTAGAAAACGTAGAAAACGGACTTGTAACGATTAAATTATACACGTTTACACAAAGTTGCCGTAACTTTATTTTATAAGAAAAACTAATATAATTCTATTAGACAAACCTTACGGCAACAAGTGACCATGTTGAGGGTAGTTTTTAACAAGGATGTAATACTTTTTATAACGTGATGTCTTCTAGTAAAAGTAAGTTCGCCTAGCATATTTTCCAAAATGTCCAACCGTTTGTCAAGCGGAGTTGTAACGAATAAAATACGGTCACTTAAACTTTGCCGCAAACCACCCTTAAACAATATTTTGGATACAAGTACCATACTCAACCTATATTTTTCTCCATGATCGAGACCTCTAGGATGAAAACTTAAATACTAAAACTTTGAGATAATGATACAAGCTTCCCAAAACCGTTGAGTTTGTTTCCTGACACTCGACGTGCACCATTTTATGACTAGCTTTTCGAGGCCGTATATTCACTTTCATGAAAATTTCAACGACACTATTTTACGACGAAAAGTTGTAATTTCACAATAAATCACAAAACGATTATCGTAGGATGTTGATTCAACGTATATACTTGTAAAGTATTTTATAAACATGACGAGATGTCATAAACATATATTTCGACGATAAATTCTATTTTCAAAAACGTACAAGTGGTATAGATTACATATGGATTTGCATGCACAACATTGTTTCATGACTTATATTAGAGCACATCATTCATTTTAGGTCGCGGATAGTTTCCGAGCCTCATTTTCGTGCACTTCATTTTGTTAACATATCAATCATACCTGTGAGTTCATACCCCGCTTTTACTCGTTTAAATTCTTACAAACTCTTTGGGGAGATCCATGCTTAAATACTTGTTTTACTCTTGTGAATACTCAAACCATTTATACAATTGTGTTACACTATACTTCTTATACTCTTTGGACATTATGTGTGGTTTATTGCGATATGTGCCTTAATGTGCTAAACTTCTTTTCAATTATGCTTCAACATACATACATTAGCAACTGGTTAACTCCTTCGGGAGCCGGCGGAGAGGTATTGATAGTACTATCGGGCTGACGCCCCCACCCTTGGGTCCTTGATGACGTGACCTGGGGTGAATATAATCTGTTATTCAATGAAACACAACAAACAATTTAGACTTGTCAAGAGGTTCAGTTGGCTGTGATTCTTTGCATTAAGTACATGTATATATCGTGTGCACATATGTCCTACTTACAAACAAGATTGACAATTCTATTTTGGGCAATGGGTTGTGAACACATAGGTTGCGAGTTTTGTATGGGCGGAACTCGGAACTGAATGGATTTACAATGCCTTTGCTGCATCAACATTCTTTAGAGACTTTTTCAAATTATTTTCAACAAACTTATGAACTCACCAACCTTTGTGTTGACACTTTTTAGCATGTTTATCTCATGTCGTAAGGCGATAGCATTTCATGGAGCTTTTGGGTCACATGGCATACATTGGAGTCTTGTGTTTTTATCTATTACCATTCGACATGTTTTGTAACCCTTTATGTATTATCAAACTTTGGGATCTCATGTTTTGTAAACTTTAACTTTGTTTAATCGAATGGTAAACTTTCCAAAACGTCTCATTTTAGAGGTCGTTTTCTGTATCCATGTTTTGTGCTATGACGTCATACCCCAAAGACACTATCGTTCCGCTGCGATATTTTGGGGGTGTGACAGATTGGTATCAGAGACTTGGTTATAGAGAACTAGGTTGCATTTTAGTTCCTAGACTATACCCGCTTTCACGTCGATCCTTTCTTTTCCTATCGCCTTACACACTTTTCGTGCGCTTATGTTTTCTGAAAGATTTCTTCTAGACCCACCTCATTGGATAACGTAGTTTCCTTGTACCGATAGGGGAGTCCCAAAATCTTGTTAAGTCATCAAAAATATGGAGCTCAGTAATGAGCACTTATCTAACTTGAGCTCGTGACAGTTCTTGTTTGATGAGACACGAGATCGAGCTAAATAAGTGTTACTATATAGCTGTATAGATTTGATGATTTTGCCCGAGGATGGGAGTTCTCTTGAGGATACTTTGGGAACTGCTGGCGAGTAAACCTCATCGTGACTTTAGCACCTAAAGGAATTTCCTATACACCAAGTGCGACTCTCCCTAGATACCTACCCTAAATCCCTCCTCCACCGTTTTGAATCGGATGATAGAATGGCTACCTATTTCAGTAACAACAATCGCCGAGACATGTATGCTTGGTGGTATGTACACGTGTGAAATGAGGCAATTATAATTATGGTGGACAACATAATTATAAATGCGTCACAACCCACGTGGACATATGCGACCACGCATACGTAGATCGGTGTGGACACCTTAGGAACCAATTTGTGGCGTGGTATTATGTTTGAGGACGTTAAGTATAGACATTGGGAACTCAACGGTCCTTTCCTTGCAGAGATCATGGCACCAAAGAGGGTAACACGCAGCACTAACCGAGGTGGTGCGGCGCAAAGGGGTAGAAGGACAGGTGAGCATGGAGGTAGAGAAGACGGTCGCGACATGGGTAACAATGTCAACAACGGCGGAAACCCTGATTTTGCCGCCATCATCGCTCAACAACTTCAAATCTTGCTTCCCACTATTGTCACACAAGTTGGAAACCATATGAATAACTCGGGAAACCACGGGAACGGAAATGGCGACACCAACAATGTAGTTGGCAGTGGCAACAATAACAACACCACCAACAACAACAACAACAACAACCACAACAACAACAGAACTGGATGCACGTATAAGGAATTTTCAGTATGCAAACCCGTGGAGTTTCATGGTATAGGAGGTGTTTTGGCGTATACTCGATGGGTAGAGAAGCAGAGTCGTGATCGACATCGCAATTGTGCCGCACATCGAGGGTGAAGTATGCTGCTTGCTTGCTATCAGGGAAGGCATTGACATGGTGGAACACACAACTACAGGCTAGGGCCAGAGAAGCAGCTATAGGTATGACATGGGACGAATTTAAGGCGTTATTGCAAGAAGAGTACTGCCCGGACAATGAAATACAGAAACTGGAACATGAACTTTATCATCACTCTATGATAGGAGCTGGTCACGCAGCCTACACAGATCGATTCCATGAATTAGCCAGACTAGTTCCTCATATGGTTACCCCTGAATCTAAGAGAATCGCGAGGTACATATATGGTCTTGTGCCTGAAATTCGTGGAACTGTGAAAACAACTGAGCCGTCTACAATACAAAGTGCAATACTGAGGGTCGGAACCCTGACTGACGAGATGGTTAGAAATGGTACTTTGAAGAGCAGTGATAAGAGGAAGGAAGCGAGTGGGTCGAATAGGCAGATGGACGTGGTAGCAGACAACAAAAGGGCAAGAGTTTTTGGGGCAACTGGTACTGAACAAAGAGAGTATGGGGGTACACATCCCAAATGTGCTAAATGTGCTTATCATCATCCGAAGACCAAGCCCTGCCGCTTGTGTACAAATTGCAATCGATACGGCCATTTTAAAGAGCAATGTAAAACACAAGTAACACCAGCTAACGTGGGCAACATGAGGAATAACCAAAGGACTTGCTTTGAATGTAACAGCCCGAATCACTTCCGGAATAATTGTCCTAAGTTGAATGAAACGCAGAGGCAACTACAGGGTAACCAACACCTAGCATTAGCAATTGACGGAAACAATCCAAACCCTGTACTCAATATCAGTCCACCCCGAGGTCGAGCATTCTATTAAGGGACCGAGGCAGCCCGCAATACGTAACTGGTACGTTTTCCCTAGACCATTAAGTGATCCACTGTATTATTCAGATTCAGTGAGCCTCATTAGATAAGAAACCTAGACGCGTAAGTTTTGGCATAAGCACTTTGACCATACACTCTGATTTTGCGAAACCTAAGGGTAGACCTTTAAGTATCATCGATTGAATCACGAGGACGTGATTCCTCTGACATGGGAAAAATGTCTCAATTCTCAATTTCCGGTCATTTCTCAAACTCTACATTCATCATACTAGCTCATGCATAGTTTTGCATTTCACATTAAACGCATAATTTCTTATTAAATAAACGCTATCGCGTAATTAATTATTTTGAACATTTGATCCGATACTTCCAAAAAATTTCCCGATATATTTTTGTACTCATATTAAGTTTATAAAAATAATATTATGAGTTTACCCGATGTTTTTAATTTATTTTGTATATAAATGGTTATATTTATATAATTACGACGGTTTTCTTAAATGCTACACGATAATTATTATTTCACTCAAATCTTTCAAGAAATGTATTTTAATAATTTTTTTTATGACCTCAATATATTTTATCTTGAACCGTTAAAATTTATTTTTAGTTAACGCTACCCTAAATGCTTAAATATATACACAAGTTATTATTTATCCTTAAATAACCTTACATCTACTCTACACTTACATACTTTAAAAAAAAAATAAAATGAATTGCTAAAACTTAAACCCCCTTGTCGACACAAGGGGGATGACACACTTTAAATTGCCAAAATATCTCACATATATCATATTATACTTCATACATACTCATACAACTCTACTTGCAAAAGAAAAGATCAAAAGTTTTCTTTCTCTCTTCTCTTCACAACCGGCCACCATAGACACAAGGAAGGAGATCACCAAAAATTTTCAAGACAAGTTTTATTCACTCTAGTTACACTCTTGATTAAGGTTTTGAAATAAAAACCTTGGGTGATTAGGATTAAACCTTTGTTCATTAACCTCATCAAGTTAACTAGTAAGCATCTCATATTCATCTTCATACTTCATATTTGCTTTATGTTCATTTCATCATATTTGAGAAAAACATGCAAGTCTTATGGATGTTTATACCACTTTTTCATTGATTTTAAGAGTTATATATATTTATGTCATCCTATAATTACTCCTAGTAACATATCACTTTTGGTGATGCCTAGGAACCCATGACACCCTAAGAAGGTGTATGGTAGGATTAGAATAGCTTCGTAGTTGTTTTGAATTGGTTAGAATAGGTTTTGCGCGAGAAAACTCATTTCGACAAGTTTAATTAAGGGTCTGTCCATATTTTTAAATCTGGGAAAATTCGACAGTTGGTAAAATATTTTGGGCTAGATATTTGGAAAATATACTTTAAAACGAAAACGTGGCAGCTTGAACGGATTAAAACGGAGTTATAACGAAGAAGTTATGAATTTTTGAAGTTTGACGATCTAAAACTAATAATTCCAGAAAATTCAGCATGTTATATTAACTTTTTACGAGTCAAAAATGAGTCTTAAGCTATATGAAATGTGTCGACTTATCAAAAATATATTAGTATACTTTAATACGAAGTCTAAGGATGTAGAAAACGTAGAAAACGGACTTGTAACGATTAAATTATACACGCTTACACAAAGTTGCCGTAACTTTATTATATAAGAAAAACTAATATAATTCTATTAGACAAACCTTACGGCAACAAGTGACCATGTTGAGGGTAGTTTTTAACAAGGATGTAATACTTTTTATAACGTGATGTCTTCTAGTAAAAGTAAGTTCGCTTAGCATATTTTCCAAAATGTCCAACCGTTTGTCAAGCGGAGTTGTAACGAATAAAATACGGTCACTTAAACTTTGCCGAAAACCACCCTTAAACAATATTTTGGATACAAGTACCATACTCAACCTATATTTTTCTCCATGATCGAGACCTCTAGGATGAAAACTTAAATACTAAAACTTTGAGATAATGATACAAGCTTCCCAAAACCGTTGAGTTTGTTTCCTGACACTCGACGTGCACCATTTTATGACTAGCTTTTCGAGGCCGTATATTCACTTTCATGAAAATTTCAACGACACTATTTTACGACGAAAAGTTGTAATTTCACAATAAATCACAAAACGATTATCGTAGGATGTTGATTCAACGTATATACTTGTAAAGTATTTTATAAACATGACGAGATGTCATAAACATATATTTCGACGATAAATTCTATTTTCAAAAACGTACAAGTGGTATAGATTACATATGGATTTGCATGCACAACATTGTTTCATGACTTATATTAGAGCACATCATTCATTTTAGGTCGCGGATAGTTTCCGAGCCTCATTTTCGTGCACTTCATTTTGTTAGCATATCAATCATACCAGGTGAGTTCATACCCCGCTTTTACTCATTTAAATTCTTACAAACTCTTTGGGGGAGATCCATGCTTAAATACTTGTTTTTACTCTTGCGAATACTCAAACCATTTATACAATTGTGTTACACTATACTTCTTATACTCTTTGGACATTATGTGTGGTTTATTGCGATATGTGCCTTAATGTGCTAAACTTGTTTTCAATTATGCTTCAACATACATATTTTAGCAACTGGTTAACTCTGAGCCGGCGGAGAGGTATTGATAGTACTATCGGGCTGACGCCCCCACCCTTGGGTCCTTGATGACGGGACCTGGGGTGAATATAATCTGTTATTCAATGAAACACAACAAACAATTTAGACTTGTCAAGAGGTTCAGTTGGCTGTGATTCTGTTAGGAATTAGAAAATTCCATGTTAAAGAGTCGGTCACCCCAATAATGGTCTACTTACAAACAAGATTGACAATTCTATTTTGGGCAATGGGTTGTGAACACATAGGTTTCGAGTTTTGTATGGGCGAACTCGAACTAATGGATTTACAATGCCTTTGCTGCATCAACATTCTTTTAGACTTTTTCAAATCATTTTCAACAAACTTATGAACTCACCAACCTTTGTGTTGACACTTTTTAGCATGTTTATCTCATGTCGTAGCGATAGCATTTCATGGAGCTTTGGGTCACATGGCATACATTGGAGTCTTGTGTTTTTATCTATTACCATTCGACATGTTTTGTAACCCTTTATGTATTATCAAACTTTGGGATCTCATGTTTTGTAAACTTTAACTTTGTTTAATCGAATGGTAAACTTTCCAAAACGTCTCATTTTAGAGGTCGCTCAGATCCATGTTTTGTGCTATGACGTCATACCCCAAAGACACTATCGTTCCGCAATATATTTTGGGGTGTGATGATTGGTATCGAGACTTGGTTATAGAGAACTAGGTTGCACTTTTAGGTCCTAGACTATAACCGCCATCGCGTCGATCCTTTCTTTTCCTATCGCCTTACACACTTTTCGCGGCGCTTATGTTTTCTCGGGAAGATTTCTTCTAGACCCACCTCATTGATAACGTAGTTTCCTTTGTACCGATAGGGAGTCCTAAAAAATCTTGTTAAGTCATCAAAAATATGGAGCTCAAGAATGAGCACTTATCTAACTTGAGCTCGCGGACAGCTCTTGTTTGATGAGACACGAGATCGAAGCTAAATAAGTGTTACTATATAGTCAGATAGATTTGATGATTTTGCCCGAGGATGGGAGTTCTCTTGAGGATACTTTGGGAACTGCTGGCGAGTAAACCTCATCGTGACTTTAGCACCTAAAGGAATTTCCTACACACCAAGTGCGACTCTCCCTAGATACCTACCCTAAATCCTCCTCCATCGCTTTGAATCGGATGATAGAATGGCTACCTATTTCAAGAACAACAATAACGCCGAGACATGTATGCTTGGTGGTATGTACACGCGTGAAATGAGGCAATTATAATTATGGTGGCCAACATAATTATAAATGCGTCACAACCCATGTAGACATATGCGACCACGATAACGTAGATCGTGTGTGGACACCTTAGGAACCAATTTGTGGCGGGTATTATGTTTCTTGAGGACGCTAAGTATAGACATTGGGAACTCAACGTCCTTTCCTTGCGAGATCATGGCACCAAAGAGGTAACACGCAGCACTAACCGAGGTGGTGCATGCAAAGGGGTGGAAGGACAGTGAGCATGGAGGTAGAGAAGACGGTCGCACATGGGTAACAATGTCAACAACGCCAAGCGAAACCCGATTTTGCCGCCATCATCGCCCAACAACTTCAAATCTTGCTTCCCACTATTGTCACACAAGTTGGAAACCATATGAATAACTCGGGAAACCACGGGAACGGAAATGGCGACACCAACAATGTAGTTGGCAGTGGCAACATAACACCACCACCACAACAACAACAACAACAACCACAACAACAACTGAATCTGGATGCACGTGATAAGGAATTTTCAAAGATGCAAACCCGGGAGTTTCATGGTATAGGAGGTGCTTGCGTATACTGATGGGTAGAGAAGACAGAGTCGTTGATCGACATCGCGAATTGTGCCGCACATCGAGGGTGAAGTATGTCGCTTGCTTGCTATCGTGGAAGGCATTGACATGGTGGAACACACAGCGTGCTAAAGCAGGGCTAGCAGGCGCCTATAGGTATGACATGGACTAATTTAAGGCTATTGCAAGAAGAGTACGCCCGACAATGAAATGCGTAAACGGAACATGAACTTTATCATCACTCTATGATAGGAGCTGGTCAACGCAGCCTCACACGATCGATTCCATGAATTAGCCTGACTAGTTCCTCATATGGTTACCCTCGATCCAAGAGAATCGCGAGGTACATATATGGTCTGTGCCTGAATCCGTGGAACGGGCAGGAAACAACCGAGCCGCCTACAATACAAAGTGCACATCGGTAATGAACCTCGACCGACGAGATGGTTAGAAATGGTACTTTGAAGAGCAGGATAAGAGGAAGGAAGCGAAGTGGGTCGAATAGTGCAGATGGACGGTAGCGCACAACAAAAGGGCAAGAGTTTTTGGGGCAACTGGTACATCAACAAAGAGAGTATGCGGGTACACATCCCAAATGTGCTAAATGTGCTTATCATCATCCAAGACCAAGCCCGCCGCTTGTACAAATTGCAATCGATCACGGCCATTTTAAAGAGCAATGTAAAACACAAGTAACACCAAAGCTAACGGCAACATGAGGAATAACCAAAGGACTTGCTTTGAATGTAACAGTCCAATCACTTCCTAATAATTGTCCTAAGTTGAATGGAACGCAGAGGCAACTACAGGGTAACCAACACCTAGCTTTAGGAATTGACTCGAAACAATCCAAACCCCTGCATCAATATCACCCCACCCCGAGGTCGAGCATTCTATTTAGGGACCGAGGCAGCCGCAATGCGTAATGGTACGCTTTCCCTAGACCATTAAGTGATCCAATCGATATTTAGATTCAAGTGAGCCTCATTAGATAAGAAACCTAGACGCGTAAGTTTTGGCATAAGCACTTTGACCATACACCCTGATTTTGCGAAACCTGGGGTAGACCTTAAGTATCATCGATTGAATCACGAGGACGTGATTCCTCCGACATGGGAAGAATGTCACAATTCTCAATTTCCGGTCATTTCTCAAACTCTACATTCATCATACTAGCTCATGCATAGTTTTGCATTTCACATTAAACGCATAATTTCTTATTAAATAAACGCTATCGCCTAATTAATTATTTTGAACATTTGATCCGATACTTCCAAAAATTTTCCCGATATATTTTTGTACTCATATTAAGTTTATAAAAATAATATTATGAGTTTACCCGATGTTTTTAATTTATTTTGTATATAAATGGTTATATTTATATAATTACGACGGTTTTCTTAAATGCTACACGATAATTATTATTTCACTCAAATCTTTCAAGAAATGTATTTTAATAATTTTTTTTATGACCTCAATATATTTTATCTTGAACCGTTAAAATTTATTTTTAGTTAACGCTACCCTAAATGCTTAAATATATACACAAGTTATTATTTATCCTTAAATAACCTTACATCTACTCTACACTTGCATAATACTTTAAAAAAATAAAAATGAATTGTTAAATCTTAAACCCCTTGTCGCACACAAGGGGATGACACACTTAAATTGCCAAAATATCTCACATATATCATATTATACTTCATACATATTTCATACAACTCTACTTGTAAAAGAAAAGATCAAAAGTTTTTCTCTTCTCTTCTTCACAACCGCCACCATAGACACAAGGAAGGAGATCACCAAAAATTTTCAAGACAAGTTTTATTCACTCTAGTTACACTCTTGATTAAGGTTTTGAAATTAAAACCTTGGGTGATTAGGATTAAACCTTTGTTCATTAACCTCATCAAGTTAACTAGTAAGCATCTCATATTCATCTTCATACTTCATATTTGCTTTATGTTCATTTCATCATATTTGAGAAAAACATGCAAGTCTTATGGATGTTTATATCACTTTTTCATTGATTTTAAGAGTTATATATATTTATGTCATCCTATAATTACTCCTTGAAACATATCACTTTTGGTGATGCCTAGGAACCCATGACACTCTAAGAAGGTGTATGGTAGGATTAGAATAGCTTCGGAGTTGTTTTGAATTGGTTAGAATAGGTTTGGCGAGAGAAAAACTCATTTCGACAAGTTTAATTAAGGGTCAGTCCATATTTTTAAATCTGGGAAAATTCGACAGTTGGTAAAATATTTTGGGCTAGATATTTGGAAAATATACTTTAAAACGAAAACGGGTACGCTTGAACGGATTAAAACGGAGTTATAACTAAGAAGTTATGAATTTTTGAAGTTTGACGATCTAAAACTAATAATTCCTTAAATTCAGCATGTTATATTAACTTTACGAGTCAAAATGAGTCTTAAGCGCTATAAAATGTGTCGACTTATCAAAAATATATTAGTATACTTTAATACGAGTCTAAGGATGTAGAAAACGTAGAAAATGGACTTGTAACGATTAAATTATACACGTTTACACAAAGTTGCCGTAACTTTATTATATAAGAAAACTAATATAATTCTATTAGACAAACCTTACGCAACAAGTGACCATGTTGAGGGTAGTTTTAACAAGGATGTAATACTTTTTATAACGTGATGTCTTCTAGTAAAAGTAAGTTCACCTAGCCTATTTTCCAAAATGTCCACCGCTTGTCAAGCGGAGTTGAATTGTAACGAATAAAAAATACTGTCACTTAAACTTTGGGTTTAAAACCACCCTTAAACAATATTTTGGATACAAGTACCATACTCAACCTATATTTTTCTCCATGATCGAGACCTCTAGGATGAAAACTTAAATACTAAAACTTTGAGATAATGATACAAGCTTCCCAAAACAGTTGAGTTTGTTTCCCTGACACTCGACGCACCATTTTATGACTATCTTTCGAGGTCGTATATTCACTTTCATGAAAATTTCAACGACACTATTTTACGACGAAAAGTTATAATTTCACAATAAATCACAAAACGATTATCGTAGGATGTTGATTCAACGTATATATACTTGTAAAGTATTTTATAAACATGACGAGATGTCATAAACATATATTTCGACGATAATTTCTATTTTCAAAAACGCATAAGTGGTATATAGATTACATATGGATTTGCATGCACAACATTGTTTCATGACTTATATTAGAGCACATCATTCATTTTAGGTCATGGATAGTTTCCGAGCCTCATTTTCGTGCACTTCATTTTGTTAGCATATCAATCATACCTGGTGAGTTCATACCCCGCTTTTACTCGCTTAAATTCTTACAAACTCTTTGGGGGAGATCCATGCTTAAATACTTGTTTTACTCTTGCTAATACTCAAACCATTTATACAATTGTGTTACACTATACTTCTTATACTCTTGGACATTATGTGTGGTTTATTGCTATATGTGCCTTAATGTGCTAAACTTGTTTTCAATTATGCTTCAACATACATACATACATTAGCAATCTGGTTAATCTCAAGGAGCCGGCGGAGAGGTATTGATAGTACTATCGGTCGACGCCCCCACCCTTGGGTCCTTGATGACGGACCGGTGAATATAATCTGTTATTCAATGAAACACAACAAACAATTTAGACTTGTCAAGAGGTTCAGTTGGCTGTGATTCTTTTCATTAAGTACATGTATATATCATGTGCACATATGTCCTACTTACAAACAAGATTGACAATTCTATTTTGGGCAATGGGTTGTGAACACATAGGTTGCGAGTTTTGTATGGGCGGAACTCGAACTCGAATGGATTTACAATGCCTTTGCTGCATCAACATTCTTTAGAGACTTTTTCAAATTATTTTCAACAAACTTATGAACTCACCAACCTTTGTGTTGACACTTTTTAGCATGTTTATCTCAGGTCGTAAGGCGATAGCATTTCATGGAGCTTTTGGGTCACATGGCATACATTGGAGTCTTCTGTTTTTATCTATTACCATTCGACATGTTTTGTAACCCTTTATGTATTATCAAACTTTGGGATCTCATGTTTTGTAAACTTTAACTTTGTTTAATCAAATGGTAAACTTTCCAAAACGTCTCATTTTAGAGGTCGTTTTCTGAGATCCATGTTTTGTGTTATGACGTCATACCCCAAAGACACTATCGCTCCACAAGCGATATTTTGGGGTGTGACAACAAACAATATCAACAGTAATCAACAAATCAGAGATATGATCGATGCATATGGCAAAGAATGTAATAACACAACATTCTGATATCAAGACATATAACATCTTCCAAGAGTCGATCAACATCTTTTCTCAACAGCTTTTTTACGCTTAGTATTTGAAATCGATGTTTCGCTTTCTCAAAACTGTTTCAGAGACCAAGTTCCTTATGAAAATCCTTTTCCCAATATAGTGCACAATTTTTCAAAATTTTGACATGGGGTAAAATTCTTTTCTGAATGATATCTCTATGTTCTCGCCATTGGCGATTGAAAATGTTGAACTTTTATTTCAGAATGAAATTCAATCTCACGATCCAAAATTTTGAGGTCAGACAAGAAAGTGGCAAAGTATTTGATAACGCGACAACTTTCGGGTATTAGTTTTTACTTCACCGAGTGAAGGTAAAGGACCATTAATTTGTGCACCATTTGGTTGAGGACCTGACTTCTAAACTGGTGTGATAACCAAAGGTTTGTTAGAAGTATCTTGTTGTGTGACAAAAGTTACGCTTTTGAATAGTTAAATGGTTTGTTATAAACGACATTTTCCATTTTTGACCGACTCTCCACATCGCGATCTAATTCCTCCATCCGATTATATTCAACAACAGTCATAATTGAATCATCAATTCTATGTTCTCATCGTGAAACTTCAGATTTGGTTTGAATGCTCAGTGAAAACTTAGGTTTATAATCAACAAGATTCGGTCCATATCCATTTGGTTTTGGTTTGAAAGAAAACTTTTGAATCGTTGTGATTGATTCACCATGTTTATAAACAACGGTTTTAAACTCTTTGATTTTGTTTTGCAAGTCGAAAATTTCCTCAAGATATTCATCTATTCGTTTCGTTGAATGCTTTTTGTACTCAGAGAATTGTTTTGACAAGTTAATAACTCACCTTGGCTTTTGAGTTTCCAAAGTAAGAGCGTTAATTTGTTGTTTATGTTCATGTTTCATTTGTTCTATTTGAGATAACAAAGCATTCTTCAAAGCTGCTAGATCACAAATCATTGCTCCAAATATTTTTCATTTTGTGTGATTTGGCAAAAGCGGCTTCAAAACCTTTTTCACGGTTTTCTTGAGTTTTGAAAAGTTGAGTTGTCGAATTAAGCATTCATTATCCCTGGTTAACAGTGCATTTTTTTGTTTTAATTTCGTGCAAATTTCCAAACGAGAATGTTGGTCTTTAATTAAGGTCAAGAGCTCGTCTCGTACAAAATCTCATCTTGTTCAACGTGATTCTCAACATGATCATTTTTTAGATCCTCAAATATAATGACGGAGTCAACTTGATTATCAATATTAACCATAAGGTTATCTAGATCATCAAATATAACTATGGGATCTATTTGATAATCATCGGAATGAGATGTGGAAGACTCATGTTGAACACTTTGATCCTTGTCGGATGGAGAAAATGGCGGAGATATCAGATTATTAATGATAATTATTTGTTCAGTACGAGACAAGCCATCGTGTCATACACTAGGCCTGTGTCACTATGTGTAGAGCTTGCATTTGTGCCATCAACATCACCGCCGCACTAGCCTGCAAGTCCTCCATATGATCATCGAATCGTGATCCGCCATAAAGCTCGTTCCTTGTTGGTAAGAGTTCCACCAGCTTCATCCTTAAGAGCCAAGAGCAAAGCCTCTTTGAAATAAGCATTGCCTCTTGTCCTCGGTTTAGGACATGCATTAGCCAGATGACCCTTCTCATTACAGTTATAGCATCGGAGACCATTAACCCCATTCTGAGCATTTCCCTGTTCAACCACTTGAGCCCTTTGTGTTCATGAGCAACCATGTTATTCCTTCCTATAGCATTTAACCCTTGACCACCTCCCATCTGACGACCATAACCACGATTTTCAACTTCAACTCGTCCATTGTTCACAACAGCCTGATTTCTTGTATTAGATGATGAACGAATGCGATTGTTGGATTTGTTGGTATACCTGCCAAATGCTTTAGCAATCATAACAAATCCTTGTTGCAATTCATTGAAGGCATCTGAGTCCTCACGCCTTCACAGTAAAGAGCTTGAAAGGTTGTTGTTGTATGGAACCAATTGATTTTGTTGAGGTTGTTGCTGAGACTGATCATAAGGTGTGATGGTTGCAGTTTGTTTAGGACCGGGTTGAGGAGCTTGTTGAGGAGGAATATTAGTTTGAGCCCACAAAGCAAGTTGTTGATTGTCCGGAAGTGATGGTGAAACAGTTTGACCACGGAGAATCCTTTCCTTATCAACTTCTTTTTGGTGAGGCTTCAGATAGTCGTACAACAATCCGTATGTATCTTGATGAAGATTCTTAGCTTGACGGAGAAAAATGACATACTTCTCCCATTTCGGACCAAGACTACTTAGGAACTTTGTGTTGACAAAGAATGCGTGGCATGATGATGTTGTGTTTGTCCAAATCATTAATGATGTCTAAAATGCGATGATGATAAGATTCTAATGTCTCTCCTGGTTCAATCATGAAGTGTTCATAAGCCAAGTAGATTTTGGATTCCATGTCTTCCCGATTGAGTGTTGTGCCTTGTATAAGAAGATGAATCTGTTCCCACATTGCTTTTGCAGTCTTTTGAGCATCAACACTTCAAGGATTGATTGGGTAGTCCTAAAAGGATGTATTGCATTGCAAGTTCGTCGGCTTCAAAGTGTAGAAGTTGATCACCCATGAGTTCTGCAACAGTTGCAATGTTGGTGACGTCATCTCTTGGTGGAACAAAGATTAGATCTCCGTGTGTAACGACAAGAGGCATCAAATGGACCTTCCATAATGACCTTCTTTAAAAACTTTCCATGTGGCTTCTTTAGATCACAAAACCTAAAGAACCGAATCACCCATTGATCATAATTACCGGGAGTGAGCATTGGAGGTCTATCAAGTGAACCAACTTCATGAATTGATTGTTGGCTACTCAAGGCTTCACACATCTTGCCAAACCATGCCGGTTCCTTGATAGTATTCCTGGATGGATGTTGATTGTAGAAGTTTGTGTAAGGTTGTACTTGAAGACTAAGTGATGGTTGAACCATTTGTGTTGGAATTGCACCAAGTTGTGGAGTATGTTGTTGATTAAATTGTTGTTGATAAATTTGTTGTTGATGATTAAATTGTTGATGTTGTGGACTTAGTTGTTGTTGTTGTTGTTGTTGATTATAAGTGTAAGGAAAATAGTTAGAGTATGGTGGTTGTGACATGTTAAAAAACTTGTGTTGTTAAATGGATCTTTGTAGTCGAATGAACCTTTGTTGATGAAGAGTCCTTAGGCGTAGAAATCACAGAAAAGCCAAGTACCACTTATGCGTAAAAACACCAAAGTTACGCGTAACAATAAGAGTTACGCGTAGGATTAGCTTACGTGTAAGTAAGGAAAAAAGACTAAAGTTATGCGTAAACAAGAAGTTAGGCGTAGGATTAACTTATGCGTAAGACGATGCTTAGGCGTAAGATGAATCTTATGCGTAAAAATTCTACGCGTAAGCTTATGCTTAGGCGTAAGTTTAGGGTTTTTCCCAAACGCTCTTTTACACTATCACAAAGGCAAAAGATATCCAAAGTCGACGTATTTTCAGGCTTACCCAAGCAAGAAAACACGGAGTAAACCACGAAAAATGAAGATCAAACCAAGGACAAGTTACGCGTAAGTTTAGGGTTTCACTTACGCGTAAGATTTAGCCAAAAATGATTTCTTTCAACCGATGTTTCCAAACCAGATTTTAGTGATGAAATAGCTTCAATATCACCAAAATAACACAAAAGTGTGAAACTCGATGAACTAAAGCTTAAAAACCACGTTACGCGTAGAAATAAACCCACGTACAAAACCAAGCTAGAAAACAATGATCCACGCGTAAAGTTTGAAACTTTTTGCCAAAAACAGTTATTTTAACACCTTAAAACGTTGAAAGTACAAGAATCTTGGATTAAAAAGTGTAAAAATTGTGTTTTTAAGCGAATCAAAGTTCTAACCGTTGTTACGCGTTAGACCGAAACTCACTTTTAACAACTAGAACGATTCACCAAACTATTTGGCGATGATACCACTGTTAGGTTCCCAAATATGCAACATAAGTATCACAAGAAGAAATAGATGAAGAAGAATGATCGGTTGAACAATATCCAAACACACACACACGAATGTATATAGAATGGTTATGCGTGGAGTATGAATGAGAGAATAAATTGAACAACCAACCCTCAAGTGAGGGTTATTACATGGTATTTATAGGAGAGGGAGATAGGGCAACACTCCTAGTCCCTTCCTTTTCCTTATTGGACTAGGCCTAGGCTTATGGGCCTTCTACATAAGCCTAAGGCTAATTACTAACATAAAGGCCATATTAAGCTAACTATTACATTTGAGTCACTAACACTTGAATTAGGTTTAGGAGTGATTCCAACACCTATTAAGTTCATAACGAATTTATCATCAGTTAACTTGTTTGCCGTAAATATATGATAGTCGTTGTTCACATTGTATGCTGAAACTTGCAATTTAAACACAAACTGTCTGCTTACTATACTTTCCAGATCAGTTGGGTATGATGTGTTCTCTTCATCCTGTCACAAAAATTTGAAATGTAAATGAATTAAAATATAAAGGACACCAAAAACACTTTTCATTTAACATATAAAATATAAAAGATTGGCAAAATAAAGGATTAACTAATGTAAAAGAAAAAGTATATGTATCATTACCTTATCAATCTTAGATATAAAATACCCAACGGATTTGCCTAATAATTTGGCAACGTCTTGTTGGTAGAATCAACATTCCTTTTAACATTAAAATTCGATATTATGTGATAATTTTTTTTCTTTTAAAAGAGTATCAAAATCATTGGCTACAGAACTGTTTATTGTAGCATGAATCTTGGTTCCCTAAGATTAAAAACATATCAAATATTATTATAAAGCAATATACATATAAAATTTAGTAAACAGTAAAAAGTAGTTTCAAACTGTTAAATTTAATTAAAGTACCGCCATCCATAAGGATCATGTCAATGCCGCTATTTTGATGGATCAGTAGTTATAATACTAATTCCAAAGTGCCACAATCTTAACTTTGATTTTCACTTTAACTTTGTCGGGGGTGATTTCTTGAAGAGGTGTAATTTTCATTGTCATTCCTACAAACAAAAGTAGATTAGATGTTGTTCTTTACTAACAACAGATGAAAAAGATTATGAATAAATTTAAATCTGTTTTAACAAAGATGCAAAAAGAAATCCTGGTGAATAAGATCTTTGTTACATATAAACTTTTTATATGTTTTACCACAGATGAAAAGAAAAAACCTGCTGATTTGTTGATTTTTGTTGAATAGTCTGCAGAAACGTTTGATTACAAATTCGCTGGAATGAGAAACTTGGTTAATCAATTGAGTTTATATAATGCTTCAGTCAAGTCCTTATTAGATTAAAATTACAATTTTAATACAACTAAAATTGGTTATGTATTAAAAAGTCTCAGATTTTTAATGAATTACAGTTTAGTCCACTAATTTCTAAAAAAGTTTTTAAAATACAAAAACTTATTAAAATAAAATTTTAGTCCACGTAAGTCTCAGATTTTAATGAATTACAGTTTAGTCCACTAATTTCTAAAAAAGTTTTTAAAGTACAGAAACTTATTAAACTAAAATTTTAGTCCACTAATTTCTAAAATAGTTTTTAAAGTACAAAAACTTATTAAAATAAAATGCAAATGTAATTAAATAAAAAACAATATGCAAAACAAATTAAAGTCAAATCCAAAATTAATTTAGTGTTAAGAAATTACCTTCAAGCATCCGTAATCAATGAGGTCAGTATCGGAAGTCAGAATTGCACCGGCTTTTCCTTTGAGACAAAGATAGGCAAGTTGGGGATCAACTTCATATGTTGCTACGACGTAGCTTACGGTCTCCTGTTTCAATGTCTTCAAAGTTAAAGCATTTAATTAGTATGAGGTAAAAATTCACAATTTACATAAGAATCAGAAAAGGGGTTCACAACTGTTAGGATTTAGAAAATCCAGTCATTAAAGAGTCGGCCACCTCAAGTATATGTAATCGTTAGAAATCTCGTAGTCGTAGATTGTTTAATGTTAAGTAGTATTTAGTTATGTAACACCGTGGAGGACGGACGGGTCTTTACCCACTGTATGCCTGATCCACAGCCCGTAGGTGGCGATTTATGTAAGGACTATAAATACTCTCTACCTCCCAAGGTAGAGAGTTGGAGCTCATAATAAGATTTTTCTTTCTTTCACTAAAGTTCCCAAACCTCTAACTTTATCTCTCTCTAGAAAATCATCTATACGCCTAGTTGTGTTTGTTTTATGATGTGTATGTGAAATCCAATATGTTACAATTGGTATCAAGAGCCATGGTTAGATCATCTCTTACATATCCTTGGATTTCTAGTGGTTTTTAGGTGGTTTTTGAGTTTGAAAAAGTTTAGTGGTTTTTGCATCATTTGGGTCATTTCTGGTGTTAAAGTTTGAATTTTGATTGTACTTTTGTGTTTAGGATCATCATAAGTGTTTAGGTTTTGATTTGGAAGGCTTGAATCATCGTGGTTGGGTTGTTTTTGGATTGAAAAGTGGTGTTTTTGAGATATTCTTGCTAGCGACTTGAGTCACGGATTTTTAATCTTGGTAGCGACTTGCTTTGTAAGTCTGTAGCGAGTTGTAGTTGAAGTGGTAGCGATTTGAGCTTAGCGACTTGTCTATTGAGACAAGCCGACAAACAGTACACTTAGTGGATTCTCCACTACGGGTAGCTACTTGGTGAAGGTAGCGACTTGCTTTCAATTTTGTTAGCGCTTGTACTCAAGTTTCTTAGCGACTTGGTGGTAGAGACTTGGACATTAGCGAGTTGCTATTTAGCGACTTGACTACTTAGCTTACTTGGTGCTTAGCGATTTGTCAAAATTGTAGACTTGGTGTCTTAGCGACTTGACATTATAGCGACTTGATTTCATAATACTTAGCAACTTGGTGCTTAGCGACTTGGCTCAAGGTTACTTAGCGACTTGGTTGAATTATTGTTTGTAATACGGTTTTCTCTTGATTCAAGAAATCCTGAAAGAATCTATTTCTGGTTTAATCATAGAGTTTTAAAATCCCGTGTAATCTGTTAACATGTCTACCAACGCACCTACAATCATCTCCACTGTTGCCGAGGATGTTCAAGCAGCTGGTTCAGATACTCGCCCACCTATGCTTGACAGAACTGACTACGACTCTTGGGCTCAAAGAATCAGATTGTACTGCCTTGGAAAGGAAAATGGGGTCAACATTCTCAAATCCATTGATGAAGGACCTTATCAGGTTGAGACTACAAGAGATATAATTGATACTGCTGCAGATGGAACCATGATCTTTGATTGGATGACCAAAGACGTATGATGAGCTCAGTGATAAGGAGAAAAGAGATTCGATGCTCACATCGTGGCTTCAAACATCATACTTCAAGGTCTTCCAAAAGACATCTACAAGCTGATCAATCACAACACCGAAGCCAAGGCAGTTTAGGATAATGTCAAGATGCTTCTCTCATGTTCTGAATTGACTAAAGAAGACAGAGAATCTCAACTGTATGATGAGTTTGAGTACTTTAAGATGAAACCGTAAGAGTGTGTCTATGAATATTACGTGAGATTCCACAAACCGGTGAATGATATGAGGAATATTAAGATGACTATGCCAAATATTCAACTGAACTCAAAGTTTGTAAACAACATGAATCCAAAATGGCACAAGTTTGTCACCTCTGTGAAGCTAACCAAAGGATTGAAGAACACAAACTATGAGCAACAGTATGCCTTTCTTCTTCAGAATGAGAGACATGCCATGTTTGAAAAAAGGATTCTTGAACAATTCAAAACAAATCAGGGAGAAACAAGCTCACCAAATGATTCTACAGCAGATCCAACATATAAGCTACCAGACCCAAATACATTCATGGAAAACTTCATCAATCAACTATCTCTCATGGTCAGTCAAAACATGAACTCTCTTCCACACACCAACAATAACCTCGAAAGATCCAATCCACATAATCAAGCAACCGCCGAGATGGAAGGTTATGGTGCAACCAGTTCAAGAAAGGCAGTATGAACAAGGAAGAGGTGGAGCTGGTAGAGGTTATGCTGCTAATCAAAATCGGGAAGGATTGGGAATCAAGGTCAGGCAAAGCCAATCAAATGCTACAATCTGGTGGTGAGGTACATATTGCAAGGAACTGTACATCTCCAAAACGTCCCCTCGAATGCGTGAATACTTCAGAGACAAGATGTCGCTTGTGCAAGCTCGTGACAACGGAGCAACTTTGGATGAAGAGGAGTTGTTGTTTCTTTTTGAAGGGAATGCTAAGACATATGATGCTGATGTAGATGAGCAGCCTGCAGGAATGTGTCAACAATCCAAATGCATTTCAAGTAGTTGATTTTGATGCTTATGATTTGGATGTGGATGATGAACCAACGCCCTACCAATCTTCATGGCTACGATCTCTCCTATGGTCTCTCCTAAGGTTCCTTCACCGCAACAGGCTGGTCCATCCAAAGAATCAATCATCTCAGAGGTATTAAAACTGTACGATAAGGTTGATGAGCAAAAGATACATAATGAAGTACAATCTCTTGAAACTTATGATTCAGATGTTGAAAATATAGGAAATAGTGATATTGTCCCATATGATCAACATGTGGCTCAAAGTGAAAGTGAGATTGTACCAAGTGATGTATCTTCTGCAGTCAATAATGATTGTGTTTTTGATGAATACACCGCATGTGCCCATGATGATTCTGTTACCTCTGAACTCAATGCCTATAAGGAACAAGTTGCTATCTATGAACAACGTGCTAAGTTTGAGTTAACTACCCGTGAGCATGAAATGGATGACCAAATGCGTACAATTATTAGAAAAGTAGGTTTAGAGAAGAAGTATTAAAACCAGAGTTAAACTCCTTACAAGAAAAGCTTTCTAAAACTGCTAAGCAAAAACAAGAACTTCAAGAAAATGTTAAACTGCTTAAGCAAGAATTCAATACTAAGGAATCAAAACTTTTGAATGATTTTTCCAATCTGAAAACCTTGAAAAACAAGCTAGAAAATAAGTTGTACGTGCAAGGGAACACCATTCAGACTGCTCACTTGATCACTAAGTATAGAGTCTTAAGCGATAAGCATAGCATTTCTCTTGTTGAGGAACCAAATCCAGAGGTCATTAAAAAGGCTAGAACTGCTCATAAGGTAATTTATGATGGCAATGAAATCGTTAAGCCTAGGCAGAAAGCTAGTTGCGTTGAATGCACTAAGGAAGATAAGAAATCAGATGAAGTCACTAGGGAGAAAATGGATAAGAAACTCAACAATCCTACATGTAAAGAGAAAAACATAATTATCAAACCCCATGACTACAAAAAGGAAAATTGGATTTCCTTGAACATGTTTAAGCCTCAAACGTTTTTAACACCCAAACAAGTGTTCTGGAAAAAGGATTTAGATAAGCAAAAAGCAGAGAGTCTTGTTGTAACAAACCGCCCTTTAGGAAAATGCCTTCCGCAATTGTGTATCCTCCTAATACACCAATGCATCTAGTCCCTAGAACTATTGCCACTAAAAGCAAGACCTTAATCAGTCAATATGTTATCTTTCAATTATTTGTTGATTTTGAGAAAACTTGTAAGAAAAGGATCACACCCACTGGTATAACTGAAGGGGAAAGGGGTTTTGAACAAACTAAAGAATGCTATTTAACTGAGGTCATGCCTTTCTTCAAACAATTAAAAGATCAATTTGAGAGTCTTAAAAAAGGGATGGACTTAGATATTAAAGAAATGGAAAAGGAATTTGATGCGATGATTGTTGAGGTTAGTGACTATGAGCGAGAACTAAAATATAATGAGATTGAGAGGAAGAACTTGCATACCTTGAATGAGAATCTTATTTCTGAATGTATTGCTCAAGATGTGTTTTACAATGCTACAAATTGTTCTATTAATGCTTCTCAATTTCATGAATTATCTGTTGCTCTGAAAGTCTCCCATGATCGTGTCATTGAGCTTGAAAAACTAACTCTAAACTGCATGATAAAGTTGAACAAGATGATCATGATAACCGTAAAACAGCTTTTCTAAATTGGAAGTTGAGCATCTTGCTTTACAATTAAAATATCAACATCTAAAAGAAAATGTTAAAACCTCAAATATCAAGACATCCATGGATGCTCCTGAATTTGATGCAGTTTTTGAAATTAGCAAACGTGATGAACAGATTCGAGCTCATTATAACACGATCAGAAAGTTGAAAGCCCAAATCTCTCAATTAAAGGGTGAAAAGAACAATGTGACTGGATCCCAAATGCCTCCTCCTTTAGATTCTCAGTACTTTCAAACTTTTCATTTTTAAAACTTAGTTAATGCCTTACAAAAGGAAAACGAGAGTTTTCTAGAAGAAAATGAAAAAGGTAAACGACACTTTAAAGAGTTATATGATTCAATGAAAATCACTCGTGACCAAAACAACGAAAAAATAACGTCTTTACAAAAAGAAATTGAGAATCTGAGGAGTCAGGAAAATGGGAAACTACCACTTGTTTTTAATGAGAATGTTGCACCAAAGTCATCCTCAGACTGCAAATACACTGTGACTGTTAAATACATTCCTCCTCATCTTAGGAATAATGAACCTGTGTTTCATGACTATTCTGCTCACCTTAAGGATAGTCTAGAATGTCTCCGTGAGATTGTTGAAGAGGATTTCATTAATAAACCTCTAGATAGAGAAATCAGGTTTGCTTGCATTCAGGCCAAACGATCTCAAGAGCTGCTAGAATGTGTAATTGCAACATGTCCCAAATCCTTAGGTGCAAAAGGCAAAGCTGTGATGCCTTGTTCCATGCCGAGTGCCAAGCATACAAATCATTCTATGCCCAATTTTAAGAAAGTGAACACCAATGTGCCTTCAAGTAGTTCGATCCCTCGCACATCTAGTTCAAGAATGCAAAAAGTAGATCAAACAACTAATGTTCCCATAATTCCCTCTACAGGAGTAATCAGTGACATTAAAGCAAGCGGTCAAAGCCTCCAGGCAATACCAAGCAAGATAGGACCTCGCAAGCTAAGAATGTGCATTGGAAGAGAGTATAAGATCATCCTAGGAATATTAAGTTTGAGTTGAATAAAACGAATCATGTTGATTCTAGTATTAGCTATAAGCGTATTGTAATTAATTCGAATTCTGCTACTATTCGCAAAACCATGTAATGATGACTGCTTGATTTCTGTTACTAATCATGAATGTGGTGTGAATGTTTTGTCTAATGCTGTCAAATGCCCTGATAAACTTGTTAATGCTAAAAGTCAAGCTAAGAAGGCTAAAAGGCAAAGGCGAAAGAAAGTTAGAAAACAATGGAAACCCACAGGAAGGAAATTTAGTAGAATAGGTTATCAATGGATACCTACTGGTCGTAAGATTAATGAGCTTTTCCTTAAAGTTTCTAAATCAATGCCCACTAGAAAATGGATGCTTACTGGTAGAACTATTCCCTTAAGAAATGAACATACTTTGAATAGGTCAAATATGGACACTAGCACTGCATCTATTTCTAATGATTCCATTGTTTCTACTTCTGATGTGGGTGTTCCAATCACTGTTACTAACCAAGTGGAACCCATTCTTGCATGGGGATCCCAATTATCCGGTTATCCATTTTTGTCTGTGTTCAACCGCAGATCGCTCAAATCGTTCGTGGTACCTGACTCAGGCTCCAAGCATATGACCGAGACCGGTCGCGCTCATGAACTTCGTGAGTAAATTCATCGAACCTGTTAGATTCGGAATGATCATTTTGGTGCTATTATGGATTATGGAGATTATGTTGTTGGTGATAGTGTTATCTCCAGGGTATATTACGTAAAAGGTCTTGGTCATAACTTATTTTCTGTCGGTCAATTATGTGATTCTGATCTAGAAGTGGCCTTCATAAAACATACTTGTTTCGTTAGAGAACTTGATGGTAAGGAACTTTTAAGAGGTACACGTGGTTCAAATCTATACACCATCTCTATCAAAGATATGATGAAGTCTTCTCCAATCTGCTTGTTGTCAAAGGCTTCAAAACAAAGTCATGGTTATGGCATCGTCGTCTCAATCACTTGAACTTCGGCACCATCAATGATCTCTCCCGAAAGGACTTAGTTGTAGGTTTACCTCGACTAAAGTATGAAAAGGATCATCTTTGTTCAAGATGCCAATTAAGAAAAGCAAGAAGTATGCCCACAAACCCAAACCTACAAACTCCGCTACGAAGTTCTTCATACAATTCACATGGACTTATGTGGACCCATGAGAGTGCAAAATATCTTTGGGAAGAAATACGTGTTAGTTGTGGTTGATGATTACTCTCGATTCACCTAGGTTAAGTTCCTAAGGACAAAGGATGAAACTCCCGATATCATCATCAAACTTATCAAACAGCTGCAGGTTCGACTTAACAAAACTGTCAGAATCATCCAAACAGACAATGGAACTGAGTTTGTTAATAAACAACTTAGTGAGTTTTATGAAAGTGTTGGAATCAGTCATCAAAGAAGTGTTCCACGAACTCCTCAACAGAACTGTGTAGTTGAAAGACGAAATCAAACTCTTGTGGAAGCCACAAGAACAATGCTGATTTACTCAAAGGTTCCAATGTTTCTCTAGGCTGAAGCCATTACCACTGCATGCTACACTCAAAATCGATCCCTAATTCACACTGCTCATGGAAAAACTCCATATGAACTTATCCACAATATAAAACCTAATCTCTCATTCCTTCGCGTGTTTGGTGCATTGTGTTATCCAACTAATGAGGGTCAAGACTTAGGCAAACTTAAGGCTAAAACGGACATTGGAGTATTTGTAGGATATGCACCAAACAAAAAGGGATACCGAATCAACAACAAAAGAACCCGGAATATCATGGAAACAATTCACGTTACGTTCGATGAGCTAACCGGTCCTATGGCTCCAGGACAACCCAGTTCTGGACCCGCATCATCATGTAGTCCCATCAGTTCTACTCTTGTTTTTGGCTCCTCGCCAGCAACTCCTTATGTACCTCCTTCAGAAGATGACTTGAAGAAATTGTTCGATCCAATGTTTGATGAAAATTATGAGCCAACCACAAATGATGAAATTCCTTCATCGAGGTCGCTACTATCCCTGTCAATGAAGTTAACCCTTCAATTTCTATGACACTAAGTCAAGAAGCGCCGCTGCGATCACTGTCTCATCAACAAATCATCAATCATCGAGTGTACATCATGGAAATGTTTCTGGTATCAATGATGAAGTTAATCCCTTTGCTACTCCCGAAGATGCTCCATTTGAAAACATATTTGCTCCTAAATCATCTTCAGAACCATCTTCATCGAGAAATCGATTCGCTACTTCATTCCTCAACAACAACCACATGAACACCTTAGGAAATGGACACATGATCATCCATTGGACAACATCATTGGAAACCTCTCTCGTCCAGTATCCACTCAGAAACAACTTGCAACCGATGCCTTATGGTGCTTCTTCAACTCCGTACTCTCTAAGATCGAACCAAAAGATGTTAAAACAGCCATGAATGAAGGCAGCTGGTTCAATGCCATGCAAGAAGAAATTCATGAGTTTGATCGACTAGATGTATGGGAATTAGTACCTGCTCCTGATTGTGCCATGATCATTGCTCTAAAGTGGATCTTCAAAGTAAAACTTGATGAGCATGGTGATGTTTTAAAGAAGAAGGCTCGATTGGTTGCAAAAGGATACCGTCAAGAAGAGGGTATTGACTTTGAAGAATCATTTGCTCCAGTTGCTCGTATTGAGGCAATCAGAATCTTCTTGGCTAATGCCGCTAGAAAGAATATGATTGTATATCGATGGATGTGAAAACCGCCTTCGAATGGAGATTTGAAAGAGGTGGTTTACGTCAGCCACCAGAGGGTTTGTGAATCCAGAGCATCCTACTCATGTCTATCGCTTGAAAAAGTCTCTTTACGGTTTGAAGCAAGCTCCTAGAGCATGGTATGATATGCTGTCAAAGTTTCTTCTATCTTCGGATTCAAAGAAAGGAGCGTTGATCCGACATTGTTCACCAGAAGTCGGAAAACATTTAATTCATGTTCAAATATATGTTGATGATATTATCTTTGCCTCGACTGACCCTAATGAGTGTGACCGTTTTTCAAATGAAATGGGTTCTAAATTTCAAATGTCAATGATGGGACAAATGTCATTTTTCTTGGGATTACAAATCTCACAAAGTTCCGGAGGCGTTTTTATTAATCAATCTAAATATGCAAATGAGATTTTAAAGAAATTTGGATTTGATTCTTGTGACCCTGTTGACACTCCCATGATTGAACGTACTAAACTGGATGAGGACCACTCAGGGATCATGGTAGACCAAACGAAATATCATAGCATGATCGGATCCCTGATATATCTCACAGCCAGTAGACCGACATCTTGTTCGCTTGTATGTGTGCTAGATACCGTGCTAAGCCTACCAAAAGCACCTTGAAGCGTTAAACGGGTCTTTCGGTATCTCCAAGGAACCATCAACATGGGACTTTGGTACCCGAAGGACACCGGTATGTCACTAACAGCCTATGTAGATGCCGATCATGCGGGATGCCAAGATACACGCCGTATGTCCGGAGGTGCTCAGTTTTTGGGTGATAAGCTTGTGAGTGGGTCTTCAAAGAAGCAAATGAGTACTTCTATTTCCTCTACAGAGGTGAATACATAGCCATGTCATCTTGTTGTGCTCAAATTCTATGGATGAGATCCCAATTATCTGACTATGGCTTTGAATTCAACAAAATCCCTCTGTACTGTGATAATAAAGTGCTATTGCTCTCTCATGCAACAACGCTCAACACTCAAGAGCAAAGCACATCGACATTCGACATCATTTCATCAGGGAGAAAGTTGAAAACGGTGTGGTGGAACTATACTTTGTGAGGACCGAATACCAGTTAGCAGACATCTTCACCAAAGCTCTTCCTAGATAACGTTTTGGGTTTATCCTTCCACGACTTAGTCTTAAGAGCCTACAACCGGAAACACTCAAACGTCTTCAAGAGGAAGAAGAGGAGTAAAAGGTTTTCCTTCATCTATATCCTTGTATATATTTATTCAAAAACCAAAATACAAAATTATAAAACCAACAAAAAGCAAAAAAAAAAAAAAAAAAAAAGAGAAAAATACAAAACTTCCAAAAACCCATAAAAATTTCAAAATCTTGAAAAATTCCAAAAATATTGTTATTTTGTCATGTTTTTCCTTGTTCGATTTCATCTACGGACTTTGTGTTGACATTCAAAGAATGTCACGGGTCTTTAGATGTTCTTCGAATGTACACAAGTTTGTTTCTTAAAAAAATATTAAAATAAAATAAAAATAATAATTTTGAGAGAAAGAAATTTTTTTTAAGTAAAACAATGGTTTATTGTCATTTCAGGCAGTAACCCGTTTTTCAAAGAAAGAACAGAGCCATGCTTTATCTTGCTTTTCAAAACTCATGCTCTGATTCTTTAAAACAATTAATTACCATCTAATGAAAACTAATTGCTTTGTTAAATAACTCGAACTCTATTTCTGAAAATCATCTGGACTTAACGTTTGTCAAAATATCTATCTCTCAATCAACAACTTATGTCATTGATTGAGGGGGAGAATGATTTCAATTAAATCAGAAGGTTGTTCGACATACAATTGTTTTCAAAAAATATATCCATGCATGTTTAATCAATGGAGTGTAAAGTTTCAAAATCCGATCCTTATCAGTTAAAAGGTTTTCATAATCAAGTCACAATTCTCCTCAAAAGCTTTCAAAATCAATTTAAATCTACAAAGATCACAAATCTCAAATGATTTGAAAAGTGTGATCGGGGGAGAATTTGTAATTTAAATTGGATTTAAACTGATAATTTGATAAATGGCTTCGTAAGTGTTTAGCAAGCTTTCCTCCCCACATGTGCCAAACGATTTCAAATTTTTCATGCACATGTTGAGGGGGAGCATCCATTTTAAACCACAAAAAATTGAAACGTGATTAACTTGTATCTAAGTGCAGGTTCCTTCTAATATGTGCAAAACTCTTTTAAACCTCGAGGCACATATTGAGGGGGAGCAAATTTATGAAAACCTCATCCTTCCTTAATATGCTTTATCTACTTGATTTGATCAGGGAAGTGATGTTGATATTTTTTAGAAAATGGTAATTAAAGAAGTTAATTCTTCCTCTTGCCTCCGTGTGCCAAAATGATTTCAAATACATGAGGCACATGTTGAGAAGGAGCTCTATTTCTAAAAATATCAAAAACAATTCAGATACAAAATACTTTGATAATATATCACAAGTATCTGGATTGATTTTCAAATAGTTTTCAATTGGTTCCAATGGCAGATGAACAATACCAAATAGACCGACCAAATTTACTTTATGTATGGTTAGGTATTTGTTCCCATGATCTACCCAGGGACAATCCACTAGATAGTGTAGAAGTCCTTAGGTATGATGAATAAAGGAGAAAAATGAGAATATGGGAAGAGTGCGGACTGAGACTAAGCTAGTACTGGAATAAACCCAACAAGGTTCTAGTAATGAAGTCTCGGTAAGCACTGAAGGCGTTGAATAATGAAAAAGAAATGAATATGAAAAGGGTGAAAATAAATAGCCCTCCAATAATTCAACCATAGGGCAGAAACCGGGTTCAATTCATATACTACTGGTGGTTACCAAGGTAACATCGGTATTGAAGACTAGACGTCATGGACCCAAAGGACGCACCGCACTTCAACTTTCCAAATCACTCAAGTTCCTCTTAAAAGGACTTGTTTCATTCTCACGGGGAACCGACATAATCTATCGACTTTCTCTTAGAGATAGTTGGTATTGAAGAAGGAGACCCTCTCCCTAGTCTCTGGCATAGGAACCAAATATGCACAATTGAGTCTAGAGCCACGAGATCATCAATAAATCTCATTAGGACACTTACAACGAAGACTCTCTATTTCACACAATGTGGAAAGAGAGATTATATCTTATGAGTCCTACGCATTATCCTTGTGGTATTGCTAGAACATCTGAGTGATATGCATACATATTCACAATGAAGATGGAAAGCCTTCTGGAGCCTACATCAAACAAGCTCCTGGTAGGTGGCATGTGAGATCTATCCAATAGATCAACCATGTGACAACTGAACATAAACAATGGGGCGATTCAATCTTTTGAATCAATCCTGGTTCAGGTTATGGATTGACGGATACCTTTGAAAAACCAGTCGTTGTGCTTAAAAACTCTTTTCTCCAGCACATCGACTGTGTACAAATATTTCAAGATAAAAGGTGTTTATGATTGATAATTGATTTTCATTAAAACCTTCGTTGTATTGCAAAAACAATTTCTATTGAGCTATACACGATTGTTTTTCAAATATCTTTTTATCAATCAGTGAATCTCAATTCGCTGGTTCACTCACTCTGTGTTGTCTTCTTTGAGACATTCCGGTTTGAGAACGGCTAGAACAACTGCGAAACCCTGTCAAGGAGATTCTTCGGAATTCTTCCTGATCACAGGTAGTACTTGTACTGATCAACGGGGAACCGTGGGCCGTGTACCTCAATTCAACGAAAGTGATCAAATACACTTTCGTACGCTTTATTGCTAATTGTTTTATGCAGGTACACCCTGATGTTTGCAGCTGATCAGAATGAAGCGGTCAATCCATAGCCGCATGCTCACACAACACATTCATTTCTCAAGAAATCATGATTAAGTGCATCAATGACTCTGATATTTTCACTCCATGCTTCGCTACGCCGCCAATATAATGAATCAACGAAAGCTTCCGCTACTCTGATGAGAAGAAATCATGATCCAGAATGTGAGCATGTCAGTCCAAAAGTCACATAATCACATAATACCAACACTACAAAGGATGAGTCAGAGATTTATGATAGCTGATGATCTAAAAGCTGGCTCAAAACTCATTATCACGTGGATCAGATAAAGACCTCCACTTGGATTAACCAAACATGCAAAAATGAAGAATCGATGACTACGAGCTTCAGAGCAAAGAACTTTAACAAGAATCCAAGAACAATTTTAATGTAATAAATGTTTGCATTCAATGTATTTTTGAGGTGACCTCCCTTAGGGGGAGATTGTTAGGATTTAGAAAATCCAGTCATTAAAGAGTCGGTCACCTCAAGTATATGTAATCGTTAGAAAGCTGATAGTCGTAGATTGTTTAATGTTAAGTAGTATTTAGTTATGTAACACCGTGAAGGACGGACGAGTCTTTACCCACTGTATGCCTGATCCACAGCCCGTAGGTGGCGATTTATGTAAGGACTATAAATACTCTCTACCTCCCAAGGTAGAGAGTTGGAGCTCATAATAAGATTTTTCTTTCTCTCACTAAAGTTCCCAAACCTCTAACTTTCTCTCTCTCTAGAAAATCATCTATACGCCTAGTTGTGTTTGTGTTATGATGTGTATGTGAAATCCAATATATTACAACAACAGTACGTGTTATTACCTGTATTAGAACATCAAATGTTGTAAAGAGCTTGAAGAATGGGATAACTGTAAACCTTTTTGGGTATGGGTGCTTTAATCCTCGAGATGCAAGCCAGTGTTGGACTCCTGGTGGCCAAAGCCCTCAAAACATCATCTAATCCATATTACAGATATCGCTACTGGAAGTAGCCCCCCTTGCATTGACGCTTTGTTGGTGCATGTGTTCACTCTAATGATTTCATTCAGATAAGCTAAATTTTGCACGACCCACTTTTGAACTAAGATTGCTATGAAAACCGAGTTTTGTGGGAAAAAAACTCCCAGAATTAACTTGAGCCTTGAGTCATAAAAATTTCTCAGCAGTGTTAGTTAGCGCTAACCATTACTCCTATTGAAATAATCAACTTAGTAAGATTGTTTCTTTTTTGAAGTACTGTGATTCTACTATGGTGCATACAAATTTCAAGTCTCATAGTTCGGTTATGTCTTGTAGATTTTCACTTCTGCTACTGAATGTGGGGAAAACACAAAACTTACCAACTATGATGGCTTTTTCTTTAGACTCGGTTTTGATATGCGTCTCAGTATCTGTGTGCCCTTTCTAATTTCCTTGCAACATCAGAACCAATTGTTATATACTTCAATAAGAAGTTTTATAAGAAGTAGAAAATGACACTGAACTGATGTATGTGGCACCATTGGTACAAATATACTATGGCATAGAAGATAGGGAGCAACATCAGAATTAATATTGAAATAGCCAAGAAGAAAATGTTGGTATGCTTCTGCAAAAACAATAAACATAAGTCAAAACCTGTAGATGTTAGTCAAACAATAAGTATAAACATGGGAGTAAACGCTTACCCTTCCTCCTCTACCTAAAGGCTTGATGTTGCCTGAACATGTGTGGGCATCACAGAATTGGCGCAAAAATATTTCTGCAAGAAAATCATAAAGTCTCCTTCAATGCAGTCATCTTCTCAATCAACTTACACTCCAATCAACATATATCCATTGCGTATGTATGTATCTCTATATTTTCGCATATCAACCTGCAAAACTTGCACGAGTAAGATGATGATTACCACTTTCATGATTTTGATTATGATGACTAAACTTGGAACTTCAAGAAAAAAAAATCAATTACATTATTTATAAATCTTAATTATTTATAATTTTATATAAAGAAAACGTTCCTCACAAAGGAATGTGAATTCTTACTGATCCAAGCACTACATGTTATATTGTGTTTGATATAAGCTATTTCAGTTATCCAAACACCCTATAAGTCATATTTCGCAAATGCCTTCAACATTATATGTAACTAATTATATGCATTAACGCAAGAATGGAAGTTACCTCATGAGAAAACAAAGATACTCATCTTGCTAGAGGTGGAGGCACCTGAGACTTGGCCATTTCTATCCAAGTGAAAATTCGACAGCAAGAATTACTCATCCACAGAAAGCATACTTTAGATCATCGCCAGATTCCTCGGCAGCCCTATAACACGTAATAATCAAGCGCTAGGGAAACATTCACTGCATAAACCCAAAATCCCTTTAACTTCATAATGCTAAACGCCAATTTACAGCAAACATATATCATACATATAACATATTCTTTACTTGAAGATGCATAACCAAAAAGATATAGGCATAACCGTAGAACTTTAAGATGCAGCAGGTCCTCCACCCAATTTCTGTTGAGCTTGACCAAGTCCTCCACGTATGTGGATCTCCTTGTGCAAAGCAAAGCCTACAATATAAGATAATATTGGAAAATTTTAGTAAACTTTTTATAGTACTTGATAATTATATTACAATATGATTTGTTCTCGACATACACCTCTAACCATATCAGACGACATTATGACCAAATAATGTGTCCAACACTTGAAAAGATGAGTGTCCAACATTTCTCAGTCACGCCCCAAAAAAGTTACAAAATTTTCCATACTCCCACTTACTTAATGGTTACCGAGCATTATCCACTTAAAATATTTTGTCATTCTTTTGGTATCGAACTCTTAGAAGTACAAATCTAACAATATATTATTCTTTGTAGTCTTGCCCATTACAAAACTCGGCGGGACAATCAAACTATGTACTAAACAAATTTTATTTCAAAAAATCCGAACACTTTCATATATAACTATAAACATGTTAACAAAAACTTAAATTCCTAACAAACCCATATCATGTATATCCAAAAAATTCACCTTTTTAAAATTTTAAGCTAACCCAGATAAGTAATTAGGGTTAAAGCACATATAATCCCCAAAGAATAAGTAAATTGGATTAAAATACCTAGATGTTGAAGATCGACGAAAGATGAAATCAAATCTTCATACCATATGTGTTTCTTGTCAAGATCCTTAAAGATGATTTGAATACCGATGATTTTGGTTGTTATTGTTCCGATTGATAAGAGGTTTATTTGGTGGTTCCGCTTTTTATTTTAATTTTACATTTTAGTCCAATGCTATAGATGCTTTGCTTTCAAGTACATGTGTATTTTTTTTTTTGTTTTTTAATAAATCTGAGCATAAAAATGATTTTTTAAAATATTTTGGCCAAATAAAGAAATATTTAAACTTTTTAATTAAGAATAGTTAAAATAAATAAATAATAATTTAAAAATTATTTCCAAATAAGGTATGGTTTGATTTTTTTGAAATGAAAAATTCTCACTAAGGGTTTTGTTTTATTATATAAAAGATGTATCATTTTCCATCTTAAACCGCCTGAACATGTAAATTTTTTTTTACCAGAACTATATCATCCTTTAGTATCATTTAAGCATCATGTTAAGTTACCTTACCATTCATTTCAATGTTTTTAGTACTCAGGCCACGCAAACTATTCAAATAAAAAACTCTCGCAAATTTTCTATTTAGATACAAAATGTAAATCTTAACAAAAGATCGAGCTCAAACATACATATAGATCTTCTTACGTCCAATTTCAGCTCGACATATATAATGGATCATTTATTTTTTGCCTTTTAAGAATTAGTTTTGTCTCACAACACTATTCCATATGCATTTTTTTTCCCTATAAATAATCTCTTATTAATAGGACAAAGTGGAAAGGAATATAAAATGCGCATACAGTTAGCCACCTATCCATGTTGATTTGAATCCAATGTTTCACCTTTTGTGACCAAAATGAGATAAAAGGATTCAAAGAGAGAATATGGAACCAAGAGGACCACAAAGCAACGACATGTATGCCTTCAACCCTATCAAAATGAAGACTTTCTTTTAAATACAGTAGCTAAAATACAAGGTCGAAATAATCTACAAATATAGATGCATAATGTATCAGTTCTAACATCTTTTATATCCAATTTTAGATAGGGTTCGGCAAATTCGGTTCGTTACTTTCATCGACCGAATAATACTGTAAGAACGAACCTAACGTCATGCCATTTAAATAACAATTCGTTAAAAAGTTCGTTTATGTTTGTTTATTTATTAAATGAACGAACATGAACAATATTTTACGATCATTTAGTTAAATGAACGAACATGAACAAAAGTCACGTCCATTTATTTATGTTCGTGAACGTCCGATTATGCGTTCGTTAACGTTCGTTTATGTTCATTTATTTATTTATGTTCGTATATCAAATCTTTTAATTGTATAATTTTTAAATTAATTTGTTTAAACAAAACGCAACTTATAAAACAATATTATATGCATAATTTAATAAATTTTATGATTGTTTGTCTATGTTCATTTATGTTCGATCGTTTATGTTCGTTTAGGGTTCGTTTAGTGTCTAAATGAACGAACATAAACGAACATGAACAACTAACAAGAACTTTCGTCCGTTTAAGCGTTCGTGTTCGTTTATTTGTCCGGTTAAAATTAAATGAACGAACATGAACAAGGCTCCGTTCGTGTTCGTCCGGTTCGTTTACAGCCCTACCGAATAATATGTGCTTATTTTATATTATGCATCTACTCCCTCCGTCTCAAATTATAAGTCCATTTTGACTTTTTCAAAGTCATTTTATACCAACTTTGACTTTAATTATTTCTTTTAGCGTTATATAATACTTGTTGTAAAATATTTAAATGGATATGTGATTTAAATGCATTTTCATTTGTATACTTTTCATCAAGTATTATATAACACGAAAAAAAAATTAAAGTCAAAGTCGGAAGAAAAAGACTTTGAAAAATAAAAAATGGACTTATAATTTGGGACGGATGGAGTATATTTGTAGATTATTTCGACCTTGTATTTTATTTAAATAAAGACTCTCTTTTAAATAGAATAGCTAAAATACAAAGTGTATGTTTGGCAAAACTAGATTGTGCTGATGCTGATGTTGATGTTGTTACCAATGCTGGTGTTGGTGCTGTTGCTGAAAAATATTATAAAAATAGATTATTTTTATAAGCTACATGAAGTAACTTTTTATTTTCAGAGATTATTGAAAATTATTTTTTTAATAATCTCTTATAAGTTCTGTCTGCTAAACAAAGATTATTTTCTAAGTAGCTTATTTTCAAAAAAAATAATTTTAAGCCTCAATAATTTCTCATAATCTCTGCTGCAATGGTATCAGTTCTAACATCTTCTATCTATACTATCTATTAAACAAAAATAGTCAAACTTGAAAAGTGAAAAAATTCGTTCATTGTCAAACATAAAAAGTTAAGTCATCTATCTAAGGAAACTTATGATATAATTTTAAATTAAAATGTATTTTAGGTATATACAAATTAGTCAAAGCTTACACAACAATTTTCGGGAAAAATATACAAAACCAACTTTCTAACCGGGTTTCAAAAATGTAAAAACCCGTTTTATTTGACCCGCTTTTTCGATGGGAATCGGTTCAACCGGTGAAACCGACCGGGTCGAACCGGGTTTCAAAACAGTATGTTTAATCCCCTAATCCTCAAACATTTATTATTTTTCGTTTATAAATTTTTTTTATTATTACAATTATCTACTGCTATAAAATACCGTTGTTATGTTGGTACTCGGCCAGTATCAAGAATACAAAAACTTAATGAAAATAAAGTATCTAAAGACGGATAAGCGACGAGTATCAAGAATACAAAAACTTAATAATGAAAATAAAGTACCTAAAGACGGATAAGCAAAAGTTGAAAAAAGAAAGTAAAGATTAACTGGCACAAGAAGGTTCTTTCACTTTATTTTTCTCAAATATACAGTCGAATTGATTTTATATTTTACTTTAAGGATAATGTAAGTGGAGGCAACCTAATTTTTCTTTTTATTTTATATAGCTGACTCATTTACTCAAATAAAATTATAAGCCGCTTAATTATGTATTTATTTTCGTTTATATCATTTTTGTTCATATTTATGTCCGAAAACTATAAAACTTAAGTAAGAGTCAAGCTCTAACTTAATATTCACAAAATGTGTAAATTAGCAGGAACACATTGATTTCGGGTGACTTTTGTCATCAGTTATTGTCTACCCCACAAGGAATAACTTCGATAACTCTCCTGGCCAAGTGGAGCACCAACTGGAGTGAGCAAGAGCCGAGACTCGAACCTTTAACCTTTTATCCACAAAATCTCTCCAATGAGCTCATGAGTTTTTCGAAAGTAGGTACCAACTAAGCCAAAGCCCTTCGGTAAACTATAACTTAACATAACAACCCAAGTGAAAATCTTGATGTGAAATACTAAGTATACCCTTATTTTAAATGCGACTTTATATTATCAAAAGTGTTTTAGAAGGAATAAATTCAAATTTTGGGACTAGATTTTTATTTGTATTGTTTTAATATGTTAGTGTTATGTTTATTCTTGTCGTTTTATAATTATCCGGCTAAATTTAAACGAAAATGGCGTAAACGAAAAAAAACACATAGTTTGGTGGATTATAAGTCTGTGTAATAAACGAGTTGCCTATATGAAAAAAACTTGAAAGTTGGTTAATCTCCTATATATATTACTCCCTCCGTCCCAATATATAAGTTCATTTTGATATTTTTGATTGTCCTAAATTTAATGTTCATTTTTAATAAAAAAACAATCAAAATGCGTTTAAGTGGGTGTGAATGGAATTTTATTGGTTAACATTGTAAATGGCTCATTTTTCTTAAACTTTGTAAAATTTAGAAATTGACATAACATTTGAGACGAAAGGAGTATTCATTTACTTTATTTTCTTTCTCTCTTTCTAAAGTAGAAAGCGAGATATAAGGCTGCCCCCAGTAAGGGATCTCAATCCCTCTCATTTTCTCTGTCACGTCAGCTTTCTCTCTCCGACGACCTACAGACGATTTTTTACCACACCAAGACGACCTACACTACAAAAAAACATACATCACAAAAATATATTTTATATATAATTAAATACATACAAACACAAACATAAAAAACACACGACATCGGTCGTGTACACAATCGAAAGAAAGAAAAAAGTTGATCGATCGAAACCCCACAACAAAGCGATCGAGATGCAATCGATCGACTATGTCAATCGACCATCGTTACTCACTGCCCGCTGGTTCAAAGTGGGGAAAGGATGAAACGAAAGGAAAGGAATGCAAAGGGAATGAGTGAGGTGGGTAATTAATCTCTTACCCCTCAATTTATTCTATAATGGTTCATTACCCATTACTTAATCAATCTCTTACCCTCCTTTACCAAGACTATATAATGAGTAAATGTGCCAATACCTTACCCATTCCCCACCCCCCTTATCCCCTTAACCAAGCATGCCCTAATACTCTCCAAACCAAAAATAATCGTACATTTTTTTAATTTTTGATCATTGTAAAATAAATGTCAAACTTTGAAATTAACATCAATCAAAGTAATCCTACAATTAAAGAAAAAAGGTGAAAACTAATGAACATTATTTTTGATATTTATTTTCAAATCATTGAATCTGGTACATTTCTTTGCAAGAAAAGAAAAAATGGCTATACATGAGACACCTCATAAAACACACAATTGACCGAGACTTGGAGCCATGAGGCCCATAACATGTTGATCACAAACATGACTTTGACTTTGGAGTGTGGACATGTCAGCCGTAATTTTAACACGTTTTTTTCCCACATGATTAAAACATATACATGTATCATATTTTCTCGAATATGTTTTATTATCAAGTTTATATTTTAGCTATGATGGTGATACATAACTATAAGATAGTCATATTGATCCAATTCAGATGTTTTCATTGAAATTAAATTGTTTCAAATCAACCATATAAATTAGTTAGATGACCACTCATTTCTGACTTTGTATGTGTATTATGGCCTTGTCACTCTTACAAATAACACGACAAAATAAACAAAATTCGTTTTGGAATCTTACAAAAACAATAGTAATGATTCAAGGTACACAAAACTAAAAGCAAGTGATGATCAAAGATTTGAATGGTATCATTTGACTTGACAATGATGCAGTTGACCACACGTGTCTGACCACTAACTTTTTAGAATTGGTCCATTCGCAAGTAAACATGTGAGGCACACAATACAATTTTTTTCATCACCACTGCCGAAGGGTGTGTTTGTTTTCGGCTTATCGCATATTTGGTTTTGGGCTTATATTTTATAAGCTCACAAAAGCTTATTTTAAATTTTTCGGCTTACATAAGTTTATTATGTCACAATAGACTTATATAAGCAGACGATTCTCAAAATAAACCATAAAAAGTGATTTTATGAAACATACGCCATCATGACGCTTTTATTCTTGCGTAGTTGGCGGTGTCAAAACTAAATAAAGTATAACTTTTTTTTTTTTTGTTTTTTTTTATGATTTATTTTATTATTATTATTATTATTGTATTATAAAATTTTTAGACAGAAGAAGATGGTCACATATATAGAGTATCAATTGGTACACACTTCGTTGTGTATATCATATGGCCATAAGCATATGTCTGCGTTGCTCAATTTTAGTCGTTTCTAATTGGAATTCCTACTCGATCGGTCAGATTATGAGATGAATCCTATAATGCATTAAGTTATGAGACCCTATGTCACATTGTATGCTTTAAGTTACATTGCATAAGACAACTACTGTAGTAATTGTTGGAGTGAATTCGTCCCAAAGCAGGGTGAAGATAATCAATTCAGCAGATATGTGCAACTCTTCAGCAGAAACAAACAAACGATAGAATGATACCACGTGGTTATGGATATCACTTGGAATCGTAGATCACTTTCCAAAGTAAACTATTCGACCCTAATGCCTCGGTATCACGAATATCTACTTGGGATAAGACCAAATGCAGTTAGAGAATTAGGCACAATTCTATAACCCCTTCGCTAATAAGTATTTAGGTTTGAAGTATTGTTTTCACACGTATTTTTCACCGTGATTTTTATCTCAAAACAGATCTCCTATTTATAGGAAATACTCTTGGCTAGTCAATGAAATTATGAGTATTAATCGGCCCATTATAGCCCCCTCATAATTATCCCCATTATAGCCGTAGTGGTTACATGACCATTAATCATGGTCATAATGCGTTATAACCGCCACTTGAATATGTCAAAGCCGTTAGCAAGCGGTACCTTAACACTAGCAAGTACTTTCATACAACTAGCGGTACTTTTCATAGTGCTATCGGGCTGGTTACCGCTTCAGTGGAAACACCACGCTGATGTAAACACTACTTCGCTGAAACACCACTTCGGTTGGAAACGATCCTATTGAAGTACCGCCGGTGGAAACACCGATCATCGCTGGTAACCACAACAAGACTTTCACCAAGCACTTTCAATACAAACCACTATTAGAGTCAGGGTGCTCATGGACCTTATGGGTGTACACTCCGTACCTCCTAACCCATTACAAGGTGTGAACTAATCCCACAAGTGCACTAAATTTTCCAACAATCCTCCTCAAATTTAGTTCACTTCCTTTGCATGAAAACAAACATCAAACAAAACATGTGCATAAATGAAAATGTCCTGAGGATTGAATTTCCATCTTAGTAATTACACGTTCAAATATTCGAGAATCATGGTGTTCTAAGAATTGAACCCTTCAACCCATTTGAATACCTAAAGATAAAATACACACAAGCTTTCAAACACATATCAGACTCGACACTATACAAGCCATGTGTCCATATCCAAATTCATAAATGTTGTAGAAGCTAAAGTCCAAAGCTTCCTGAAGCGGAAAAACTTTAACATTTACATAGGTGGTTCCTCTTTAGTCATGCTCCTGCCAAGCACTTTTTCAAATAAAATTAACCATTAAGAAGTAAAGACTTCATCCTCCTTCAGCAGGTTCTGAGCACAACCTTGGGATGTAAATAAAACATGTGCTCCATCCTTGAATGTTCGACTTTCCACATTGAACTCAGCTCCTAAGTTTCCTCGGGAGGAGTTGGGTGTCCTAGCATTCAGGGACTAAGTTGGACTTAAACCCATCCCTTTAGCAGACTTTATAACCAAGTCTCTAGCCAGACCCTTCGTCAAGTGATCTAAGTTACGTTGAGATCTCACAAACTCTATAGATACCACCCCATTCATGATAAGCTCACGAATCATGCTATGTCCGACACCTAAGTGTCTAGACTTACCATTGTACATTTGGCTATAAGCCTTAGCCAATGTAGCTGCACTATCACACCGGATAGAAATAGGTGCTATAGGTTTAGGCCACAATGGAATCTCAAGAATCATGTTTTTCAACCATTCGCTTCTTTACCGGTTGCTAAAGCCACAAATTCAGATTCCATTGTTGAACTGGTGATGCAAGTTTGTTTCTAGGATGCCCAAGAAATTGCACCTCCACCAAGTAGGAATACCCACCATTGGTAGATCGAATTGTCTTCGCGTGTTACGATCCAACTTTTTGAACTCGCTTGCCGCTGATGAGCACTAGGATTACTAGTATACGCTCAATTTTCCCATCGAAAACCAATATCGGGTCTTGTACAAGTCATGGCATACATCAGGCAGCCAATTACCCTAGTATACTCAAGTTGAGATACTGACCTTGCCATGATTAGGCATCGCCTTCTCACAAGTATCCATAGGTGTACTCACTTTGAGTACAATCAAAGTAATTGAATTTCCTTAGCACCTTCTCAATATAATGAGACTGCGAGATAGAAATTCTTTTACTTTCATGTTTAATCCTTATACCAAGGATAACATCAGCCTCCCCATGTCCTTCATGGAGAACCTTGATGACAAAAATTCCTTTGTCAAGTCAACCGATTTTGGTCGATGCCAAAGATTAACATGTCATCAACATATAGACAAATGATGACTCCTTTACCGGATTCATCAAATTTGCTATACACACATTTGTCACCTTGGTTAAGAACATAACCACTAGACAAAACCACTTCATCAAATTTTTGATGCCATTGCTTAGGTGCCCGCTTAAGTCCATAAAGAGACTTAATCGGTTTACACACCTTGTTTTCATTGTCAGGCATGATGAAGCCCTGAGGTTGATTCATATAAACCTCCTCTTCCAATTCACCATTCAAGAAAGTCGTTTTCACATCCATCGATGAATAATCGATTGTGAATAGATGCCATAGCAATCGCCAGCCTTATGGTAATGCGATATGAGCCACGGGGCATAAGTATCAAAATAGTCTATTCCCGACTTTTGTTTAAAGCCCTGAATAACTAGTCTAGCCTTGAACTTTTCAATAGTTCCATCTACCTTCATTTTCCTTTTGAAAATCCATTTGAAACCTAAAGGTTTGCAACCGGTGGTAGATCAACCAACACCCAAGTGTTGTTCCCCATGATGGAATCCATCTCATCGTTGATTGCTTCTTTCCGAAAGCAATATCACGACTTCATTGCTTCTTCAAATGTCTTGGGATCATCCTCAACAATGAAGCAATAGGAGTATTGGTCTGAGACCTCATCCCTTGTACCTTCAACTAATTACAATAGTTGAAACTCGTGCCCCAAATGACTTTGGAGTCCTAACCCTTTTGCTCTTCTCGAGCACGAGGTTCAGTTGTTGAACCACAACCTCATCGGGACCATGATGGTTCATCATCGGGACCTCTGATACACCAGTGTTATGAGTTCCATTAGGAATCCTCATACTTGGTCTAGGGACTGATGAGAATCTATTTTCATCAAAGTTTGCATCCCTTGATTCAATTATGGAGTTAACTGAAACATATTCATTAGGTTCTATAACATAGAATCTAAAAGCTTTGGAATGCTCAGCATATCCAACAAAGATGCAATCAATGCCTCTTTCACCCAAAGTTTTCAACTTTGGATCAGGGAGTCTTACAACAACCCTACAACCCCAAACCTTGAGATAATTCAAGTTGGGTTTCCTTTTAGTCTAGAGTTCATAAGGGGTAACCTTGTTCCTTTTGTTGGGAACCCTATTTAATAAATAGCAAGCTGTTAACATAGCTTCACCCCAGAACCCTTGACTCATTCCTGAAAAGGACAACATGGAATTAACCATCTCCTTCAAGACTGCTTTTCCTTTCAGTAAATACCATTTTGCCGAGGAGTATAAGAAGCGTCGTTTCATGGATAATACCAATAGACTGAAAGTACTGAGTATCCATGTACTCACCTCCCCTATCAGCCCTTAATCTTTTGATCAAAGACCCAAGTTATAATTCAACTTCGCTTAAACACTTTGAATTTATCTAATGCTTCATCCTTGGTATGTAACAAATAGACATAACAAAATCTAGAAGCATCATCAATAAACGTCACAAAGTACTTCTTATTCCCCAAAGAAGGAGTGGATGCATGCAAATCACACCGGTCCTTTGTGAATTAGCTCCAAGACCTTAGTCTCACGACTAACACCACAAAGGGTTTCTTGGTTATCTTGGTCAACATGCAAGTTTTACACTTTTTAGTGTCCATGTCAAAAGCTGGGATCAACCCATCCTTAGACATATCTTGCATTCTTTTATAGTATACATGGCCAAGTCTTGCATGCCATAGGGTAGAGTCATCGTTATATGTGGTCACAAAGTGAAATAACACCATCCGATGGTAATATTAAGCCTAAACATTTGATTACATAAATAACCAAAACCAATAAAAACACCATTCTTAGAAAGCACAAATTTATCAGACTCAATAACTTGTTTATATCCATGATTATTCAATACACTACTTGAAACCAAGTTCTTCCTTATATCGGGAACATGAATAACATTAAACAAAGTTACAATCTTTCCAGAACTAAAATTAAGATCTACACAACCACGACCATGCACCAAGGCCGTTGACTCATTTCCCATGTGAAGAATAGAACCATCATTCATTGACTCATAAGTCTTGAACCAGCTTCTATCTTTGCACACATGAACTGTTGCACCAGAGTCAACCCACCACGCAACATCATCATCTTGCACATAATGAGATTCATACATATGTAACATAATAAATCTGAAAAGACTTATTAACCATATTCTGACCTTTCGGTGAGTTGGAAGAACCACCACTCCCTGAACCATTAGTGCCCGATCCATTGGCTTTACCACCAACTTTAACACCCTTGCAGTCCCTTTTAATGTGACCGGTCTTGCCACATTTCCAACAAGTAGGTGTTGCCTTCTTGTTAGGATCCGCCCTTGTGTTATCATGATATTTGTGTTTGCCTTTGTTGTCATTGTACCTGGTGGAGTTGTTATGCTCCACCATATTGACAACGGATGGTCCAGTAGCATTGCTACTCTTTGGCTTGTCATTATCCTGCATCTTGAGAGATTCCTCAATGCGCAGATGACTGCCCAACTCAACCAGAGTTAACTCCTCTTTCTTATGTTTCAAGGTATGCTTGAAATCTTTCCAAGAAGGAGGGAGTTTGTCAATGACACAAGAGACTTTAATAGCCTCATCCATGTTCATATTGTGTTGTGTAAACCTTCCAAGTATTCCAAGAAGTTCATTGTATTGTTCCATAACTGGTCTTGAATCAGTCATTTTGTAATTTGTGAAATTACTAACAAGGAACTTCTTACTTGATGCATCCTCAGCATATATTTGGCATCCAAGGAATCCCACAGTTCTTTGGAAGATTCAAAGTTCCGATAAATATCAAACAGAGAATCAGACATACCATTGAGAATTAAGCCTCTGCATATGTAGTCATCATTCTCCAATTTGCTCCTCCTCCCGATACCGCTCAACCGTAGCATCATCCCCATCATCGTGAATTGAGTGGGCACATACACCACACTCATACTTGACAAGAAGTGCATCTTCTTCCGCCACCTCCTAAAGTCCACCCCTTCAAACTTGTCCAGCTTAGCAAAGTTTGAAGCCATGTGTTTCATAGCAGCAGTTGCCATTGATTATCACAAAATAGTTTACTTTGATTGTTGGAGTGAATTCGTCCCAAAACAGGGTGAAGATAATCAATTCAGCAGATATGTGCAACTCTTCAGCAGAAACAAACAAACGATCAGCAGTAACAAATACCACTTGGTGGTTACCGGATATCACTTGGATTCGTGTGATCACTTTCCAAAGTAAACTATTCGACCCTAATGTCTGGGTATCACGAATATCTACTTGGGATAAGACCAAATGCAGTTAGAGAATTAGGCAAAATTCTATAACCCTTAAGCTAATAAGTATTTAGGTTTGAAGTATTGTTTTCACCATATTTTTCACTGCGTGTTTATCGTAAACAGATCTCTATTTATAGGAAATACTCTTGGCTAGTCAATGGAATTATGAGTATTAATCGGCCCATTAATAGCCTCATAATTATCCCCATTATAGCCGTTAGTGGTTACATGACCAATTAATCATGGTCATAATGCGTTATAAGCGCCACTGAATAGGTCAAAGCGTTACAAGCGTACCTTAACACTAGCGGTACTTTCATACAACTAGCGGTACTTTCATAGTGCTATCGGTGGTTACCTTTGCCGATGGAAACACCGCCGTGGAAACACCACCTTTGCTTTGTAAACACTACTTCGATGAAACACCACCGGTGGAAACAGCGATCCATGGAAGTCTTGCGCCCCGATGAAAACACTGATAATCAGTGGTAACCACAACAGTACTTTCACCAAGCGCTTTCAATACAAACCACTGTTAGAGTCAGGGTGCTCATGGACTTTATGGGTGTACACTCCGTACCTCCTAACCCATTATAAGGTGTGAACTAATCCCACAAGTGCCCTAAATTTTCCAACAGTAATTAAGGATAGGCACACGATTTCACTAGGAAATGCCAATGTAATGCGTGACACTGATTATGAAACCAAACAATATGGTCAAAATCTTGATATATACGCCTAGCTAATTTTCCTTTTGATTCATCTTATCGAACTTTCTTGATCTTGTTTTATTCATTGTTTGCTTTTGCTTAGGCATATGATAATATATGCTTGACATGATTGGTTGTCCAACTATCGTTGTTTGACGCAACTAGCATACTCAAAAGTTTGTTCGAACAGTTCGTAATAGTTTTGCTTTTGTTTTGGTAGCTTTGCTATCTCTAAAAGATGATGCATGATAATTTTGCTATATTATTAGCCGGTTTTAAGATCGATTTCTTTTATATAATAAGAGAACTTTTTTTTTTTTTTATCATCATCATCATATTGAGTGATTTGATTAACTAATGAGATAGCTCAGTTTTGAATCCTAATCCTTTCATTGGCCAATCAAAATTTTAATTAAGAAAAAGTCAGGGCAGTTTTGAAGTTTTTTAAGAGGCTCCCCAAACATAGACGTGTCGAAAACGCGAAGAAAAAAACCTTTGAGGAATTAGGTGTGTTTTTTAAAACTTTGGTGTCGTGAAACTATTGGGCGTATCAAAGACGTATTTCCAAATATGATAGGCGTGTTCTAGAAGGTTTTAAAAACGATTGTTATCTTCACCAATATATTTTCTATATTTGAATTGCGTTATCTATTGGGCACAGAACCCTAATCGTGAGCCTATATATACTTGCTCAATATGGCTGCTCATCGTTCATTAGTATTCTAACCCTTATGCCTTCGTTTACTTATCGCATGTTTCTGTTTTAGATTTCATGATTATCAGAATCATTGAAAACGTCCTAGGTATAAAATAATTTTGGGTTTATGCAATAATGAAGTTAGTCTTTTAATATTTTTCCTTTTTGTTAAAATTTATGTCGATTAATTTCATCTTTTTAGGGATGTTCATCATTGATTTATATGTTTCTTTGTAAATCAAATTATCAATATATTTATTTGTTTCTTATGCGTTTATTTATTTTCAATGTGCCATGTTCCACACCGTATAATGACGATGCATTTAATCATCCAATTTTTCTAATGTTTCATAAGCGTTCTGACACCATTGTGATGTATCAGAACCTTGATGAATATAATTCATCAGAACCATATGCACCAGAATTATTTTTTCAATGACGATTTTTATGCATATAAAATTTTATCACCCGTTTTTTTAATTGTTTCATAGGCGTTCTGACACTATTGTGATGTATCAGAATCTTGACGAATATAATACATCAGAACCACATGCATCAGAATTATGACATAACTAGTTGTTGGAATCACTCATAAACCTTAATTCAAGTGTTAGTAATTAATGTGTAATAGTTAGCTTAATATGGCCTTTATGTTAGTAATTAGCCTTAGGCTTATGTAGAAGGCCCATAAGCCTAGGCCTAGCCCAATAAGGAAAATGATGGGAACTAGGAGTGTTGCCCTAGCTTCCCTCCTATAAATACCTCATGTAAACCCTCACTTGAGGGTTAGTTGTTCATTTTATTCACTCTCTTTCACTCTACGCCTAACCGTGCTACTCTTAACGTGTGTGTGTGTTTAACGTGTTCAACCGACTCTATCTCTTCTCTATTTCTTTCATTGATGCTTGTGTTGTAAAACTAGTGACCTACTTGATGGTATCAATGCGCAATAGTTGGGTGAATCGTTATTGCTTTTGAAGTGGGTTTTGGTCCTCAGCGTAAAGCTAACGAGACACTTTGGTTAAGCTTATAAACACGTTTTACACTTTTAATCCAAGATTCTTGTACTTTCAATGTTTTAAGGTGTTAAAATAAGCTGTTTTGGCAAAAGTTTCAAACTTTATCGTGGATCTTTTAGCTAGTTTTATGCGTTATCCTACAGCGTAACCGTTTTTAGGCGTTTGGTTCATCAAGTTTCATACTTTAATGTTATTTTGGTGATATTGAAGCTATCTCATCACAAAAATCTTGTTTAGAAACATTTTTGGGCAAAACCACTTTTGCAGTAAAGCTTCACGTAACAAAAACCCTATTTTTACAGCGTAACTTTATCCTTGGTTTGATCTTGGTTTGCAGTGGTTTACTCGTATTTTCTTGCTTGGATAAGCCTGAAAATACGTCGACTTTGGATATCTTTTGCACCGTGATAGTGTAAAAGATCATTTGGGATAAAACCCTAAAATTACGCATAAGCATAAAGCTTACGCATAGAAATTTGGTATGTGCTAAAACACATACCTTTTCATTATCAAAACTGACCCAAAATAACCAAGAAAAAACCGTTTATTGCTAATATATGTGGTTTTCTTGAGTTTGTGCTTGTGCAGGTACGGATATGCAAAACACACAAAAGGAGCTAAATCGATGTAAATCCAGAGCACGAGATCAAGAGAGTTTAATTTTTGGCGGCGGAAGGTCGGGATTGTGCATTTTGGAAGATTTTATTCTCTAAAGATGATTTTGAAGTTTCGGTCAAGTTTGAAGAAATGTCAAGATTAGTCCACTGCACTTTAGGATTTGGCAAAAGTGATCCCAGTTTCAAATTTTTACAGATTTCACCCTTGGATTATTTGAGATTGACATGATTGGCCCTTGATAAAGATTTTCAGAAAGTACATTTGTGGTCCTTGAAGTTTCAGTTTGCACAAGTTTGGTCCTTGATAATTAAATGGTTTCAAATACAAGTCCAATCCATTAAATAAACCTCTTGGCCCAATCCATTAATAAAACCCGGATCCAAGCCCAATGTTCAACAAACCACACCCGGCCTAGATATCTAACCCGGTTTACCCATATAACCCGAGTCAAACCACCTCTCAAACCCGGTCAAACTTAAACCAAACAATAATAAACAATTCTTACCCGCCCAATTTTTACCCAAATCTGGGAATCCGATGAACCCTAATTACCCCTCAGTCAAATTGAATTAAATCACCACAATTAAGGGCATATGCGTACTTTTCCCCGATACCTCTGACACATGGGCGTTGCCAAGTCATCCATCCGTGTGCTAAAGGCCACGTGCTGCTCTCCCATTGGAGGAAACAGGTCATCAATAGTGATCCAAGGGTTGTTATCAAGAGAAGATGCGTGGGATTTGATCTTATGGTGAAAACGAGCTCAAAAGAAGCACAAGTGAGGAATTCGAGAAGCTTCCCAAGACCTTGAGCTTAGCTATAAATAGGACCTCTATTCGTTCACATTGTATCTTGTATCTTTAATCTCATTTTTTTTCTTCTCTCTAGTTTCAGTAGTTTAATTAGTATAATTCTCAATTTTAATGTTTTAAGTTTCCTTGTATTCCTATTTTGTACTCAAATTTCTCTTATTAATAAAATCTAGAATTTCATTTTCAAGTGTTTGTTTAAGTTTTTATGATTTGAATCTACTTATAATCTTTGTTTAATGCTTATTTCAGTTTTATAAATCTGTTTTAGCTATCTTCATAAACTCAAAATACAAAAATCAAATAAAATCATTGAAAAATAAAAATCACTTTAGATCTGCTTTTATGTGGAGTGATCCATCTTGATCTAATGTTTTGATAGGTTCATATAAGCTTAATATAGCTTATTGTGAAGCTTATTCTTGTTTCACACTCAAATCACAAAAAAAATTCAGTTAACAAAAATCCAACTATGGTTGCCGCATAAGCTGTTACGTCTGGCTGGTGTTGTATCCGATTGGGATGATCCAGATCTTTGTTATTGGGTTGAAATTGTTTGGAATTGGGTAGGTTAGGGGTTTTATAGGTTAGAGGTTCTTTGCTTAATGATTGCAAGCCATAGTGGCTAGGAGAATTGTAAGTGCTCAAATCTGTTTTGTTCATTAAATCTGTTGGTGAATCATTGTTTAGTTATAATTAGTATTGATTGATCATGTTTAATGGTAGTTTAGTATAATTTAGTGGTAATCTGTTTTTAGATCTCATATCAGTAGTTATATAGTGTTTGGATTAGCTGATAGATCTAAGATAGAGGTTAGTTGATCAGTTAGGAGTAATTGATTCATGCTTATTTAGGTGAATGATAGTCATTAGGGTTGAGTTTATAGCAGTTAACACTCAAATAGTCAAAATCATCTTGTAACTGATCTAGTCTTTGAAACTGTTAAAATCAGAAGTTTAAAATTTGCATATAGGCTTAAATCAAGTAGATCTATCTTGTGGTAATCATCATTAGTCTTAGAACATCATAATCAGTTCAATAATTTGGATCAAATCTCAACAAAGTCAAAGTTGCAAATCTGTTTTTACAAAAGTCAAATCTGTCAAAACTGATTTTCATCAAACTTTAGGAATCAATCATTGATTCATTCTTGAAGTTTCAACCTTTGGAATTTACAAGTTCAACCGGGTCTAGATTTGGAAACATCTTTTGTGAAATCTTATCAAGTCATTTTAAGCTCAAATCACCGCTCAAATAGCCACTTATTTCCTGTTCTCATACTAACCGAGTGTGGAAATAACTACTGCAAAATGTTGCATTTGATTCATTTCTAAGAGTTAGAGCTTGTATCTTGGTCTAATTGTAGCTTGCCAGGTGTTCTTTAGGACTGCACTGTTGGTTTTGAGATTAGTTTATTGAATAAGCTTGTACACAAGCTCAAACATAGTCGGGTTAATTCAGCTTTTTGTAGAATAAGCAGTTTGCTTAAATCATTAAGCTGAGCTTGTAGCTTGTTAGGGTTAAGTATTATTAGTTGATGTTAGCTTATTTTAGTGTAATCTAGCTTGATTCATGTTTGGTTGCTTGTTACACTTATTAGCTTATCTTTAGTAGCTTATATCATAGTAGTTACATTGCAGCTCTATTTTCTCTCACATAAGCATAGCTTTTTATATTTTTCATAGAATTAGATTAACTTTTTAGAATTTTCCTGAGATTTTCATAATTTTTGGTCTTTGTTTGCTATTTTTCTAGATTTAAAACAGTTTTTAATCTCTTTTAATTAGCTTTTATTGCAAATAATTGAGAAAAAGTTCCAAAAAATAATTTTTCAATTTTCTCAGTTTAAGAAAAATATAAAAAGCATAAAAAATATTTTTCCTTATTTTTCCCCTTTTATTTGGTATTTTTCACAATTTAAATTAGATTAAACTAGATTTAAATTCATAGAAAATAGAAAATTAATCTGAAAAATACAAAAATAGTTTTAAAAAGTCTTTTGAGTTATTTGTGATTTTTAGAAAATAGTTTCATATTTTTCTCTTTGATTTTTATAATTTTTAGTATTTTAAATTAGTTTAAATAGTTAAATATTAGTTTTTAATTTTAATAAAATTCAGAAAAATCCTAAAAAAAAAAAATAGATTTAATTCTAAAATAGTTTTCATATTACATTTTTAGTATAAAAGTAATTTTAGGCATTTTTAGGATAAGATTTAGACGTAGTTGCATTTTAATTACGTTATATTAATTACGTTTTAGTTTAATTCGCACTTAGGATTTCCCGTAGATTAACTTACCTTAATTACTTTCCTCATTCCCGTAGTTTAATAAAATCAAATCATTAATCCAAAACATCGAGCATTAAATTCCAAACCAAAAACGACGTTGGCAATTCATTCTCGTTGGGAAACGATTCGGGTTGACTAATCCGTATACACGATCACCACGGATTTGATTTATTATTCTTTTTCCTAAAGGAATTTGAATCTATCTTCGTGATTATTTTTTATATTGATATTGAGGTTTTATCCACACACATAACCCCTAAGCCTTCATTATCAAAGAATCATGTCCGAGCGTTTTAAGTTTCTTACGGTTAGTCATTCACAAGTGGCTAGCTTGTGTGACAAGCTTGCGTGTCTTGGAATTGAGTAATCAAATTTTGGCGCCATTGCTGGTTGTGTCCGCGACAATATCGTTTGAGGTTTGGCGATTAGTGACTCGAGATCCTTCATTCGTGAAGTTACTATTTTTCTATAAAATAAAAAGTAAAAAATATTTTCCTTTTTCTTTTGTATATATATATCATATTAAAAATACAAAAAGATTTTCTCTTGTGTTTTTGCTAATAAATAGAAGACACCAATTATATAACATTCTCAGCGGAGGTGTTATCATTAATAAGTTCCCGAACTAAAGATCAAAAACTTGCCTTTGTGTGGCTTGTGAATCGATTTATTTCTATCGGATAAACAAACTGTGTGGTGGGTATAAGGACGACCTGACATTAAATTGCGGTTTGTAAAGAAGCGGGTTTTAATAAGCTTCGCGCGTGACCTAAATAAGCTTCTCCGCTCGCTTGTTCGTTTGTCTTGTAGAGGTGATTTATTCACTTGGGATTATTGGTTAAGTTCATTGTGTTTTCGAATACCGTATCATTTTAATTGCCTTGGGTTTTAAGTGCATGCGCTTTCGATCTCGATCTAGACGACCCCTTGAGCGAGAATCGAAGCGTACCGGGAGTTACGTAATATGGCTCCTCCCAAGCGGACCACCAATACCGGTCCTAATCCTCCTCCGATAATCAAAATGTAGCTCCGATCTCCGACGATGGAGGAGTTATGTCAACCTACCATGTATGCGGAGGGAGGACCAATTACACCGACTAATTTTCAAGCTACCGATTTTAGCTTGAAACACCATATGATAGAACAAGTAAAGAACAGTTGTCAATTCCATGGTTTACCAGATGACGATGCAAACAAACATCTTGATAAATTTTTGACGGTTACTCAGAGTATGAAACAGAATGGGGTCTCCGATGGCGCCGCCCGTCGCGTATCTTTTCCCATACTCTTTGACTCATCATGCCCCGTCTTGGTTTGATCGACTCCCGAAGAATTCGATTCATACCTTCGAGGAAATGGTTTGAAGTTTAAACGGCAAAGTACTTTCCACCGTCGATGGTGACGAAATGAGAACGATATCGGTAATTTCGGCAATATCCGGCGAATCTTTGTTTGAAGCTTGGGAACGATATAAGCTTGCGATTGATCGATGTTCGAATCATAACATGTTGCTTGTCACTCAAATTGATACGTTTTATAATGGTTTAACATTGAGACACCGTGAAAGCGATCAATCTTTAGCTGGCGGTGGAACTTTCATGAAAAGACGTCCCGAGGAATGTTACGATCTTATTGAGAACATGACCGCTCATTCTAATTATTGGGATTCTACGCGAAAGGGTGCATCATCTCGATCAAATCGTCTTCTTCTCTCGAAATAGCTTAACGAACAAAAGATCGATGATATCTTACGGATTACTCGGATGAACAATGAGGAATCAGAACCAACAAGTGAAAGCGGTACACAAGATTTGTGAGACTTGTGGAGGTCCACATTCTTATTCGAATGCCCAACCGTCGGTGGTTGCACGCACATGAGAATGTTTATCTTTGCCTACGAGGAAACTACAATCAACATAAGGAGATCGAAATCTTCTTAGCTACCGTTCAAACAATTATCTCGGACCTCCCGGTTTCAACCAACCTCAACAACAAAACCATAATCAAAACCGTTTTAATGGTAATCATCATGTTAATCGAGCAGGAGCTAATTTTAATCATGGAAATCAACACTACCAAGCTCCTCCACCTCAAGTTTACCAACAACCACCTCCTCCTCAACAATCTTATCAAGCACCTCCTCACGCCGCCCCGAACAACGATTTTCTAACTTACATGAAGAACTCAGATTACACCATTAAAAGTTTGCAAAATCAAATTAACGGCATGAGGACGGACTTCAAAAAGGAGATGGAAGCTACAAGCAACAAACAGATGTCGGAAATAAAGAATATGATGGCTAGTTTCTTTCAAGCCAGTCAACCGTCCACATCTTATTCTCAACCCTCGGGTTCGGGTTCTCTTCCGAACAATACGATTCCAAACCCGAAGGTGACATGAAAGCAATCACTACCCGAAGTGGTGTTGCTTACGATGGACCTACGGTTCCTACCACTACTTCTTCTTCTTCTCGTGTGGTAGACCGTGAGACCGGGGTGACAAAGGACCCGGTGCTTCCTACTGATAAGGGGAGTACTGAGAATGTCCAACCCACGGTTGTCCAAAATTCTGAGCCCGAAGATGCTTCCGTTAATGTGAAGAAAGCTAATCCAAAACCGTCTATCCCATATCCGTCTCGTCTTAAAGATCAAACTCTTCGTGAAAAGTCGAATCATCAAATGGAAACGTTCTTCCAAATCTTCAAAGACTTGAATGTGGAAATCAGTTTTGCGGATGCTCTTCTCTTGATGCCCAAACTTGCTTCTACGATTAAAGGATTGCTTACGAATAAACTATATGAGCTTGCTACAACATCTCGAATGAGAATTGTTGCGGTTATCCTCAAGAAACTTCCCGAGAAGTTAGGAGACCCTGGCAAATTCCTCATTCCGTGTGATTTTCAAGGAATTGTTCAATGCTCGCCTTGGCGATCTTGGCAGTATCAATCTAATGCCAAACTCAATCTACGAAGCTTTCGTTACCCCCTTACCCCAACGTGTATGACTCTCGAGCTAGCCGATCGTACTACTACGAAACCAAAGGGTATAGCTGAGGATGTCTTTGTTAAAGTGGGGGAGTTCGATTTTCCCGCCGATTTTGTTGTAGTCGATTTTGATGCCGATCCTCGAGTACCCTTAATTCTCGGAAGAAGTTTTTTAAGGACGGGCCATGCGTTGATTGATGTCTATAAAGGAGAGATTACGTTGAGAGTTAATCAAGAAGCCGTCACATTCAACATTAATCAAACGATGAGGTACTCCTCAAATTTCGACGATGCTTCCATCAATCGAATCGACGTTATTGATGTTTCTTGTGAGGAATACGCTCAAGAAGTTCTCGGTTTTGCTCACAATTCTACTGATTCACATTTTGAACCATCTTCTGCCTATAATTGCCGCTCTTCCCCTCTTTTACTCCGTTTGAGGAAGGTGACTTCCTTTTGGAAGAGATCGATGAGTTTCTTGCTACTGCGAATCGATTCCACGGGAATTGATGATGGTGTTTATGATTCGGAGGGAGATATCCTTTATCTTGAACAATTGCTAAATGAAGATCCATTACCGTCACTTCCTCCGAAAGAGATTACGATTGAAGAAATCAAAGAAGTACAAACATCTAACGAAAAACCTTGAGCCGAGCTCAAGGATTTACCTCCTCATCTTGAATACGCTTTTCTTGAAGAACCGAACAAATTTCCCGTCATCATTGCTAAAAACTTAAAAGATGAGGAGAAAACCGCACTTTTGGAAATTCTTCGTAAACATAAGAGCGCCATCGCTTGGCAAATTTCTGATATCAAAGGAATTAATCCTCGTTTTTGTACTCACAAGATCTTAATGGAAGATGATTGTAAACCCGTTATTCAACAACAACGTAGGGTTAATCCAAAGATTCATGACGTTATCAAAAAGGAAGTTCTAAAACTCCTCGACGCGGAATCATTTACCCAATCTCCGATAGCTCATGGGTTAGCCCTATCCATTGTGTCCCTAAGAAAGGTGGAATGACCGTCATTGCCAATGAAGATAATGAATTGATTTCCACACGCCTCGTCACCGGATGGAGAGTGTGTATTGACTACCGGAAGTTGAATGATGCTACAAGGAAGGATCATTTTCCGCTACCTTTTATGGATCAGATGCTCGAACGTTTAGCGGGGAATGAGTTCTATTGCTTTCTCGATGGTTTTTCTGGTTACTTTAAAATTCCGATTGATCCGAGGATCAAAAGAAAAACGACTTTCACGTGCCCTTATGGAACGTTTGCTTACCGACGAATGCCATTTGGTTTATGCAATGCTCCAGGAACGTTCCAAAGGTGCATGATGGCTATTTTTCATGACATGATCGAAAATTCTATGGAAGTTTTTATGGACGATTTCTCAGTTTATGGAGATTCTTTCACTTCTTGCCTCTCTCATCTAGACCACATGCTCAAAAGGTGTGAAGACACCAACTTGGTCTTGAATTGGGAAAAGTGCCATTTCATGGTTCGAGAGGGCATTGTCCTCGGCCATAAGATTTCGAAATTTGGGATTGAGGTCGAGAGCTAAAGTCGACGTTATAGCTAAACTCCCTCATCCCACTACCGTCAAAGGTATTGAGGTTTTTTTGGGTCATGCGGTTTATCGCCGTTTCATCCAAGATTTCTCTAAGATAGCCCGCCCTCTGACCCATCTCCTTGAAAAGGATGCTCCGTTTATCTTCACCAACGAATGCATTGACGCATTTAATTTTCTCAAAAGAAATTAACGAGGCTCCGATCTTAGTTGCCCCGGACTGGGATTTGCCCTTTGAACTCATGTGTGATGCAAGTGATTACGCAATTGGGGCAGTCTTGGGGCAACGTAAGTCGAAACATTTTCAACCTATACACTATGCGAGTAAGACATTATGAGGGCCAACACAATTACACGACTCTGAAAAGGAATTATTGGCGTTGTTTATGCTTTTGAGAAATTTCGACCCTACCTTGTCTTGTCGAAGACCATAGTGTATACCGACCATTCTGCCCTTAAGTATCTTTTGGCAAAGCAAGATGCTAAGCCACGATTACTTCGGTGGGTTCTCCTCCTTCAAGAGTTTGATGTTACTATTCTTGACAAAAAAGGAGCGGAGAACCTTGCTGCCGATCACCTTTCTAGACTTGAGAATCCCCATCAATGTGTGCTCGAGAAAAATTACGAAACATTTCCTCTTGAGACACTTGGGATGATTGCTAAGAAAGACCCGAACACCCCATGGTTTGCCGACTTTGCAAATTACCATGCGGGCAATTTCATCGTGAAAGGGATGTCGTCCCAACAAAAAAAAAGTTTTTCAAAGATGTTAAGCATTATTTTGGGCGACCCTACTTGTTTAAGATTTGTGCGGATCAAGTAATCCGGCGGTGTGTTCATGGCCAAGAGGCTATTGATATTCTTAATGCTTGCCATAACGGACCTACTGGTGGACATCATGGTGCAAGCTACACCGCTAAGAAGGGTTTTGATTCCGGATTCTATTGGCCTACCATATATCGAGATGCTCATGATTTAGTCAAATCTTGTGATTCTTGCCAACGTCAAGGGAAAATTTCACAGAAGGATGAAATGCCACAAAATGCTATTCAAGTATGTGAGATTTTTGACGTGTGGGGCATCGATTTTATGGGACCATTTCCGTCATCTAGAGGAAATAAGTATATCCTCGTGGCCGTCGACTACTTGTCTAAATGGGTTGAAGCGAAAGCGCTCCCACCAATGCGCCAGTGGTTGTTAAGTTCTTGAAGAATTTGTTTTCCCGATTCGGAGCACCTCGTGCTATCATCAGTGATCGCGGTACCCATTTCTGTAATGAACAATTTGCTAAAGTTATGGCTAAATATGGAGTTACCCATCGTCTTTCTACCGCGTATCAACCGCAAACGAGCGGACAAGTTGAGGTCTCGAATCGTGGTTTGAAAAGGATTTTAGAAAGAACCGTAGGAGAAAATCGAGCTTCATGGGGCGATAAGTTAGATGATGCATTATGGGCTTTCCGCACCGCATACAAGACACCCATCGGGTGCACCCATTTAAGTTGGTGTATGGAAAAGCTTGTCACTTGCCCATCGAGCTCGAACATAAGGCATTCTGGGCCTTGAAACATGCTAATTTCGATCTTAAGACCGCGGGTGATCACCGAAAAGTTCAATTGAATGAATTAAACGAGCTTAGGGATCAGGCCTACGAGAATTCTTTGATTTTCAAAGAGAAGACTAAGAGGATTCATGATGCTAAAATCAAAACCGCGTTTTCAACGTTGGTGATCAAGTTCTCCTTTTTAACTCTCGATTGAAGATATTCTCGGGCAAACTCAAAACCCGTTGGTCAGGACCATTCACCATCACTCAAGTTTTCCCATATGGAACGGTGGAGCTTTCTCAGCTCAATGGCCCAAATTTCAAGGTGAATGGTCATCGTGTGAAACATTATTTTGGAGGGGACATTCCATCTATGGTTGTCCCGGATCTCCAAACTTTCCCTAAGGACAACTGAATACGGGGATCGAGTCAAGCTAGCGACTCGGTAACCAAAACAGATAGCGCCGTGGGAGGCACCCCATGCTTATCTATCTTCTTTCTATTTTCTAATAAGTGACGTGAAGGGGTTAGCCTCTTCGATTTTTCGTGTTTGGTTGTTTGTGATGTTGTGTTTAGGATTTTCCCGATATGAAGACTCTCGTGCTCGAAGTTTGTCATTTTCTCTACTCGAGTTTCATGATCGATTCTGATGGAAATCCGATATCCTAATCTTATCGACTAACGTTTATCTTTGAGCATACTTAATAAGCGGCTTTTAGATTTTCGTTGATACCCTTGCTTTTAAACATTGAGGACAATGTTTCGTTCTAGTCTGGGGTAGGGTAATCTTCGATTTGATTTGACCGCACTTGCTTATTTCTGTCGTGTACTCTCGTAACCCGTTTTTCCTTAGAAAATGAAAAATTGTGCAAAAATGAGAAAAATTTAAAAATTTTCAAGCTTTTGTTAAGTCTTTTTGATTGAAAAGTTTTGCTAGTCTCTTAGAATAGAAGCTATAAAATGCGAATTCTAGCTCACAAGGCCAAGATTTTGCAAGTTTCCCTCAGTGACTTTAAATATGCATAACTTGATTTCATTAGACGAAGCATTTGCTAAGTTAATATATGTTTTGTCACCTTGTTGACTTTCATTTGGTGAGAGTAGGAATAGAATTTTGACTTGACCGGGCGTGTTGAGCCCTAGCTTGTTCCCTTAACCATAGATAATCTAAAAATTATCGGCTAAGCATCTGCGGATCTCATTATTTGGGATTTTAAATTTGCAGAGATCGCGAAATGATAGAGTTACTTATGAGTTTAGATGCTAAGCGTGGAGTAGTTGGTTCTCTTTAGAGCCCATCGAAGGTACTTATGGCTTTTGTTCCCACAAAATTGTTTCACCCCATATCTGTCTAAATAATTAGAGATGTTGAGTTTTTGGCGATAGTTAGTTCTTTATCTTCTTAAAAGAATCTTTGTTTTAAAAATTGGGTACACATCAAGGATCCGTAATAAATAAATGAGTAATAAGTGATATGTGAAATGTAATAAGTAAAGTTGTGAGCTGCGGTGTCGAGATCGGACCCTTGGATCTTTAGCCGGGATTGAGTGAGGTCTTAGCCTAGCCAGCGGGATCCTCATTTCATGAAGCCTATAGTCTTGGAATTACCCCGTGAAGCTCCGTAGTTTCATAGCTCATACGTAAAGTCTAAGTATAAGTTCATTAAAAAATGTTTGAAAAATGAAAATGAAAAAAAAAAAAAAATCAAAAATATAAGTGAATAAAAATTCCTTGATGTGGACCTCATTTTTACGACAATGGTTCTTGAAAGAAGGCGGATAACTAATTATCGACTTAGCTTTGTATCTTTATCGGAATAAAAGTTATCGAAGCGAGAATTTGAAGAAATTCATTTCTCACAAAAATAAAAAAATCTAGAGGAAAATAGGAAAATGGGAACAAAAGGTAATTACACAAGTAACTTCCATGGGTAGTGTTAGCATCTAGAATCATATGTAACAATGATTTCGGTTTTACGCTTAGTTTGAGACTTGTGAAAAATCGAGGGCGATGTATTCTATCCGTATGGTCACTTCACGCTGTGTTGTGTTTTCTACTCCGTGATCCTAACATGTCGTTTGAAAAATGTTGGAGTTATTGATCGACATGAAAGTTCAACAAACCGTCATTCATAACCGGAATGTGCTTAATCGTAAATGTGAATTAAAAGGTAAGCGGGGCGTTTTTAGAATTAAGGCTTTCTTAATCTCTTTTGAGGCTTCTTTAAGCTTTCTGGCTACTTGTGTGAGATCTTTGGAGATACAATTTAAGTTTCTTCATAGGTTTAGTAGAAGAGATTGAAATCCTTGGTTTTAGAAGCGTGAGTTGATTGCATTGCGTGAGGACACGACAATGGTCTCGTCTGGGGTATTTTGGTATGTGCTAAAACACATACCTTTTCATTATCAAAACTGACCCAAAATAACCAAGAAAAAGCCGTTTATTGCTAATATTTGTGGTTTTCTTGAGTTTGTGCTTGTGCAGATACGGATATGCAAAACACACACGCAAAAGGCCAAATCAGGATGTAAATCAGCACGAGAGATCAAGAGAGTTTAAGCTGAGCCGGAAGGTTGGGATTGTGCATTTTGGAAGATTTTATTCTCTAAAGATGATTTTTGAAGTTTCAGTCAAGTTTGAAGAAAAGTCAAGATTAGTCCCCTGCACTTTGAGTCATTTGGCAAAGTGATCCCTGAAGTTTCAGAATTTACAGATTTCACCCTTGGATTATTTGAGATTGACATGATTGGCCCTTGATAAAGATTTTGAAAGTCATTTGTGGTCCTTGAAATTCAGGTTTGCACAAGTTTGGTCCTATAATTAAATGGTTTTCAAAATACAAGTCCAATCCATTAAAATAAACCTCTTGGCCCAATCCATTAATAAAACCGGATCCAACCCAATGTTCAACAAACCACAGGCCTAGATATCTAACGGTTTACCCATATAACCCGAGTCAAACCACCTCTCAAGCCGGTCAAACTTAAACCAACAATAATAAACAATTCTTACAGCCCAATTTTTACCCAAATGGGAATCCGATGAACCTAATTACCCCTGAGTCAAATTGAATTAAATCACACACAATTAAGGGCATATGCGTACTTTTCCCGACACCTCACGACACATGGGCGTTGCCAAGTCATCCATCCGTGTGCTAAAGGCCCGTCTTTGCTCTCCCATTGGAAACAGGTCATCAATAGTGATCCAAGGGTTGTTATCAAGAGAAGATGCGTGGGATTTGATCTTATGGTGAAAACGAGCTCAAAAGAAGCACAAGTGAGGAATTCGAGAAGCTTCCCAAGACCTTGAGCTTAGCTATAAATAGGACCTCTATTCGTTCACATTGTATCTTGTATCTTTAATCTCATTTTTTTCTTCTCTCTAGTTTTAGTAGTTTAATTAGTATAATTCTCAATTTTAATGTTTTAAGTTTCCTTGTATTCCTATTTTGTACTCAAATTTCTCTTATTAATAAAATCTAGAATTTCATTTTCAAGTGTTTGTTTAAGTTTTTATGATTTGAATCTACTTATAATCTTTGTTTAATGCTTATTTCAGTTTTATAAATCTGTGTGAAGATCGTTGTAAGCTCTTAGACGAGGTCTAATATTATATCTAGGAACACATAATAACGAAAGCGGAATATTCAATAAGAATTAACGTTATAATGAACAAGGTTTTTCATTATCATAAACTAACTAAACAATAAAAAAGATCAAAGACTTGATCTTTAACACTAACTAACTAGTACTTACTAAACCACTAGGCGTTTTTCCCCTCGCCTAGGTTCCCTTTTACACACACACCTTTAGACGTCTACATCACAAATGATGCGTGCTAAAACTAATGACCCTATAATGCTCTTTATGCCACTAGAGACATCTAGGGTTTATAAGAGGAATCATAATATAATTAGGAAACAATACAATTAGGAAACTAAATATTCTTTTACGCATATCTTCTAGAATCTTCCAAATCCTCCATCTTTTGTAGTTTCCACTTCTTTTGTCACTTTAGTCCTTCATGTTTCATTCTTTTGTTTTTGTATTATCAAATCTATAATAGACAACAATCTTCCCTATTTGATGTTGACAAAACAAACACAGTTCTTATACGAACTTCCTAGGCGAAGTAGCGAAGTTGAGATAATTAAATCTCACCATGAATGAAACATTCTTGTCTTCTTGTCTTCCCCTTAATCCATGCTATACCACTCAAACATCTCTTCCCCTTTTTTTTATTATCCAAATAGGGAGCATTATGCAAATAATGATCTTGACCACCACGAACCAATATCATACTTCCAATCTAAGACTGTCCTTTGAATCATGCGCCCATTCGCACCATAGGAAAATGGATCCAAAACATTAGAAAACTTCAACTAGCATTAGTAATAATGATGATCAACAATATTAAAAATCAAACACTTCCCCTTGGGTGAATGCATATCAATGATTCTTCAAAAATCGTAGGCTTTATGTAATGATTACTTGTGAAAGAAAGCAGAATATATGAATTTGATGAAGAAGTAAAATTTCTAAACTTGTGTCTTAAATCTTTTACAATCCCGGAACTCCATATTATACCCACAAATATAAGTAGACCCGCAATCCCTTGAAAAGAATCCTCAACTAGTATGAGACACTGAGCACTACAATGTAACTCCTTTAAGTGATAAACAATGTGTGCATAGAGCATCATAAGAAAAATCACACATTGCTAGATTCAACAAGCTAGATGATAAGAACACAAACCAAGTAATTTCACTTCACCTTCAAATAAGTGATAAATAAATCTCTTCGTAATCAATTCTTCAATAAATCTTAAAAGAGCCTTTTTTAAATCCTTTAAGAACATAAAATTTCTTCTGTGTGTGTGAACAAATAACCATTACATTGGTATTGTCAAAAATCATGCTTTCGACTTCCCTTAAATCAAAAAATCTTTCTCGTAATAAACCATTATACATCAATTCAAAATAAATTTAAGCTATGCAAAAACACGACCGATGCGTTGAGAAGGGGCGATACTTTCATATAAAGCTGCAGTTCCTTGAGCAGATGCGTTCATTAAATATAGCGCAAAGCGATACTTTTAAAACGGCGGTACTTTCACCAGCGAATGAATAGGTATGTAAGTAGCTTATTTAATGAACGTACTGCTTCAAGGAACTGCTTGATTTATATGAAAGTATTGGTTCAGATTCTGAGAAATTGAGATCATGGATCTCACCATGAATGAATAGGTATGTAAGTAGCTTCCTCCTCTTCTTCTCTAACAAATGTAGAAGGACCCATTCTTAAATCAAAATTTAATACCTTTGGAGTTATTGGTGTTATTACTTCTTCCCTTAATGTATCATGAAAATCAGTACTTTGATGTTCAGTACCTTGAACACCAGTACTTTGAACACCAGTACTTGTTGGATCGATATACTTTAATCAAACTAACTTAACTAGCTTGTTAAGGTTTAATAACCTCGGATAAATCCTAAGTTATTAACAAAGAAACGCTGAGCACTCTTTATTAAGTAGCGGAATTTACTTAACAAAGCTAAGAAGAAAAACTTTATTAACAAACTCTAAATCTGCTTATTATGTAGATACTTTAATACAACTCTAAGATAATCGAACTTTTCTCTAAACTCTAATTCTGAAATCGTTTCTCTAATGCCAATCTAGGAGTCCTTTTATAGGCTCAAGGATATCCTAGTCAATTTACAATTGATAACTTGTTATGCGACAAGTAATCTACAATACTTTCCATAGCAATATAACAGTTTATTTGTTCTAGCAGTACTTTGACTTCCTCTTGCAGTACTTTGACTTTGTCATTTAGCAGTACTTTGACTATTTGACATCTTCCAGTTCTTTTTTGACTACGATACTTTCATATCTTCATTACTTTGATATCTTGGCACTTTCATATCCCAACAATCCTCCCCTAACTTGAATTCTACTTGCTTGACTTCAAGTTTCTTTGTGAATATATCTTTAACAGCTTCATCTTTAAAAACGGATTGTTCTTCATCTTTTGATTATATCTCTGTAGAATCTGTGCTTTGTCAAAGTATCTCTTTAAGCATTGTTTTCTTCACAGCACATCCGACAATCTCCATCTTTTGACAACACAGCAACATATGACAATTTGTACAGTGATTCAGTTTAAGTTGCATACTATTCTCATCACTTTCAAAGTGAATCATTGAAAATTCAATGGATTTAGAACTCTTTACCAAAGCCATTATCTTTGGAGTAGCCAAATGTTTTGGTGTGTAAGACCATGGTACATTGATAACCATATGATTTTTAGCAAATCACCAGCTATCAACAGATTCAATTTGTCTTTACCAAAAGCGTACCCTTCGGACTAGTTAGTTCTTTTATCTAATGGTGAACTAATTACCAATAATGGTTTTCCAACGCCTTTACCACAAGCCATTTCTTGTGGGCTAGCCAACTCTTCACATTTACTGATATGGTGAGTTGATGACCATTCAACTTATTAGCAAGTTGACAACTAAAAAACGGATTTGATATATCTTTACCAGAGCCGTTTGCTCATGGATTAGTCAATCCTTTGTAACCATGGTGGATTGATAACCTATTGATGTTATCATCACAAAAACCATTTATTCAACCTTTATTTCAAAAATATTTATTATTAAGCAAAAAGGTTTCTTCTAAAAATCATTTAACTGTTTTAGATCATCAAACAGTACTTTGATGAAAGTACTGTCTGATCAGCAGTACTTTGAATAAAAGTACTGATATATCAAAAGCATTTATTCAAATAAAATTCATACCAGTTAAAGATCATTTTCAGCAATGGTAGTCCAGTCTATAAACAAATTAATCACCATGCAAGCAGTTTCATCATCCTCTTCTACTTCCAAACCATGTTCAAGCATTCTTCTCATTAGATCAACTGTAAGAGGATATCTTCTTTCTGCAAACATGTGAATCATTGTTCCATTTTCTAGCTCCAGAACATGAACTCCAGATTCATCAAAAAATCTCCAGCAAACTATTTCCCAGTTTTCTTGATCATTCCAAATATTATCATGCTTTCTTCATCGTTTCCCACATAGTTACAAGATCCCCATGTAAAATCAATCCAATACCTTCTAATGGATGATCTTCAAAATATGCCTTTATAACTTGATATAAGTAGAATAGATCTACTCTATCAATAACATGCAACAAATCCCATAACCTTTTGAAAACCTTAAAACTTTTATCTTCCTTATGAAAAACCATGTACTCTTCATTCTTGGTTTTCACAACTTTAAAAGTACTGATCTTTGATCTGTTCATCTTTAAATCATAATCTTCCTTGGTATAATCAAAATCTACCACTCTGAGATAATTCTTCAATTCATCACTAGTCTCAGATCTTAATTCAACCTTCTCTTTCTTTGAAAATTGAACATCTGTAACATCAGTTTTCTTTTCCTCTTTAAGCTTTTCTTCCTTTCAGCTTCAGTCCAAAAGGTTTCTTCTCTAAAGTCTTTAATGCCTGCAACATCTTTCTTATAAGCCTCTCTCTCAGAATCATATAATCTCTTCATATCCACATAATTTAGCTTTTGCAATCCTTTAAATCCTCCGCCTTTTAAATATGCCATCATTGCATTCCTTTCTTTAGCTAAATTAGGTCTTCTTGACATGCATCTAACAGGTGTTGGAGCTGTAAAGGTTCATAGTTTTGGCATCTAACTCATCTTGCACCTTTTGAGCTGCTTCTCTGTCTTTAGCTTCTTGAGCTTGCTGTTCTTCTCTGTCTTTAGCATCTAATTCTTCTTGAACTTTTCTAGCAGCAGCTTCATTCCTAGCCACTTCAAATGCTCTAAGTTCTGCCAAAGTGAGCTTCTTTTTCTTAGTCTCAACCAGAACACCTTTTCCCTTGTCTTTTGGATCAATTGCAGGTTGATTAGTTCTTGGTTGTTCTTCTTCTTGTGCTTCTCTAATAGTAACTCCTCCTCTTGGTTGTGACAAATCAAATAATGTAGCAATTAATTCATCATCACTAGCTGAATGAATAGGTATGTAAGTAGCTTCCTCCTCTTCTTCTCTAACAAATGTAGAAGGACCAGCTTCTTCATCAAAATTTAATACCTTTGGAGTTATTGGTGTTATTACTTCTTCCCTTAATGTATCATGAAAATCAGTACTTTGATGTTCAGTACCTTGAACACCAGTACTTTGAACACCAGTACTTTGAACTTGTTCTTGTTCCTGATCTGAACCAATACTTACAAGTTCTTTCTTCTTTGTAATATTTTCTTCAGACTCTTTCTTCTTCATAACATCTTCTTTCAAATTTTCCTTGATAACATCTTCTTTCAAATTTTCCTTGATAACATCTTCTTTCAAATTTTCCTTTTCTAAATTCCTCCCCAAGTTGACAGCAGATGATTTAGGAACCAATCTTTCTTTTCAATCCCTACGAAGTGCTTTTTCGTGATATGTTTTCCTCCTTAACCCATAAGTTGAAACCTTGAATATAGGGTTTAACAAAATTTCTTAACCAGAAATAGTTACGCTTCAACTTCCGAATAGTTTTGGCTTGGCGCTCACTTGGTCTTGTTCAACCTAGCAAGCGCCTTTGTCAAAACATAGTTATCCAAGTTAAACCTTCACGGAGGAATTGTAGTAGCGGCACCGTGAACCTGAAACGAACGTTGTGGAGAGGTAGGTGTCGCGCTCAATCTCGACTTGAACCTCGAGGATCTGAAGAAACATCACCTTGTGCGAAGCATTATCTTCGAGCGGTACTTGCAGATCTGTACTTTGTGAAGCGGTACTGCGGTCGCATTACCTTGTGAAACTTATTACCTTGGTCATTATTGAGTACCTTCAGTTTCTTCATCCTCTTGGTGACATGACAGGGTAGTAAGCTGAGGGTTTTGGAACATCACCAATTGCTTGTTGAAAACTGTATAAACCTTGGATACATCAACCAAGTTGCCCGGATGATATATGAGAGAGCATGCCATCCAAAATAAGTCGTGAAAAGTTAAACACTCTGTCTGTAGCTAAGCCAACCACTGCAGACGCAATATTTGACCCAAACTGCTCCCAAGAAGTGCTTTTAGAACTTATGCAATGGAGCAAAACATGAATCAAAAACTTCCATTGTGGACAGAATAATGCCTTAAAAAGTTTGTTCAGTCAAAGAACCTTCATAGCCCAAATTACGAAGTATCCCAAATCGGTTGCTTGGCAAATCTAATAGCCCCTTCTTCATCTCCAAATAATAAATCATCACGAATGGAGACCTCTGTAATTTTGATAGTCTTTCCAGGCGAGGATCTAATATAATATTCATCCTCCTCCATATTTTCTCTAGCATTAGCCCAAAATTCTTGAATCCATGGTTCAATAACATCGGCTCAACTAAAGAGCATAACTAATAGGCGACGAGATAATCAATGATATCATAGAAAGCCACATTCGCCTCATTCTTATCCAAATTAGCCACCATATTGTGCTTTGAAACAGTTAAACGATTCACCATTGTTGAAAAAGTAATCACAATAGAAAGATTATTTCGAATAATAAAGAGATGGTAATCGGAAGATAAGTAAGGTAATGAATAATGTGAGAGGGAAAATCGGAAAGTTGTTATTTATAGGTAGGATTTTGAAAAATCACTGCCCAAAATAAAATAACCGTTGGCTTTAATTACCCTTCAATATTACCGTTGGAACGATTACTTTAATACGACAAACGATTACTTTCCACATAAGCGTACTTTCCCAAGCGTACTTTCCCAGCAGTACTTTCGGAAATACATTACTTTGCCAAAACCTTCATATAAACTAAGTAATACACAAACATCCTCCCTGCAAGCAATACACAGGACTATACCTAACACCTTATAGTCCTCCCCTAAACATAGCTTAGTAGTTAATCATTCCAATGCTCACGACCAAGTGATTGAATCGTGACACATCAAAACCTTTAGTGAGTAAATCAGCTACATTGTCATCTGTGTGAACTTTAACCACATTAATAAGCCTATGCTCATAAGCCCAATCTTCTATGCCATTGATGTGCCTCTTCAGATGTTGCTTTAGCCACCAAACATGTGGCTCTTCCGTAGGAATTTAGACTCTTCATGTCTAAACTATACACATCATTTGTCCTTGGTACTCTAAGTACTGTCAAGTCATCATCAACGTTTGGTCGGATGAAAGAATAAGACATGCTTATCAGGTGAATAGCACCGATGCTTTTTATCACAGATTTGAAATGACAACAAGTTAAACTTTAACTCCCATATCGACATTCTCAAGTCAATTCTTCCAGCTTTGGTTCCTTTCCCGTGTCCTTCCTCCATTGGGATCATTCCCAAATGCCACTTTTCCTCCACTAATACTTCTAAAATCAGACGGGATCTCTTTATCACTGTCATACTTCGAGCAACCACTATCCCAATAAGATGATCTTTAAGCTCCTCTTCAGGTTTCCCGCACACAAAGAAAGAGTTAGAAACTCTTAGGAACCCAACCATTCTTGACTTGTATTCCCTTGTGGAGATTACAAACTCAAATTCCTTGAGTATGTAATTTCCACTATCTTTCAAATGGTGATCCAAAATTATCTTTTGTGTTTTAGCATGTGGACTTTGGTTTCAACATAAATCTCTTTCACGGTTTATTAGCATTTTCTTGTGTCCAAAACAGTGATTCACTTTTGTTGTTAGCGTCTGTGTAATCCTTACGGTACTTCCCTTTTACCCATTAGGTTTTAACAGTGGTTCTGATCTAGATCCCATATGAATTGTAAGACATTCTAGGTTGATAGTGAGATCTCCTAGGATTCCTATTCCAACGTGTTATGTCGATATCTTGTCTGGAAAGTCTTGTGAGATCTTGAAAGGTCTTCTCGATGTGGGTATCTATGATCTGTGTGAAGTTTTGTGATTAACCCTATTTGAATTAGTCTACACTGGTTTGTGCTCTCTAGGTCTATGATTGTTAGACTTATTCCTTGAAAACTTGCTCAGATATTCTGAATGTTTGTCACAATCTTTGATTAAGTGAGTAGGACTATAACACACAAAACACAGTTTTGACCCATATGACCAAAGTGATTTCTTCTATGTCTATGCCCAAAATTGTTTTGCCTTCTTGATGACTGATAAAATTTGTTTTGAGCAAAATTAGCCCAAAAAGGTTTAGCATCTCTGTTTTGAAAAGGTTTTGCAGAAGGTGCGCTTGTTGAAAAGATACTTTGTTTTAAAGGTACTGCTGGATTTTGAACATTTGTTTCAACAATTTCTTTGGGTTGCTCAGACCTAGATTGAGCAACAAGCTTCTTTCTAAACTCTAGACTATCTACACAATAATGAGAAACATCGGGCCTAGAGGGTGATGACTAATGGGATGAGGAACAGCATGATAACCATTGTCTTTCTTATATTCAGGAGGTGGTTCACTTACTGAGCCATCATTACTAGATGAATCTACATAGTTAATGAGCTCATCATCACTAGTGGTTATGTCCTCATACCATCATCACGATTACTAGGTTGGTTTTCATCTACACTGCTAAAGTCCATTCCAAATCCTAAGCCAATTTCTAATGTAAGCTCTTCTCGTTTTCAACATCTTGAAACATGAGACAAACCAGACTCTCCCCAGCAGCAAACTTAGCTAACAAATCATCTCTTTCCTTAGTTAATTTCTCAATTTCAGCAATTTTACAGTTTAGTTTCCATTCACTGAGTTTTAACTGATAATCCTGTTGTTCATACTTTTATTTAAGCCATTTCATTATTTTCATGTGTTATAATTTTGGCTTCCATAGACTCTAAAGTGATTTGGTAACCCGCTACCCTCAGACCTAGCCTTAACACAATTTATCTCTTCGTAAACATAAGCATTAAGTACTTTTTGATAAAAATCATGACACTTTGAACATACCTCTGTGATAGAGTTGATGCAGACTTAGGTTGACATCTTTGATATTGTAGGGGTTTCTTCCTAGTGAGTTTTCCACACAAGCTCTGATACCACTTGTTGGATCGATATACTTTTAATCAAACTAACTTAACTAGCTTGTTAAGGTTTAATAACCTCGGATAAATCCTAAGTTATTAACAAAGAAACACTGAGCACTCTTTATTAAGTACGCGGAATTTACTTAACAAAACTAAGAAGAAAAACTTTATTAACAAACTCTAAATCTGCTTATTATGCAGATACTCTAATACAACTCTAAGATAATCGAACGTTTCTCTAAACTCTAATTAGAAATCGTTCTCTAATGCCAATCTAGGAGTCTTTTATAGGCTCAAGGATATCCTAGTCGGTTTCAATTGATAACCTTAGCGACAAGTATCTACAATACTTTCCATAAACGAATATAACAGTTTATTTGTTCTAGCAGTACTTTGACTTCCTCTTGCAGTACTTTGACTTTGTCATTTAGCAGTACTTTGACTATTTGACTTCTTCCAGTTATTTTAAAACTTTCACCGGTACTTTTCATATCTTCATACTTTTGATATCTTGACACTTTATCCCAACATGTTGTTTTTAGCTTCTCTCTTTACTCATTCCCGAGCTCACATATTGTCCCCCGAGTGTCCTACAATGTTTATTCAACTTTCCAACATCGTTATTTACGTTATTCCACGAGTTTTGACTATTTATTTGTAATTTTTCGAGTTACGGTCTAAAAGTTTCAATAATTCTCGTTTTAGGCTTTTCTAGTGCCTACCAAATAGAGTTAAAACTCATACGATAACTCATTTAATAATGAAATAATCTGTAAAAACCAATAGACGATATAAAATCAAGTCATGGTTTATAAAAATAGTGTTAAAGGCAAAACTCGGTTTAGTTTAACGTAGAGGTTACCTAAAATAAACTCCCTAAATTTGCTAGTTGTCACATCCATAGGTTTAATTAAATCGTTTGAACACAATATTCGTAGTGTGAGTTATGTTGTTTCACACTCATCGTTGAAAACAAAACAGCATTTATTTCACTAAGTTCATGACAACCAAATCGTAAACCTCGTACCAATAGAAATTGGTAAAATCATTTCATCGCAGCCCTAGTAGGTAAACTTGCCAATTTACCTTATTGATTTGATTATAATGCGTTCGATTTCCCCTAACTGGGAAAATAAGAACGGGAGTGTTAATTCCAATAGGCCTATTCACAATATTCGCGCTCACTCGCAAGTGACTAATGGTGCATGATGTAGGGACTTCAAACATGGAAATAGAATACTTAGTGACAATAAAGCATTTGGATATAACGTACAGTTCAAAGCATTTGTGTTCGATTAAAAAAATATAGCATGTATCTCCCCCAAGAGTTTGTAAAACAATTATGTAATAGAAAGTGGGGCTATGAACTCACCTGATGCAATGTTTATGATGACAAAAGTGGATACACTGAAATGAGGTGCAATCTCTATCTACAACCTAATATGAATGATATGTTTTAATGTAAGTCATGAAACAATGTCGTGCATGCAAACTCATATGATATCCATACCACTTGTACATTTTTGAAAATGAAGTTTATCGTCGAAAAATATGTTTATGACA
>OU343223.1:155934156-155961000 GCA_910596185.1 Chrysanthemum makinoi | reverse complement strand
GGATCTTCTTAGGGTCTTCACCTTGGTAGGAATCCATTAGATCTCGGGGTCTCGATGAGGTGGTGACTGGGTAGATGATGGTGTAATTGACTCACAGTGAAGAAGGACCCATGTAAAAGCGGCGGGTCATCGAGAAGCTAGTGCGGGCACAAATGAATCTGCTTTCGATATCGTGCACTCTCGCAATCATGCGGGGTTTTGCTTGGCGTCAACAAAGGCTGATGGAGTGGTAGGGTAGGTATAGATGGAGTAGGTGCAATAGCCGTTTGAGCTGCTAATGTGGCTGTCTCTGGATCGTGGCTAAGTGTGCAAGCCGTGGATGGTAGGTGGAGTGAGTAAGTAGGATATCCTCCGTACATAAATGGGGAAATTTTGGTGAAGGCATAGTCTGTGACGAAGGCGGTGCATATGTGTAAGTATGTGGAAAAAAATATGCTCATAATAAATATGAAGTAGTGCATAAGTAAATAGGGAATAAAACATGTAATCCTATTTAAATAAATTCTAAGTAAAATAGCAAGTAAAATGGCTTGCGAGTGGGCGGTGATTAAGTAGTATGATGTTTTTGGTGAAAAGTAGTTATAGTTTAGGGTTTATGTGTACCTAGTTCTCTATAATGGTGCTGCCAATCTATAACACCCCAAATTTGGTTTAGCGGAAGCATACATTTTATTTGGGGCGTTACGGATGGTGAATCATAACACAAGTAATAAAGAGCGGAATATACACTCGTTTAATTTCATAAAATATTTTAAAACGTTATCTTACAACATTGTTTAGATAAATGGGCACATCCCATTAGTTTTAGTGGTCCCAAAGTAAAACATCATTTATGTGTAAAAACACTTCTTTAATACTACTACGACCATTTGTCCCGCTTCTTGCCCTCATGATCCTTAAGCACACAGAAAATATGCTAAAAGATTCAATTAAACGGTGAGTTCATAGGTTTAAGTTAAAATAGTAAGCTTGGACCATAAGTAAAGTCATATAATCATTACAACGAATATAATGTTATATGGATGAAAGTCTATTACGTTAGCTCTAAGTTCATGCCTTAGATACTCGACAATTTCGTATGCTAAAAGATGTCATACAATATAGGGGCCCATAGCGAGTGTTTGTGTCCCTCAACACTCGGTTCGACATAATGGTATCACGTTTAGCCTTGACCTAGCATGGCCAATAGAGGAGTCACATCAATAGATCTATTTATAACATTAGCGTTTCCCAAAGGGGAATTGGCCGGTTCATTAATTTTCTAGGGACATAAGGGCTTAGGCTAAACCACGTAATAGTAATCATTTAATAGTTTGGTCCATAAAAAGGTTTTGCATATTTCTCACCCCAAATGTGTAAACCAGTTTATCAAGTAAAAGCGGGGCTATGAAAACTCATCTTAGCAAATGTGCAATCCAAATGTGGGATTAGTGTTGGTTGTGGGCGGCACCAGGCAGGCCTAGATAAGGAAAGGAAATGTTTTAGTTCATCGTTTTAAGTATTCTTTACTTAAAATAGTTCGATTGTTTTTATAATTGAGATAAAGCTAAACTTTTATTTGCAAAAAAAAAATGATCACGTGGTTTTAATAGTAAGTATACGAAAGTATATTTATACTTTTCATGTTGACATTATAATGATTTTAAAATACAAAGTTTGATTTAAAATAACTAATTACGATGTTCCACTAGTAAGTATATAAATGTATATACACTTATTTTTGTTGACACAAAATGGTATTGTCAAAATTATTTACATATAATTGATTTATTTTCTAATTGTATTTAGAAAATACTTGAGTTAAATTACAAGTCTTTCAAATTTAATATATGGTCAAATGATATAGTGGTTCTTATTTGTTTGTCAAAAATTTCTCCTAAGATACATGCTTTTCTACTTGACATATGTATGTTTATTTGGTCACGTTAGACTTTGACGTAAGAATTTATTACGTAAACTATGTTGGAAAACCATTTGTTTCTTTGTATCATCACATTTCCCTTTCGTTTAATTAACGTTGCATATGAGTGTATGTCTAAGTTAGAAGGCTCGAATATGTAGTAGACGAGTTTATATTTATAAAAATTTTCCAGTTTATGTTATAAGTTTTAGGTTGTTGTTTTGTTTAGACTTCTCAGGCGCTTTTATTATGGTGCGAGGTGGTGTGGTTAGCAATGCAATGAAGGACCTAGGCAGTGAGGTTTGTACAACATAAAATACTTGGGTCTTTTGTTAACCAAATGCACCCTCAAGAGTAGCCCATGGTGCGGCCCAAAGGTAACGAAAACATTTTCTTTTGGCTACAACTTGGTAACACATAATGCTCTCAAAACTTGGTACTAGACATCAAATTTGACTAAAGGGAAGGTAGCCAAGTATTACTATGGTTTCACGAGCAGATTCCTATCAAGTTTTTAGTGGACATATTACATTTCAATCCCATAATGCTAGTGCATTTGTCTTTGACGCAAGAATAACATAAGCAGTAACTCGAGATACAACTAGACCAAGCATGTCCCTCCTTTGTGAAGTCGAGGCTCCTCGATGAGTTGTGACCCCAACATCATGGTACTACCAAAATGAAGTTGTCGATACAATATGAGGACCAATCACGACTCTCACGAGTGATACTAACTCTAGACACAAGGTGTTTGGTTACAAAATCTACTTCCCAAGTTATTGATTCGTTGTGACATAGAAATGGTTTCTTTAGTATAAGATTTATATCACACTATTATGGACAACATGAGTTTCGACTGATGGGCACCTCGAGCAACGAAGTGGGTTCACCGTCGAGCCAACAACATCGCACTAAGGTTAACGACAACACCATAACCGAATGTTACAAGGTAAATTTGTTACAAGATACTCGACTTATCATTACACGCAAGTTTTGAAAACTAAACCAAGTGCTAGGACCAACATCAAACTTCTAGATTTAATACCAATGTTTACTAGTAGACTTTATAAACACTTAACTTTCACAAATCCTTGGATTTCTACTTCTCAACCGAACCAAGATTAACAAAACAAATGACAAAATTTAAATCGATGCGACTAAATCGTTTTAGAAAACATAAGGATTATCAATTATCAAAAACACTTATCTTCTGATCGAATTATCAAATACACTATCTACCAAATTCATGAATTTTAACAAGTACAAAGTTGGAATAATTTTCTTACAACAAGAGTGATGACTATGAATCCGAAGACCAACCCAAGAGTTTATCACCTCCACAAAACCCAATAGATCTAGAGCAAAACCCAATTGATGTTCTTCACTCCTTGAAGTTTCTTTATCTTTTTGTGGTGAGATATGGAGTGTGACACTCTTGAGGGTCTCGGCCGAATAAAAAGGGAACACAAGTGGAGTTTTTGGCTAAACTTTCTCATCTTGAAATTTGGTTTGAAGCCAAATATAGATAACTTCCAAAATCAAACGAATCTTGGACATAGGCTCAAGATGTATTGGTGTAAAGATTTGTTTCTCTTTGGTGATTCATCTTGATTCTTCTTGGATTCCATCGTGGTGTAGCCGCGCATCAAGAGAAGATTTAGGAAAGCTTAACTTTCATGGATTTGGTAAAGGTAGATGAGGAATATTTGGAAGAGGTGTGTTGGTTTACTACTTGGGGAGATTCGGCTTATGAGGCGTGAGGGAGGGTAGCAGGTCTAGGGGAAAGAGATGAAGATTGATATCTTTCTCATTTCTTGGTTTGTGTTGTTTTGTGTGAGTGGAGGAGAAAGACAAAGACAATATTTCAAGTTTTGAAGTAAAGATTTTATTTTAGCAATAATACATTTAAGTGAGTTTGTATATGTAATATTTTACTTAGGTATATGTAGTATATTGTGTTTACTTATGAAATAATTGGGTTTGAGTTTTTATAAGGGTTATTGTTTAAGTGATAGTGTGTTAAGTATTTTGTGTTACCGAAGTCATATTGTGACTAAAGTATCATTGTTTGGCAACTTTTAGATGTAATATCTTATGGTTACGTATCGGAGATATTATTATATTTGTAATATTGTTCATTACGGTAGTTTGTCATTTGTTTTATCAAGACCTTATCATAGTGTCGGACGCAGCGTGTCGGTCACAGGGAAAGCGAGATAACCTCTCTGTTTACAATTTAAATCATAAGACAAAAATGAAATATTCATAAAATGATATGAATGCAAGAGTTGTGAAATCTTTATTGTATGCGAGTTAGCTACTCAAATGATCAGGCAAAGCTTATGCATGCTTAATGAATTAGGCTTAGTAATAATAAATTACTAATTATCAGTTAAATTTTAGTGAAAATTTACCGTGTGTCCCATAGAATTCACGGTATTTTACAAGTCTATGATTTAAACCGAGAAATAGAATCTTTCGCGGGATTTTACTAAAATCAAGACCAAACCGTTAAGCAATGACCAATGGAATGTGTTAAGATAGCTGATGGATCGACACAGTGATAGAAAATTTTGTGTTAGGTCTTATGATTGTTTGTAGTATTAGCAGAGATGTTGTTTGGTTAAGATTTGGATTGGTTTATGCCGTTTTTCTGAGAGAAATTTAGGTCGAGAAAACATAAAAACCTCAATAACTTCTGTTCGAACAGATTTAGGCCTCGAAGGTTGACCCAATTCCGGTGCCATTCTTCTCGTTCTCGGGTCGTTTTGATGGGTAGAACGCTGGCGGAGTTATGGTTCAAAAGTTATGGTCGTTTGAAGTTTTGTCGGGAAAAGTCAACAAGTAGCTAGTAAGACAAGTCGCTAGAGTCACCAAGTCGCTAAGTATTCTTGAACCAAGTCGCTAAGCCCAAGTCGCTAAGACCCAGTCATTTGGACACAAGTCGCTAAAGCACCAAGTCGCTACACAGTCAAGTCGCTAAAGAGCAACTCGCTAAGGTCCAAGTCGCTAACACCAAGTCGCTAACAATTGACACTACAATTCGCTAATAATTTCTTAAGCAAGTCGCTAACCTCACCAAGTCGCTAGCCGTAGTGGAGAATCCACTAACTTGTACTATTTGTCTGCTTGTCTCAATAGACAAGTCGCTAGGCTCAAGTCGCTAACAACTAACATTGTAACTCGCTAACTTTTACTGAAGCAAGTCGCTATGATGAAAAACACAACGAGAGCCAAGTCGCTAGCAAGAAAAACTTCAAAAACACACTTTTCAATCCAAAACAAGCTCAACCACAGTGATTCAAGCTTACCAAATCAAAACCCAAGCACTTACAATGATTCTAAACACAAAAGTACACCCAAAATTCAAACTTTAACACTAGAAATGATCCAAATGATGCAAAAACCACCAAACTTTTTCAAACTCAAAAACCACCTAAAACCACTAGAAATCCAAGGATATGTAAGAGATATGATCAAACCATGGCTCTTGATACCATTTGTAACATATTGGATTTCACAAACACACTAAACCAATGATCAATGTAGGCGTATACAAGGTTTTAGAGAGAGAAAATGAAAGTATTATTATGAGCTCCAACTCTCTACCTTGGAAGGTAGAGAGTATTTATAGTTCTTACATAAATCGCCACCTACGGCGTGGATCGGGCATCAAGGTGTAAAGACGTCCGAGTCCTCCACGGTGTTACTTAACTAAATACTACATAACATTAAATAATCTATGACTACGAGCTTTCTAACGATTACATATACTTGAGGTGACCGACTCTTTAATGACTGGATTTTCTAAATCCTAACAAGTGTGAATGCTGTGAGCATGCGGCTGTGAATTGACTTCTCAATATCGATTAGCTGCAACCATTCAATGTTCCTGCAAACAACAGTTAGCACTAAAACATACGAAAGTGTCTTTGTTCACTTTCATTGAATATAGTTGCAAGAACTACGGTTTCGAAGAATCTCCTTGACAGTGTTTCACAGCTTGATCTAGCCGTTCACAAACAGGAGCGTCCCAAAGAACAACAGTGAGTGAACCGGTAATGAGATTCACTTATTGATGAAAAATTGATTTGAAAACAATCGCGTATTGCTTAGAAGAAAGAGTTTTGCAATCTGACGAGGTTTTATAAAAATATCAATTTTCAATGAAATACTTTTGTGTTTGAAAATGAAAACACATTCGATGTGCTAGAGAAAAGAAGATTTGCACAACGAAAAGTATTCGTCAATTCATTTCCCGGACCAAGGTTGATTCAAGAATGAATAAGCCCCCGTTTCTATCCAGTTGTCACAAGCTTGATCTTTAGAAAAGATCTCACATGTCACCCGCCAAGAGCTTGTTTGATGTTGGCTCTAGAAGGATTTCCATCTTCATTGTGAATACTTTACATATCACTCGAATGTTCTGGAAATACCACAAGGATAATGCGTAGGACTCTCAATATATATATACTTACTTTCCACATTGTGTGAAACAGCAAGTCTTCATTAATTTTGTGTCCTACTGAGATTTTGTGAATGATCTCTTGGCTCTAGACTCAATTGTACATATTTGGTTTCCTATTTCGGAGACTAGGGAGAGGGTCTCCTTCTTCAATATCAACAATATCTAAGAGAAAGTCTATAGATTATGTAGGTTCCCCGTGAGAATGAAACAAGTACTTTTAAGAGGAACTTGAGTAGCTTGGGAAGTTAGGTGCAGTGCGTCACTGGGTCCATGACGTCTTGTCTTCAATACCAGTGTTACCTTAGTAGACACTAGTAGCATATGTATTGAACCCGGTTTCTGCCATAAAGTTGAATTAATGGAGGGCTATTTATTTTCACCCTTTTCACATTCAATTCTTTTTCATTCTTCAACCCCTTCGATGCTACAGAGACTTCATAACTAGAACCTTGTTGGGTTTATTCGATTACTAGCTTACCGGTCAGCACTCTTCCTTATTCTCATTTTATCCTTTTTCATCATACCTAAGGACTTCTACACTATCTAGTGGATTGTCCCTGGGTAGATCCCTCCGGTTCTGGCTGGATCGTGGGAACAAATACCTAACCTAACCATCCTTATAACACCATGCATAACGTAAATTGGTTGGTCTTTTGGTATTGTTCATTCCTTTTCGAAACCAATTGAAAAATCATGTGGAAAATCAATCAAGGTACTTGTGATATAAAATCAAAACATTTTGTACCTTAACTGTTTTTTATCATTTAGGAATGCTCCCCCTCAACATGTGCTTATGATTTTGAAATAGTTTAGCACTTGGAGGCAAGAGGTTTTAGAAAAATTTCTTTGATCTCAATTTCCGTGGAAAAAGCCATTTGATTTTCTTGGTAAATTCTCCCCCTCAAAATGTGCGTTGGTTATTTGAAATCATTTAACACATAGAGGAAATAGGTTTTCAAAAAACTTCCACGATCACATTTTCCATTGAGAAACCATTATAAAATCAATCAAGGTACTTATGTTGAAACATAGAGATCTTTGTACCTTGAAAGTTTATTTTCTTTTGAAATGCTCCCTCTCAATATGTGCTTCGAGATTCGAAAGCATTTAGCACATATGGGAGAGCAGCCTGCCCTTTGAGTAAAAAGATCATCTTTTATCAGATTTCATAATTAAATCACAAATTCTCCCCCGATCAAAAATATCAAACCCTTTGAGATTTTGGATCCCAAGTGATTTAATAAGGTTTAGAAAACATGGGAGAAAATGTGGCCTTGTTTAAATACTCTTCTAGTTTTAGGTTAAACGCTCCTCCCCAATCATGTGCATCATGTATTTGAAATCGTTTGGCACATGAAAGAAGGAGTGCTTTCGAAACAATCACCCTTTAAAACCGATTTGAGATTTAAATCACGATCTCTCCCCCGATAAAAAATTTCAAACCAATTGAGATTTGTGATCCCAATTGATTTAAATTATTTAGAAAAATTTGGGGAAAGACGTGGCAGGATTTAATTTTGAAAATAGTTGATATGGATCAATATAAGACATTAAAGATTGTTAGTGTCAGGTATGATAGTTTTAAGAGATCTTTTAGTAAAATAAAACAATTTCACAATCAAACAAGAACAGAAAAAAAATTATTTTGAAAGATCTATGAGTTTTAAATAAAATCATAACATGACATAACATTAAATCTTTAGATCACCACTTATTTTGTACAAACTAACTTTCATGAAAAAATATCGTTTGAAAATCTTTTATTTGAAATCACTCTCCCCCTCAATCGATAACCGTAGTCGTTGATTGAGTGACTTAAGTTTTGATAAAATAAAGTCCGGTTGATTTTCAAAATTAAGTCCAATTTATTTTCAAACAAATATTTTCTACCATACGAACATGGCATCATCACTATAAATCTTGCACAAAGATACGTTAGGTGGTTGAGCTGCTTGTGTTGTTGCTGTAAGGCATGAAGAAAACCATCTGCAGATGCAGTGAGACCTCTTAAGTTGCATCTATCGTGCCAACTCTCCATGGAGATCCAAATAAGCTCAGTTTCTTCTTTTGTCGACCCAAGAAATAGTTGCCCTTTCCTTTCGGCATCCAATCATCTTCAATTGTGGGATCCGGATCGGGAACATTCTTATAAACCATGATATCACGCATACGTTAGTGAACCGCAATTGAGATATATGGTCGTGCGACAGCGCCCAGCAATGTCGACTAATGAAAGTTAATCCAAAATATCAATCAGATCATAAAAGGCATGGGAATAATGTGTTTATCAAACTATAATCATCTAATCCTGACAATCACATCCTAGATTCCTAGTCCTTCAACATAGGCAATTATCTTTTTTTGATTAAGCACATAGGATGATTATATAATCCCGTTAGATGATATAAATTTGAAAAAATTCTCCCCCTCAATCAATGACTCATTTCATAAAAGTTTTAAAATAAGCTAAAGTCATTGATTAGGTTTTCAAATTTGAAAACTAATCAAGCTCATATTTTTTAAAACAAATATTTTTACGAAGAATTTTAGAAGGAAAATATTTGAGTATACTTTCCTCATTTTTGATTTAGGATAAGTGCACGAAATATTTGAAAATTGGTTTAGCACAGCACTTTCCTTTCTTGAAGAATGGGTTGCTATCTGAAATAATAGCAAACCATGGTTTTAGCATGGGTTCGATCTGAAATAAGCGCAAGCTATAGTTTTAGACATGTTTTGGAAAAAATATTTACACCTCCTACTCGAACTTCATCTATGGTCCCGTGCCATTATTGAATGAAATTTTAAGGCCAAGTAAATGTTATCGATACAGAAGACATGTCTTGAGAAAAAATATTTTTGGTATTTTTAAATTTTCTGATTTTTATGGGTTTTGTTGATTTTATATTTTTCTATTTTGTTTTGCTGGTTTTATATTTTTGTATTTGGTTTTTTGATAAATATATCTGAGGATAGAGTAGATGATATAGTTTAGGGACGATGATGATCTGATACGAGAGATAAGGATATCGAGCAGCCCCATTGTAGACGATATAAGTCATCATCTCTTAAACATTCACCACCAAAGCTTTCGAGACTCACAATTGCGAGAAATTGAACCATCTGAAAGTGAGACTTTGACAGCTTCCCCCCAAACTGAAAATCCTTTTGTTGAACAGATTCAAAGCTCTATTTTAGGCTTTCCTTAATCAGGTGCACAAAGAAGCACACCATTATCATCGATCTTGCTACTCCTTTTAAGTGATCTTTGTGATTCTTCGTTCGGGGTTATATCATCAAGTAGAACAACAAAGAATCATCCCACATTTAAATAAGCTTCTCAAATTCCTTTTCCTTGAAGTGCAGGCGATCCATACCAAAGTTGTCAAGAGACAACTTCCTCAAGTAGATGAATTGATGCGGTCGGTCTCCTCGACTAGAGCTCACGAACCGAATACACATATACAGAAGGCGAGAAACTTATACCATCAGTAGCGGATTAAGTCGATAGCCAAAGATAACCCCGATGTATACTTTTCTCTCCCAAAAGTGTATGAAGGTCGAATACCCGAATGTCCTTTCTATGGAGAATAACAGATAACATTGAAGTATCAGGTGAATGGTGATTATCTCATGGATGTCAACTCCGGAATAAGTGATTATATCTACGAATCAGCGATTAAGCTCTCAAGTGAAAGCTGGCGTCCCTAATGTACACAATCTTTCTCCCGATGATTGCGATATCATCGAAATCATCACACACTAATGTTACCTCTTTTATCACCGAAACTAACTCTTCCATCTCTTCCCCCCACATAGTTGGAATAAGAACACTAAACGCCATGAGTCAAACCTTGTGTTTCTCTGTGGTAATGACATTTTATTCGGGATATCTTCAATCACTTAGAAGTATTAATTTCATCAAGTTTACTCGCGTTTAGATGCGTGTCTCCTTCCCCACTGGTTTTGATACTCGGAATCAGCAACTCTTTGTAAGCCCGTATATTAGAAATCTTTTGAGAAGAACATATGTATCTGTGAGAATCAACTTGCTGAAGAATGTGAGCAAGTCTAATTAGGGATTGAATTCGACAATTCACTCTCCCCCAATTAGTGCTCTCCCCTAAACTGACAATCTTTATGATGAATGCTTGAATTAAGAAGAAGTCTTTAGATCATTAAATGCAACTCGCCTTTAGTCATCTAACATGTAGTAGAAAATGTAGAACCGACTGTAGACTCGACCTTCTTCAAGATTGTCCAATTGGGGAATAGAAAGTCAACATCTTCATCTCACCAAATGCATTCCAATTAACTTAAATGTAGCAAATCTCCTTAACTAAGATCCCTCCCAATCAAACAAGAACAGAAAGATGTTCATCAAAGAAATCAGCCCAGCAACTAGAAGCACTTTGTCATTAATCATCAGTCCGTGAAAAGATGTCAACCAACGACTCTTAGAAGAAACTCCATGTAAAGGTGACCCGATAAGAAGAAGGTCGGTTCTTACATGAGTTAGGAGCCGTATGACCATTTATACTTCGAAGTCAATCAACATGCTGTAAATTCACACTTCTTCTCCCCTCAAGAATTGCATACGGAGTTGCCATTCTTGATTAAACAAGTGACTATCTTCAACAAATGTAGTCTATTCACACTTCTCCCCCTTAAAGGTAGCATATGATGTATATCATCATTATAATTGAGCAAGTGGAATAAGAAAACAATCAACGGTAGTCCGGTTCACTTGATAATTGAAAGAGCATGGAAAAAGCATGAAGCATGTTGATGAGAATGGTCATAATAAGAAGATTTCTCTTCTTCGAAGATAATGCGCACTGAAGCGTACACATTTCTTTTCTTTAGAGAACGAGGTTTGAACTAAAGTATTCAAACGTCATAAGAAGATTTCTCTTCTTCTTGAAGATAAAAGCGTTCTTAGCGTACACTTTTCTTTTCTTTAGAGTCACGAGGCTTGGACTGTTTTGTTCAAGCGTCATAAGAAGATTTCTTCAAGATGATAAATGCTGAAACCGTACACTTTTCTTTTCTTTAGAGTACGAGGCTTGAACTGTTGTGTTCAAACGTCATAATCTCTCTTTCTTCAGCATCTCTTGGCAAAACTTGTAATCACCCCATTATCATTCAATAGGCTCTTTGTCGTGACAACTGATGGAGAAAACCTAATATGATGATTACACAGAAATAAACTAACCCGAACTCGTGACTTAAACTTGCACATATGTAACAAAAGCGGTCTTTGAGAATTCATACCCATTTGAATCTCTAAGTACTCTATACTCTTCAACCAACCAACCATCAAGTATAAGGCGTATGTCACCTCTTGAAAATCCACAATTTAATGTGACCTGAGCACTAGCGTAACTCCTTAAAGTGATAGATATTTTGTGGTGGTAAGAGACCAATTCCCCCAAGTGTTAAAAAGAAAAGGAAAAATCACCCAAAAATAACTAGATTTCCAAGTCTTCGTTTTTGAAAATATTAAAAGCTCGAACAAGGATCTCAAAGAATCTTCATCCAACCATCCCCGATACCTTCAGATACTAAGTACACTCGCCCGTGATATTTCACTTCAACCTCAAATAAATAATAATGAATTAACGCCGTTGTCACATTTTCTGGTCAAAAGCTCAAATCTAGCCTCCTGGCGTTTTAAGTTACTATGATAATGGTTTCATCCCGACCTTGGTTAAAAGAGCATAACCCCGTAAAACTTTGAAATACCTAAAGCATGACGAATATCCAAACACACATCCATTCATGAAGTACACCCTTTATCCCTTCCGAGAAGAAACCGTAGTAACATCGACATGGATAAGATCCAGAAATACACTTCCTTTTCTCCATGATGGTTCCATCATTGCGGGATTTTACAATTCTATGGTTTAAACCGAGAAATAGTTTCTTTGCAGGATTTTACAAAACCAAGAATAAACCAGAGATAGATCCGGAAATGCACATTACTTTTGGGATGTTTTCATTGTCACGGATTTTACAAATCTATGATTTAAACCGAGAAATAGGTTCTTTGCGAGTTTTACAAAACCAAGACTAAACCATAAACCTTTGTCGGTTTGAGTGTGTTGTGACAGACTTAGGTTTCGGTGAATATCTGTTTTAGGGGAACATGCAGCGGTTCATCAACGATTCTTCATCATCATCAAAAACATTGTCAACAGTTCTTTACCCATGTTTAGACAACTTCACAAACCATACTAAGTCGAGTAGTATACACTACTTCCCCCTAAGGTTGACCGTAAAACATCAAAGTACACGTTTTCTCCCCCATGATGGTTTCAAACTTTCGAAAGCATCATAATGTGTACGACCATTTGCACGAGAAATTCTTGTCATAAGCAAACATCTTGAAAAATCATGACGGATGATGAGGATTCTTGAAAGTTTTTGCTTAGACTGTGAAGTATCATTGAAATTCTGTGGCATTGAATAATCTATGGGAATTTCGATCATCTCATCCTTTGAACTCTTTGGTAAACATCATCCACGAATTACTGCCATTATTTCGTGACCACTTGGTGAAGTAAACCCGATATGCCAAACTTGAACATGACGTAAAATTCCCGGTTTGTTACTTAAACTTGTACTAATCCTTGTGAAAAGAAACGTGTACCCAATGTAAAACCTCTGGTATCCTCAAGCTGCGTGAGGCGGCGATAGCTCGTTGTAGGTTAAGTGAAGAATCACAAAAGTAACTAAATAGCCAAGTCTTTATCAAATCAATAGCCCAAACAAGTCATCTTCGTAAGAAGGGTAGAAAGAAGAAGACGAAATAAGTAATCGTGCGGGAGAACCTCACTTCACATCCAAATGAGAAATCTCGAACACAAACAACCCCGTGGTCAACCAAGTTCCAACAACAATTTAAGCCGTGACATAATATTTTCCGTGAAAATGTATAACTCAAAGACAGCACACCACAACAAATCTCAATCATCAAGACTCATAACCCAAATCTCATAATCAAATCTCATTATCCCATCTCATATTTGACCAAGCCCATTAATAAATCTCACTTTGAGATCCATTCCAGTATGCCACATGACCCATTCCAAACTTAATACCTTAATCATACGGGTATATAACATATCTTATCACAAACAAATCCATTCCACCATCAACATCATTCTGGTTATATCAAAGGAATCCATGTATTTGTTTTAGCAACATAAATTCTGATTCACTAGCATTCGATAAACCCTATGATTTGGTATTTAGAAGAAAATACAAATACGGAATGTGGCAGAAATAACGCCCATAAAGTTGTACATGGACCAACTTCATCACAGTATAAGGCCCATGTGATATCCAAATAACAATATACAGCCCAAGTTCAATTAGTCAATGATAAAGCCCACGTGATATCCAAATGTATTACATCTCCATCTCAAAACCAATGTCTAAAGTCCCGTGATATACCAAAAGAAGTGTGATATACCAAAAGAAGTATGGCACGTGATATCCAAAAGGAGTGTGTTGGGTTTTAGGTTCCTTGGATTTGATGAGACAAAATAAATATAAGAATGAAACAAAGGGACTTAAAGTGAAAGAGATAAAACCTACAAAAAGATGGAATGACTTGCTTGCAAAAGAAGATTTATTATTTAGTCCTTCGTTATATTTTGTAAACCCTAATCCTCTAGTATATAAAGAGGACATGGGGTGTAGGTTTTAGATAACAAGTCTTCCATAATGTAGTCATTAAAGGTGTGTGTGTGTGTGTGTGTGTGTGTGTGTGTGTGTGTGTGTGTGTCAAGTCCTCTAAGTGGGCAGCCTAAGTTTGTGTAGTTTAGCTCAAGGATCTTTGATCTGTTAAAAGTTTAGTGTGCGTATTATTCGATCAAATAATATTTGAGGCTTGGAATGATTATAATGAAAAACCTTGTGTCAATAACTATGATTTGTTTTATTCCGCTGCGTACCATGTTTATTGTCATTGTTATTGTTAACCCTAGAGGCTTAAAACGATCTCAAGGAGTCTATCAAACTCCACAATTGGTATCAGAGCTTGGGGAGCTCGTTACCTAGGGATTCGCAAGGTTTTATTGGTCGAAGAATGGCGAAAAGAAGAAAAAATACGAATCTGAAAATTCTCGTATTTTTCGCGTACAGTTTAAAAACATAATAACTTTTTCGTTAACGTTGGATCATAACGAAATTTTCGTTGGACGTTCTCTATATATTCATCTAACTTTTCACCGAAGGGATTGTCGATCTAAGCTTTCTATCAAAAGTTATTCAATGTCGAAGTTGGCTCAGACTGGTTTAATAATTCGAATTTTTGGGTTTTCATGCATATTCAACTTCTTGAATTTGTGTTACTTGTTCTAATTCTTGATGGAGGTTGTTTATACATTGTGTGGTGTTTATGATTCATGGTTAGAATTAGCTTTCCTAGTGTTTTTACGAAACCACTTCTAGTGTTTTACGAAACCACTAATAGTGTATTCTCGAAACCACTTCTAGTGTTTTCGAAACCATGATAGTGTATTCTCGAAACCACGATAGTGTTTTCTGAAACCCTTGCTAGTGTTATCTCAATTCCACTTTGGTGTTTCTTTGTTATTCGTTTCTGTGATGAGGTTTTGGAATTGAGGGAAGCTGTACATGTTTTTGTACTGAGATTTTGGTGACACACACAGGATTTTGGTTCGCTTACACAAGAAGATTGGTATTTGTTCTTAAAGGTTTTAAAAGCTCATTTTGAATTATTTGAAGAATTGATTACAAAGGAGGTTATTTATCACTTATTTGAAGGTGAAGTGGAATTACTTGGATACGTGTTTTATCATATCTTAAAAGTATCATACCTGCTTTTAAGATAACTTGTTCGTGCTAAAAGGATGTTGACGAAGACTTGCAAAATCTAGTTTTCATAGGTCAAGGGGTGGATGGATGAAGACCTAGTAAACTATCACTTAAAGGAGTTACATTGTAGTGCTCGGTGTCTCATTGAAGATGAGGATTTTGTCGAGATTGGGTTACTTATATGGTGTTAGTATAAGTTTGGAGTCACATGGATAGTACAAGACATAAGATACAAGTTTGGGTTATTTTACTTCTTCATCAAATTCGTTATACTTGGTTTCTTCACAAGTGATCATTACATAGAGCTTACTGATTTGAAGAATCATTTTCATGCATCACTCAAGGGTAAGTTTCTAATGTTTACATTCTCTATTTGTTGATACAAAAGGGAAGAGATATTGGAGTGCGATAGCATGGATTAAGGGGAATACAAAGGAAGACAAGAATGTTTCATTCACGGAGATGTTTACATCTCAACTTACGCTACTTAGATCAGAAGTTAGTACCACGACTTTGTTTGTTTTGTCATCATCAAATAGGGGAAGATTGTTGGGTTTTAGGTTCCTTGGATTTGATGAGACAAAATAAATACTAGAATGAAACAAAGGGACTTAAAGTGAAAGAGATGAAACCTACAAAAAGATGGAAGGACTTGCTTGCAAAAGAAGATTTATTATTTAGTCCTTCGTAGTATTTTGTAAACCCTAATCCTCTAGTATATAAAGAGGACATGAGGTGTAGGTTTTAGATAACAAGTCTTCCATAATGTAGTCATTAAAGGTGTGTGTGTATGTCTAGGCGTCAAGTCCTCTAAGTGGACGCCTAGGATTTGTGTAGTTTAGCCTCAAGGATCTTTGATCCCTGTTACAAGTTTAGTGTAACCGTATTATTCCGATCAAATAATATTTGAGGCTTGGAATGATTATAATGAAAAACCTTGTGTCAATAACTATGATTTGTTTTATTCCGCTGTGTACCATGTTTATTGTCATTGTTATTGTTAACCCTAGAGGCTTAAAACGATCTCAAGGAGTCTATAAAACTCCACAGAGTGTGATAAACCAATGTAAAAGGCCCATTAAAATTGATGATGCCCACGAGACCCAATAACTGATCGCAGCCCATCAAATCAGCAAAAGCCATACGATCCATTTAATCCAAGTTCACACACTGCCCTAATTTTTGGGTATATAAAGTACTCACATACTCACATGACCTAATCCCTAATTTCTCACAATAAGCGCATCCCTTTACACATCCAGTAATCAAAACAGTCCAACAACAAGAGAGTATTCTCCCCTTTCCCTGCTTCTTATCAATAACGCCCATATTAATCTCATGTAATCAAGTACACATCACCACAGGGATGGTTTGATGTCTTTGATTTGAGGGTCTTAGATTCGCCACAGGGATGGCATTAAGGTACATCGGTTTGGCTTCAACATTAATTGACAATGTCACGGGTAAGTAAATAACTTCCATTTCGATTTCATAGTGTCCTAACCAATTAAAACAATGGACATAACAATATTGTTGTGATTCCTCTCTTTCATAATCAAATAGTCATAGAAGCTTATTCTTCGAAATAGATTGACCCGTTGGGTGGCATGCGTTTATCCTTTTGTTTTACTTTTAACCGAACATGAATTAAGGATGAAACTTTCAATTGTTTTGTTTATTCTTCTCCTTCGAAAATTATCTTAAAGCATTGGCATTAAAAATGATTCATGAGGTCATAAGTTCAACAAAAATATCTTTAAAAGATTAAAGGGTTGGACTTTTCTGAGATTAGTTAGTTGTTGTCGAAACATGTAGTAATTCAGTTTTAGAAACTGATCCATGATGGTATTGAGTTCAACAAAATCTTTCAAATATTTGGAATGAGTTTGAATCAAACTGAGATCACTTGAATTTATTAATTTGTTTTTCCCATCAAGTCTTGTAGGAGTCGAAGCAATGATTTGAACTCGCATTCTTGTTATGTTCACATCTTTAATTTTCGAATATTTTCCAAAACTTTGGATCAATGATGATAAGCTCGTGTGAAATAACCCTCGAGGTCTTGATGTAAAATAGAATGGCACGAGCTAACTGAGATCTAGTGATGTTGATATCGAGACCCTTGAGAATCATACATGTTTGAATCTTGTTGTTGTTGTAGCAATAAAAATGTGTTGATTGTGATGTTTGTGATAAATGGTTTGTATATTGATGTACTTAGTTTGGGTTTGTTTAGATAGGTTTGTGATGTGATGATTGGATCTGAGAATGCATGATGATAGTAGAATTGTTGTTTTTCATTTGATGTTTATAATCATTTGATGTATGGTTTAAATGGTTAAGAACTCTTTTTGTACATTCTAATCAAAACGCATCTTCCCACATTTGACATATCGCATGCTTGTCATTATCAAACCGCACAAATGCTTTGTCAAACCGTATTACGGTTAACAAAACGCATCCTTTATCAAACCGCATCAACTCAAGACTCAAAACGCATATTTATCAAACCCGCACAACTTGACAAACGCATCTTTATACCGTTTTGACACAAACCGCATCATTCAAAACTTGACAAACCGCATACATAGGCGTCAAAACGCATAGTAACAAACCGCACAGAGACAAATCTCTTTCGGTACATCGAATCTAGACAGTTTTTGAAAAACCGCTTCTACATCTTGACAAAACACAGTCAACTTGTTCGGGTCAAACCGCATAGCAATTAAATCTTTAAACCGCATAGTAGAATAGTCCAAAAACCGCACATATGAACATCGCAACACCAAAAGCAGATTTAGATACATAAACTTGCATAGAAACTAGTTAACAAGCAACCTTAAAAACCAGTAACCATTTTTAACTACACACTTAAAACCAGTAAGCATGTTAGTTTAAGAAAACGCATCTTAACTAGCTTCAAACATGTAAAGTCAGTTACAATCATTAAAAACTAGATTCAAACATGTTTTAACACTCAATCGGCGAAAAAACATCAAACATCATGCAACAATAATCAAAGCATCAATGATCGTACATGTTGCATACCAAAAAACCACACAAACCAAACGAAACACCAAAACAACAAAACCTGAGCTCTGATGCCAATTGTAAGGATCACACTTTTTATGTTGTTTGATGATTTCGGGTCTAGGGAGATGATTATACAAGTATGCCATGTTAGAGATGAAGAGTAGAGGGGAATTCTTGAGAGAGAGAGTTAAAACAAAAAATGAAAGGTTAGATTATGAAGTTCCACCCCTTCCAAGGATGGAAGGGGTATTTATAGTTACAAGCTAAACGTCCTCTTGTCGGACTGTGGATCAGGCATACATTGGGTAAAGACCCGTCCTTCCTCCACGGTGTTGCTCTAAACTAATAACTAAGCTAATAACTAAGTAGTTAACTACTAAATAACGTAAATAAAGATATGTCTATGAGCTAACATATGCTAGACTATAATTGGGGTGACCGACACTTCCTTATGGAATTTCCAATTCCTAACAAAAACATTCTGTTTTTTCCGAGCTTTCTTGAGTGCACAAGGAGGTTTGTTACCAAGAGCCATTTTTTGAGTTGTATGAAAATACGGGTTTGTCTGATTTGTTACAATGTTGACAGTTTGAGCTTTGAATGACGTTGTAAGCAGAGATTTTCCAATTTGTTGATTTTTTCATTTTTCTCAAGAATTTCATCAAGAAGAGAATCTTCTCGTTTTGAAAAATCATCTAACAATTTTTTTCTTCTCTTTTTCAAGATCAGAATAAATTGATTTTTGTTTAGAAAGTTGGTTTTTAAGATAAGAAATTTCATCGTTTAAAGATTTTATTTTCAAGCTCAAATTAACATCTAATGTGTCATACTTAATTTGCAATTGGTTTTCTCTTAAAACGGAATTTCTATAACCAATTTCTAATTCTGACTCTTTGTTTTTATGAAATTCAAAAGCTTTTGCATTCTCCTTGTACCTCTCAAGCTCAGCGGTCAATTTATCATTCACAGCCTTAACATCACGATTGACCTTTTTTCTTTCTCAATTTCAATGCCACAATTATTAATTAATGATTCAAATAAGGCACGTGTTTCCTCATCGTTCAGTATTTTGTGCCACCACGGCCTACACTAGGATCCACATCACGGAGTTTGAGTTAATATTGCTACTACTCGGATTGTCCATGTATGTATCATAAGTAGGTCTGACGTCACGAATCTTTGTTCATGAGTAAACACATCAAATATGACATTGTTATAGCATGGATCAATGATTGGTACCTCAGAATCTTGTGTTGGCGTCATAAACAAGAGGTGTGTCGGAATCGATTAATGATTACTTAGCCTCTGAATATTTTCCATGAAGATGTAGTTTGAATTGATATCCTCACGTTCTTCCATTTCATCCATAATAGCAATAAAGTCATGTTCCTCGGCCTCACTGCATCCACGCTTCATTCTTTTTGTTGCTTACAGTAATGCTAGAAGATCTGCAGGTTTGTCTTCGGCTTAGTAGGACAATTCCTCGCAATGTGACCCACTCCTTGACAGTTGTAACACGTAACCCGATTAGCCTGATTCACATTTCCATAATTCCCAATGACTGGAGCTACAACATTCCCATTTTGATTACCCACTACTTTATTCCCAACATTCTACCCATGATTTCCAACATTCGACCCAAGCGATTACCACGTCACGAACCTTTGATTACCCATGTGAAATCAAGTAGCATATCCCTTTGTATTCCCAATAACTCTAACCATTTGTCCTTGATGACCCATATTCAAACGGTGCATTACAATGCGATTCTGCGAGTGTTAGATGAAATCCTTTGGTTGTTGTTAGTTGGTGTGGAATAGCGTCCTTTGAATACTTTAGTCAAATAATAAAATGCATTGGACAAAGCCTCTATTTGTTCAGCTTCAAGGTCGATGATTCCTTGTTCCTGGTATTGTGGATACTGCTGTTTTTGAATGACTTGTTGTTCTACTGGATAGAATTGTTGTTGAGGGATAACAGCTTGTGGTGGTGGAATGTATTGCTGCAAGTTTTTGTTAGTGGAAGAGGATGAAGGTTGTTGTTGTGTGTTCACTAAAGTTTGAGTCTTTTTAATTAGTCCCAAAGGATCATGATTCTTTGCTAATCTTTCTTTCCTTACTTTGTTGACTTCAGCTTGGTTTTGTTTCAGAAAATTGTAAAGTTGATCAAAGATCACATGATGTAAGTCCTTTGTTTGATTGACAATAGTGACATAGTGTCCCCATTCTTCTTGAATATTGTTGAGAAATTTGATTTTACTCATGATAGTCTTGGGTGTCAACTTGTTTCTGATAAGCTCATTCATCAAAGTGCAAAACCTTCCATAGTAGGATTTAATGGATTCTCCGAGAGTGGATGTAAACTTCTCCCATTCAGTTAGCAGCTTGTTCTCCATGTCTTGTTTACCAATTTTTGTTCCATAACATAGCCGTCTAACACGTTCCCACATATCGTAAGTAGTTTCAAAATTTGTCTCACAGTGACAAAGATATCTCTTGGTAATCGGTTGGACAATGTGTATTGCCATGTCATGCTGCGATCATTCTTATCCTCGTCGGTGTATTATGATTTATCTTGATCCACGAAAGATGGTGCGACGGGAGGTGTTGCGTTAGGAATTCGAGGGTCTTGTACTTGTCGTGGCTTTATGGGTCCATTAAGTAATGGATTGAATCATGAGTTTTCCATTATGTTTGGTTTTGATGTATGAAGCATCGACTTGTCCATTGAAGATATCCTTTTCCGGCATATTAGGGCGGTTTCCACTTAAGTGCATGAATGTCTTGTTGAGTTGCCATTGATGAAGGTATTACTGATAAAGTTGATGTAGGATCAATTAAACGATAAAGGAGTTATGTTTGATGAAGATTAAGCTCGGTTGTTGTAGGACTTAAAAACCTCAATAACTTCTGTTCGGAGCATTTTTAGGACTCGAAGGTTGACCCGAATCGACTTTAATTTGTTTGGCGTACCAATCTCCTCGTTCTCACGGTCGTTTTGATGGATAGAACGCTGAAAACGGAGTTACGGTTGAAAAGTTATGGCCGTTTGAAGTTTTGCTGAAGATCTTACTCTCAGAAACTTGTTCTTAGGCGTACGCTGTAATGCTTAGGCGTAAACTTCTGTAGGATATTGGATTTCACATACACATCAAACCATAACACAAAGTAGGCGTATAAGTGGAATTCTAGAGAGAGAGAGTTAGAGGTTTAGGGCTTTTTAGTGAGAGAAAGTTCTTATTATGAGCTCCAACTCTCTACCTTGAGAGGTAGAGCGTATTTATAGTCTTACAATAAAACGCCACACAACGGGCATTGGGATCGGCATACAGTGGGTGAAGACCTGTCCGTCCTCCACGGTGTTACTAAACTAAATACTACTTAACATAGAAGTACTATGACTACGAGCTTTCTAACGATTACATATACTTGAGGTGACCGACTCTTTTAATACCTGAATTTCTAATTCCTAACAATCTCCCCCTAAGGGAGGTCACCTCAAACATATACTAAAATGACATTGAATACAATCAGATATTACATTAACAATTGATCTTGCATTCTTGATGTAGTACTTTGCTCCAGAGCTCGTAGTCATTGATTCCACTCATTGCATGTTTGGTTAATCCAAGTGGAGGTCTTTTTCTGATCCACGTGATAATAATGTTGAGCCAGCTTTTGAGATCATCAGCTAATAGAAAATCTCCGATACATCCATTGTGGTGTTGGTATTATGTGATGTTGTGACTTTCGGACCGACATGCTCACATTCTGGATCATGATATCTTCTCATCAGAGTAGCGGAAGCTTTCGTTGATTCATGATATTGGCAGCAGCGTAGCTGAAGCATGGAGTTAGAATATCAGAGTCATTGATGCACCAATCATGATTTCTTTTGATATGAATGTGTTGTGTTAGCATGCGGCTATGGATTGACCACTCCATTCGATCAGCTGCAAACGTCGGGGTGTACCTGCATAAGACAGTTAGCAATAAAGCGCAATAAAGTGTCTTTGATCACTTTCGATGAATTGAGGTACACGGCCCACGGTTCCCGTTGATCATACAAGTACTGCCTCGCGGGTATAATTCGAAGAATTTCCTTGACAGGGTTTCAGCTGCTCTGCTGTTCTCAAACCGGAACGTCTCAAAGAAGACAACACGGAGTGAGTGAACCAGCGAATTTAAGTCCACCGATTGATGAAAAGAGATTTGAAAAACAATCGTGTATTGCTCAATAGAAATTGTTTTTGCAATATAACGAAGGTTTTAATGAAAATCAATTATCAATCATAAAACACCTTTTGATTTAAAAAATTAGTACACGGTCGACGTGCTAATGAAAAGAGTTTTAAAGCACAAAGACCGGTTTTTCAAAGGTATCCGTTAATCCATAACCTGAACCAGGATTGATTCAAAAGATTGAATCGCCCCATTGTTTCTGTTCAGTTGTCACATGGTTGATCTGTATAATAGATCTCACATGCCACCTACCAGGAGCTTGTTAGATGTTGGCTCCAGAAGGCTTTCCATCTTCACAGTGAATATGTAAACACATCACTCAGATGTTTAGGCAATACCACAAGGATAATGCGTAGGACTCAGGATATAATTTCTCTTTCACATTGTGTGAAACAGAGAGTCTTCATTGAAATTGTCCTAATGAGATTTATTGATGATCTCGTGGCTCTAGACTCAATTTGTGCATTTTGGATCCTATATCGGAGACTAGGGAGAGGGTCTCCTTCTTCAATATCAACAATCTCTAAGTCGATAGATAATGTAGGTTCCCGTGAGAATGAAACAAGCCCTTTTAAGAGGAACTTGAGTAGCTTGGGAAGTTTAGTGCAGTGCGTCACGGGTCCATGACGTCTTGTCTTCAATACCGATGTTACCTTAGTAACCACCAGTAGCATATGTATTGAACCGGTCTCTAAGGTTGGTTGAATTATTGGAGGGCTATTTCTTTTCACCCTTTTCACATTCAATTCTTTTTCATTCTTCAACCCCTTCAGTGCTTACCGAGACTTCATAACTAGAACCTTGTTGGGTTTATTCCAGTACTAGCTCTGTCTCAGTCCGCACTCTTCCCGTATCTCACTTTTCTCCTTTTTTCAATATACCTAAGGACTCTACACTATCTAGTGGATTGTCCCTGGGTAGATCCCTCCGGCTCTGGCGGGATCATGGGAACCAATACCTAACCTTATCATCCTTATATCACCGTACATAAAGTAAAGTTGGTCGGTCTATTTGGTATTGTTCATCTGCCATAGGAACCAATTGAAAACCATTTGAAAATCAATCCAGATACTTGTGATATATTATCAAAGCATTTTGTACCTGAATTGTTTTTGATATTTTTAGAAGAAGAACTCCCCCTCAACATGTGAATCAAGTATTTGAAATAGTTTTCCACACGGAGGCAAGAGAAAGAATTAACTTCTTTGATTACCATTTTCTAAAAATATCAACATCACTTCCCTAATCGAATCAAGTAGATAAAGCATTTTGGGGAAGGATGAGGTTTTCATGATTTTGCTCCCCTCAATATGTGCCTCGAGATTTGAAAAGAGTTTTGCACATACTAGAGGGAACCTGCACATTGTGATAAGTGATCACGTTTCAAATCATAGGTTTAAGATAGATGCTCCCCCTCAACATGTGCATGGAAAATTTGAAATCGTTTGTCACATGTGGGAAGGAGAGCTTGTACATCCTTATAAAACCATTTACCGAATTATCAGTTTAAATCCAATTTAAATCACACATTCTCCCCCTATCACAATTATCAAATCATTTGAGATTTGTGATCTCTTATAGATTTAAATTGATTTTGAAAGCTTTTGAGGAGAATTGTGACTTGATTATGAAAGCGTTTTAACTGATAAGGATCTGATTTTGAGATTTTAAACTCCATTGGTTAAACATGCATGATTATCTTTTGAAAAAAATTGAATGCCAAATAACTTTTTAATTTAATTGAAATCATTCTCCCCCTCAATCAATGACATAGGTTGTTGATTGAGATAGATATTTTGACAAATAAATCCAGATGATTATCAAAAATAGAGTCCGAGTTATTTTTTCATAGCAGTTCGTTTTCAGCAGATAAATGTTTTTAGAATCAGAGCATGGAATTTTGAAAATATGATACAGTATGGCTCTGTTCTTTCTTTGACAAGCGGGTTACTGCCTGACATGACAATAAACCATTTTTTTTCTCTTTCTCTCAAATTTTTTTTTTTTTTTTTTAATAAGAATTCGAGCAACATCTTAAGTCCCGTGTCATTCTTTGAATGACAGAACAAAGACCGTAGATATTATCGAATCGAGAAAAACATGATAAATTGACAATATTTTTAGAAGATTTTTCGAATTTTCCAGATTTTTATGGATTTTGAAAGTTTTATAATTTTGTATTTTGTTTTTCGAATAAATATTTACAAGAGATAGATGAGCATAGACCTTTACTCCTCGTCTTCTTCCTGAAGACGTTTGAGTGTTTCTGGTTGAAGGCTTTTCAAGCCTAGTCGTGGAAGTATGAACTCAAAACGTTCTCTTGGAAGAGCTTTGGTGAAGATGTCTGCTAACTGATATTCAGACCTCACAAAATAGAGTTCCACCACACCCTTTTCCACTTGTTCCCCGATGAAATGATGACGAATGTCGATATGCTTAGCTCTTGAGTGTTGAACGTTATTGCATGAAAGAACAATAGCACTTTTATTATCACAGTACAGAGAGATTTTGTTAAATACAAAGCCATAGTCAGTTAATTGAGATCTCATCCAAAGGATTTGAGCACAACAAGATGACATGGCTATGTATTCTGCCTCTGTAGAGGAAATAGAAGTACTCATTTGCTTCTTTGAAGACCAGCTCACAAGCTTATCACCCAAAAACTGAGCACCTCCAGACGTACTTCGACGAGTATCTTGACATCCTGCATGATAAGCATCTGCATAGGCTGTTAGTGACATACCGGTGTCCTTCGGGTACCAAAGTCCCATATTGATGGTTCCTTGGAAATACCGAAAGACCCGTTTAACCGCTTCAAGGTGCTTTTTAGTAGGCTTAGCCTGGTATCTAGCACACATGCAAACAGCGAACAAGATGTCTGGTCTACTAGCAGTGAGGTACATCAGGGATCCAATCATACTACGATATTTCGTTTGGTCAATCATGATCCCTGAGTGGTCCTCATCTAGTTTGGTTCGATCAATCATGGGAGTGTCAACAGGGTCACTTGAATCAAATCCAAATTTCTTTAAGATCTCAGTAGCATATTTAGATTGATTTATGAAAATGCCTCCGGGACTTTGTGAAATTTGTAGTCCCAAGAAAAATGACATTTGTCCCATCATTGACATTTGAAATTTTGAACTCATTTCATTTGAAAAACGGTCACACTCTTTGGGGTCAGTCGAGGCAAAAATGATATCATCAACATAAATTTGAACATGAATTAAATGTTTGCCTGACTTTCTGGTGAACAATGTTGGATCAACTGCTCCTTTGCTGAATCCGGTAGATAGAAGAAACTTTGATAGCGTATCATACCATGCCCTTGGATCTTGCTTTAAACCACACAGAGCCTTCTTCAAACGATAAACGTGGGTAGGATGTTCTGGATTCACAAAGCCTTCAGGTTGGCTGACATAGACGACTTCTTTAAGATCTCCGTTCAAGAATGCCGTCTTCACGTCCATTTGATAGACTACCATGTTCTTACTTGCAGCATTAGCCAAAAAGATTCTAATTGCCTCGATTCGAGCAACAGGAGCAAAAGATTCTTCAAAGTCTATACCCTCCTCTTGACGGTATCCTTTAGCAACTAATCGAACCTTGTTCTTCAACATATCACCATGCTCATGAAGTTTCACTTTGAAGATACATTTTAGAGCAATAATCATAGCACAATCTCGAGCAGGTACTAACTCCCATACATCAAGTCGATCAAACTCATGAATTTCTTCTTGCATGGCATTGAACCAGCTATCTTCATTCATGGCGGTTTTGACATCTTTTGGTTCGATCTTAGAGAGTACGGAGTTGAAGAAGCACCACAAGGCATCGGTTGCAAGTTGTTTCCGTGTTGATACTGGACGAGAAGGATTTCCAATGATGTTGTCTAATGGATGATCGTGAGTCCATTTTCTGAGGTGTTCATGTGGTAGTTGTTGAGGGACTGAAGTAGCAGAGTTGATGTCTCCGGAAGAAGATGGTTCTGATGAAGATTCAGGAGCAAATATGTTTTCAAACGGAGCATCTTCAGGAGTAGCAAAGGGATTAACTTCATCATTGATGCCAGAAACAGTTCCATGATGTACATTTGAAGAATGATGATTTGTTGATGAGACTGAAGGATCAGCAGCAGGCGCTTCTTGACTTAATGATATTGAGACTGAGGGATTGACTTCATTCACAGGAATATGAACAGCCTCTGTTGTAGGAATCGACACCTCATTAGTACTTGGATCATAAAGTTCATCAAACATAGGATCAAACAATTTCTTTAAATCATCTTCAGATGGAGGTACATATGGAGTTTCTTGAGAAAAGTTTGGAACAAGGGATGAAACAATGTGACTATT
>OU343223.1:155784535-155934056 GCA_910596185.1 Chrysanthemum makinoi | reverse complement strand
TCCCATTGGGGAAGATTTTTGGAATAAGCTCTCTTAGCTTCGGAATGAGACGCGACATTGGCAGGATTACATTATCATCTATCTAGCCAAAATACATGTGGGCTTGTTATGTCATATTGTAATAGATGTATGTGCTGGAGCTACTAAGCCCCTCCCATATACTTCCATGGAGGGGTGAGTCTCTTAGTGTAATTTTCACCTTTCAATAATAAAACACACATAGTTTCTCCCTTCTCTCCATACTTTCTCTCTCTAACAAGATGAAGATGTTCTTCCATCTTCCCCGACCTCCCGATTCACCAAATCACCAAAATATACGGTCCTAACAAAAATTTTCACCTACGGAGAAACACCATGATGGCAGAAACATGTTATACTTAATGGCACCATCACCATGATGACCGTTATACAAATTTTTTTATATTCGAATGCCGTTACTAAATGAGTACGATATTGGTTTTAGTTTACATATGTTATTAAAATTATAGTATTTATCTTGTACATTTAGAATGTATATCCTATCCATATTTCTCTCATAGTTTGTTTAGATGGATATGCATTTGTGTTGTATAGATAGACCTTTGTTTTGTTTAATAAAACATACGATTCAATTCTCACATGGTATCAAGCCTCCCTAATACCTAAACCTGCAAATCGACTCCTTCATCTGTTCTAATCTTCTGTCGTTCATTTTCCAGCCTCTCCAATGGCAGAACAAAAGATGCATCCAGCCCTCACTGTCTCCAGCATAAAAAACACTTTTAAGGTTAAACGACCAATATTTATCTTGGTCAGAAATTTTCAAGATCCATTGTCGTGCATACAAGGTCATTGATCACATCATTCCCCCACCACCACCTGCTACTTCTTCCACGCCACAACCAAAAGACGTCCCACCACCCAAAGTTGTTTATCCTGAAACATGGCCAACGTTGGGTGCCATCGCCCTTCAGTGGATCTATGGCACCATCTCCAATGACATGATACATACCATTCTTGAACCCGACACCACCGCTGCCAAAGCATGGTCACGCTTGAAAGATATTTTTCAAGATAACAAGAACACAAGGGCTGTTTACTTGGAACACCTGTTCACCAATACCCGCCTTGATAATTTTTCTTCTGTTTCAGACTATTGTAAAGAACTTAAGATGCTCTCGGATCAACTCACTAATGTTGGAGCTCCTGTCTCTAATAACCGTATTTTCTTACAACTCATAGCATGTCTCAATGAAAGTTGTGACAATGTTTTTTTTGGTGCAAAGGTGAATGTATTATATTAAAACTCCAAATGCTTTACAACATAAGAATAATGAACAAGATTTGGACAACCCCAAATCTAAACATACTAAAACAAACTATACAAATTCATACTAGACAAAACTACAATATCCAATAACTGTCAAAACAACAGCTATGGCAGGAATCCTTTCTCTGCCAACCAGAACAAAACAAAATTCATTTTCACCTTACCATATGCCAACCATACACTATTCCTCAATTCAACTTTTTAGCACCGACCATCTAGCTACATTTCCACTTCTCCATTCTAACAAGCCACTCAATCTACAACCACAGTGGATAAAGAAGAAAATGGATATGGCATCACTAGGCACCCATAACCCATCCATGGGAGGGAGGGCTACTCGCTAAATACCCTACATTTCCCTCTCAATGAAAGGCTTTAGGAGTTTGGGAACACTCTCCCTCCATGATGACCAACCTTACCTCCTGTGATGATGTATTGAATGGACCAAGAAGGTTCATCTTTCACACCTCTCTATTCCATTCATCATACACCATCCTTCTAGACCATTTACCCTCCACAATGGGGACCCTACTTTATGGTACATTCCAACCAGTTAGGCCTCCTATTTAGCCACACTTAACTGATCAATTTGCTCCCAAGGCTAAATTGACCAATCAAGGGGTTACCATAGGTATAACCATACCAGTTAGAACTCCAATATACAAGGAATCACACAATTGTAATGGTCTGAAAACAGATACAGAGATAAACTAACATGACTTATCTCTGATAACCAAAGATCCAAACAACCTGTAAGACAACAGAAGCATTCAGAGAAACTATTTCAGTGGACAAAGAAACCTTTCTTAAGACCCTCTGCAAATCATACTTTCCCATTATAGAGATTAAAATATAATGATGTCCAGCCAATGAAAACAACTGCATATACCCAGACCAGGAACACAGATTACCATATGCATACCTCTTTAAAACCAAAATCCCCATTCAATTGTTATTAACCCTGCCATTGCCAACTATATCCAATCTAATGTTCCACTCTTTTTAAGTATTAAAAACAGCTTTTGATTGTTTAAATTTGAGATTTAACAATCTCATTCTAACTGTTTTAGTAAACTGACCAAAAAGCTCAACAAGACTTCTTTGTTGGCCTCTAAACAATCTCCAATTTCTCTCTTGCCATATCAGATATACACAAGTACGCCATACCAATCCTTTTAACTACACTTCCTATAGAATTTCCCATATACACTCCAGTCATCCAAACCACCAGATCATTCCACCCCATTTGATTACACTGCAAATTCAACTTTCGTTTTACTTTTAACCAAAACTGTTTAGCATACTTGCATTCAAAGAAAAGGTGGTGATGAGAATCAATATCAGAGCAGCATAATGAACACATCATCATATCATAAGACCCCCATTTTCTAATCTTATCTTGATGATAACATCAAATTAGCCTGATCTTTTATATATCAAATTCCCGTGTTTATGGCCTCGTTTGTATTAATATGGTACTTAATTTGTTCATATTCGTTCATAATTGCATTTCAGGATAAATGAGGCGTTGGAACGGAAAAGATGTGATATAAGGCCAATTATATGATCTGAAGATAGATTACGGCGTAAGTGCACAATATACTTCCGCCGTAACTCATACTACTATGGCCTTTGGATTCAATGTGAAGATTACGCCGTAACTTCGTTAATAATGTTGGCGGTAAATATGATTCTTTGAAGGATACAGCGTAACCATTTCTTATGGTTACGTCGTAATTAATTTTGTGAAGGTTACGGCGTAACATGGTAAATTAGTTACGCCGTAAAGATAATTTCGGAATGGATAATCATGTGAGGACGAAGGGTTACGGCGTAACTCGGATATTTAGTTACGCCGTAATTAATAACTTGGGCACAAAGTATCGAGGTCCAGGGATTAAAAGCAGAAAAATTATATTTATTATAATTAGTTCGAGGACCAAAGAAATATTAAGAAGTACAATGAGGGGTCTAAATGCAAAGTTAAATAACACATTTTAAAGTGTTATATAAATGAAATAATTCTCAAGGCTCCAATTGAAAGAGTGATGCAACTTTAAGGACCTAAAGTGCTAAAGTGGAAAAATTCTATTTAGTATAAATACATGCACATGGTACATTAATTGACATCAATTATATTCCTGCTGTGGTGCCGTACGAAAAAAGAAAAAGGGGACGCAGCACAGTGGTTCTTTTAGGAGCAAATCCATCCGGAGTTTTGCCTCGGTACTTGACTAGGGGATCGATAGCATTATTCTTGGCACGATATGTAATTATTTTCCGACTCATAATATCAATTTGGTTTCATTATTCAATTATGATTTTGAATCTATTTTAATTGTTGGTGCATCTTTATTTATTGTGTTCTAATTAATTGTCTTTTAATTTATTTTTGGCCAATTAATTATTTAATGTTATGTCTTTGTTTATTTATTGTTTTATATGAGGATTTTATTTGTCATTCCACTAGGGTATTTTGGTGATGTGGAAACTAGGCGCTAGCCTAGTTTTGATCATTTTATTATTAATTGGTTTTAGTGTATGCTTGCATAGTTTGTTGGTAGCTACCCTTGTTTCGGTAGTTTTGAATGGTGGTAGTGTCTAGTTGCTTAGGAGATATGACCAACTTACCCTAAGTAGGTAGACTGAGTGGGAATGATAAGAATTAACCAATTGACGACCCTTCTTCGCTTGTGCGATTTGACCAACTGATCACATGCCGTTTGGATGAACTTAAAAAGTTAGGGATGAGTGTCTAAGATGCTAGCGCCCGGGCACTCATTATTACGAATCTTGCTTGTAGAGGTACTTAATGACTTGGCTTAGGGGACTAAAACAAACTGGACTTTCAAGGGGTCACCCGCGATCTTCGGTGGAAACCTTTGCTGACAGGTTAGGATGAACTGACCAAATGCTGTCCTAGCGACTTAAACCCCCACTTGAAACAGGAATCTAGTGTAACACCCCCAATTTCGTGATACGCAGCGGAATTCAAACTGGGTGTTACTTCATGGCACAACAGTCATAACAATAGAAAACGAACTCTAATGGAGTCATTTTAAAAGATTTATCATTCGATTTATGTAAATATCAGAGTTTACAAAAATGAGGTCACAGATGGTTCCAAGTTTACAAAATACATTAAATTGGTTTTTCGAATGATAATAAAATTTATTGCCTTCTTGAGTATCCGTGCTCCTCCGTGCCAGCCTCGTATAATATGGACCTGAAATACATGCTTAAAACTGTCAACACAAAGGTTGAGTGAAATTCATAGAGTTTGTTTGATGGTTGAACACATTATGTTTGTAGTGTGAGTTATAAATTCACACCAATGATTTGAAAGCAAAACAGTTATTATTAGACTAAGCATCATGCAATCAAGGCGTTAACGTGTTCCAAAATTAATTGGAGAAAATGTCGGTGCGTGCCCTATCAGGTAAAATTGCCATTTTTACCAATGTTACTAAAATATAATGCGTTTGTTTGCCTTTAACGGGGCCAACACAAACGGGATTCGTCAATCCCAATAGATCTATTCACAATATTCGCGCCCACTCTCACATAGTGATTAATGATTCATGATTTAGGGACTTATGTTTGGCAAATGCGGTAACTTAGTGCTAATAAAACAATCAGATAAGCATACAGTTTGAAAGCAATGTGTTCGGTTTGAAATAAAGCATGTATCTCCCCCAAGGGTTTGTAAAACAATTAAGTAATAGAAAGTGGGGCTATGAATTACCTTAATAAATGATATCACATGTATAATGAGAATGATGGATATGCCGTGAGAACTTCTACGAGCAACCTAAAATGAAATGTTGCGACTTAAGTTTGGACCAATGTTTAGGAAAACATAAATCCATTCTATATATATTTCTATGTTGATCATGATGTAGTCAATTATCATTTGATGTTTATAGAAAGATCTTTAATATGTGAAAACATATTTAGTTTATAGATATTGTACTACCGTTCGGGCCATCGTAATTCAGAGGTCATGCATGTAGAACGTTAGAGCTAGGACACTTTAAATCGTAAATCCAGCAACTTGTCGATACGTTTTACTCAAATGAAACCCCTCACATGAAGTTCCCTAGTGTTGTAGTGCTCAATACGTAAAACATGTATTTTAATTATTTGATTATATGCTATATTAAGAGTTTATAAATACAATAAATAAACTAACAAAGTTTATAAGTATTTAAATAAGTTTGAGTTATATATACTTACCTTAATATAGGACACTTGTGTATTATGGAAAAATAAAATATTAGCGGAGCTTCGACGTAGAATTTACAATCTTCGAAAACCCAAGGCTATTAGAAGATTATAACAACGCCTTCTTGATAACCCGAAGAAGAAATGAAGATTATAACAACGTCTTTTTGGAGACTTGAAGATGTTTGAAGATTATAACGACTTTTTCTTGAAAACTTCCAAGAACGAAGATCAAACGCTAGTTTTCTTCAAGAACACATGAATGTTCTTACAAGATCTATAAGAAATGTCTTAGGTTTAGGACTTTAGATGTTAAGAAGGTGTGGTGCAATAAAAAATGAAGTGATTTGCATGGTATTTATAGGCTAGAGATTATGGTTAACTATATATTGGGTTAAAAACTAACCATGGTTAAATTTACACATGTAATGATTTAAAGGAAGTATGCTTAGGATTATGCCACCAAAATGATGACTCCCCCCCTAGAGGTTGTCACAACTGGTGACAAGGCTTAGATGATAAGTCTTGATCTTATCTTGGTTACGGAGTGAGTTTTGGTTCCGTTAAATGCCAATCGTAAGTTGTTAAGCCATAAAACGTAAAACCGGGTATCGTAAAAATATGAAACTTATAGGAATGATTAAACTCATCATTATACTCCATCTGAAAACGCTGCTTAAAGCTGGAAATACGGGTCAAAAATGCATAATTCGCAGTTTATCGGAAAAGAATGAAATTTCAGGGAAACGACCGTGAATTTATTTAGAGTAGACTAAAATTAGTCTAAAAGTGATATGAGATGTCAAAATGTGGTTTATGTCATACGCGGGATAACTTAACAGTTATTTGTGAAGTTTAAAAGTTACGCGATTTTAGCAAAAATGTAGAACATACAAGGTTAATTCATTTATGGTCAAAAGAGGAGGGAAATATGTTTGACTTTTCCAAAAAATATAAAAGTGTCAAAAACATATTAGAAACACAGTTCAGGAATCTTTAAGTCTGGATGTAAGTAGAATTGTTTAAAACGTAAGTTTAGTTTCATACGGCGCAGGGTTTATTTGGTAACATTTTAAAATGAAATCTCAAAAAATTCTCTAATTTATTATGAGTGATCTAAAAATTTATTTGATGAGAGGAAAATTGTCAGAGTTGATTTTCGTTATGCGTGGGATGTTTAAATGGTGTTCCGACCAAAATGAAACTTTAAAACGATGTTTTCTTAATAACTTTTGCGAAAATGATCTAACGATTGTCGAACTCTCAGGTCATTACTAAAATAGTTTATCTTACGAGAATGTGAAATAAAAATTTTACGGGATGAATAGTGAAAGTGCATAGTAAAAGTGAATAGTAACTTTTCAAAAATATGAAAAGTAACTCGAAAAATGCGCGTTATTACAGTCTCACCACCTTAATGGGAATTCCGTTCCGGAATTCAGTGTGTGTTATCCGATGTTGAATTGTCTAGGCAAAATGTGGGTGTATATGGCGAATCCTAATCTTTTCGTTCTCAAGTTTCTAGTCATAGAATGTATTATGTACCATGTGGCTTAAGTTGATAACCTAAAAGGTTTTGTTAAAATCTTATAGAGTCCAATATACCTAAAGTTTGGCTTTTCCCGATTCTAAAAACGATTCATATCTTATTGTATCGAGGCTATCAATAAAACATTAATTTCTAACATGCAGTTTTTGGTGATAGTGTGCGACATGGAGCCTCATTTGTATTTGTATGGTTTCCTTAGTTGTTTCGTGGGTGATCTCTAAACACCTTAGTTCAGCAAATGGTTTAACTAACACTTTTGTCGATATAGTGCCTCAAATGGAATAGTTTTTGTTGTTGTTAGGTGCATGTTTTGTTAATCAAAGGTGTAAGATATTGTTGATGTGAAATGGTTTGTAACGATGTGATAACTGTCGTCGTAGGGGAAGTCTTGCTAGTGGCAAGTGGTTATCCAAATCATTTCCATAGTTGATCATGTCTTAGGTGGTTTCGGGATGAAGGTCATATCTTATACTCCCTCCGTCCCATTTTTATTGTCCAGTTTGACTTTGACCAGTCTTTCTTGTTTAACTTTGACCATTAATATATTTATTTGTGTTATATTATACTTGATGAAAATTATATCAATGAAAAATACATTTAAAACCCAATACATTCATATATTTTTCATCAAGTATTATATAACACAAACGAAAATAATTACGGTCAAAGTTGAAGTGGAAAGACTAAAAAAGTCAATAAGGGACAATAATTTTGGGACGGAGGGAGTAGTGTTTATGTCAACTAGTGTTTGAAGGAAACGTGATACTGTGAAGTTTTACATACTGCTTTATAATGGGGTTCAGATAATGATGTGATATGTTGACGATTAGGAGAGTGTAGTGTATGTTTACCATTATTCTTAGGTAGAGATGTCAAGTTTGTTTTAAAATCAAAAGTGAATTTTAAAGGAATATGGCGGAATGAAATCCTTGAAACCTAATAAGGCTAGTACTTCTAAGAAATGACGAGAAGATTTGATGAATGTAGAGAACGTTGTTGAACTTCAGCCTTTTTAGATGATGAGTCACTTTGTCCTTTAGAAATCCTAATTCTTGTATTTCCGTTGGGGAAATTGATAGCCTGTGACGGGTTTCATGTAAAACGATATCATATAATATTTATAAGATAATTCCTAGAGACTTTGTATAACTTACAATGTCTGAGAAGTAAATTAGACCATTGTGTAACTCACAATGTCTTGAGAAATGATGGAGAGATCATTGTGTACTCACAATGTCTTGAGAAATAAATTAGAGCATTGTGTACCTCACAACGTCTTGAGAAATGATGGAGAGATCATTGTGTAACCCACAATGTCTTGAGAGATGATAGAGAGATCATTGTGTACTCACAATGTCTTGAGAAATAAATTAGACCATTGTGTACCTCACAATGTCTAGGGAATAATAGAGACCATTGTGCAACTCACAAGGTCTGAGAAATAGTTGAGACCACTGTTTTCACTCACGATTAATGCGAGGATATAAGAGAGACCACTGTAGGATTTCGTTAATGCGAGAATGTAATAGAGACCACTGTAGGATTACAGTGTCTTGAAAAATGAATGAGACCATTGTATCTCACAATGTCTAGGAAGCAGGAAAGAACATTGTAGTCAGTTACAATGTCTTGGATAAAGTTTCGTAATCCTAAAATGCATGAGTAGATGCATGATAGGGAGATTGGGAAAATATGATTGTGCCGTAATGCCTTAGAATAGGCATACGCAGATATGTTTAGTCTATCGTTTATGATTGAAATTATGTCAAGTGTATATATCAATATACTAGTATGTTTGTATAGCTTAAAATGCCTAAAAGTCACATAATCGTCTGGAGGATGGAAGGCACGGAGAACGGAAGGCTATAAAATGTTTTTGTTTGAAAAAGTAGTTATAGTTTAAGTCTCGATTAGACCCGTTTCTCTATAACTGTGGCTCTGATACCAATCTGTAACACCCCCAATTTCGTGATACGCAGCGGAATTCAAACTGGGTGTTACTTCATGACACAACAGTCATAACAATAGAAAACGAACTCTAATTGAGTCGTTTTAAAAGATTTATCATTCGATTTATGTAAATATCAGAGTTTACAAAAATGAGGTCCCAAATGGTTCCAAGTTTACAAAATACATTAAATTGGTTTTTTGAATGATAATAAAATTTATAGCCTTCTTGAGTATCCGTGCTCCTCCGTGCCAGCCTCGTATAATATGGACCTGAAATACATGCTTAAAACTGTCAACACAAAGGTTGAGTGAAATTCATAGAGTTTGTTTGATGGTTGAACACATTATGTTTGTAGTTTGAGTTATAAATTCACACCAATGGTTTGAAAGCAAAACAGTTATTATTAGACTAGGCATCATGCAATCAAGGCGTTAACGTGTTCCAAAATTAATAGGAGAAAATGTCGTTGCGTGCCCTATCAGGTAAAATTGCCGTTTTTACCAATATTACTCAAATATAGTGCGTTTGTTAGCCTTTAACGGGGCCAACACAAACGGGATTCGTCAATCCCAATAGATCTATTCACAATATTCGCGCCACACTAGTGATTAATAATGATTCATGATTTAAGGACTTATGTTTGGCAAATGCGGTAACTTAGTGCTAATAAAACAATCAGATAAGCATACAGTTTGAAAGCAATGTGTTCGGTTTGAAATAAAGCATGTATCTTCCCTAAGGGTTTGTAAAATAATTAAGTAATAGAAAGTTGGGCTATGAACTCACCTTAATAAATGATATTGTTAGGATCGTATGTATGGATGATATGGTGATTCGGGAGGTCTTGGAAGATGGAAGAAAGCCATCTTCAAGTTAGAGAGAGAAGCTAGAGAGAGAAGGGAGAAACTAGTGTGTTTTATTGATAAGGAAAGGTGAATTACACAAATGAGACTCACCCCTCCATGGAAGTATGGAGGGGTATTTATACCCAAACACTTACATCTATCACTAAATGACATAACAAGCCCTTGTGTTTAAGGTATCAAAGATAGATAATGTAATCCCGTCAATGTCGTTCCATTTACGATTTAGGAGTGATTCCAACAATCTTCCCCCAATGGGCCGACATAAGGGATTACTTACAACATTTACTACAAATATAGAAAACACATAAAGAAAGGTCTTCATAAGCTCTTCAAGTGCTGAGGATAATGAAAGTTTACACTCTTTGTCTTCTTCTTGTACCTTGACTTGAGAACTGCTTTCTTCACTTGTAGGCAAATGATGTAATATTCATAAATTGGATTAACTTCCCCCCAATTCATGCTGCATGTCTTTAGCAGCTTCTTCGTACACTCCTTTTTTGGCGAAGTTTCTGAATCAGCTTCCCCCAACCGATGACAACCGTATTTACAGTGATTCGAAACTTTGATGTAGTGAACATTTCCTCTAACTTTTGAAGTTTTCAAGTACGCAGGCGGAATTTGTAGATGAGAAGCATAAACCACACAAGGTAAATCGACTTTGTTGCGGAAAATCCGTTCGGGGGTAACATGCAAGAAATCAACAAGATCTTCTCACATATATAGATGCTTCACACCAAACAAACCACGAAAGACGAAATGAAACGACATCCCCCTGAATGTTGCGGTCTATCGGAAAAATAGTTACCAGTGAATCTGCAATTAATCGATAAAATGACCGTGTGTGAGGCATCACAACATCATATTTAGGTAACTTCACACACGATAGCTCTGTGAAAGTGAGACGATTACACCAACTTGAGAAATTTTCACCATAGATCGTCTCCTTTCTTCCCCCTGATTGAAGAAATTCATGAAGGGAAACGGGTTTTCGAAAAAAATCCAAAAACATCAAACATGCAAGGAACACCTATACTCTCTTCCCCCGATGTTTTCAATGAATCAGAATCATACACCACGTATGTTGATGATGAAATTGGAGACATCGAAACCATGTATGTTCAATTAATCGAACAAGTGTGAAGTACCATAAATATCTTGTGAGAATCAGCTGCTGATAAAACTTCTCTACTCGTGTATACTCTTCTCAGCTAACTCTTTACCGACCCCATTATCATTCTGACGGCTTTTTGTAGTGACTACTGATGGAGAAAACCCAATATGACGAACTTGAGACTGAAGTAGTATAACCCGAACTTGTAACTTAAAACTTGAACTATTGTCAGACGAAGAACCCTTTTTCTTAACTCCATCGAAAAAAAGGTGAACTTAAAGTTTCTCAAATTATCCACACCTTAGTGTGACACTTGAGCACAACAACGTAACTCCTTAAAAGTGATAGTTATAAGCTGTGAGCACAACAATGTAACTCCTTACATCAGGTTCAACTAGATAACTTAAGTCTTTGTCATTCGTACCAGTTAAAACTCGAACAAGGATCTCGAAGAATCATGCATCCAACCAACCCCGATATCTTCAGATACTAAGTAACGCATCCGTGATATCCCACTTCAACCTCAAATAAATAATAATGAATTCTCGCCGTAATCACATCGTGCGGTTAAATGCCCAAAAATAGCCTTCGTTACTTAGTTTAAGTGAACTATGATAGTGGTTTCCCGATCTTGTCAAAAAAATTGTATCCTCGTGAAATATTTGTAATATCAAAATACCATTCGATTACCAAATGTTATACCAAAAAATGCACTCAATGTATAAACATACATTTGATAATAATAAATTTTATGCTCATGATTTTTGATATAACAGTCCAGGATATATCGAGGCCCAAAACTACACCCGAGTCCAACGAAATGCGTTAATCACAACACTGAATGGAAACTTTGTTCCTTAATTTGTGACACCTGGGCCCAGAAGACTAATACCCAATTCAGTCCACCATACAAACACTGAAGCCCGAATAATGCACTTGTTACACGACCTAAACAACAATCCGGAACCAAAGCCCAATAGCTGTAGTAAATGATTAGCCCACGTGAAAAATCAAAATACCCGGTCCATTCTCCTTATACTACACCGGTTATAAAAGTTACTAATCCTATCTGAACCTAAGAAACCGGATATAAAAGACACCAAAATCTCACCACTTAACCCTAATTGATAAAAACCTGCGCCCCCATCCTCTCAACATTTCAGACAAATCCAAATCCCTAATCTCAAAAAACAAATACGCCTTCATTCATCTACTTACAACAAACCCAATCGAACATCAATCCCTACCGAACCTTTAATGACTACGATTTCTAAACACAATTTTGAATCAAGAAATGATTATCCATATTCAAGATCCGTTCGTGTGGGTCTCGGGTAGGTTTGTAATTGTTGTTTTTAGTTATGCGTTTACTTATTCATCAAACGAACAAAAGAAGTGATTATAACAAGATTGTTATGAATCATTCTTTCATATTCGGATAAAAAAGAAAGGTCACAACCTTTCACATATCTGTGAAGATGTAACATTCGTGTGAGACCTTGAATAATTTCATTGAGTCCCACGAAGTGAATCTCAGATCAAGTTTTTCGTTCTTGATATATGTTTGGAGTTGAAGAGATGTAGATTTTACAGTGAAATAAATGGAGATGAGTTAGGATAGTTTAGCAAGTGGATGTTGTTGTTGTTGTTGTTGGATTGTAATTGGTTTAGTTCTTAACGTTTATTATCATTTAGTAAAGTTGATATGGACCGAGGATGGTTAAAGCAACCTGAGGTCGTGAGTTGTTTGGTAAGTTTGGAAGTCGTCAAGGTCAAAGTAGTCTCATCTTCATCTTGCTTCTTTTACTTATGCGTAAAGATGTTTTAAAAATCTTATGCGTAAAACATAAGTTACTCGTATCTCTTTCTTTATCCTTATGCGTAAGCAGTAAGTCTTAAGCGTAAACGCAGCTTACGCGTAGGCTATCTTAGGCGTAAGCCAAGAGCTTATGCGTAAACCCTTAGGCGTAAACGTTCTTACGCATAACTTCACAGTTATGCGTAAATATCTCTGAAGACGGCACCTTATGCGTAGAAAAAGGGTTTTGACCCTTTGTTGACTTTTTCCGACGTGCTTATTCTGACCAAATTCAGACCAGTTAATACCCCAGAAGAATACTGCATAAGATGCATCAATATATGCCCATTTGACCACGCAAAATAACCCACTTTGACCATAATAACTTGACCAGATGACAACAAAACTTTTCACATATATGCCCATTTGGTACAAAAATCATTAAAGTTGCTGTTGACACAAAACAACAATATTGTAGACTTTTGACTAATTTGACCATCGGATACAATAAAGACTTGTAAAAAATCTGTTAACACTAAAAATATATATAAAAGGTTGAAGCTTTGATAGAAAAACAGATTTTGCAAGACTATTTTTGACAAGATACAACACCAAAAATCAACCATAACAAAGAAAATCGACCTGGCTCTTGATACCAATGTTAGGATCGTATGTATGGATGATATGGTGATTCGGGAGGTCTTGGAAGATGGAAGAAAGCCATCTTCAAGTTAGAGAGAGAAGGGAGAAATTAGTGTGTTTTATTGATAAGGAAAGGTGAATTACACAAATGAGACTCACCCCTCCATGGAAGTATGGAGGGGTATTTATACCCAAACACTTACATCTATCACTAAATGACATAACAAGCCCTTGTGTTTAAGGTATCAAAGATAGATAATGTAATCCCGTCAATGTCGTTCCATTTACGATTTAGGAGTGATTCCAACAGATATCACATGTATAATGAGAATGATGGATATGCCGTGAGAACTTCTAAGAGCAACCTAAAATGAAATGTTGCGACTTAAGTTTGGAACAATGTTTAGGAAAACATAAATCCATTATATATATATTTCTATGTTGATCATGATGTAGTCAATTATCATTTGATGTTTATAGAAAGATCTTTAATATGTGAAAACATATTTAGTTTATAGATATTGTACTACCGTTCGGGCCATCATAATTCAGAGGTCATGCAGAAGCGTTAGGAGCTAGGACACTTGAAATCGTAAATCCAGCAACTCGTCGATACGTTTACCCAAATGAAACCCCTCACATGAAGTTCCCTAGTGTTGTAGTGCTCAATACGTAAAACATGTATTTTAATTATTTGATTATATGCTATATTAAGAGTTTATAAATACAATAAATAAACTAACAAAGTTTATAAGTATTTAAATAAGTTTGAGTTATATATACTTACCTTAATATAGGACACTTGTGTATTATGGAAAAATAAAATATTAGCGGAGCTTCGACGTAGAATTTGCAATCTTCGAAAACCCAAGGCTATTAGAAGATTATAACAACGCCTTCTTGAGAACCCGAAGAAGAAATGAAGATTATAACAACATCTTTTTGGAGACTTGAAGATATTTGAAGATTATAACGACTTTTTCTTGAAAACTTCCAAGAACGAAGATCAAACGCTAGTTTTCTTCAAGAACACATGAATGTTCTTACAAGATCTATAAGAAATGCCTTAGGTTTAGGACTTTAGATGTTAAGAAGGTGTGGTGCAAGAAAAAATGAAGTGATTTGCTTGGTATTTATAGGCTAGAGATTATGGTTAACTACCCAATAAAAACTAACCATGGTTAAATTTACACATGTAATGATTTAAAGGAAGTATGCTTAGGATTATGCCACCAAAATGATGACTCCCCCCCCTAGAGGCTTTCACAACTGGTGACAAGGCTTAGATGATAAGTCTTGATCTTATCTTGGTTACGGAGTGAGTTTTGGTTCCGTTAAATGCTAACCGTAAGTTGTTAAGCCATAAAACGTAAAACCGGGAATCGTAAAAATATGAAACTTATTGGAATGATTAAACTCATCATTATACTCCATCTAAAAATATAAAATAAGTGATAAGTATCATTGGGTGCAAAAATGCTGCTTAAAGCTAGAAATACGGGTAAAAAACGCGTAATTCGCAGTTTATCGAAAAAGAACGAAATTTCAGGGAAACGACCGTGAATTTATTTAGAGTAGACTAAAATTAGTCTAAAAGTGATATGAGATGTGAAAATGTGGTTTACGTCATACGCGGGATAACTTAACAGTTATTTGTGAAGTTTAAAAGTTACGCGATTTTAGCAAAAATGTAGAACGTACAAGGTTAATTCCTTTATGGTCAAAGGAGGAGGGAAATATGTTTGACTTTTCCAAAAAGTATAAAAGTGTCAAAAACATATTAGAAACACAGTTCAGGAATCGTTAAGTCTGGATGTAAGTAGAATTGTTTAAAACGTAAGTTTAGTTTCGTACGGCGCATGGTTTATTTGGTAACATTTTAAAATGAAATCTCAAAAAATTATCTAATTTATTATGAGTGATCTAAAAATTTATCTGATGAGAGGAAAATTGTCAGAGTTGATTTTCGTTATGCGCGGGATGTTTAAATGGTGTTCCGACCAAAATGAAACTTTAAAACGATGTTTTCTTAATAACTTTTGCGAAAATGATCTAACGATTGTCGAACTCTCAGGTCATTACTAAAATAATTTATCTTACGAGAATGTGAAATAAAAATTTTACGGGATGAATAGTGAAAGTGCATAGTAAAATTGAATAGTAACTTTTCAAAAATATGAAAAGTAATCCGAAAAATGCGCGTTGTTACATCTAGTGACTTTTTGAACCCATGTAATGCAATAGTAAACGCCGGCTCTTAATGACTGCTATTAGATTGTCACATGATCCCGGGTGACTTGTTCATCTTGGTGAGGATTCTAAGAATCATAAGGTAGACGAATTGACCATAGGAGTCTACCGACTTTTGCCACTTATGGAAGAACTCGGTTTAAGAATTGCATCACTATCGTTCCCATTAGCTTGTTTACCAGAGAACCAGCCCAATTGATTACGTGACACCTTAAATATTATCAATCCTTTCATTTAAACTTATTTATTTGACTAATTTAATTCATTAAATAGTTAGGAATCAACCGTTCTTGGGACGAACTCGGTCTTACCATTCCCTCACTACATGCGACCGAGTACACTGCCCGTTAGTGCATTAGGTAGGCCATAGGTAGACGAGTTACTATAAATGTAAAACCTGGTTAGTAAAACCTGCATCAAGTTTTTGGCGCCGCTGCCGGGGAACATTCTTCGTATTTTTGGATGTTTGATTAATATTATTCTACAATAATGTCTTCTGTCTTGAGATTACGGCATAACCCATTCAATGGTTACGACATAATCTGTTCTTATTATTTAACAGATTGCTATCATACTGAAGTTACGGGTAGTAGTTGTTAATAGTATTACGCCGTAACCAAGTCTGAAACATCTGTAATTATCCTCACTTGTTGCTTATGTAATTATTTTACACATTTAATGCACTGGTAGTGTTTTTGTGCAGGTACAAAAAGAACAAGTGGAGGAAATCTTGACAAGATTATAAGCCGAGATTAGTAGAGCAATGGACATGATTGGAGACAATGAATGGATGCCCGTTGATGATGGTTGCAGGAGTCTAACTTAAAGACTCAGGAGGATAAAGAAAAGTTCTCTTCGGGAGACTACCCGTCCCTATTATTGATTTAGTTTTCTTTGTTTTTATTTCATAGACCTTTTTGGATATTTTTGTGGTTTTTAGGATTTGTAGTTGGTTTGGCATGTTTTGTTTATCTCGTTTGCAGGTATAAAGACCAAAGATAGATGATAGGAGTTCCGATAACTCCTCTTGAAACGTAGGAAGAAGTTGACACTTTGGGCACAACAACATCAGAGAGTAATTATGACGTAATGGGACGATCCATTTACGCCGTAACTGGCAATCAGTAAGGCCATCTGCCCACTTCATCATAACTACGACGTAACTAGGCCAATCTAGTTACTCCGTAACATCCCTGTTCCAGGTATCTTCTTTCTCGGGCTTTCTTATTACGCCGTAACTAGGCCGATCCAGTTACGCCGTAATCCCTTCCTTGTAAACATTTTTCTTAAGTCAACTCACCTACGCCGTAATTGGGCCGATCCAGTTACGCCATAACTATCCACTGTGACTAAATTTTTCAAAAAACAAGTTTCAAAACATTGTCATATCCTTGTATTAGTGATGAGTGTGCAAATACTCATCATTTTTATACCTTTTAGACTGCAAAAATATCTGAAAACACTCAGAAATGCATCAAAATGATAAAAATATCACAAATAAGTGTTTTATGTGTTTCAAATGCAAAAATACCAAAATCGGGTGAAAAACGTATCAAGTTTGCATAATTGGCAGTTTTAGTCCCCCAAGTTTCAAAAGTTGTCAAAACTGGTCCCTGGTAAATCAAAAAAAAGAAAAAAGTCATAAAAGGTCCTTGGGATTCACAAGTTGTAAGAAATTATCCTTTGAAGTTTAAAAATCACAATTTACAACTTTGGTCCCTCAACTTTACAAAAGTGTCAAAATCAGTCCCTGGTGTTTAAAAATGGAAATTATTCAAACTACACCCTTGTACTATTCAAATATGGCATATTTGGTCCTTATATGATAAGTTTTGAGAAAATTACAAGTTTGGTCCCTGGAGTTACAAAGTTGGCAGTTTTGGTCCTTGGATTTATAAAAATGGAATTTTATGCAATATTGGTCTTTGTACTAACCATTAATTGCAGGTTTAGTCCTTGTGTGATGTTTGGGGAAAGTTCAAATCAGGCCCTTCATTTTCAAAAAATACAAAAATGGTCCTTATGATATTAAGCTTAAACCAACCGGACCCTTTTAATTATCCCAAACAAATCCAATCCAATACCCAGCTAGCCCAACACCAAGCCCAACCCATGTTTTAAATATAAAACCGCCATCACTGTGCTTCTTCCTCACTCTCTCCTGCAAACCAAAACCAGGTGGTTTTACCACCACCTCACCACCTTTCCACCTCACATATCTACTCTCCAACTCATCCCCCCCTCCTCTATACCAGCCCACAAGCATTTAATGCTTCCCCACCATCAAACACTCCATTTTCACCTCAAAACCTGTTTTTGTTGCCAACTCACCCCTAGCTCCATATCTACTTCCCAAATTGTCCCCTTACACCTCCACAACATACCAAGGTGCATTAATTGCAGCAGAACTGCCTCAATCCACTAGTATCACTTTTGGCGCCAAAAGTAATTTCAAAGGCTGTGATCATCTCTGCTCATCCAATGGCCAAGATTGCAAGTGGGAAATGATCAGAAGCATGTGGGGAGTCTCTAAAGTCTGTAAAGAAAGAAGGAGAAGCAATGTGAAGATCTATCTAGTTTTAATTTAGTTAATGTATGTCGTTTTAATTAATTTTCAAATTCCAGTGTATTTCTTAGCTTTCAAGCATTTTTTTTAAGTAATCTCAGTGTATTGTGAATCTTTTTCAGTCATAAATTTCAGTGTTAAGTTTCATTTCAAGTTTATGCAAATTTCCTTGTTCAAATTCTCAAAATGATCGAATGTTGTTGTTAGTTGTTGTTAAGGACTCATAAGCTCATATAAGCTCCTTATATAGCTTATGTAAGCTATTAGAAACCATAAAAGTCTGTTTAGTATCAAAAAGAAAAAAATACCAAAAATACAAAAAAAATGTTGGAAAATAAAAAATCAATGGAAATGGAGATCACAGCTGGAGCAGGGTGAATATTGGATTGCCCTTGGTTTAGAGCTTCTTGGGAAGCTATAGGTTGTGTTCTCAGTCCTTGGTTCTCAGTTTTCACTTGGAAACCATTTTGTAAGCTTTTTACTCCATTTTAGCATTTCACTGTTTAAGTCATTGATTAGCTTAAATCTTTGTATTTTTATGTTTCTTAGTTTTAGTTAAGTAAAATTAAACAATAAAACAGTTTGCTTCTTCTCTTTAATTTGTACTTACTAAAAACCTTAGTTTAACAGTTAAATTAGCATAATTGTCATTTCTTAGTTTAATGATGTTATTGTTGTTGTTTAGTGCTTATTTAGTCTCATTAAATGATAATTTAAGGTCTTGAATCAATGGCATGGTCTTAATCTGTAAAACCTTTTGAAAATCACAAGTTCAGTTTGATAAAAGGGTGTTTGGATTTCTTTGTGTCATTTGTATTATAGGTTGTTTGTGTTGTTGTTTGTGGTTGTTACTTGTCACATTAGGTCAATATAACTTATAGAAACCATAAAATACTGTCCTTGTTTGATCAAAAGTCAAAATCTTCTTTAATTTCACCTAGGTTGTTAACTGTTAGGATTTAGGAAATAAAACTCATCACAGTGGCTTATAACTTGGTCACCTAGCTTAATTTCATCTTATCTTAGGTTATTACAACCAAATCAGTAAGTAGAATCAATTCAAAGTTCATATAAGTCAACTATTTAGTTTTGTATAAAAAGTCAAATTTTCAGTTTAGTCGTTTTTGAATAAAATAGATAATTTTCTATAGGACTTAATATTAAGTTTCAAGATTTGAGCTTTTGGGATATTAATATTCAACTGCTCATCTTAATCATAGTAATTTTTATAATTTCTAATTGGCTTATTAAATAGCTTATTTCTTAGCTTCTTTTAACCACTTGTTTGAAAAAGTGCCACAGTGTGCAGTTGAGCCAAGCTTTTTCACAAGCTCACAAAGAGCTCATTAATTAGCTTTAGCTTGTGTATCTTAGCTTATTGGAAAGCTAACCTAGCTGTCTCTCTAGTCCAGTGCTTATTTTCTACTTTATAGCTTATTTGGTAGGGCGCAACCACTTATTGTTTGTCCCATTTCGGTGTAAACTTAGTACTCAGTGTTTATAAGCCATTTTCACAAGCTCACACAGAGCTTAATAGTGGGTCAAACCTTGTATATTTTGGTTTTCTGAGAAGCTCACCTAACAAGCTTGTTGCCTCAGTGCTTATTTTTGGCTTTGGAGCTTTTACCTAGCTTAATCTAGCCTACAAAATGATTGCAGGCCTGTTTGGTTGCTTGGTTTAGTATAAGTGCTTATTTGCTTATTTTAAGCTTATCAGTATGGTTCTTTGTGTCTTTTAGCTTCATATAAGTACTTTTAGCTTATTTACATCTTATTTTAACTTTGGTTCCAGATTGTAAGTTTATTTGAGCTTAAAAAATCAAAATAAGCCATAAGCTCAACTGTTTAGCTCATAAGCTCATCAAACTGCTTATTTTTAAGTTGTAAAATTTTTGTCTTTATTAAAGTTGCTTATTTTTAGTAGTTAAATAGGTCTATAAAAAAAATCACAAAAACATCATTTTAAAAATAGTGATAGCGTTTATTTAATAGAAATTAGCTTTTTAATTTTCTTTTTCAACTTATTATTAAGCACTTTTTGTTTTTATAATTTTCTTAGTTTTCTGTTATCATAGGATAATTTTATAAAAAAGTTCAGAATTTTCTTAGCCTGTTTAGTATTTATTAGAATTTAAATTAGTTAAAAAGTATTAAATAATTAATAATAAATAAATAAAAAGCATAAAAAATATCTTTTCAGTTTTAAAATTAGTTTTATAATATTTTATATTTTTCTAAGTTAAAATTTCAATTTTCTAGGTTAATTTTATATTTTCTTGAATTTAAGTGTATTTTAAATAATTAATAAATAGCAATTAATTAATAATAAATAGATAAAAAGTGTAATAAATATATTTTCAATTTTAAAATAAGTTTTATAATATTTTATATTTTTCTAAGTCATAATTTCATTTTTATAGCTTTATTTCACATTTTCTTATATTTTAGATTATTATTAAATAGTTTAAAATATTTTTTAATTAATAATAATTAAATAAATAGTTATAAAAATAATTTTAATTTTCCAATAATTTTCTTTTATTATTAGGTTTATAAAAATATCATTTTCATATCCATAGTTGTTTTACTCTTTTAAATTCACGTTTTATTTTGTACGTTTACGTAGAATTTAGTAAACATACGCATTCACGTTTGTTTAATCTGATTGTTGTGCTTTATAATTCTGTATCCAAATACCATTACAATCAATCAGTAGTGTAATTACCAATCAAAATCCTTACAGATCATTATTCTTAGTGATCATTCGACATCTGAACGTTTTTAAGCACCATTAATCCTCCGTGGGACTTAACGACCCGGGAATCCACTATATTCCAAGGGAAATTGCATTGGTTTTAGACTGTTTGAATTTTATTACGGTTGACCATTCACAAGTGGTTGACTTGTGTAATAAACTTGACAGTTTGAAGCGAATCAAATTTTGGCGCCGCTGCCGGGGAGGCTTTAGCGTGTTTTAAACATTCTCAGACCATTACTTGCACATATACCACCTTTTGTAAACAGTTTTTTTTGTAAAGTTATCAAAATCAAAAAGTTCATTAACACTTTTCCTAAAGTGTTAACAACACCAAACAAAATATAAAACAACAAAACAATCGTAACGTTTTCTATTTTGTATTTTCTTTAAGGTGATTCTTAAAAAGATACGATTTGGTTAAACGAGACGATACCAAAAATATTGTCCAAAAGTATTTAAACCCTTAGCACAAATCCATACCTACGTCTTTTTAGTGGTACTTAATACATAAAAATCAACCACTGCAAACCAAGGCAGAACACCTACCAACTGGGGGTGTGAACATTAATAAGTTCCCAATCTTACAGATCAAAAACTTGCCTTTGTGTCCTTGTGATTTGGTGTACCTTTTTAAAAGAAGCCATTTCATTTGTGATTATTGGTTTAAGTTCACTTGTCGTTTTGCCTCGCATTTGTTTTTGAAAACTGATTTTTAAACTTAGTGCATGCGCACTCGTTCTTCCAGCTCCACAAGTCCACTTTCAGAGCTTGCAAATATTCCGCGTAGACGTAGGGGCGTTCTGCTCCTTCAGCTGCGTGGTGAGAAACGTCTAGCACCACCACCCCATGTCGTAATGGCAGAAGATAAACCGATGAATGAGCTTCTCCAAGAACCCATCGAGGGTTACGGAGATGCCATTATTGTCCCAGCCATCGTGGCTGATACCTTCGAGCTCAAAACCGGATTGCTTAATCTTGTAACCCAAAGCCAATTTTATGGTTTTGAGCGGGACGATCCTCATGCACATATTCGATGGTTCAACAAGATTGCATCTACCATCAAATACAAGAATGTCCCACATGAAGCAATTAAGCTTCGTTCCCCATTCTCTCTAGAGGGACAAGCCCGGAATTGGCTTGAGAAACAACCCCCTTGTTCCATTGAGACATGGGAGGATTTAGTCACTAAGTTTGTTAACGAATTCTATCCTCCATCGCGAACTACAAGTCTTAAGAATGAGATAATGAAATTTTCTCAAAGATTTGATGAATCATTCGGTGAGGCATGGGATCGTTACAAAGAGTTGCTCCGAAAGTGTCCGCATCATGGTTTTACCGAGTTAATGCAAATGGATACTTTCTACAATGGTCGAAGGCTGACCAAGACTCTTTAAATGCCTCCGCGGGAGGTAATTTCTGAGCAAGACCACAAAAGAAGCCTTGCAAATCATAGAAAACAAGTCCCGAGTCCGCCCTTTCCGAACAAAGACATATTAGTCTCAGTCTAATGCAGGACCTTCTACTTCATCTCACGTGAGTACATCTAGCACCGATGCTAAGATTGACAAACTCACGGGCGCTATTCAGCTTTGGTTCTTGCTAACCAAAAGAAAGTCACTTTCACGAACACCATCACATGGTGACGTGAAGAAAGTCGAAGTCTGTGTTACTTGTGGTGGCCCTCATGCATACTACAACAACTGCGCCACCAATGGTAGTCCGTTTGAAGCCAATGCTATAGTCGGTACTTCACATCAGGGAGGTAATCAATACCGTCCTCAAAATGAACCAAACTACCGTGCTAATACTTATCAGGGACCACCGGTTTTAACCAGAATCCTAACATACAAAACCGGAATCAGAACCAACCTAGAATGAACCAAGGTTATCAAAACCAAGGTAATTTCTATCCCGGACCAAATCAAGGTTTCCAACATCAAGGAAATTTTAATCAAAACAATTTCAATCAAGGGAATCAATTTCATGAAAAATGAATCCTAATCAAGGAAATTTTCAAAATCAAGGCCCTAATCCAATCACGTTAGAGGCCGAATTTTCCTAATCAATCTCAAGCCATTGTTCCAACTGGACCATCATCTGATGAGTTATTGAAGCAATTCATGAAATCCCAAGATGAAATGAACGGTTGTTGGTCAGTCAAATCACTGATCTAAAGAAGTCTTTAAATGATCAACCCTCGGGCTCAGGAAAACTTCCGAGCAACACGATCGCTAACCGAGGGGCGATGCAAAGGCGATCACAACCAGAAGTGGTGTTTTATACAATGGACCCGCTATTCCTACTACCTCTTCTTCTTCTATCCCGAAGGTAGTGGAAAGTGAACCTTAGGCGACAAAGGACAAGGAACTTCCTACTAATAACGGAGGTACCAACGATGTCCATCCTCAAGTTGTCCCGAAACCCAAATCCAATCCAGGAGTTGTTTTTGAACCTCCAGTAGCTCCCGTTGAAAACCCCAAATCCAAATATTCTATTCCTTACCCATCACGTTTGAATGAGCAAAAGCTCCGCGAAAAAGCCAGTCATCAAATGGACAAATTTTTTCAAATTTTCCAAGAACTATATTTTGACATAAGCTTTGCGGATGCTATCATGCTGATGCCCAAGTTTGTATCAACTCTCAAACACATGTTAAGCAACAAGGATAAGCTGTTTGAAATGGCTAAAACTCCTCTGAACGAGACTGCTCAGCATTCTTAAAAGCTTCGAGAAGCTTGGAGATCCTAGAAAATTTCTCTTACCTTGTGTATTTCCAGGAATGGTGGAATGCTTTGCCTTAGCAGATCTTGGTGCAAGCATTAACCTGATGCCTCTTTCAGTATGGAAGAAACTTTCTCTTCCGGACCTTACTCCTACATGCATGACTCTCGAGCTTGCAGATCGTACAATATCCCGTCCACTTGGCATTGCGGAGGACGTATTTGTGAAAGTAGGAAAGTTCCATTTTCCAGCTGACTTTGTGGTTGTTGACTTCGATGCGGATCATCGGGTTCCTCTCATTGTTGGACGAGGATTCCTGAGAACGGGCCGTGCTCTCATTGATGTATTTGAGCAAGAAATCACATTACGTGTGGGTAATGAAGCTGTCACCTTTAACCTTGATCAAACTTCGAGGTACTCCGCAAACTATGATTCGGAGTCGGTTAACCGAATAGATATCATTGATGTTGCTTCTGAAGAGTACTCTCAAGAAGTTCTCGGTTATGATCATAATTCTTCGAGTGATAATCTCACTCATTCATCTCAACCCATCATTGCCAATTCTACTCCTTCTCTCACTCCATTTGAGGAAAGTGACTTCATCTTAGAAGAGATTGAAGCATACTTGTCTAGTGATTCAGTTTCATGGGAAATTGATCACGCTCCAATTGACATCGAGGGAGATATTCTTCTCATTGAGAAGTTGCTTAATGATGATCCATCATCACTCCCTCCCGTCGAGCTTCATAACAAGGAAGTCAAGTCAGTTGAGAAAATCTGAAGAATTTCTGAAGTCGAACTTAAAGACTTACCACCTCATCTCGAGTATGCATTTCTTGAGGGTGATGATAAATTACCTGTCATTATTGCTCAAAATTTGAGTAAAGATGAAAAGACTGCTCTCATAAAAGTCTTGAAGTCACACAAGCAAGCAATTGCTTGGAAACTCTCCGACATTAAGGGTATCAACCCCGAATTTTGTACTCACAAAATCTTGATGGAGGATGACTTCAAACAAGCAGTTCAACATCAGAGAAGAGTAAATCCAAAAATCCATGATGTTATTAAACAAGAGGTTCTCAAACTTCTTGATGCAGGATTAATTTACCCGATCTCTCGATAGTCCTTGGTTAGCCCAATTCATCTGTGTTCCTAAAAGGGTGGCATAACTGTTGTCACAAATGAAGATAACGAGTTAATTCCAACTCGCTTGGTTACGGGATGGCGTGTTTGCATTGACTATCGTAAGTTGAATGACGCCACCCGAAAAGACCATTTTCCTCTACCCTTCATGGACCAAATGCTTAAGAGATTAGCAGGGAACGAATACTATTGTTTCCTTGATGGTTTCTCGGGGTATTTTCAGATCCCCATTGATCCATAGGATCAAGAAAAGACCACATTCACCTGCCCATACGGAACTTTTGCCTACAGACGTATGCCTTTTGGCCTATGTAATGCTCCTGGCACATTCCAACGATGTATGATGGCCATTTTCCACGACATGATCGGGGAAACAATGGAGGTGTTTATGGATGATTTCTCGGTCATTGGGGACTCATTTCAAATATGTCTCTCCCATTTAGAAAAAATGCTAAAACGGTGTGAAGACACCAATCTTTGTCTGAATTGGGAGAAGAGCCATTTTATGGTCAAAGAAGGCATAGTCCTTGGCCATAAGATTTCCAAAAATGGGATTGAGGTTGATAGAGCAAAAGTCGATGTTATTTCTAAATTGCCTCATCCTTCTACCATCAAAGGTATTAGGAGTTTTTTAGGTCATGCCGGTTTTTATCGCAGATTCATACAATATTTTTCTAAAATCGCCCGGCCTATGACTCATCTTCTTGAAAAAAATGCTCCTTTTATCTTCTCACTTGAGTGCATCGAAGCTTTTGAAACATTAAAGAAAAAGCTTACTGAAGCACCCATTCTCGTTGCTCCCGTCTGGGACTTGCCTTTTGAGCTCATGTGCGATGCAAGTGATTTTGCTATCGGTGCAGTCCGGGCCAACGCAGAAACAAGCATTTTCAGCCTATCCACTACGCGAGTAAGACTATGATTGAAGCTCAAACCCATTACACCACTACAGAAAAAGAGCTACTAGCCGTGGTGTATGCATTTGAGAAGTTTCGGCCATACTTAATCTTGACTAAATGCGTGGTGTATACGGATCACTCGGCTCTCAAATATCTCTTTGCAAAACAAGATGCAAAGCCGAGATTGCTCCGTTGGGTTCTCCTCCTGCAAAAATTTGATATCATTATACGTGATAAAAAAGGAGCTGAGAACCTGGCCGCCGATCATCTGTCACGTCTAGAAAACCCTCACCAAGATGTTTTCTAGAGAAAGGAAATAAATGAAACATTTCCTCTCGAGACACTAAATGCGGTTTCTTTTCGTGGAAACTCTACTACCCCATGGTTTGCTGACTTCGCAAATTACCATGCGGTTAACTTCATAGTGAAAGGAATGTCGACCCAACAGAAGAACAAATTCTTCAAGGATGTTAAACATTACTTCGGGGACGACCCCTACTTATTCAAAATCTGTGCGGATCAAGTCATCCGACGGTGTGTTTATGGACAGAAAGCTATGGACATTCTCAAAGCTTGCCATGCTGGACCCACCAGGGGCCATCATAGTCCAAATTACACCGCCAAAAAGGTGTTTGATTCTGGATTTTATTGGCCCACTATTTACAAGGATGCCCACGAATTTGTCAAAACCTGTGATGCTTGTCAACGTCACGGAAATATCTCAAAAAGAAATGAAATGCCGCAAAACGCCATTCAAGTATGTGAGATCTTTGACATCTGGGGCATTAACTTTATGGGGCCATTTCCATCATCTCGAGGAAACAAATACATACTTGTGGCAGTTGACTATTTGTCAAAATGGGTTGAAGCTAAAGCTTTACCTACTAATGATGCCCGAGTTGTTGTGAAATTTTTAAAATCTCTTTTTGCTAGATTTGGAACTCCACGAGCTATAATCGTGATCGTTTACGCATTTCTGCAATGACCAATTTGATAGAGTCATGCAAAAGTATGGTGTAACCCACCGTCTCTCTACCGCATACCACCCCCAAACAAGTGGGCAAGTGGAAGTTTCCAACCGTGGTATAAAAGAATTCGGAAAGGACGAAGGCGAAAACCGTGCATCCTGGTCGGATAAACTGGATGACGCACTCTGGGCCTTCCGTGCAGCTTATAAAACACCCATCGGGTGTACTCCATACAAGCTAGTGTACGGAAAGGCATGTCATCTGCCGATTGAGCTTGAGCACAAAGCATACTTGGCCTTGAAACATGCCAACTTCGATATTCAGACAACTGGTGATCACAGAAAAGTTCAAATGAATGAATTAAATGAACTCCGTGATCAAGCATACGAAAACTCTTTAATCTACAAACAAAAGACAAAGAAGATTCATGACTCCAAAATCAAGAACCGCGTTTTCAACGTTGGTGATCGAGTCCTTCTTTTCAATTCAAGATTAAAGATTTTCTCTGGAAAACTAAAATCCCGCTGGTCTGGACCATTCACCATCACTAAAGTATTTCCTTATGGAACTATTGAGTTATCTCAACCCGATGGTCCAAATTTTAAAGTGAATGGTCATCGATTGAAGCACTATTTTGGAGAGGACATTCCACCTGTGGTTGTCCCGGATCTACAAACTTTCCCCATGAACCAATGAATGCGGGATCGAGTCAAGCTAGCGACTCGGTAATCAAAAACAGTAGCACACCATATGGGTTTTCACCCATATTTCTGACTTCTTTCTACTTTCTACCACCCTAGTGTGGGGGAGTTGCCCCCCGCTATTGTATATAAGTTTTTATATTAAAAAAAGAAAAAAATGATGTGTATATATCAAAAATAAAATAATGGCCGTAGTATTTCCCTTTTATGTTCTATGTTTCGGCATAACAGTCGGTACTTTGAATATTGAGGGCAATATTCATTTCTAGTGTGGGGGGGAATTCTCATGAATTTTATCATGTAATTATACCACCCAATTCCCCCATTTTTGGCCAAAATTTTTTTTGGAGTAAGTGTTCTGCACTTACTCAGCAAATGGTAATCAGTCCACCATGTCTAACCCAAATAAGGATTGACTAATCCAGGAGCAAACGGCTCTTGGTAAAGATTTATCAAATTCGCTTACGGCTTGCAATTTGCCCAAAATTGTATGGTGTTCAGCTCACCATATCTTTAATTAGTGAAGAGTTGGCTAGCCCGCAAGTTTATGGCTTGTGGTAAAGGCAGTTGGAAAACCATAATTGGTAATCGACTCACCGAAGATAATTTATCTAAGAGTTGGCTAGTCCGAAGCAAGCGGCTTCTGGTAAAGACAAATCAAAACCGTTGAAAGCTGGTGATTTGCTCAAAATCATTTGGTTATCATTGTACCAAGGTTCTTACTTGAGCTAAAACAATTGGCTACTCCAGAAGTAATGGCTTTTGGTAAAGAGATTCAAATCCATTAAGTTTTCTCAAAAGATTGCTAGGGACTAGCAATAGTTTAGTGTGGGGGATTGATGAGTGTGTAAATACTCATCATTTTTATACCTTTTAGACTGCAAAAACATCTAAAAACACTCAGCAATGCATAAAAATGATAAAAATATCACAAATAAGTGTTTTATGTGTTTCAAATGCAAAAATACCAAAATCAGGTGAAAAACGTATCAAGTTTGCATAATTGGCAGTTTTAGTCCCCCAAGTTTCAAACGTTGTCAAAACTGGTCCCTGGTAAATCAAAATAAATAAAAAAGTCATAAAAGGTCCTTGGGATTCACAAGTTGTAAGAAATTGTCCTTTGAAGTTTAAAATTTACAACTTTGGTCCCTCAACTTTACAAAAGTGTCAAAATCAGTCCCTGGGTGTTTAAAAATGGAAATTATTCAAACTACACCCTTGTACTATTCGAATATGGCATATTTGGTCCTTATATGATAAGTTTTGAGAAAATTACAAGTTTGGTCCCTGGAGTTGCAAAGTTGGCAGTTTTGGTCCTTGGATTTATAAAAATGGAATTTTATGCAATATTGGTCCTTGTACTAACCATTAATTGCAGGTTTAGTCCTTGTGTGATGTTTGGGGAAATTTCAAATCAGGCCCTTCATTTTCAGAAAATACAAAAATGGTCCTTATGATATTAAGCTTAAACCAACCGGACCCTTTTAATTATCCCAAACAAATCCAATCCAATACCCAGCTGGCCCAACACCAAGCCCAACCCATGTTTTAAATATAAAACCACCATCACTGTGCTTCTTCCTCACTCTCGCAGCAAACCAAAACCGGTGGTTTTACCACCACCTCACCACCTTTCCACCTCACCTATCTACTCTCCAACTCATCCCCCCTCCTCCTATACCAGCCCACAAGCATTTAAGGCTTCCCCACCATCAAACACTCCATTTTCACCTCAAAATCTGTTTTGTTGCCAACTCACTAGCTCCATATCTACTTCCCAAATTGTCCCCTTACACCTCCACAATATACCAAGGTGCATTAATTGCAGCATAACTGCCTCAATCCACTAGTATCACTTTTGGCGCCAAAAGTAATTTCAAAGGCTGTGATCATCTCTGCTCATCCAATGGCCAAGATTGCAAGTGAGAAATGATCAGAAGCATGTGGGGAGTCTCTAAAGTCTATAAAGAAAGAAGGAGAAGCAATGTGAAGATCTATCTAGTTTTAATTTAGTTAATGTATGTCGTTTTAATTAATTTTCAAATTCCAGTGTATTTCTTAGCTTTCAAGCATTTTTTTAAGTAATCTCAGTGTATTGTGAATCTTTTTCAGTCATAAATTTCAGTGTTAAGTTTCATTTCAAGTTTATGCAAATTTCCTTGTTCAAATTCTCAAAATGATCGAATGTTGTTGTTAGTTGTTGTTAAGGACTCATAAGCTCATATAAGCTCCTTATATAGCTTATGTAAGCTATTAGAAACCATAAAAGTCTGTTTAGTATAAAAAAAGAAAAAAATACCAAAAATACAAAAAAATGTTGGAAAATAAAAAATCAATGGAAATGGAGATCACAGCTGGAGCAAGGTGAATATTGGATTGCCCTTGGTTTAGAGCTTCTTGGGAAGCTATAGGTTGTGTTCTCAGTCCTTGGTTCTCAGTTTTCACTTGGAAACCATTTTGTAAGCTTTTTACTCCATTTTAGCATTTCACTGTTTAAGTCATTGATTAGCTTAAATCTTTGTATTTTTATGTTTCTTAGTTTTAGTTAAGTAAAATTAAACAATAAAACAGTTTGCTTCTTCTCTGTAATTTGTACTTACTAAAAACCTTAGTTTAACAGTTAAATTAGCATAATTGTCATTTCTTAGTTTAATGATGTTATTGTTGTTGTTTAGTGCTTATTTAGTCTCATTAAATGATAATTTAAGGTCTTGAATCAATGGCATGGTCTTACTCTGTAAAACCTTTTGAAAATCACAAGTTCAGTTTGATAAAAGGGTGTTTGGATTTGCTGTGTCATTTGTATTAGAGGTTGTTTGTGTTGTTGTTTGTGGTTGTTGCTTGTCACATTAGGTCAATATAACTTATAGAAACCATAAAATACTGTCCTTGTTTGATCAAAAGTCAAAATCTTCTTTAATTTCACCTAGGTTGTTAACTGTTAGGATTTAGGATATAAAACTCATCACAGTGGCTTATAACTTGGTCACCTAGCTTAATTTCATCTTATCTTAGGTTATTACAACCAAATCAGTAAGTAGAATCAATTCAAAGTTCATATAAGTCAACTATTTAGTTTTGTATAAAAAGTCAAATTTTCAGTTTAGTCGTTTTTGAATAAAATAGATAATTTTCTATAGGACTTAATATTAAGTTTCAAGATTTGAGCTTTTGGGATATTAATATTCAACTGCTCATCTTAATCATAGTAATTTTTATAATTTCTAATTGTCTTATTAAACAGCTTATTTCTTAGCTTCTTTTAACCACTTGTTTGAAAAAGTGTCCTGTGCACAGTTGAGCCAAGCTTTTTCACCAGCTCACAAAGAGCTCATTAGTTAGCTTTAGCTTGTGTATCTTAGCTTATTGGAAAGCTAACCTAGCTGTCTCTCTAGTACAGTGCTTATTTTCTACTTTATAGCTTATTTGGTAGGGCTGCAACCAGCTTATTGTTTGTCCCATTTCTGTGTAAACTTAGTACTCAGTGTTTATAAGCCATTTTCACAAGCTCACACATAGCTTAATAGTGGGTCAAACCTTGTATATTTTGGTTTTCTGAGAAGCTCACCTAACAAGCTTGTTGCCTCAGTGCTTATTTTTGGCTTTGGAGCTTTTTACCCTAGCTTAATCTAGCCTACAAAATGATTGCAGGCCTGTTTGGTTGCTTGGTTTAGTATAAGTGCTTATTTGCATATTTTAAGCTTATCAGTATGGTTCTTTGTGTCTTTTAGCTTCATATAAGTACTTTTAGCTTATTTACATCTTATTTTAACTTTGGTTCCAGTTTGTAAGTTTATTTAAGCTTAAAAAATCAAAATAAGCCATAAGCTCAACTGTTTAGCTCATAAGCTCATCAAACTGCTTATTTTTAAGTTGTAAAATTTTTGTCTTTATTAAAGTTGCTTATTTTAGTAGTTAAATAGGTTTATAGAAGAAAAATCACAAAAACATCATTTTAAAAATAGTGATAGCGTTTATTTAATAGAAATTAGCTTTTTAATTTTCTTTTTCAACTTATTATTAAGCACTTTCTGTTTTTATAATTTTATTAGTTTTCTGTTATCATAGGAGAATTTTATAAAAAAGTTCAGAATTTTCTTAGCCTGTTTAGTATTTATTAGAATTTAAAATAGTTAAAAAGTATTAAATAATTAATAATAAATAAATAAAAAGCATAAAGAATATCTTTTCTGTTTTAAAATTAGTTTTATAATATTTTATATTTTTCTAAGTTAAAATTTCAATTTTCTAGGTTAATTTTATATTTTCTTGTATTTAAGTGTATTTTAAATAATTAATAAATAGCAATTAATTAATAATAAATAGATAAAAAGTGTAATAAATATATTTTCAATTTTAAAATAAGTTTTATAATATTTTATATTTTTCTAAGTCATAATTTCATTTTTCTAGCTTTATTTCACATTTTCTTATATTTTAGATTATTATTAAATAGTTTAAAATAGTTTTTAATTAATAATAATTAAATAAATAGTTATAAAAATAATTTTAATTTTCCAATAATTTTCTTTTATTATTAGGTTTATAAAAATATCATTTTCATATCCATAGGTGTTTTACTCTTTTAAATTCACGTTTTATTTTGTACGTTTACGTAGAATTTAGTAAACATACGCATTCACGTTTGTTTAATCTGATTGTTGTGCTTTATAATTCTGTATCCAAATACCATTCCAATCAATCAGTAGTGTAATTACCAATCAAAATCCTTACAGATCATTATCCTTAGTGATCATTCGACATCTGAACGTTTTTAAGCACCATTAATCCTCCGTGGGACTTAACGACACGGGAATCCACTATATTCCAAGGGAAATTGCATTGGTTTTAGACTGTTTGAATTTTATTACGGTTGACCATTCACAAGTGGTTGACTTGTGTAATAAACTTGACAGTTTGAAACGAATCAATTAGTAATTAATTGAACTTTGTGGGTGTGTTCCCTGTAAGCCCTCACGAGACTTCACTCGTCCACTCGGGACACCGAGTGGTTTAAAAGGCTTGTTGCATGCGCTAAATACAACCGTGATTCCTACGAAAGTGAGTTAGGTTTTATTTTATTTTTATTTTTATATCTCATGCTATTTTTGCTTTTTATCCGGAATTATGCTTTTTGGTATTAGTTTTTCTTGCAGCAATACATGTTGAAGAATTATGGAGCTATGATTGGCTACAAGAAAACAGTTTTTATCCGTCCTAGTTGAGAGCCATTGTGTTTGCAAGGAGTGTTGATGTAAAGATGGATGTTGCTCAAGGAGGCACATTTGGAGCATGCTTTTGAACATGCATCATTAATCATATCGAGCAAATCCAGGAGAGTTTTTCATTCCATCTCTAACCCTTATGCTTAGTATGACCCAAGTGGGGGGAAGAGATTAGACATAGACACCCACTTGATTTTATTTGACCTTACTTTTCTAGTTTTTGATGAAATGTGTTTCATTAATAAAATTTTGACATGTTTTTCATTACTTAACTGGATTAATCTAGACTGAGCACACCTACCCTATATTTCCATTGTGTGAGGATAAGCCTTCCCGTTTTTGCCTTATGCATAATACCATAAAAATGACTGTGCCGGTGGCTATAGTAGAATTTAGAACTTGGCATTGCATATCTTTTCGAGACCATTATCATGAGCATTACAATGAGGTAACTTGGTGTGATCGATGCAGCTAGGATATAAGGCAATTTTAGGATTAAACCCAAATAGCCATATATGTATTGTGTTTATTGACTTTTCACATCGATCAGTCAATCCCCCTGTTAAACCTTTTTTGTGGCACTCACCATTAGTGCAAGATACCCCTAGATACACCCTTCAGAGCCTTTCCTTTCATTTTGTTCACCCAATATATGTTTTTTCGTTACACCTATCGCCTAGTCTACCCTGTAGTTTCCTTATGTGCATGGTCCGGGCGCTGTTGGTTAATTTTGGTTCTACTGGTGAAAGTCACGGGTTTTGAATAAAGGATTTTGAAAGAAAATCGGGTTTAAATGATAGTTGATCTCAAGTGGGGGGATACTTTTTATGTTGTATCGTTTATACCTTGTCTTGCAAAAAAAAGAAAAAAAATGCAAGCAAGTGTGTATTTAAGATTAGTATTCTCGCCTTGTTCAACTAGGCGCAAATTTTTATAAATCCGTTTTGTCTTACGGATAAAATTAGAAACCCGAAAATTTCTATCTCGCCTTTCAAATTTTAATCAATATTTGTCCAATGAGGGCATTGTACATTTCAAGTGGGGGGATGGGAGATAGAAATGGTTGATTTTGGTAGAATTATGTGCTAAAAGTACCCAAATTTTAAATTTTTTTATAGCACATACTTTTTTCCATTGATGATTAAGGCCGAGTTAATGCATCTTATTTGCCTGGGTTATGGAGATTATGAAGCACTACGCTACATTTTATATGCATTGACTCGTGTATTGAAGACCCCTTGACTCTTGACCCTCGGTTTTTGCTATGGGATTGAATGCGACTAGTGGTGGGGCGACTGTGGACTTAGGAATCTATTTGTTTTGTGTCTTTTTATTTACACCCATTAAAAGTGTTCCCATGTCTTATCCTACCCTTTGTCATGAATCGAGTTTAGGTGAGGAAGCGAGCAATCATTGGTGTCTTGGTCAAGTATCATTGGTTTTGTCCCCTTCGCCGTAGCTCGTTAGTAATGACAAAATAACCATGTAAGCCTTTATGTTGTGTCAACCCATTGCCTTTTAGATAGCTGCATATATAGACTCTAGGGTGGAGATTAATATCTTTGCCAAGCCTATGATAGAATACTCGCCATGACTGAGCAATTGAGTGATCACCCCAAAAATAAACACGTGAATTATGAGAGAGAGAGTGTGATTTCAATTCCCTTTTCGTGAGGTGCTCGGTTTGGAATTTTCTAGCTTAGGTGATTTTTAAACTCATATCTTCCAATTAATCCTGGGAGATATCTTTTTAAGAATTATTTAAAGGGTCTACCTGAGGACAAGTAGAATTCAAGTGGGGGATATTTGATAGCATCAAATTAGCCTGATATTTTATATATCAAATTCCCTTATTTATGGTCTCATTTGTATTAATATGGTACTTAATTCGTTCATAATTTCATTTCAGGATAAATGAGGCGTTGAAACGGTAAAGATATGATATAAGGCCAATTATATGATCTGAAGATAGATTACTGTGTAAGTGCACAATATACTTCCGCCGTAACTCATACTACGATGGCCTTTGGATTCAATGTGAAGATTACGCCGTAACTCGTTAATAATGTTACAGCGTAAATATGATGCTTTAAAGGATACGGCGTAACCATTTCTTATGGTTACGTCGTAATTATTTTGTGAAGGTTACGGCGTAACATGGTAAATTAGTTACGCCGTAGAGATAATTTCGAAATGGATATCATGTGCGGACGAAGGGTTACGGCGTAACTCGGATATTTAGTTACGCCGTAATTAATAATTTAGGCGCAAAGTTTCTAGGTCCAGAGATTAAAAGCGAAAAAATTATATTTATTATAATTAGTTCGAGGACCAAAGAAATATTAAGAAGTACGATGAGGGGTCTACATGCAAAGTTAAATAACACATTTTAATGTGTTATAGAAATGAAATAAACCTCAAGGCTCCAATTGAAAGAGTGATGCAACTTCAAGAACCTAAAGTGCTAAAGTGGAAAACTTCTATTAGTATAAATACATGCACATGGTACATTAATTGACATCATTTGGATTTGGAATATATATTTCTGTTGTGGTGCCGTACAAAAAAAATTAGGACCTTGTTTTACTCAACCTTATCACGAATACCAAGCTTACCACACGATATACACGTAAAACACAAGCACACGTTATGCGTAAGAATGAAGAAAAAAGATGGTGACTTGAATGATGTTAAGTTATGCATATAAGTTTAGAGAGAATAAAAGATGAAACAAGATGTTATATTGCTTAAAGAAATGCACACACATACACACTCAAGCACACCCCTCAAATGACACATTTGAGGGGTATTTATACTCTTAAATAAAACGCCCTAATGGGCTTGACATGGGCTTGGATTGGGTCGTATTGGATTCTAAATTACATAAGGCTAGCTTAACTTAACTTCTAACCATTTAGCTTAGCCCAATCCCTTAGCCCGTTGACTATTATATTACGATATCTAAAACATGTTTCAAAGTTTCTAACGTGAATGACCATCACTTCTATTAATTATTATTAAGGCTAACAATCTCCCCCTAAGGGGTGGTTATTCAAAAGATGCTCCACTTGATTAGGTCTTTACTCTCCTTGAGCTTGAACTTTGTGTGTCGATATAGAGTAGTCTTGATTTTCGTTCCTTCATGCTTAGTGATCAGATAATGGTGTTGTCCGCCGTTTGTCAACTTCTTTGGGATAGGTGTCTACACGTCTTTCTCCACCATGCTCATACTTTTTTTGACTTTGAATTTCCAATGATGAAGTTCTCTTGTCTTTAAACTTTGTATGTTCTTTGACATTGACGAAGAATCATCTTTAACTTTGCGTTTCCTTTGATTTTGATGAGAACTTTCATGAGATGTTGTTGGTATGAGCATTGGAAGATGGTGCGGTCTTTCCTCCAAGGGACTATCATCAGTACCTGCATGAATATGTTAGTTGAAAAACACCAATCGATCAAGGTGGACTTTTCTTAAAGAATTTACCATTACGATTGTTTCTTGATGAATGTCTTGATTCCATTCACCTTGGTCGAGCGAATCAGCCGTCCGAATCCCATAAGGGACAGTTGGCATTACATAGAGTAAATTCAAGTAATGACCCACGTCTTCAGGATTCGATTCGTGAAAGGAATCTCATTGGCGGTATTTCTAGCACTTACAAGTTCTAATGTCGAGGGTGTTAATAGCATAGTGTGAAAACACAACTCTAATTCTTACAAAGGTTGTTCCTGAAATTGGAGGCCCTCAAGAAGGCTAACACGATATACCGAAGTATATCTACAATTCAGGTGAGTCGCTGAAGTACACCAAAGTATCACTTCACGACTGTAGACCGTTTGAGACACACTAAGTGTAATCCATAAAGAATTACCGAAGTGACCTGCTGTCAGGGCTGCTTGATGTTGACCCTCGCAGGATTTTCCATTCAATCACTGAGGATCACAGTTGTAAATCCTCTCATAAATGTTCTGGCAGATTGCTAAGATCTGCGTAGGACTCTAGAATATATCACTTGTGTCCTTATTGTTGAACAACAAGAGATGAAATGTCAAGTGTTCCTAAGAGATCTTTTAATGAATCTCGTGAACATCAAATAGTCCTGAGTTTCTAAGCGTTAATTTCCCCCTATATCATTACATTTTGAGTAAAATACTAGTGAAAACATCCTTATTCCTTATTGTTTCATTTCAGGACCCTTTCGAAGTAAGGAAGCTGCACTTGGACGTTTTCAAGCCCTATTAATACATTTGTCTCTTAACTACGGCGTAACCAAGTGATGATGTTACGACGCAACTAAAGATTACGAAGACTACGGCGTAACCCTCAGTTCAGGTTACGCCGTAACGTATGATAAGTACCAGATTGACAAAAGCTACGGCGTAGTCCTCAGCTTAGGCTACGCCATAATAAAGAAATACACTGGATCTATAGAAGCTACGGCGTAACTACCTAATAAGGTTACGCCGTAACTAGTTCGAAGCCTATAAATAGTCGATGGTTTCACCAGTTTTAGATATCTCTCCTTTCCCAAACCTTCTAGGGTTTGGGGAGATAAAAAAACAGAAGAAGAAGCATGGTTTAGGAGCACCGAATAACGAAGTCCTCGTCTACAATTTCCTTTGTATTCGAGTTTGGATTCTTTTTATAGTTTTCTAGAACTTATTCTATGAATTTATATAATTAATTAAAGTTTGCATTTATGTTATTGTTATCCTCTATAATTCTTTATAGACATTTGCTAGTCTTTTCATAGATCGCTAGCCTTGGTAGTATTATAAGCTTGATAGTATCTAAAGGGCTGGGAGATATGACCAATACGACCTCGATAGATAGCGAAGTATGGGAGGAATTGGCCATAGTACAACCACTCTTCGTGTCTTGAACTGACCAAATGATCGCTTATCAAGTGGAGGTATTTAAGAGGTTAGGGGGAATCTAAGTTCCTAACGGCCGGGTTCCCACCGTCTTGATCGAGTAGATATGGTGCTTAATGACTGCTATTAGATTGCTGAATGATCCCGGGTGACCTGCTTATCTTGGTGAGGAATCTAAGAACCATAAGCCATGACGAATCGACCAAAGGAGTCTGGTGATAATTAACCACTATATTGAATCTCCGTATCGAGAATCAATTGATATTTTTATTCTTTATTAAGCTTCGTTTATCTATCTCTTTTTTCTAAATTTCTGGTGTCTGTGTGAGTAGAATAATAGCATATCATTGGATTATATCAACTTTTTCATACCCATATATTATCAATTTCATCTCTAATCTTCTTAGTTCTTTTAAGGTTACAGCTCTCATGGGACGATACTCGGATTTACCTAAGGCTTTACTACATCTGATCGGGTACTCTGCCCGTTAGTATGTGTCTATCCTAAGTTATCTAAGTTTTAAAAATATTAAAAGTAGGATGAAATAGCACATCATGGCTCTAGACTCGATTAGTGCATTTTGGTTTTCCTAAGCGGAGACTAGGGAGAGGGTCTCCTTCTTCAATACCAACTATCTCTAAGAGAAAGTCGATAGATTATGTAGGGTTCCCAGTGAGAATGAAAAAAATCCTTTTAAGAGGAATTGAGTGGCTAGAAGGTTAGGTGCAGTGCGTCACTAGGTCCATGACGTTTTTGTCTTCAATACCAGCGTCATCTAAGTGACAACCAAGAGTGAGATGAATTGAACACGGTTTCTGCCCTAAGGTTGATTATGGAGGGCTATTTATTTTCACCCTTTTTCATTACATTTCTTTTTAATTCTTCAACCCCTTCTTTCTCCTTTCTCACATTACTCCTTTTTTCAATCATACCTAAGGACTTCTAATACTAATTATGGGTATTGTCCTTGGGTAGATCCCCCCGGCTCTGGCGGATCATAGGACGTTTATTCCAAAACTTAGTCACCTTATATCTCCATGACTATCCTATGTTGCCATAAAACCTTTTTCTTGAAAATCTCTCAAAGTGTTTATGATTATAAAAACATATTTTGTTAACACCTTGAGAGTTTTGTATTTTCAAAAACACTCCCCCTTCACATGTGCTTACATTGTTTTAACTTAAATCTGCACAAAGAGGGTAGAGTTCGCACTTTTTGAATTGATCGGCTCATGATAGACAATTCCACACGAGACACAGTTACGTTGCATAGTTAAAGAGTTCCATTGTCAGTTTTTAGGTGACAACTAGCTCTAATAACTAACTTAAAGTTGTAAACTCTTCTTGAAAAGAAGGTTAGACCCATGAAAGTGCATGTCTATCACGAGTTTCTCGAAATCGTACATTTACTGATTTTGATTTCTCGTCAATTTATTGGTTCCGTCTGAGTCGAGCTCTTTTGAGATTCAAACAACGATCATTAAACATTTTTGATCACATTTTAATCACGTTTTTTCCCCCTCAAAAATAGTGTATTCGCGATATTTCTTATATCAATGGATTAAACAACATTTTTAGAATCTTTTGGGGAGACAAACAGATTTGAATTAAGGGTTTGGAGGGAGTTATCTTGAGCACAAAATATTTTGAAAGAATTGAAAAATCTTTTTGAACAATCTTGAAATGGTGCTCAAGATGATGATGATTTCTCACCAGTTTTAAATGTAGTGCACTAAAGCGTACACTCGATTTTCTTTAAAAGCACGAGTTTTGATTTGAAATAATCAAAAGTCATCATTTTTATCCGGGTTTCGTACTGAAGTATACGAAAGCCATTGTGAAAGAGATTTTGAGAAACGACATGTTTTAGAAAACATTGAAATAACTCTCGCTCAAGCATCTGTACATGTCCATATCATTGTTGAATGACATTTCTAGAAATGTACAGAATATCGATTATACGAGAGACATGTTGTGAGAAGAATATTTTTGGATTTTTGTATTTTTTGAAAGTTTTATATTTTTATATTTTGCTTTTGTTGGTTTTTCAAATTTTGTATTTTGTTTTTCATAAATATTTACAGCCAAGCTTTTTGGAAAAACATTTTCAAGAAGATTCGAGAAGACGTTCTAACTCCTCAGGGGTTAGGCTTCACATTCCAATTCGTCGAACTAAATTATCAAACCGTTCTTTTGATATGGCTTTAGTAAATAGATCGGCGAGTTGGTAATCTGTCTTCACGAAAAATAATTCTGATACCTTCTTCTACGTGCTCTTTTATGAAGTGGTAACGGACACGAATGTGCTTAGTCTTTGAGTGATTAACAGGATTGCATGATATGGCTATGGCACTTTTCGAGTCACAATACATAGGTATTTTATCTAAAGTAAAGCCATAATCTGTTATTTGTGTTCTCATCCATAGAACTTGAGCACAACATGCAGATAGAGACACATACTTAGCTTCAGCGGTTGAAAGTGCAGTGCAATCTTGTTTCTTTGAAGACCAGCTGACTAACTTTTCACCCAAAAATTGTGCTCCTCCTGATGTACTTTTTGCTGTAACTTGATCACATGCGTGGTCCGTGATTCGAAAAGGCGATTAGATCAAATCCGTATTCCTTTGGATACCAAAGTCCTATGTGAATGGATGTCTTCAAGTAACGAAAGATCCGTTTAACCTCTTTGAGGTGCGTTAGGTAGGCTTTGCACGAAACCGTGCTAATAAGCAAACAACAAAATGAATATCGAATGACTAGCAAGATGCGGTACATGAGAGAACCAATCATGCTCTGATATTTCTTCGGATCGACGGGTTTCCCAAATAAATTAGCTCCAATTTTTGGTGAAGTTACCATTGGTGTACCGACCGAATCACAATTATCCATACCATGATTTTTCAAAATCTCAGTTATACATTTAGATTGATTAATAAAAATTCCACTAGGGGACTGATGTATTTGTAAACCAAGAAATAATTTTAGTTCCCCCATCATGGACATTTCAAATTTGCTTTTCATGAGATTTTCAAAATGTTTTGAAAGATTCGGATTAGTGGACCCAAAAATGATGTCGTCCACGTAAATTTGAACAATCAAAATGTCATTGTTGCATTTTCAAGTAAACAAGGTAGGATCGACAGTTCCTTTGGTGAAATTGTTTAGAATCAGGAAAGAAGACAGTTCGTCATACCACGCTCTCGAAGCTTGCTTTAAACCACATATTGCCTTTTTGAGCTTGTAGACGTAGTCTGGATGTTCCATGTCGATGAAGCCTTCTGGCTGACTCACATACACTTCTTCTTTCAGAGTTCCATTCAAGAACGCGGTCTTAATGTCCATCTCATAAACCGTGATGTTTTTGTGAGGCTGCATAGGCTAAGAAAATCTGACGCTTCAAGTATAACTACCGACGCGAATGACTCTTCAAAGTCTATCCCTTATTCCTGTCTGTATCCTTTGGCCACAAGACGAGCTTTGTTGAGAATTACAGTCATTTCTTCTTCCCTTTTGTTCTTCCATAACCATTTGAGATCAATGACGCGAATTTTAATTGGTCTTGGAACCAAATCCCAGGAGTCATGTAGACAGTATTAGAGAAGTTCCTCCTGCATCGCTTCTATCCATGCGGGTTCTGCCATTGCCTCGCGAATGTTCTTCGGCTCGATATTGCTAATTGAGTAAAGGTAAATGCACAAGTCGCAATCTGTGGCAAGTTGGCGTCTTGTGTGAATTGGTCGTGAAAGTTCACCAATAACTTGTTCAATTGGATGCTCTTTTGTCCACTTCAGAGTAGAAGGATACCGTTGGTTATACGTATGCGAGTTAGATGGTTCTCGTAAGCTTCAAGATGATTCAGCTGATTCCGTAGCAAACGTGTTTTCAAATAAGTCTTCATCTAACGTTGCATCGTTATGGTTTTGTGAAGGTTCTTCTTGAAATGATATGTTTTGGTTTTGCTCATCAACTTCTGGTAAAACTGTTTCAAGAGTTGGAGTTGTTGGAGTAGATGTAGATGACGTTGATGGAGTTGGTGCATTGGTTTCAACTGTGGTAGATGCATCTTCTGTTGGTGGTGGTGGATGATTTTGATCGGGTGCAGCGGAATGATGGTTTGATGCATTTGTCGAAGTTCCACCATAGTATTCATCGAACATTAACTCGAAGAAATTCGCCCATTCTTGTTCTGACGGTTTGTCAAACACAATTGATTGAGCTCTTTGAGGTATGAGTCCTGTACTGATGTGTTCAGAAGTCTGCTGGTTTGGTTCGGGTTCTAATATGTTTTGATTAGAAGCCATCAGATTTAGCGCGGGTTCTAGAGCGAGTCTCTCAGAAGCCATATGTGAAAGTTCGTCAAAATTCACATTCATCATCTCCCTTATCTTCCTAGTTCTTCTGTTATACACCCTGAATGCCCTCGAGTTATCTGAGTATCCAATGAAGATTCCAATATCACCTTTAGCTTTCAGTTTTCCTAGATCTTCTCTGTCATTCGTTGGATAACACAAAGCGCCAAATACGTGAAGGTAAGAGATATCAGTTTTTCTGTTTTTCAATAGTTCATAGGGGGTTTTATTGAATCTCGGATGGATTAGGGATCGGTTCTGAGTGAAACAAGCAGTGGCAACAACATCAGCCCATAGAAATAGCGGTGCACTAGAATAAATTAGCATTGTGCGAGCAGCTTCCACAAGAGTTCGATTTCTTCTTTCAACTACTCCATTCTGTTGTGGAGTTCTAACAACTGATTTCTGATGTGTGATTCCAACATCTTCAAAATAAGATCTTAACTCCTGATTAGTAAATTATGTGTCGTTGTCTGTTCTTACTACCTTTACTAGAGCTTGTAGAAGTACTTGAATACACTTCAGAAAGGTGATGATGATTCCTGGTGCTTCGTCTTTTGACCACAGAAACTTAACCCATGTATATCTTGAATAATCATCGACGATAACCAGAATATACTTTTTCCCATTAATGCTTTCAATTCTCATTGGGCCACATAAGTCCATGTGCAACATATGCAACTTTGCTTCCGAACTAGGTACGGATTTGGGTTTATATGATGCTATTTTGCTTTTTCCTTGTTTGCATGATGGACATAGGTGATCCTTGGTGTATTTGAACTTTGGAAGTCCGTTGACGATGTTGTCTTTGGCAAGTTTGTTGATGGTATCGAAATTGAGATGGGATAGTCTTCTATGCCACAACCAGGACTTTGTTCCAGATGCTCTTGTCATAAGACATATTGGTGATGAAGAGGCCATTTGATTTATGTCGATTGCATACAAGTTTGTATCACGATTCCAAGTTAAGAGATCAGTGCCATCCAAGTTTCTAATGAAGCATGCATTTCTCCTAAATGCAACCTCTAAATCTGCATCACAGAACTGCCCGACTAAAAACAAATTGTGTCCCAATCCTTCGACATAGTAAACCCGAGTGATCAAATAGTTTCCAAAAGGTAGATCTCCATAGCCCATGATAGCTGCTACATGATCATTTCCAAATCGAACGGTTCCCATTAATTTCCAGACAAAATTGATCAGCAGCTTCAGATTCCCGGTCATGTGCTTGGAGCAACCCGAGTCGACGATCCAAAGACATATTTCGATAACCTGCCAAATATAGAAGAAGAAGTTTTTGGAAACCGTTTTGATTTTGGTTCCTTTGGGTTAGAGGTAAAATCCTGATCACACTCATAGAATTTTTCTACTAGGTATATTGGTTTGTCACTCATTCTACCATTCTGGAGTGTGAACATTCTACCCGTTGGTTTCCAAATATCATCCCTAAAGTAAAGACTATGCTTCTTATCAGTAGTGTAAGACCTAAATCTTGCAACTAGACTTTTTATTGGTTTAACATAAGTTCTTTTTGGAACGTTCTTCTGAACAGGCTTAACATTCTCATTCTTAGAAACACAATCATCATGAACATTAATTAAAGATTTCTTGCAAGTTACACAAGCAGATTCAACACATTCATTAAACTTAGCAGATTTCAAAGGTTCATTACATTCAGATGAAATGTCTTTCTTATTAAAAAAGCGGTAAATTCCTAGAGTGTTCTTCTACTTTCTTCTCTTTATTCAAGCTACTACTCATAGAGGCAGGTGAGACTCAATTGTTCCTTGTATTGCTCTTAGGCTTTAGTCTGCTGCTCCTAGAGGTGCTTTCTAGTCCTGTAGAGGGTAAGGCACATGCATTAGGATTCACATTTTTATCAAGAGAAGTGGTTTCGGCTTTCCTAGTCTCTTTAGAGTGCTTGTTTAAACTTATGTCATTTGTTCCATATGGTTTAGATGTGGAGGCAGACGCATTAGTGATACTCATCTTAAAAAGCCCAGGTGCTAAAACTTTTGGTTTCTCGATAACTGCTTTTTCATTTTCAACGATTTTTCATTTTGCTTAGGCAAGGCAGGTGGAGTGACTGGTTTTGACAAATCATTTTTTTCATTTACTTTTGAAGGAGGCTGAGAAATAGACATTTTTTGTTTAAAAACCAGTTTCGAAACATTTACTTTCTCCTCAGTTAGTGGTTTTGCAGTCTTAGTATCCACAACCTTTCCTTTTTTACATTCCAGTTGAGCCCTCAAAAGATCATTTTGCTCTTTCATGTCCTTGTAGGCATGCTCATACGACATTTACTTGCATTCCTCATATTTTCGATCAAGTTGTTTAAAATATGATACATTTTCTTTTTCAAGTTTTCAAGAGCTTTTTCATATTTTGAAACAATTTTGGAGGTCTCAGACTGGAGTCTTTCATGGTCTTCAACAGAATATGTTTGTAAAACAATGGACATAATATCGGTAGTTATAACATCTTCAAAGAGAGAATCATTTAAATTTTCCCAAACTTTGATGTGTTTAAAACATTCATTAGCTTTCTTTACCAGGGATTTATTGTCCTTGACAAAGTCACATGTTTCTTTCAAAAATGCTTGTTCAAAATGAATTACCCTTGCACTGATGTTATTTATCAGAGTGGCAATTTGAGTTTCAAAAACCTTTTTCATTTCGTCATCAAAACTAGAAAACCAGTTGTTAGTACTGATGTTGATTTTAGATTTAACAATCTGTTGAAGTTTCCCAATTCTAGTTTTAACGTCATCTAAAATGCTTCTAGCATCACTTGTGTTAAAAGGATTGTTTGAAGACATTTGTTCCATGTTCGAAAATGATTTTGATTCAACAATTGGTTTTGAAACTGTCTTTGACTCTTTGTTTGAAACACAGGGTGTGATGGAAAACTTTGACTTTTCTTTTTCGGGAACAAATTTAATTCCAGAAATTTTGTTAAGTTTGTTGTAATCGATTGGTTTTATTTATGGGTTTTTTTTTTCATTTTTGATTTACTCTCATCAATTAGTTCTAACGTTTCATGAGAATCACGAACTTCTATTGGTTCATGTTTATCTAACAAAGCTTTTCCATAGTACAAAACTGTTAGGATCACACTTTTTATGTTGTTTGATGATTCAAGTGGTCTAGGGAGATGATTATACAAGTATGCCATGTTAGAGAGATGAAGAGAGTAGAGAGGGAATTCTTGAGAGAGATTTAAAACAAAAAAATGAAAGGTTAGATTAAGAAGTTCCACCCCTTCCAAGGATGGAAGGGGTATTTATAGTTACAAGCTAAACGTCCTCCTGTCGGAGTGTGGATCAGGCATACAGTGAGTAAAGACCCGTCCTTCCTCCACGATGTTGCTTTAAACTAATAACTAAGCAAATAACTAACTAGTTAACTACTAAATAACGTAAATAACGATATGTCTACGAACTACCATATGCTAGACTATAATTGGAGTGACCGACACTTCCTTATGGAATTTCCAATTCCTAACAATCTCCCCCTAAGAGAGGTCACCCCATGAATTACATTTTGCATCCTAGCATTCTATCTTTGTCTTTAGTTCTGAGCTCGTAGACTTTAATTCTTCACATCCGCAATCTTTGTGCTTTTGCAGTGACTCTTCATAGTCCGATTATTTTATACTTTCAGTGGAGGTCTTTGAACTGATCCACATCTTGATGATCTTCGAGCTTTCTTTGAGATCATCAACCACAGTAAATCTCTGGATCACCCTTTATTGTGTTGCCTTCATGTGATGGTGTGACTTTTGGACCGACATGCTCACACTTTCTGGATCATGACATCTTTTCATCAGAGTAGCGGAAACATCTTTGTATATCTTTGATTGTCATAATTTTCTTCAATTAAGTGTGAATGATGTGAGCATGCGGATGTGAATTGACTTCTAAATATCGATTAGCTGCAACCGTCCGATGTTCCTGCAAACAACAGTTAGCACTAAAACATACGAAAGTGTCTTTGTTCACTTTCATTGAATATAGTTGCAAGAACTACGGTTCCGAAGAATCTCCTTGACAGGGTTTCACAGCTTGATCTAGCCGTTCTCAAACCGGAGCGTCCCAAAGAAGACAACACGGAGTGAGTGAACCAGTGAATTAAGATTCACTGATTGATGAAAAATTGATTTAAAAACAATCGCGTATTGCTTGAAGAAAGAGTTTTGCAATACGACGAAGGTTTTATAAGAAAGATCAATTTTCAATCAGAAATACTTTTTGTGTTTGAAAATGAATACACATTCGATGTGCTAGAGAAAAGAAGATTTGCACAACGAAAAGTATTTGTCAATTCATTTCCTGGACCAAGGTTGGTTCAAGAATGAATCGCCCCATCGTTTCTATCCAGTTGTCACAAGCTTGATCTTTAGAAAAGATCTCACATGTCACCCACCAAGAGCTTGTTTGATGTTGGCTCTAGAAGGATTTCCATCTTCATAGTGAATACTTTACATATCACTCTAATGTTCTGGAAATACCACAAGGATAATGCATAGGACTCTCAATATATATATACTTACTTTCCACATTGTGTGAAACAGCAAGTCTTCATTAATTTTGTGTCCTACTGAGATTTTGCGAATGATCTCTTGGCTCTAGACTCAATTGAGCACATTTGGTTTCCTATTTCGGAGACTAGGGAGAGGGTCTCCTTCTTCAATATCAACAATCTCTAAGAGAAAGTCGATAGATTATGTAGGTTCCCCGTGAGAATGAAACAAGTCCTTTTAAGAGGAACTTGAGTAGCTTGGGAAGTTAGGTGCAGTGCGTCACTAGGTCCATGAACGCATTGTCTTCAATACCCGTGTTACCTTAGTAGACACTAGTAGCATATGTATTGAATCCGGTTTCTGCCCTAAGGTTGAATTAATGGAGGGCTATTTCTTTTCACCCTTTTCACATTCAATTCTTTTTCATTCTTCAACCCCTTCAGTGCTTAACGAGACTTCATAACTAGAACCTTGTTGGGTTTATTCCAAAGACTAGCTCGTCTCACCGCACTCTTCCCCGTATTCTCATTTTTCTCCTTTTTTCATCATACCTAAGGACTTCCACACTATCTAGTGGATTGTCCCTGGGTAGATCCCTCCGATTCTGGCTGGATCGTGGGAACAAATACCTAACCTAACCATCCTTATAACACCATGCATAACGTAAATTGGTTGGTCTTTTGGTATTGTTCATTCCTTCTCGAAACCAATTGAAAAATCATTTGGAAAATCAATCAAGGTACTTGTGATATAAAATCAAAACATTTTGTACCTTAATTGTTTTTGATCATTTAGGAATTCTCCCCCTCAACATGTGCTTATGATTTTGAAATAGTTTAGCACATGGAGGCAAGAGGTTTTAGAAAAATTTCTTTGATCTCAATTTCCGTGGAAAAAGCCATTTGATTTTCTTGGTAAATTCTCCCCCTCAAAATATGCGTTGGTTATTTGAAATCATTTAACACATAGAGGAAGGAGGTTTTCAAAGAACTTCCACGATCACATTTGCCATTGAGAAACCATTATAAAATCAATCAAGGTACTTATGTTGAAACATAGAAATCTTTGTACCTTGAAAGTTTATTTTCTTTTGAAATGCCCCCTCTCAATATGTGCTTCGAGATTCGAAAGCATTTAGCACATATGGGAGAGCAGCCTGCCCTTTGAGTCAAAAGATCGTCTTTTATGAGATTTCATAATTAAATCACAAATTCTCCCCCGATCAAAAATATCAAACCCTTTGATATTTTGGATCCCAAGTGATTTAATAAGGTTTAGAAAACATGGGAGAAATTGTGGCCTTGTTTAAATACTCTTCTGGTTTAGGTTAAACGCTCCTCCCCAATCATGTGCATCATGTATTTGAAATTTTTTGGCACATGAAAGAAGGAGTGCTTTTGAAACAATCACCCTTTAAAACCGATTTGAGATTTAAATCACGATCTCTCCCCCGATCAAAAATTTCAAACCAATTGAGATTTGTGATCCCAATTGATTTAAATCATTTAGAAAAATTTGGGGAAAGACGTGGCAGGATTTAATTTTGAAAATAGTTGATAAGGATCAATATAAGACATTAAAGATTGTTAGTGTCAGGTATGATAGTTTTAAGAGATCTTTTAGTAAAATAAAACAATTTCACAATCAAACAAGAACAGAAAAAATTTCATTTTGAAAGATCTTTGAGTTTTAAATAAAATCATACCATGACATAACATTAAATCTTTAGATCACCACTTATTTTGTACAAACCGACTTTCATAAAAAAATATCGTTTGAAAATCTTTTATTTGAAATCACTCTCCCCCTCAATCGATAACCGTAGTCGTTGATTGAGTGACTTAAGTTCTGATAAAATAAAGTCCGGTTGATTTTCAAAATTAAGTTCAATTTATTATCAAACAAATATTTTTCTACCATACGAACATGGCATCATCACTATAAATCCTGCACAAAGATACGTTAGGTGGTTGAGCTGCTTGTGTTGTTGCTGTAAGGCTTGAAGAAAACCATCTGCAGATGCAGTGAGACCTCTTAAGTTGCATCTATCATCCCAACTCTCCATGGAGATCCAAATAAGCTCAGTTTCTTCTTTTTTCGACCCAAGAAATAGTTTCCCTTTCCTTTCGGCATCCAATCATCTTAAATTGTGGGATCCGGATCGGGAACATTCTTATAAACCATGATATCTGCATACGTTAGTGGACACAGACAGATATATGGTGCTCGACAACGCCCAAACAGCAATCGACTAATGAAAGTCAATCCAAAATATCAATCAGATCATAAAAGGCATGGGAATAATGTGTTTATCAAACTATAATCATCTAATCCTAACAATCACATCCTAGATTCCTAGTCCTTCAACATACGCAATTATCTTTTTCAGTTAAGCACATAGGATGATTATATAATCCCGTTAGATGATATAAATTTGAAAACATTCTCCCCCTCAATCAATGACTCATTTCATAAAAAGTTTTAAATAAGCTAAAGTCATTGATTGGGTTTTGCAAATTTGAAAACTTGATTCTGATTGATTTTCAAGCAACTCATTTACCACCATTTTGTTAAAACAAATATTTTTCTGATGAATTTTAGAAGGAAAAATATTTGAGTAGGAACAACAGTCCTTCGACATACTTTCCTCATTTTGATTTAGGATAAGTGCACGAAATATTTGAAAATTGATTTAGCACAACACTTTCCTTTCTTGAAGAACGGGTTGCTATCTGAAATAATAGCAAACCATAGTTTTAGCACGGTGTGGAAAACTAGAAGGGGGGGTTGAATAGTTTTACCAATTAAAAACTTCCTTTTAATTATTTAGATCGACTTATGTCAATCTATTTGGTTGTTTATGTTGGACGTTGATAGATAGATATATAAACGTATAATGAAAGATAAAGAGTAAGAAGCACATCACCACGACACAAGTTATTTATAGTGGTTCGGCTACAAGGACACCTTCCTTGCCCTAATCCACTCCCCGAGTCACCTACTCGAGAGTTCGTAAGCACGACACCAACTCCTTATGGCGGAGAAGCCTTCACAACGTCGCTTTACCTTTATCCGGTACAAAGCTAAATACCGAGTTCTTTCACACCAAGGCGAACCACACCTAACACAACGTCGCCTACCCTTTATACGGTGCTAGACTAACCACCGAGTTCTTTCACACCAAGGAGAACTAATCCTATCACAATGTCGCTTACCCTTTATTAGGTACTAGGCTAAGCACCTAGTTCCATTACTATGGAGGAACTACTACCCTTCACAACACAACACCTAATATCAAGGAGATCCTCTCCTTGTTACAACACCATTAAGGATATCACCATCCTTGGAAATAAACAAATACTTGTATGTATAACGATGCACCTCATCAATTATATGACCTAGGCATTCTTCCCAAATGCAACTTGATTTGATTCATCGGCATCCTTCACTAACGCCTTTGACACAACGCTTGGCACCCTTCACTAATGCCTTCGTCTTGACACCTTTAGCATTATTCACTAATGCTTTGACACGGATGATGAGCACCTTTCACTAATGCTTTCATCTTGACACTTTCGGCATCCTTCACTAATGCCTTCAACCCAACATCTATGGAGAAAGGAAGAACTATCAACAAGAGAACCTTAGTTGTCTTGATGATGACGAAGCATGGAAACTCATGGACTTGAGCTTGCACGTCTTCAAGAAGCGGTGATCTCTCCTTTAAGAGGAACCTAGAAGATCACCCAAAAACAAAAGACAAACTACATAGATCACTTGGATCTAAGGTTAGAGGGTTAGAATACTTGGGGGAAGTATGTGTGTAAAGTGATCCATAGAAAGGAAGAAATGGCTCTCTATTTATAGAGAAAATTCTCTACTGTTCCCCGGATCCCACGGATCCCTTCCACTTGGGATCCGGCTAGCACAAAGCCAGGGATCCGTGGAACGCTCCTCTTTGCCCATGGGTATTTTTGGTTATGGGTCATGGGTCATGGGTTGATCCATGGGTCTTTAGCTAGATACGATGTATCTCTTGAGTGCTCACCAAGGGTTCAATGTATCTAGACATTCTCTTGAGTGCTCACCAAGGGTTCAATGTATCTAGACATTGGGTATGGGTCAATACCATGGGTTGTGGATATTATCCCTATATGATATAAGCATGATGTCATGCAATGGGTTATGGGTCAAGCTCTATGGGTCATGGGCTTTGGGTTGTACCCAACTACATTCAATGTATTTGCCCAATGGGTTATGATACTTAAGTTTCTACCCATTTATATTACCCAATATACTACATACTAGTTATGTGTATATTTTACCCAAATATGTAAACACTAGTTGTTGTACATATGTAATATTAAATCTTAAGATCACTTATACTTGTTTTAGTGTTTTATGTGAAAATGTGAATATGTTAGAAACTATTAGTTCAAACCATTTACGTATTTTATTTGTTTCGTTAAAATGATTTTACGTTTGTTATCGACAAAACATTAGAAGATCGTAAAATATAAATAAACGTTTTTACGGCTTATTTGTATTAACAATCTCCCCCTTTTTGTTGATGAAAAAACATAAAATTATTTTAAGGAAAAGCTAAAATTTGTAAAAGTTAGAATTTGTAGTTTTTACTTTCTTCTCCCCCTTTTTGTCGAAACAAAAAGAGCCTTGAAAGAAAGCAACACATTGTTTTTAAGAAAAACATGTGAAAGAAATAAAAAGAGGTAGAGAGCAAGTAATGGGAAAGGATCTCGTCTTTACTCCCCCTTGACGAGTCCATCCCTAGGTAAGGGCGTCAAGAAAGTAATACTAATCTAGTTTGTTTGCAACTAATTTTGCAAAAGATTTCGTCTAAGTGACGAATGTGCTCCCCCTTGATGATTGCAATTTTGCAAAGGGATGTCGAGAAATGTAATCCTAATATTGCAAGTAATTTTCAATGTATTGTTTTGACACAAAGCTCCCCCTAGCTTTAGGGTGTCAAAAGGCTTCAAGTGTAGATTGAATAACTACAAAACAAAGGTTAGAAAACAAGTATAATGCACAATTTCTTGCATATGTGATCCAAGTTAGTGGAAAAATAGTTTTCTGTCTCACGGATCCCACGGTTCCCTCCTAGTAGGGATCCGTCTAGGCAATTTTGAGGGATTCGTGTAGCTGATGATTAAATTCAGCAATGGTGATGTAACAAGTAATGTTAACATCAAAATGAGATATGTATACAACCAACAAACATATACTCAATGCAATATGGCAAGTAAACTATCATTCAATAAAACATAAGAGATGATCAACAAATCTCTAAAAACTAAGAGAATGATTTAGCCATATTCTACTAATACTAATAAGTGACCAAAGCTTAAGAAGCAACAATGTGCTTGAGTCTAGGGATGAGTAGATTTGTTGATTTTGTCCAATCTCTCAAGAAGATAATTAAACATGAAATGCAACTCATTTCGTACTTGTTGAACAAGTCCTTGGGTGATTAGACAATTAGAGCAATTATTGTCTTGATTAGGAACATGATATTTTGAGGAGGTTCTACAAATGATGGTGGAGGTACATTGAGTAATTTAGGATGAGGTTCTACTAGGAATGAGAGTGGTGGTAATGGAAATTCCTCCATATGATCAAGTCCTTGGTGGTTCCTTGTTTCCAACGATGGACTAGTTGGTGATGTAGGCGGTTCCTATTTTAACGAGAAGGTTGGTGAATGGGAAGTTCTCGGTGGTGAATGCTCTAATGAATAGAGAGAGGCTCGGTAAAGGATTGTAGTCCATGCTCTAGGAATGAAGGTTTAGACGTTTTGCTAGAACTAGGTACGTTTGGTTTAGAGCTCGATGATCCCTTTTCTAACCTAAGAGGTTTAATGCTAATTATTGCGGTTCTCTTGGCAATTGTTGATTGGGTTTGTTGAGGTGAGATTCTAGCACTATTATCTCTTACGGATGATGATTCGGTGGATGGGATGTCCTACCATTTGTGGGTTTAACCGGAGATGATTCGGTTGAGGAAATTTCGTGTACAACACGAGCAAGTTTCTTGGGTGGTTCTTAGTTGGATGAGTTAGCACTAGGAGCTTTCCTCATGATGAAATGACTAAGGAAAAGGTTTCTAAATGCTGAGAATTATATTTTGTTTGATGACTAAGGGATTCTAGCAAGATGACTTATAAAGGGAAGGATTTAGCAAGTCCATTCAAGACTTAAGTCTCTAATATCCTTTGGAATGTGATGATTAGCATGCACAAGAGTCAACTTCAGAGATTTAATTAGGATGAGGTAGAGTGTTCAAGTTAGCAAGATGAGCTTGAAATGATTGTTCGAGCAAGAGTTGACATAAATCTGTCACCCGGATCCTACGGTTCCCAGGGGATCCGTCTAGGCTAATCCTAGGGATCCGACTCTCAGCAGCTAGGAAAGGATAGAAGTGATGTTTGAAAGGTCTAAATCCTATCCCTTTTTGAATGTTTCAGTTCTCCTAAGTGTCTTTAAATGGAAGGGTACTTAAATGTTCAAGGGCAATGAGTGATGTAGCTAATGATTGCCTTATATGAAAAAAATTGGAACTTTCGTGAGTACCAATGAATGAACAAAGATGACACTAAAATCTTGAAAGTGTCAAATGGAGCTAGATGATCCTAGTGATCAGATAGTGACTTAGGATAATGTCTTGGAGAAGATCCTAAAGGTTTTAAGGTGGAAGAACTAGAATTTTATCCATTTTGACCAATTTTGAGGTAAGGATGATTATGATCAATTTTGCCATAATCAAAAGATTTCTAGGTCTAGATGTGAGGGATCATGTGATAAATAATGAGTGATCTAGAGAGCGGAAGAGTAATGAGTTTAGGTGAAACGATAGATCGAAAAGCACTTTGAGTGTGATCCTTAATGAGCTATGAGTGAGTGTGAAGCTTACTAAGCTTGAGAAGGACTTAAGAGATCCTAAGGTATTAGGTTCAGCTAGTGTGAAGTAGTCTAGGAACATGGTTTAAGGTGTAAAGGATTGAAATTCCACTTCTATTCGCCCAGATCTCACGGATCCTTCACTTAAGGGATCCGGATAGTTACAAACTAGGGATCTGGCATCTGGGACAGTTTTACTTAACAGTGAGCGTTTGTTCTAAGTATCGAACTTATAAGCTAATGATCTCTGCAGTAAGTATACATGTATACAAGTAAAACATACTAAGAGCATGTACAAATAGCACATAAGCAATTAAATGAGATCTAGCTCACAAGTAACACATAGGTTTATCAAACTTAACAACCGTTATTCAAGAAGCTCAAAATAGATTTACGATCTAGATTAGTAAATCGTTTGTATTAACCATGGCGTGCAGAGTAGATGATGGTGATCAAGACAATAGGGTTGTTTTGGCCAACGGAAGCAATGAACTATGTATAATCATTAAGGATGGTGATTAGCATACAATGAACTTCGTCCATGAAGTCATGTAGCTCTTCTCGATCAAAGCAAGATAATCGCTTGATGAGGCAAGTGGTTGTGATTAAGTAAAAGAAAATTTTATTTTACAACTTGTTTGATTAGTAATCCTAAGACAATGCAAAGTATTTCTATTGTAAACTTACTTTAGGAAAACATAAGAGTATAAATTTCCCAAGTGAGAGAATGAATATGAGACCGTTACTAGCGGTGCTCAATTACAGCTAAACACGACCATTTTTACGGGTGATTCCACATACCCAACTTCTATCAAGGAAGCAATTCAACCGTTAGGTCAAATTGAGTTTCTAGTGCAATAAGTTCTCCAGTATTCATTCTCAAGTTAGGAAATTTTATATTCCTACAATGGCCTATCGAAGAGTAACAATGATGATACTTTGCTTCGTTTAATATTATACTTGAGATACATAAGGTGACAAAGGCGTCATGTTAAAAATAAGTTTAAAAGTTGTCCATATGGTAAACAACAAAAAATGGTTGGATGAGCTAGTTCAACATATGTTGTTGGAAAGCTTTGAGTTTGGACTTTCGGATATGAACAATTATATTTGCGTTGCAAAATAATTTACTTGAGTATATCGGATGAAATAATCAAGTTGTCAATCCTACTATGAAGCTTGGAGAGCGATCATGAAAAGGAAAATGGGAGAGTACATCATCAACACAAGTGTAGGTTATGATCCGATGTACATTCTTGTTGTTTTTAGAAAATGATACAAGAACAAAGGAAATCATATAAGCACATATGACAAACTCAATCAAAAATCCATTTAGTGTGTTATATGTTTTAAATATTTTTCAACCTATATGACTTATATAAATATCTTAACTAACATTTTCGACACAACTAGATGTTATCCCAAACACTCCTTCAAATAGCCCATTGATTAGTAGAATATTACTAAATCAACAAACAAGAGAATGAATAGCAAGGTAAGGAAACCACATATGCTATTCAATCAAACAAGCACAAAAGCTATTTGAGATAAGCAAATAATCAAGTAATGCAAAGAAGACAATTTATCATTTAGCATAGCATACGAAAGTTCTTTTCATCGCTTTGTGTTAAATATAAACATATATACCAAGCTTGATTAGTTTCATTTATATTTATAAATATGATCAAAACCTTAATTTCAATAGAGGACACATTGTTATTCAAAAGCGAGAACATCCGTCTCCAATTAGATCAAAAGTTTGTGCAAAAGTTATGACCGAAAAATGACTTTCTATTATAAATCAATGATTCTGTAAATTATTGTTTTGAATCAGTTTATGAAATCATTTTTAAATGAAATTAGATTCAAATACCTTTAAAACGATAGGTGGCACGACTTCTAACGACTTACTGTTAAAAAGTTATGAATTTTTGAAATTCAGACAAAAAATGTCTTATGTACCACGGATCCCACGGATCCCTTGCTTGAGGGATCCGTCCAGTGTAACCTGAGGGATCCGCGGATCTGACACAGAATTACAAAAATGTACGTTTTGACCCGACGAAAAGGTTTAGTCTTTGTAGACTTTTTAGTGAAGTTATATTACCCATTTTTACCTTTATTCAAGCTTGATTAACAAGATATCTAACAACAAAACTTCAAAGAAAAAAAATCACTAAAACACTTTTCATATTATGCTTATTATAAGATAGAAGCATATATCACCATTTTGTCCACAAGCAATTTAGCACGTTTTTGAAAAAAAATGTAACTAAGAAAACATACCTTTGCTATATCCCCTTTTTATAGTTTTAGAAACCATAGACGCGAAATACTTCATGATCTTCTAAGATACCCCAATCCTTTGCTATATTCCCTTTTTATGGTTTTGGAAACCATAGACGCGAAATACTTCATGATCTTCTAAGATACCCAAATCCTAGTATGAAGACTTCTCAAAGGAAAATGTTAGAATGATCTATCACTATCCAACATATGATGATTTCTAAAAACATGACTTTTTGTTTTAAGAAATTCCCTTCTTTGTAGTTTTCAAACATACACGGATCGTATCAACTTTTCAAAGTACAATATACAAAAAAAACTTGGTAACGAAGCTCTGATACCAATTGTGGAAAACTAGAAGGGGGGTTGAATAGTTTTACCAATTAAAAACTTCCTTTTAATTATTTAGATCGACTTATGTCAATCTATTTGGTTGTTTATGTTGGAAATTGATAGATAGATATATAAACGTATAATGAAAGATAAAGAGTAAGAAGCACATCACCACGACACAAGTTATTTATAGTGGTTCGGCTACAAGGACACCTTCCTTGCCCTACTCCACTCCCCGAGTCACCTACTCGAGAGTTCGTAAGCAATACACCAACTCCTTATGGCGGAGAAGCCTTCACAACGTCGCTTAACCTATTTCCGGTACAAAGCTAAATACCGAGTTCTTTCACACCAAGGCGAACCACACCTAACACAACGTTGCATACCCTTTATACGGTGCTAGACTAACCACCGAGTTCTTTCACACCAAGGAGAACTAATCCTATCACAACGTCGCCTACCCTTTATTAGGTACTAGGCTAAGCACCTAGTTCCATTACTATGGAGGAACTACTACCCTTCACAACACAACACCTAATATCAAGGAGATCCTCTCCTTGTTACAACACCATTAAGGATATCACCATCCTTGGAAATAAACAAATACTTATATGTATAATGATGCACCTCATCAATTATATGACCTAGGCATTCTTCCCAAATGCAACTTGATTTGATTCATCGGCATCCTTCACTAACGCCTTTGACACAACGCTTGGCACCCTTCACTAATGCCTTTGTCTTGACACCTTTAGCATTCTTCACTAATGCTTTGACACGGATGATGAGCACCTTTCACTAATGCTTTCGTCTTGACACTTTCGGCATCCTTCACTAATGCCTTCAACCTAACATCTATGGAGAAAGGAAGAACTATCAACAAGAGAACCTTAGTTGTCTTGATGATGACGAAGCATGGCAACTTATGGACTTGAGCTTGCACGTCTTCAAGAAGTGGTGATCTCTCCTTTAAGAGGAACCTAAAAGATCACACAAAAACAAAAGACAAACTACATAGATCACTTGGATCTGAGGTTAGAGGGTTAGAATACTTGGGGGAAGTATGTGTGTAAAGTGATTCATAGAAAGGAAGAAATGGATCTCTATTTATAGGGAAAATTCTCTACTGTTCCCCGGATCCCACGGATCCCTTCCACTTGGGATCGGGCTAGCACAAAGCCAGGGATCCGTGGAACACTCCTCTTTGCCCATGGGTATTTTTGGTTATGGGTCATGGGTTGATCCATGGGTCTTTAGCTAGATACAATGTATCTCTTGAGTGCTCACCAAGGGTTCAATGTATCTAGACATTCTCTTGAGTGCTCACCAAGGGTTCAATGTATCTAGACATTGGGTATGGGTCAATACCATGGGTTGTGGATATTATCCATATATGATATAAGCATGATGTCATGCAATGGGTTATGGGTCAAGCTCCATGGGTCATGGGCTTTGGGTTGTACCCAACTACATTCAATGTATTTGCCCAATGGGTTATGATACTTAAGTTTCTACCCATTTATATTACCCAATATACTACATACTAGTTATGTGTATATTTTACCCAAATATGTAAACACTAGTTGTTGTACATATGTAATATTAAATCATAAGATCACTTATACTTGTTTTAGTGTTTTATGTGAAAATGTGAATATGTTAGAAACTATTAGTTCAAACCATTTACGTATTTTATTTGTTTCGTTAAAATGATTTTACGTTTGTTATCGACAAAACATTAGAAGATCGTAAAATATAAATAAACGTTTTTATGGCTTATTTGTATTAACACACGGGTTACAGTCTGAAATAACTGCAAGCCATAGTTTTAGACATGTTTTGGAAAAAAATATTTACACCTCATGCTCGAACTTCATCTATGGTCCCGTGCCATTATTGAATGAAATTTCTAAGACCGTAGATGTTATCGATACCAGAAGACATGTCTTGAGAAAACAATATTTTTGGTATTTTTAAATTTTCTGATGTTTATGGGTTTTTGTTGATTTTATAATTTTCTATTTTGTTTTTGTTGGTTTTATATTTTTGTATTTTTCTATTTGATAAATATATACAGATAGAGTAGATGATATAGTTTAGGACGATGATGATACGAGTACCGTGCAGCCCCGTTGTAGAAGATAGAAGTCATCATCTCTTAAACATTCACCACCAAAGCTTTCGAGGCTCCTGAATTGAGAGAAATTGAACCATCTGAAAGTGAGACTTTGGCAGCTTCCCCCCAAGCTGAAAATCCTTTTGTTGAGCAGATTCGAAGCTCTATTTTAGGCTTTCCTTAATCAGGTGCACAAAGAAGCACACCATTATTATCGATCTTGCTGCTCCTTTTAAGTGATCTTTATGATTTTTCGTTCGAGGTTATATCATCAAGTAGAACAGTAAAGAATCATCCCACAATTAAAAAAGCTTCTAAAATTCCTTTTCCACTGAAGTCTGAAGCGATCCATACCAAAAGTTGTCAAGAGACCACTTCCCCCAAGTAGATGAATTGATGCGTCCTCTCTAGACTAGAGCTCACGAACCTGAATACACATATACGGGAAGACAGAGAAAATTATACCATCGAAGTAGCAGATTAAGTCTGATAGCCAAAGAATAACCCCGATGTATACTTTTCTCTCCCCTGAAGAAAGTGTATGAAGCTCAAGAACCCGAAGTACCCAAATGTCCTTTCTATGGAGAATAACCGATAACATTGAAGTAGCAGGCTGAATCACTGATTATCTCTGCGGATGTCAACTCCGGAATAAGTGATTATATCTCTGAATCACTGATTAAGCTCTCAAGTTAAACAGCTGAGCGCCCCTAATGTACACAATCTTTCTCCCCTTATGATTGCAATATCATCGAAATCATCACACACTTGTGTACCTCTTTTATCACCATAAACTAACTCTTCCATCTCTTCCCCCACATAGTTGGAATAAGAACACTAAATGCCATGAGTCAAACCTTGAGTTTCTCTGCGGTAATGACATTTTTCTTCTCGGGATATCTTCAATCACTTAGAAGTATTAATTTCATCAAGTTTACTCGCGTTTAGATGCGTGTCTCCTTCCCCCTTGCTGGTTTTGATACTTCCGAATCAGCAACTCTTTGTAAGCCCGTATACTAGAAATCTTTTGAGAAGAACATATGTATCTGTGAGAATCAACTTGCTAAAGAATGTGAGCAAGTCTAATTAGGGATTGAATTCGACAATTCACTCTCCCCCAATTAGTGATCTCCCCTAAACTGACAATCTTTATGGTGAATGCTTGAATTAAGAAGAAGTCTTTAGATCGTTAAATGCAACTCGTCTTTAGTCTTCTAACATGTAGTAGAAAATGTAGAACCGACTGTAGACTCGACCTTCTTCAAGATTGTCCAATTGGGGAATAGAAAGTCAACATCTTCATCTCACCAAATGCGTTCCAATTAACTTAAATGTAGCAAATCTCCTTAACTAAGATCCCTCCCAATCAAACAAGAATAGAAAGATGTTCATCAAAGAAATCAGCCCAGCAACTAGAAGCACTTTGTTATTAATCATCAGTCCGTGAGAAGATGTCAACCAACGAATCTTAGAAGAAACTCCATGTAAAGGTGACCTGATAAGAAGAAGCTCGGTTCTTACATGAGTTAGGAGCTGTATGACCATTTATACTCCGAAGTCAATCAACATGCTGTAAATTCACACTTATTCTCCCCCTCAAGAATTGCATACGGAGTTGCCATTCTTGATTAAATAAGTGACTATCTTCAACAAATGTAGTCTATTCACACTTCTCCCCCTCAAAGGTAGCATATGATGTCGCCATCATCATTATAATTGAGCAAGTGGAATAAGAAAACAATCAACGGTAGTCCAGTTCACTTGATAATTGAAAGCTCATGGAAAAAGCATGAAGCATGTTGACGAGAATGGTCATAATAAGAAGATTTCTCTTCTTCCGAAGATAATGCGCACTGAAGCGTACATATTTCTTTTCTTTAGAGAACGAGGTTTGAACTGAAGTATTCAAACGTCATAAGAAGATTTCTCTTCTTCAGAAGATAAAGTGCACTTAAACGTAAACTTTTCTTTTCTTTAGAGTACGAGGCTTGGACTGTTTTGTTCAAACGTCATAAGAAGATTTCTCTTCTTCGGAAGATAAAGTGCACTGAAACGTACACTTTTCTTTTCTTTAGAGTACGAGGCTTGAACTGTAGTGTTCAAACGTCATAATCTCTCTCTTTTCAGCATCTCTTGACAAAACTTGTAATCAGCCCCATTATCATTCAGTAGGCTCTTTGTCATGACAACTGATGGAGAAAACCTAATATGATGAATTTGACCCTGAAGTAAACTAACCCGAACTCGTGACTTAAACTTGCACATATGTAACAAAGAGCGGTGCCGAGAATTCATACCCATTTGAATCTCTAAGTACTCTATACTCTTCAACCAACCAACCTTTAAGTATAAGACATACATCACCTCTTGAAAATACACAATTTAATGTGACACTGAGCACTACAAGGTAACTCCTTAAAGTGATAGATATTTTGTGGTGGTAAGAGACCAATTCCCCCAAGTGTTAAAAAGAAAAGGAAAAATCACCCAAAAATAACTAGATTTCCAAGTCTTCGTTTTTGAAAATATTAAAAGCTCGAACAAGGATCTCGAAGAATCTTCATCCAACCATCCCCGATACCTTCAGATACTAAGTACACTCGCCCGTGATATTTCACTTCAATCTCAAATAAATAATAATGAATTAACGCCGTTGTCACATTTTCTGGTTAAAAACTCAAATCTAGCCTCCTTTGACGTTTTAAGTGAACTATGATAATGGTTTCATCCCGACCATGGTTAAATGAGCATAACCCCGTAAAACTTTGAAATACCCAAAATGTCATGACGAATATCCAAACACACATCCAATTCATGAAGTACACCCTTTATCCCTTCTTCGAAGAAGAAACCGTAGCATCAGCATCAGATAAGATCCAGAAATACACTTCCTTTTCTCCATGATGGTTCCATCATTGCGGGATTTTACAATTCTATGGTTTAAACCGAGAAATAGTTTCTTTCGCGGGATTTTACAAAACCAAGAATAAACCGAGAGATAGATCCGGAAATGCACATTACTTTTACCGGGATGTTTTCATTGTCACGGGATTTTACAAATCTATGATTTAAACCGAGAAATAGGTTCTTTCGCGGGATTTTACAAAACCAAGACTAAACAGTAAACACTGTCAGTTTAAATGTGTTGTGACAGCTTTGGTTTCGGTGAATATCTGTTTTAGGGGAACATGCAGCGGTTCATCAACGATTCTTCATCATCATCAAAAACATTGTCAACAGTTCTTTACCCATGTTTAGACAACTTCACAAACCATACTAAGTCGAGTAGTATACACTACTTCCCCCTGAGGTTGACCGTAAAACATCAAAGTACACGTTTTCTCCCCCATGATGGTTTCGAACTTTTAGAAGCATCATAACGTGTACGACCATTTGCACGAGAAGTTCTTGTCATAGGCAAACATCTTGAAAAATCATGACGGATGGTGAGGATTCTTGAAAGTTTTTGCTTAGATTGTGAAGTATTATTGAAATTATGTAGCATTGAATAATCTATGGGAATTGCTGATCACATCTCATCCTTTGAACTCTTTGGTAAACACATCATCCACGAATTCTGTCGGCTATTTCTGTGACCACTTGGTGAAGTAAACCCGATATGCCAAACTTGAACATGACGTAAAATTCCCCAGATTTGTTACTTAAACTTGTACTAATCCTTGTGAAAAGAAACGGTGTACCCAATGTAAAAAACCTCTTGACGTATCCTCAACTGCGTGAGACAGCGAAGCGATAGCTACGTTGTAGGTTAAGTGAGAAAGAATCACAAAAGTAACTAAATAGCCAAGTCTTTATCAAATCCAATAAACGCCCAAACAAGTCATCTTCGCGTAAGGGTAGAAAGAAAGAAGACGAAATAAGTAATCGTGCCCGGAAAACCTCACTTCACATCCAAATGAGAAATCTCGAACACAAACAACCCCGTGGTCAACCAAGTTCCAACAACAATTTAAGCCGTGACATAATATTTTCCGTGAAAATGTATAACTCAAAGAATCAACCCGCACACCACAACAAATCTCAATCATCAAGACTCATAACCCAAATCTCATAATCAAATCTCATTATCCCATCTCATATTTGACCAAGCCCATTAATAAATCTCACTTTGCGATCCATTCCAGTATGCCACATGACCCATTCCAGACTTAATACCTTAATCATATGGGTATATAACATATCTTATCACAAAGAAATCCATTCCACCGTCAACATCATTCCGGTTATATCAAAGAAATCCATGTATTTGTTTTAGCAACATAAATTCCGATTCACTAGCATTTGATAAACCCTATGATTTGGTATTTAGAAGCAAATAAAAATATGGAATGTGGCAGAAATAATGCCCACAGAGCTGTACACGGACCAACTTCATCACAGTATAAGGCCCATGTGATATCCAAATAACAATATACAACCCAAGTTCAATTAGTCAATGATAAAGCCCACGTGATATCCAAATGTATTACATCTCCATCTCAAAACCAATGTCTAAAGTCCCGTGATATACCAAAAGAAGTGTGATATACCAAAAGAAGTATGGCACATGATATCCAAAAGGAGTGTGATATACCAATGTCTAAGGCCCATTATATTTGATGATGCCCACGAGACCCAATAACTGATCGCAGCCCATCAAATCAGCAAAAGCCATACGATCCATTATATCCAAGTTCACACACTGCCCTAATTTTTGGGTATATAAAGTACTCACATACTCACATGACCTAATCCCTAATTTCTCACAATAAGCGCCTCCCTTTACACATCCAGTAATCAAAACAGTCCAACAACAAGAGACTATTCTCCCCTTTTCCTGCTTCTTATCAATAACGCCCATATTAATTTCATGTAATCAAGTACACATCACCACAGGGATGGTTTGATGTCTTTGATTTGAGGGTCTTAGATTCGACACAAGGATGGCATTAAGGTACATCGGTTTGGCTTCAACATTAATTGACAATGTCACGGGTAAGTAAATAACTTCCATTTCGATTTCATAGTGTCCTAACCAATTAAAACAATGGACATAACAATATTGTTGTGATTCCTCTCTTTCATAATCGAATAGTTATAGAAGCTTATTCTTCGAAATAGATTGACCCGTTGGGTGACATGCGTTTATCCTTTTGTTTTACTTATAACCGAACATGAATTAAGGATGAAACTTTCAATTGTTTTGTTTATTCTTCTCCTTCGAAAATTATCTTAAAGCATTGGCATTAAAAATGATTCATGAGGTCAAAAGTTCAACAAAAGTATCTTTAAAAGATTAAAGGGTTGGACTTTTCTGAGATTAGTTAGTTGTTGTCGAAACGTGTAGTTATTCAGTTTCTAAACCGATCCATGATGGTATTGAGTTCAACAAAATCTTTCAAAGATTTGGAATGAGTTTGAATCAAACTGATATCACTTGAATTTATTAATTTGTTTTTCCCATCAAGTCTTGTAGGAGTCGAAGCAATGATTTGAATTCGCATTCTTGTTATGTTCACATCTTTAATTTTTGAATATTTTCCAAAACTTTGGATCAATTATGATAAGCTCATGTGAAATAACCCTCGACGTCTTGATGTAACATAGAATGGCACGAGCTAACTGAGATCTAGTGATGTTGATATCGAGACCCTTGAGAATCATACATGTTTGAATCTTGTTGTTGTTGTAGCAATGGAAATGTGTTGATTGTGATGTTTGTGATAAATGGTTTGTATATTGATGTACTTAGTTTGGGTTTGTTTAGATAGGTTTGTGATGTGATGATTGGATCTGAGAATGCATGATGATAGTAGAATTGTTGTTTTTCATTTGATGTTTATAATCATTTGATGTATGGTTTAAATGGTTAAGAACTCTTTTTGTACATTCTAATCAAAACGCATCTTCCCACATTTGACAAATCGCATGTTTGTCATTATCAAACCGCACAAATGCTTTGTCAAACCGTAGTCTTTTAACAAAACGCATCCTTTATCAAACCGCATCAACTCAAGAGTCAAAACGCATCTTTATCAAACCGCTTACAACTTGACAAACCGCATCTTTAATACCGTTTTGACACAAACCGCATCATTCAAAACTTGACAAACCGCATACATAGGCGTCAAAACGCATAGTAACAAACCGCATAGAGACAAATCTCTTTCGGTACATCGAATCTGGACAGTTGTTGACAAACCGCATCTACATCTTGACAAAACGCAGTCAACTTGTTCAGGTCAAACCGCATAGTAGAATAGTCCACAAACCGCACATATGAACATCGCAACGCCAACAGCAGATTTAGATACATAAACTTGCATAGAAACTAGTTAACAAGCAACTTTAAAAACCAGTAACCATTTTTAACTACACACTTAAAACCAGTAAGCATGTTAGTTTAAGTAAATGCATCTTAACTAGCTCCAAACATGTAAAGTCAGTTACAATCAATAAAAACCAGATTCAAACATGTTTTAACACTCAATCAGCAGCGAAAAACATAAAACATCATGCAACAATAATCAAACCGCATCAATGAACCGTACATGTCGCATACCAAAAAACCACACAAACCAAACGAAACACCAAAACAACAAAACCTGAGCTCTGATGCGAATTGTTAGGATCACACTTTTTATGTTGTTTGATGATTCGGGTGGTCTAGGGAGATGATTATACAAGTATGCCATGTTAGAGAGATGAAGAGAGTAGAGAGGGAATTCTTGAGAGAGAGTTAAAACAAAAAATGAAAGGTAAGATTAAGAAGTTCCACCCCTTCCAAGGATGGAAGGGGTATTTATAGTTACAAGTTAAACGTCCTCCTGTCGGACTGTGGATCAGGCATACCCTGGGTAAAGACCCGTCCTTCCTCCACGGTGTTGCTATAAACTAATAACTAAGCTAATAACTAACTAGTTAACTACTAAATAACGTAAATAACGATATGTCTATGAGCTAACATATGCTAGACTATAATTGGGGCACTTCCTTATGGAATTTCCAACTCCTAACAAAAACATTCTGTTTTTTCCGAGCTTTTTTGAGTGCACAAGGAGGTTTGTTATCAAGAGCCATTTTTTGAGTTGTATGAAAATACGGGTTTGTCTGATTTGTTAAAATGTTGACAGTTTGAGCTGAATGACCCGTTGTGACAAGCAAATTTTCCAATTTGTTGATTTTTTCATTTTTCTCAAGAAGAGAATCTTCGCTTTGAAAATCAGCTAACAATTTTTCTTTCTTTTTCAAAATCGAATAAGTTGCTTTTTGTTTAGAAAGTTTGATTTTAAGATAAGAAATTTCATCGTTTAAAGATTTTATTTTCAAGCTCAAATTAACATCTAGTGTGTCATACTTAATTTGCAATTGGTTTTCTTAAACGGAATTTCTATAACCAATTTCTAATTAGACTCTTTGTTTTTGAGAAATTCAAAAGCTTTTGCATTCTCCTTGTACCTCTCAAGCTCAGCGGTCAATTTATCATTCGCGGCCTTAACATCACGACTGACCTTTTTCACTTTCTCAATTTCAATGCCACAATTATTAATCAATGATTCAAATAAGGCGCGTGTTTCCTCATCAGTGTCAGTATTTTGTGCCACATAGCCTCCACTAGGATCCACATCTGGAGTTTCAGAGTTAATATTGCTACTACTCATATTGTCCATGTATGTATCATAAGTAGGTGCTGACGTCACAGAATGTTGTTCATCATGAGTAAACACATCAAATATGACATTGTTATAGCATGGATCAATGATTGGTACCTCAGATACTGTGTTGGCGTCATAAACAGGAGGTGTGTTAGAATCAAAGGAAAATGTTAGAATGATCTATCACTATCCAACATATGATGATTTCTAAAAACATGACTTTTTGTTTTAAGAAATTCCCTTCTTTGTAGTTTTCAAACATACACGGATCGTATCAAGTTTTCAAAGTACAATATACAAAAAAAACTTGGTAACGGCTCGATACCAATTGTGGAAAACTAGAAGGGGGTTGAATAGTTTTACCAATTAAAACTTCCTTTTAATTATTTAGATCGACTTATGTCAATCTATTTGGTTGTTTATGTTGGAAATTGATAGATAGATATATAAACGTATAATGAAAGATAAAGAGTAAGAAGCACATCACCACGACACAAGTTATTTATAGTGGTTCGGCTACAAGGACACCTTCCTTGCCCTACTCCACTCCCCGAGTCACCTACTCGAGTTCGTAAGCACTACACCAACTCCTTATGGCGAGAAGCCTTCACAATGTCGCTTAACCTTTTTCCGGTACAAAGCTAAATACCAAGTTCTTTCACACCAAGGCGAACCACACCTAACACAACGTCGCCTACCCTTTATACGGTGCTAGGCTAACCACCGAGTTCTTTCACACCAAGGAGAACTAATCCTATCACAACATCGCCTACCCTTTATTAGGTACTAGGCTAAACACCTAGTTCCATTACTATGGAGGAACTACTACCCTTCACAACACAACACCTAATATCAAGGAGATCCTCTCCTTGTTACAACACCATTAAGGATATCACCATCCTTGGAAATAAACAAATACTTATATGTATAATGATGCACCTCATCAATTATACGACCTAGGTATTCTTCCCAAATGCAACTTGATTTGATTCATCGGCATCCTTCACTAACGCCTTTGACACAACGCTTGGCACCCTTCACTAATGCCTTCGTCTTGACACCTTTAGCATTCTTCACTAATGCTTTGACACGGATGATGAGCACCTTTCACTAATGCTTTCATCTTGACACTTTCGGCATCCTTCACTAATGCCTTCAACCCAACATCTATGGAGAAAGGAAGAACTATCAACAAGAGAACCTTAGTTGTCTTGATGATGACGAAGCATGGCAACTCATGGACTTGAGCTTGCACGTCTTCAAGAAGTGGTGATCTCTTCTTTAAGAGGAACCTAGAAGATCACACAAAAACAAAAGACAAACTACATAGATCACTTTGATCTGAGGTTAGAGGGTTAGAATACTTGGGGGAAGTATGTGTGTAAAGTGATTCATAGAAAGGAAGAAATGGCTCTCTATTTATAGAGAAAATTTTCTACTGTTCCCCGGATCCCACGGATCCCTTCCACTTGGGATCCGGCTAGCACAAAGCCAGGGATCCGTGGAACGCTCCTCTTTGCCCATGGGTATTTTTGGTTATGGGTCATGGGCCATGGGTTGATCCATGGGTCTTTAGCTAGATACAATGTATCTCTTGAGTGCTCACCAAGGGTTCAATGTATCTAGACATTCTCTTGAGTGCTCACCAAGGGTTCAATGTATCTAGACATTGGGTATGGGTCAATACCATGGGTTGTGGATATTATGCATATATGATATAAGCATGATGTCATGCAATGGGTTATGGGTCAAGCTCCATGGGTCATGGGCTTTGGGTTGTACCCAACTACATTCAATGTATTTGCCCAATGGGTTATGATACTTAAGTTTCTACCCATTTATATTACCCAATATACTACATACTAGTTATGTATATTTTATCCAAATATGTAAACACTAGTTGTTGTACATATGTAATATTAAATCATAAGATCACTTATACTTGTTTTAGTGTTTTATGTGAAAATGTGAATATGTTAGAAACTATTAGTTCAAACCATTTACGAATTTTATTTGTTTCGTTAAAATGATTTTACGTTTTTTATCGACAAAACATTAGAAGATCGTAAAATATAAATAAACGTTTTTACGGCTTATTTGTATTAACACACGGGTTACAGTCTGAAATAACTGCAAGCCATAGTTTTAGACATGTTTTGGAAAAAAATATTTACACCTCATGCTCGAACTTCATCTATGCTCCCGTGCCATTATTGAATGAAATTTCTAAGACCGTAGATGTTATCGATACCAGAAGACATGTCTTGAGAAAACAATATTTTTGGTATTTTTAAATTTTCTGATTTTTATGGGTTTTTGTTGATTTTATAATTTTCTATTTTGTTTTTGTTGGTTTTATATTTCTGTATTTTTCTTTTTGATAAATATATACAGATAGAGTAGATGATATAGTTTAGGACGATGATGATACGAGTACCGAGATAAGGATATCGAGCAGCCCCGTTGTAGAAGATAGAAGTCATCATCTCTTAAACATTCACCACCAAAGCTTTCGAGGCTCCTGAATTGAGAGAAATTGAACCATCTGAAAGTGAGACTTTGCCAGCTTCCCCCCAAACTGAAAATCCTTTTGTTGAGCAGATTCGAAACTCTATTTTAGGCTTTCCTTAATCAGGTGCACAAAGAAGCACACCATTATTATCGATCTTGCTGCTCCTTTTAAGTGATCTTTGTGATTCTTCCTTCGAGGTTATATCATCAAGTAGAACAGCAAAGAATCATCCCACATTTAAATAAGCTTCTCAAATTTCTTTTCCACTGAAGTCTGAAGCGATCCATACCAAAAGTTGTCAAGAGACCACTTCCCCTAAGTAGATGAATTGATGCAGTCAGTCTCCTAGACTAGAGCTCACGAACCTGAATACACATATACCCGAAGACAGAGAAACTTATACCATCGAAGTAGCAGATTAAGTCTGATAGCCAAAGAATAACCCCGATGTATACTTTTCTCTCCCCTGAAGAAAGTGTATGAAGCTCAAGAATCCGAAGTACCCAAATGTCCTTTCTATGGAGAATAACCGATAAAATTGAAGTAGCAGGCTGAATCACTGATTATCTCTGCGGATGTCAACTCCGGAATAAGTGATTATATCTCTGAATCACTTATTAATCTCTCAAGTGAAACAGCTGAGCGCCCCTAATGTACACAATCTTTCTCCCCTTATGATTGCAATATCATCGAAATCATCACACACTTGTGTACCTCTTTTATCACCAGAAACTAACTCTTCCATCTCTTCCCCCACATAGTTAGAATAAGAACACTAAATGCCATGAGTCAAACCTTGAGTTTCTCTGTGGTAATGACATTTTTCTTCCCGGGATATCTTCAATCACTTAGAAGTATTAATTTCATCAAGTTTACTCGCGTTTAGATGCGTGTCTCCTTCCCCCTTGCTGGTTTTGATACTTCAGAATCAGCAACTCTTTGTAAGCCCGTATACTAGAAATCTTTTGAGAAGAACATATGTATCTGTGAGAATCAACTTGCTAAAGAATGTGAGCAAGTCTAATTACGGATTGAATTCGATAATTCACTCTCCCCCAATTAGTGCTCTCCCCTAAACTAACAATCTTTATGATGAATGCTTGAATTAAGAAGAAGTCTTTAGATCGTTAAATGCAACTCGTCTTTAGTCTTCTAACATGTAGTAGAAAATGTAGAACCGATCAGACTCGACCTTCTTCAAGAATGTCCAATTGGGGAATAGAAAGTCAACATCTTCATCTCACCAAATGCGTTCCAATTAACTTAAATGTAGCAAATCTCCTTAACTAAGATCCCTCCCAATCAAACAAGAACAGAAAGATGTTCATTAAAGAAATCAGCCCAGCAACTAGAAGCACTTTGTCATTAATCATCAGTCCGTGAGAAGATGTCAACCAACGAATCTTAGAAGAAACTCCATGTAAAGGTGACCTGATAAGAAGAAGCTCGGTTCTTACATGAGTTAGGAGCCGTATGACCATTTATACTCTGAAGTCAATCAACATGCTGTAAATTCACACTTATTCTCCCCCTCAAGAATTGCATACGGAGTTGCAATTCTTGATTAAATAAGTGACTATCTTCAACAAATGTAGTCTATTCACACTTCTCCCCCTCAAAGGTAGCATATGATGTCGCCATCATCATTATAATTGAGCAAGTGGAATAAGAAAACAATCAACGGTAGTCCAGTTCACTTGATAATTGAAAGCTCATGGAAAAAGCATGAAGCATGTTGACGAGAATGGTCATAATAAGAAGATTTCTCTTCTTCCGAAGATAATGCGCACTGAAGCCTACATATTTCTTTTCTTTAGAGAACGAGGTTTGAACTGAAGTATTCAAACGTCATAAGAAGATTTATCTTCTTCAGAAGATAAAGTGCACTTAAACGTAAACTTTTCTTTTCTTTAGAGTACGAGGCTTGGACTGTTTTGTTCAAACGTCATAAGAAGATTTCTCTTCTTCAGAAGATAAAGCGCACTGAAACGTACACTTTTCTTTTCTTTAGAGTACGAGGCTTGAACTGTAGTGTTCAAACGTCATAATCTCTCTCTTTTCAGCATCTCTTGGCAAAACTTGTAATCAGCCCCATTATCATTCAGTAGGCTCTTTGTCGTGACAACTGATGGAGAAAACCTAATATGATGAATTTGACCCTGAAGTAAACTAACCCGAACTCGTGACTTAAACTTGCACATATGTAACAAAGGGCGGTGCCGAGAATTCATACCCATTTGAATCTCTAAGTACTCTATACTCTTCAACCAACCAACCATCAAGTATAAGACGTACATCACCTCTTGAAAATCCACAATTTAATGTGACACTGAGCACTACAAGGTAACTCCTTAAAGTGATAGATATTTTTTGGTGGTAAGAGACCAATTCCCCCAAGTGTTAAAAAGAAAAGGGAAAATCACCCAAAAATAACTAGATTTCCAAGTCTTCGTTTTTGAAAATATTAAAAGCTCGAACAAGGATCTCGAAGAATCTTCATCCAACCATCCCCGATACCTTCAGATACTAAGTACACTCGCCCGTGATATTTCACTTCAACCTCAAATAAATAATAATGAATTAACGCCGTTGTCACATTTTCTGGTCAAAAGCTCAAATCTAGCCTCCATTGACGTTTTAAGTGAACTATGATAATGGTTTCATCCCGACCATGGTTAAATGAGTATAACCCCGTAAAACTTTGAAATACCCAAACTGTCATGACGAATATCCAAACACACATCCAATTCATGAAGTACACCCTTTATCCCTTCTTCGAAGAAGAAACCGTAGCATCGGCATCAGATAAGATCCAGAAATACACTTCCTTTTCTCCATGATGGTTCTATCATTGCGGGATTTTACAATTCTATGGTTTAAACTGAGAAATAGTTTCTTTCGCGGGATTTTACAAAACCAAGAATAAACCGAGAGATAGATCCGGAAATGCACATTACTTTTACCGGGATGTTTTCATTGTCACGGGATTTTACAAATCTATGATTTAAACCGAGAAATAGGTTCTTTCGCGGGATTTTACAAAACCAAGACTAAACAGTAAACACTGTCAGTTTAAATGTGTTGTGACAGCTTTGGTTTCGGTGAATATCTGTTTTAGGGGAACATGCAGCGGTTCATCAACGATTCTTCATCATCATCAAAAACATTGTCAACAATTCTTTACCCATGTTTAGACAACTTCACAAACCATACTAAGTCGAGTAGTATACACTACTTCCCCCTGAGGTTGACCGTAAAACATCAAAGTACACGTTTTCTCCTCCACGATGGTTTCGAACTTTCAGAAGCATCATAACGTGTACGACCATTTGCACGAGAAGTTCTTGTCATAGGCAAACATCTTGAAAAATCATGACGGATGATGAGGATTCTTGAAAGTTTTTGCTTAGACTGTGAAGTATCATTGAAATTCTGTGGCATTGAATAATCTATGGGAATTTCTGATCACATCTCATCCTTTGAACTCTTTGGTAAACACATCATCCACGAATTCTGTCGGCTATTTCTGTGATCACTTGGTGAAGTAAACCCGATATGCCAAACTTGAACATGACGTAAAATTCCCCAGATTTGTTACTTAAACTTGTACTAATCCTTGTGAAAAGAAACGGTGTACCCAATGTACAAAACCTCTTGACGTATCCTCAACTGCGTGAGACACCGAAGCGATAGCTACGTTGTAGGTTAAGTGAGAAAGAATCACAAAAGTAACTAAATATCCAAGTCTTTATCAAATCCAATAAACGCCCAAACAAGTCATCTTCGCGTAAGGGTAGAAAGAAAGAAGACGAAATAAGTAATCGTGCCCGGAAAACCTCACTTCACATCCAAATGAGAAATCTCGAACACAAACAACCCCGTGGTCAACCAAGTTCCAACAACAATTTAAGCCGTGACATAATATTTTCCGTGAAAATGTATAACTCAAAGAATCAACCCGCACACCACAACAAATCTCAATCATCAAGACTCATAACCCAAATCTCATAATCAAATCTCATTATCCCATCTCATATTTGACCAAGCCCATTAATAAATCTCACTTTGCGATCCATTCCAGTATGCCACATGACCCATTCCAGACTTAATACCTTAATCATATGGGTATATAACATATATTATCACAAAGAAATCCATTCCACCGTCAACATCATTCCGGTTATATCAAAGAAATCCATGTATTTGTTTTAGCAACATAAATTCCGATTCACTAGCATTTGATAAACCCTATGATTTGGTATTTAGAAACAAATAAAAATATGGAATGTGGCAGAAATAATGCCCACAGAGCTGTACACGGACCAACTTCATCACAGTATAAGGCCCATGTGATATCCAAATAACAATATACAACCCAAGTTCAATTAGTCAATGATAAAGCCCACGTGATATCCAAATGTATTACATCTCCATCTCAAAACCAATGTCTAAAGTCCCGTGATATACCAAAAGAAGTGTGATATACCAAAAGAAGTATGGCACATGATATCCAAAAGGAGTGTGATAAACCAATGTCAAAGGCCCATTAAAATTGATGATGCCCACGAGACCCAATAACTGATCGCAGCCCATCAAATCAGCAAAAACCATACGGTCCATTTAATCCAAGTTCACACACTGCCCTAATTTTTGGGTATATACAGTACTCACATGACCTAATCCCTAATTTCTCACAATAAGCGCCTCCCTTTACACATCCAGTAATCAAAACAGTCCAACAACAACAGACTATTCTCCCATTTTCCTGCTTCTTATCAATAACGCCCATATTAATTTCATGTAATCAAGTACACATCACCACAGGGATGGTTTGATGTCTTTGATTTGAGGGTCTTAGATTCACCACAGGGATGGCATTAAGGTACATCGGTTTGGCTTCAACATTAATTGACAATGTCACGGGTAAGTAAATAACTTCCATTTCAATTTCATAGTGTCCTAACCAATTAAAACAATGGACATAACAATATTGTTGTGATTCCTCTCTTTCATAATCGAATAGTTATAGAAGCTTATTCTTCGAAATAGATTGACCCGTTGGGTGACATGCGTTTATCCTTTTGTTTTACTTATAACCGAACATGAATTAAGGATGAAACTTTCAATTGTTTTGTTTATTCTTCTCCTTCGAAAATTATCTTAAAGCATTGGCATTAAAAATGATTCATGAGGTCAAAAGTTCAACAAAAGTATCTTTAAAAGATTAAAGGGTTGGACTTTTCTGAGATTAGTTAGTTGTTGTCGAAACGTGTAGTTATTCAGTTTCTAAAACTGATCCATGATGGTATTGAGTTCAACAAAATCTTTCAAAGATTTGGAATGAGTTTGAATCAAACTGATATCACTTGAATTTATTAATTTGTTTTTCCCATCAAGTCTTGTAGGAGTCGAAGCAATGATTTGAACTCGCATTCTTGTTATGTTCACATCTTTAATTTTCGAATATTTTCCAAAACTTTGGATCAATGATGATAAGCTCATGTGAAATAACCCTCGAGGTCTTGATGTAACATAGAATGGCACGAGCTAACTGAGATCTAGTGATGTTGATATCGAGACCCTTGAGAATCATACATGTTTGAATCTTGTTGTTGTTGTAGCAATAGAAATGTGTTGATTGTGATGTTTGGGATAAATGGTTTGTATATTGATGTACTTAGTTTGGGTTTGTTTAGATAGGTTTGTGATGTGATGATTGGATCTGAGAATGCATGATGATAGTAGAATTGTTGTTTTTCATTTGATGTTTATAATCATTTGATGTATGGATTAAATGGTTAAGAACTCTTTTTGTACATTCTAATCAAAACGCATCTTCCCACATTTGGCAAATCGTATGCTTGTCATTATCAAACCGCACAAATGCTTTGTCAAACCGCAGTCTTTTAACAAAACGCATCCTTTATCAAACTGTTGGAATCACTCCTAAACCTTAATTCAAGTGTTAGTTACTCATATGTAATAGGTAGCTTATTATGGCCTTTATGTTTGTTTAAGGTCAAGCTTATGTAGAAGGCCCATAAGCTTAGGCCCATGTCCAATAAGGAAAAGGGAAGGAGTAAGAGTGTTGCCCTAGCTCCTTGCCTATAAATACTATGTAATAACCCTCACTTGAGGGTTGGTTGTTCAATGCATTTCTCTTTCACAAAAAAATACAAAAACATCAAAGGAAGCAGACACCAATGTAATAACCTGGCTCTGATACCAATGTTAGGATCGTATGTATGGATGATATGGTGATTCGGGAGGTCTTGGAAGATGGAAGAAAGCCATCTTCAAGTTAGAGAGAGAAGCTAGAGAGAGAAGGGAAAACTAGTAGGTGTTTTATTGATGAAGGATGAAATTACACTAAAAGTCTCACCCCTCCATGGAAGTATGGAGGGGTATTTATACCCAAACACTTACATCTATCACTAAATGACATAACAAGCCCTTGTGTTTAAGGTAACAAAGATAGTAAATGTAATCCCGTCAATGTCGTTCCATTTACGAGTTAGGAGCGATTCCAACAATCTTCCCCCAATGGGACTACATAAGGGATTACTTACAACATTTACTACAAATATAGAAAACAAATGAAGAAAGGTTTTCATAAGCTCTTCAAGTGCTGAGGATGATGAAAGTTTACGCTCTTTGTCTTCTTCTTGTACCTTGACTTGAGAACCGTTATCTTCACTTGTAGGTAAATGATGTAATATGCATAAATTGGATTAACTTCCCCCCAATTCATGCTGCATGTCTTTAGCAGACACTCCTTTTTGGCGAAGATTCTGAATCAGCTTCCCCCCAAACTGACAACCGTCTTCAGCAGATTCAAAACTTTGACGTAGTCGACATTTCTTCTAACTTTTGAAATTTTCAATACGCAGCGAAATTTGTAGATGAGCAGTAAACCACACAAGGTAAATCTGACTTATTATGGAAAATCCGTTCGGGGGTAACATGCAAGAAATCAACAAGATCTTCTCACATATGTAGATGCTTCACACCAAACAATCCGCGAAATACAAGATGAAACGACTTCCCCCTGAATGTTGCGGTCTATCGGAATAATAGTTACCAGTGAATCTACAATTACTCGATAAAATGACCAAAAGTGTGAGGTGAGGCATCACAACATCCTATTTAGGTAACTTCACACACGATAACTCTGTGAAAGTGAGACGATTACACCAACTTGAGAAATTTTCACCACAGATCGTCTCATTTCTTCCCCCTGATTGAAGAAATTCATGAAAGGAGAGGGTTTTCACAAAAAAATACAAAAACATCAAAGGAAGCAGACACCACCTATACTCTCTTCCCCCCGATGTTTTCATTGAATCAGAATCATACACCACGTATGTTGATGATGAATTGAAGACATCGAAACCATGTATGTCCAAGTAGTCGAACAATTGTGAAGTACCATAAATATCATGTGAGAATCAATTGCTGATAAGACTTCTCTACTCGTGTATACTCTTCTCAGCTAACTCTTTACCGACCCCATTATCATTCTCGACGGCTTTTGTAGTGACTACTGATGGAGAAAACCCAATATGATGAACTTGAGATCCGAAGTAGTATAACCCGAACTTGTGACTTAAACTTGCACTATTGTCGCACGAAGAACCCCTTTTCTTAACTCCATCGAAAAAAGGTAAACTTAAAGTTTCTCAAATTATCAACACCTTAGTGTGACACTTGAGCACAACAACGTAACTCCTTAAAAGTGATAGTTATAATCTGTGAGCACAACAACGTAACTCCTTACATCAGGTTCAACTAGATAACTCAAGTCTTTGTCATTCGTAACGGTTAGAGCTCGAACAAGGATCTCGAAGAATCATGCATCCAACCAACCCCAATAACTTCAGATACTAAGTACACACACCCGTGATATCCCACTTCAACCTCAAATAGATAATAATGAATTATCGCCGTAGTCACATCTTATAGTTAAATGCCCAAAACTAGCCTTCATTTACGGTTTAAATGAACTTGATAATGGTTTTTCCCGATCTTGTCAAAAAATTGTATCCCCGTGAAATTTAGTCATACCGAAAATACCATTCTTTTAGCCGAATTATACCGAAACTAAACACAATGTATTTAACATTTTACATTTAAGTTTCATCCTAATTGTGTTAAAAAATTCGGATAACATCAACACACTTGCTTCCCAACTATTTGTATGAGATCTAGTAGATAGCCCAAGACAGCCCACGTTAGTACATGTCGGATCCTACTTATTAATGATTTCAACTTCAGCCCAATAATAAAAAGCAAGACCCGGTTAAAAATTAGTTTAACCCTTATATGCGTTTGACTATAAAAGACCAACTTGATAATCATAACCCTAATATTCACATATTCAGATAACTCTAACAAAAAGAAATACGCCCCCAACTTTTATCTCTACAAAAGCAGACTATTATCCAATCAATACTACCAACGAATTTGATCTCAACATCAAACCATCATCATCAAATATCACAATCACAAACTCAACCTTCTGATTATCCAAGCAACGAACACAAGTCACCATTATTTTTTCATATTTACGGTTCAGCTTAAAGGTCTCATATGAGATCTCGGGTAGGTACACTTGTGTTTTGTATGAACGAAATAAAAGAAACTAATATAACAAAAAATTGTTATAACACGTTCCTTTTTAATCGAATATGATTTGTTAATGTTATTGTTGTTGGTCATGAACGAAAGAGAGAAAGAAAGTAACTTGATTAGTTATATTTCTTTCTCGCATATTTCGATTAGTTGATGAGTTTGTCACAGATCTATGATGTTTAATTTTAATTTTCGTGTGAATGATCATTGAAAGGTTATGAGACCACGAAAAATTACAACTGAGATCCATTAGAATAATTCCTATTGAGTAATGATGAGGTTGGGTCATTTTGAGTCTTGTTTGTGAGCAAGGTTAGAATAGATTTGTGATATGAGATGGGAAATATGATTGATGAAGTTGGGTCGAGTCTTGAATAATTGAACTGATGTCATGATTTAGTTTGGTATTTGATTTGGTTAAGTCATGGTCTCCAACTTCTGGTCTGGTCTTCAACTTCATCTCGTATTTTTGTCAAGAGTCTTAGGCGTAAATATGGTTGAAATCCTTATGCGTAAACATTTTTACGCATAACATCTTAAGCGTAAGCTTCTTGCTTATGCGTAACATGTACTTACGCGTAAACCATTAAGTTACACGTAAGTTTAACCTTACGCGTAAGCTTACACGTAAGCCATGTTCGGCGTAAAAAATTCTTACGAGTAACTTTCCAAGCTACTCGTATCCAAACTGAAGATCCATAGGCGTAAGAATAGGGTTTTGACCCATGTTGACTTTTTCCGGCGATGTATTCCGACCAAGAATCTGTCTAGATTCATAGTAACCCAGAAAAATACATATAATGACCCACTTTGACCACGAGGACTTGACCATAAACCATCAAAAGTTTCACGAATATGATACAAAAAGTATACGAGAGTAACAGAGAGAATAAAACTGTTGTGCAAAAACTGTTTGTGACCTTTTAATTTTCTGTTATCCCATACAACTTTTGACCAAAAAAATACATTAAACTTAAATAAAAACCTGTTAAACACTAAAATAATGTTAAAAGTTAACAACTTTGTTAAACAGTTTTTTATACAAGATTTAGACAAGATAAAATCACCAAAAAAATCAACGAATGATACAAAACCGACCTTGCTCTTGATACCAATGTTAGGATCGTATGTATGGATGATATGGTGATTCGGGAGGTCTTGGAAGATGGAAGAAAGCCATCTTCAAGTTAGAGAGCGAAGCTAGAGAGAGAAGGGAAAACTAGTAGGTGTTTTATTGATGAAGGATGAAATTACACTAAAAGTCTCACCTCTCCATGGAAGTATGGAGGGGTATTTATACCCAAACACTTACATCTATCACTAAATGACATAACAAGCCCTTGTGTTTAAGGTAACAAAGATAGTAAATGTAATCCCGTCAATGTCGTTCCATTTACGAGTTAGGAGCGATTCCAACACAAACCGCATCAACTCAAGAGTCAAAACGCATCTTTATCAAACCGCTTACAACTTGACAAACCGCATCTTTAATACCGTTTTGACACAAACCGCATCATTCAAAACTTGACAAACCGCATACATAGGCTTCAAAACGCATAGTAACAAACCGCATAGAGACAAATCTCTTTCGGTACATCGAATCTGGACAGTTTTTGACAAACCGCATCTACATCTTGACAAAACACAGTCAACTTGTTCAGGTCAACCGCATAGCAGAATAGTCCACAAACCGCACATATGAACATCACAACTCCAACAGCAGATTTAGATACATAAACTTGCATAGAAACTAGTTAACAAGCAACTTTAAAAACCAGTAACCATTTTTAACTACACACTTAAAACCAGTAAGCATGTTAGTTTAAGTAAACGCATCTTAACTAGCTCCAAACATGTAAAGTTAGTTACAATCAATAAAAACCAGATTCAAACATGTTTTAACACTCAATCAGCAGCGAAAAACATCAAACATCATGCAACAATAATCAAACCGCATCAATGAACCGTACATGTCGCATACCAAAAAACCACACAAACCAAACGAAACGCCAAAACATCAAAACCTGAGCTCTGATGCCAATTGTTAGGATCACACTTTTTATGTTGTTTGATGATTCGGGTGGTCAAGGAAGATGATTATACAAGTATCCCATGTTAGAGAGATGAAGAGAGTAGAGAGGGAATTCTTGAGAGAGAGTTAAAACAAAAAATGAAAGGTTAGATTAAGAAGTTCCACCCCTTCCAAGGATGGAAAGGGTATTTATAGTTACAAGCTAAACATCCTCCTGTCGGACTGTGGATCAGGCATACCGTAGGTAAAGACCCGTCCTTCCTCCACGGTGTTGCTCTAAACTAATAACTAAGCTAATAACTAACTAGTTAACTACTAAATAACGTAAATAACGATATGTCTATGAGCTAACATATGCTAGACTATAATTGGGGCACTTCCTTATGGAATTTCCAACTCCTAACAAAAACATTCTGTTTTTTCCGAGCTTTTTTGAGTGCACAAGGAGGTTTGTTATCAAGAGCCATTTTTTGAGTTGTATGAAAATACGGGTTTGTCTGATTTGTTAAAATGTTGACAGTTTGAGCTGAATGACCCGTTGTGACAAGCAAATTTTCCAATTTGTTGATTTTTTCATTTTTCTCAAGAAGAGAATCTTCTCGTTTTGAAAAATCAGCTAACAATTTTTTCTTCTCTTTTTCAAAATCAGAATAAGTTGCTTTTTGTTTAGAAAGTTTGTTTTTAAGATAAGAAATTTCATCGTTTAAAGATTTTATTTTCAAGCTCAAATTAACATCTAGTGTGTCATACTTAATTTGCAATTGGTTTTCTCTTAAAACGGAATTTCTATAACCAATTTCTAATTCTGACTCTTTGTTTTTATGAAATTCAAAAGCTTTTGCATTCTCCTTGTACCTCTCAAGCTCAGCGGTCAATTTATCATTCACAGCCTTAACATCACGATTGACCTTTTTCACTTTCTCAATTTCAATGCCACAATTATTAATCAATGATTCAAATAAGGCACGTGTTTCCTCATCAGCCTCTCAGATTTTGTGCCACATAGCCTCCACTAGATCCACATCTGAGTTTGAGTTAATATTGCTACTACTCAGATTGTCCATGTATGTATCATAAGTAGGTGCTGACGTCACAGAATGTTGTTCATCATGAGTAAACACATCAAATATGACATTGTTATAGCATGGATCAATGATTGGTACCTCAGATACTGTGTTGGCGTCATAAACAGGAGGTGTGTTAGAATCAGTGTCGTACTTAGCCTCCTGAAGATTTTCCATGAAGATGTAGTTTGAATTGATATCCTCACATTCTTCCATTTCATCCATAATAGCAATAAAGTCATGTTCCTCAGCACTCACTGCATCCCTGCTTCATTCTTTTGTGCCAACAGCAATGCTTTCTGAAGATACGCAGAATTCGTCTTTTTCGGCTTAGTAGGACAATTCCTCGCAATGTGACCCACTCCTTGACAGTTGTAACACGTAACTCGATTAGCCTGATTCACATTTCCATAATTCCCAACGACTGGAGCTACAACATTCCCATTCTTATTACCCACTGCTCTATTCCCAACATTCTGACCCATCTGATTTCCAACATTCTGACCCAACTGATTACCCTGATCGAACGCTGATTACCCATGTGAAATCCAGTAGCATATCCCTGTATATTCCCAATAACTCTAACCATTTGTCCTTGATGACCTATATTCAAACCCTTTGTAAATTTGCCTTGCAGTGTTAGATGAAATCCTTTAGTTGTTGTTAGTTGGTGTGGAATAGCGTCCTTTGAATACTTTAGTCAAATAAGAAAATTCATTGGACAAAGCCTCTATTTTTTCAGCTTCAAGGTCGGTGATTCCTTGTTCTTGGTATTGTGGATACTGCTGTTGTTGAATGACTTGTTGTTCTACTTGATAGAATTGTTGTTGAGGGATAACAGCTTGTGGTGGTGGAATGTATTGCTGCAAGTTGTTGTTAGCGGAAGAGGATGAAGGTTGTTGTTGTGTGTTCACTGGAGTTTGAGTCTTTGCAATTAGTGCCAAGGGATCATGATTCTTTGCCAATCTTTCTTTCCTTACTTCATTGACTTCAGCTTGGTTTTGTTTCAGAAAATTGTAAAGTTGATCAAAGATCACATGATGTAAGTCCTTTGTTTGATTGACAATAGTGACATAGCGTCCCCATTCTTCTTGAATATTGTTTAGAAATTTGATGTTACTCACGATAGTCTTGGGTGTCAACTTGTTTCTAATAAGCTCATTCATCAAAGTGCAAAACCTTCCATAGTAGGATTCAATGGATTCTCCTGGAGTGGATGTAAAATTCTCCCATTCAGTTAGTAGCTTGTTCTCCATGTCTTGTTTACCAATTTCTGTTCCATACCATAGCCGTCTAACACGTTCCCACATATCGTAAGCAGTTTCACAGCTGTCTACAGCAGCAAAGATATCTCTTGGTAATCCCAGTTGGACAATGTGTATTGCCATGTCATTTGCTTCGATCTGCTTCTTATCCTCGTCAGTGTATTCTGATTCATCTTGATCACGAAAAGATGGTGCGACGGGAGGTGTTGCAGTAGGAATTTCAGGGTCTTGTACTTGTCATGGCTTTATGGGTCTATTCGTAATGGATTGAATCATGAGTTTTCCATTATGTTTGGTTTTGATGTAGCGAAGCATACGACTTGTCCATTGAAGATATCCACCTTTTTCCAGCATATGAGGACGGTTTCTAGCACCGGCTGCATGAATGTCTTGTTGAGTTTCCATTGATGAAGGTATTACCGATAAAGTTGATGTAGGATCGATTAAACGATAAAGGAGTTATGTTTGATGAAGATTAAGCTCGGTTGTTGTAGGACTTAAAAATCTCAATAACTTCTGTTCGGAGCGTTTTTAGGACTCGAAGGTTGACCCGAATCGCTTTTAATTTGTTTGGCATTCCAATCTCCTCGTTCTCACGGTCGTTTTGATGGGTAGAACGCTGAAAACGGAGTTACGGTTCAAAAGTTATGGCCGTTTGAAGTTTTGCTGAAGATCTTACTCGTAAACTTGTTCTTAGGCGTAGGATTTAGTGCTTAGGCGTAAACTTCCTTAGGCGTAGACTTCCTTAGGCGTAAGAATTCCTTAGGCGTAGGATGAAGCTTATGCGTAAATTCTATATTACGCGTAAACTTAAGGTTTAACGTAAGCTTATGCATAAACTAAACTTTTATAAGTAAAGTACCTTACGCGTAAGATTTAACTTAGGCGTAAAGTGCTTACTCGTAAGCTTTTAGGCTTAGGCGTAAGATTAGGTTATAAACCAAAATCCTTCACACTTGTCCAAGTGTGAGATATATCCACAAGTCGAAGTGTTTTTCAGGCTTATCCAAGCAAGGAAAACACTGAGTAACCGTTGTTGCACGAAGATTCTGCACCAAATGCTTAGGCGTAAATTTCACTGCTTACGCGTAGACCTTAATCGTAAGAAAAGGGTTTTGACTTTGCTTAGGCGTAAAACTAGGGTTTTGACTTTCTGTACTTGAAATCCTTATGCGTAAACTGCCCAGATTTTTGCAAAAACACGATTTTTCACCCAAAAACACGATTTCAAATGACTTATTTTGCACAAACTTCTTCCAAAACACTAAAATATCAATAAAAACTACAACTTTAGCTTAAACAACACGTAAAAATCAAAACTTTATGCAAAAAACACACGTTACAAAGTTCCTAAACGTGAATGACCATCACTTCTATTAATTATTATTAAGGCTAACAAAAAAGAAAAAGGGGACGCAGCATAGTGGTTCTTTTAGGGGAAAATCCCTCCGGGGTTTTGGCCCGGTACTCGACTAGGGGATCGATAGCATTATCCTTGGCACGATATGTAATTATTTTCCGACTCATAATATTAATTTGGTTTCATTACTCAATTATGATTTTGATTCTAATTTAATGGTTGGTTCAACTTTATTTATTGTGTTCTAATTAATTGTCTTTTAATTTATTATTGGCCAATTAAATATTTGATATTATGTCTTTGTTTATTTATTGTTTTATATGAGGATTTTATTTGTCATTTCACTAGGGTATTTTGGTGATGTGGAAACTAGGCTCTAGTCTAGTTTTGATTCTTTTATTATTAATTGTTTCTAGTGTATGCTTGCATAGTTTGTTGGTAGCTACCCTTGTTTCGGTAGTTTTGAATGGCGGTAGTGTCTAGTTGCTTAGGAGATATGACCAACTGACCCTAAGTAGGTAGACTGAGTGGGAAGGGTAAGAATTAACCAACTGACGACCCTTCTTCGTTTGTGCGATTTCACCAACTGATCACCTGCCGTTTGGATGAACTTAAGAAGTTAGGGATGAGTGTCTAAGATTCTAGCGCCCGGAAACTCATTATTGCGAATCTTGCTTGTAGAGGTACTTAATGACTTGGCTTAGGGAACTAAAAACAACTTGACTTTCAAGGGGTCACCCGCAATCTCCGGTGGAAACCTTTGCTAATAGGTTAGGACGAACTGACCAAATGTTGTCCTAGCGACTTAAACCCCCACTTGAAACAGGAATCTAGTGACTTTTAGAACCCATGTAATGCAATAGTAAACGCCGGCTCTTAATGACTGCTATTAGATTGCCGCATGATCCCAGGTGACCTGTTCATCTTGGTGAGAATTCTAAGAATCATAGGGTAGACGAATTGACCATAGGAGTCTACCGACTTTTGCCACTTATGGATGAACTCGGTTTAAGAATTGCATCACTATCTTTCCCATTAGCCTGTTTACCAGAGAACCAGCCCAATTGATCACGTGACACCTTAAATATTATCAATCATTTCATTTAAACTTATTTATTTGACTAATTTAATTAATTAGATAGTTACGAATCAACCATTCTTGGGACAACCTCGGTCTTACCATTCCCTCACTACATGCGACGGGTACACTGCCCGTTAGTGCATTAGGTAGGCCATAGGTAGACGAGTTAATATAAATGTAAAACCTGGTCAGTAAAACCTGCATCACTTGAGTAGTTAGCTTATTTTGAATAGCTAACCAAAGAACAAATGCATGCCTTGGGATGTTTTGAGAAAACCACATAAGTCTACTCCAGCAAAAAATTTCTTGTGACTCACTCAAATCAACATATGCCTGCCTTACACTAAAATTACCTTCCATGCCATTACCATTTCTCCAAACTAATTGATCTCTTTTACTTATATCAAGGTCCACATTTTGAATTTAGGATAGGATAGGTAATTTAGATAGCCACTCAGTAGACCACTTAAACACATCATTAACTATAATGTCTTTAACAACAATATTACCATCCAATCTAGCATTATACAAATCCCTATTAAAAATAAAGGATTGTAAAATACCTGATGGACACCAATTATCATAGATCACAGAAGTGCTTGCACCATCACCTACTTTTTTAACCATAAATTTTCTAGCCTCATCTCTTAGCCTCAAAATATTCTTCCGTCCCCAACTATCTGTCTCTTCCTCATTCACAGCCCAAATATTTCTACCCTTAAGTTTTTCAGTATTGATCCACTTTACCCAGAGAGACTCTTTATCAATAGCCACATGCCATAAATGCTTTATGATCATGGCTTTATTCCAAGTTCCCAAGTCCTTCAAACCCAAACCACCCTGACATTTAGGTTTACAAATAGATCTCCAAGCCACCTTAGCTTTCCCTTTAGACAACTCACCCTGATTCCACAGAAATACCTTAAGAACTTTATTAATATCATGGATAACAGTTTGAGGCAATAAGAAAACTGAAGCCCAGTAAACATGAATTAATTCCAAGACAGAAGCAACCAGTTGTAATCTACCAGCATATGAAAAACTTCTATTCTTCCAATTTAAGATTCTACTCTTAATTTTGTCAATAAGAACTATACACTCCTTAACACTAAGTCTCTTAGAAGACAGAGGAACTCCAAGGTATTTCACTGGGAGACTTTCTACTTTAAATTGAATTTCATCCAAGATCTTTTGTTTATCTTCATCCTTCATGCTACCAAAGATAATAGTACTTTTAGTATAGTTAGGGAGTAAACCAGATATACCACCAAACTCAGACAAAACATCCTTAAGAATCATTACTGACTCATGGTCACCATGACAAAACATCAGCAAAACAAACATGGGTCAGTTTCAACCTCTTACACCCAAAATGATATTTGAACTCACTACTTCTCTCCACCTTGTTGTGCACCAAAATAGAAAAAATTTCCATGACCAAGGTAAATAAATATGGTGACATGGTGTCTCCCTTCCTTAGACCTCTACCACCTCTGAAATACCCACAACTCTCTCCATTCACACATATGGAAAAAGAAGTAGTAGTGACACACTGAATTATCCACTTTACCATAGTCCCATGAAAACCAAAACCTTTAAGAATAGCTTCCAAAAACTTCTACTTAACTGTATCATAAGCTTTCTGTATGTCAATCTTCATGGCAACTCTATTAGGACCATCTTTTCTAGCATAACCTTTTAGTAATTCTTAGGAGAGTAAAATATTATCCTAGATGTGCCTATTAGGAACAAGAGCACTTTGATTCTGTCCTACAAGCTTTCCCAACACACTTTTCATTCTCTCAGAGTTTACCTTCCTAATAAATTTATAGAGAACATTGCAGCAAGAAATAGGACGAAAATCTGTAACTTTGCTTGGTGTTTGTACTTTAGGGATTAAGGATATCAAAGTAGAATTGACTTCCTTTAGCAGCTTCCTAGATTCAAAGAATTCTTTAACAACTTTACAAACTTCACTTCCCACTATATTCAATGATTTTTTGAAGAAGGTTTCAGAATAACCATTTGGGCCAGGGCCTTATTACCATCAATTTGGAACATTGCAGCTCTGATTTCCTCATCACTGACTTCCCTAATCATGAACAAAGCTTTTTCATCAGACAATTTATTGCAAATCAAACCATCTAAGTGACTGAGATCATTTATAGGCACTTCATCTCCTAGAAACTTCTGGAAATGATTCATAAACTGCTCTGCAACATTATTCCCAGTATAGCAATTTCCCTTATAATCATAAATGGTATGAATTCTACTCTTATGATTCCTAATTTTTAAGATCTTATGAAAGAAAGCATTATTTCTGTCCCCAACACTTAACCACTTTATCTTTGCTTTTTGAAAAAGGAGGTTCTCTTCATCTTTAACTGCAGTAGCATAGTCTTTCAACAACACACTTTTATTAACTCTTCTGCTTCTAATCAGGATCTTTATCAATCTTCAATTGAATATCCTTTAACCTTTCTCTAAGCTTGTTGACTTTCTCATATACATTACCATCCTTCCATGCAAGCTTCTTCAAATGTCTCTTAAGGCCTTTCAATTTCTTCACAGTTTTGAACATATCACATCCCTAAATATTATCTTTCCAGTTATCAGTCACTAAAGGAATAAATTCCTCTTTATCAGCTACACAATTAGCAAATTTGAAAGTCTTCTTTTTAGGCTAAATTGCTTTAGGAATGACAAGAATGTTAGGACAATGATCAGATATAAGATAAGGTAAAAACACAGTATGGGCTTGGTTGAACGTATCAATGAAATCTTCACTTCCCATGATTCTTTCAAGCTTCTTCAAGATACCACTACCATTTCCTGATTTAACCTTGTGCAAGTTCTTGGTCCATGTGTAGAAGAGGCCTGAGCTAGCAATGCCTTCCAATTTAACTTTATTAATACAATCCTTGAACTCATTCATGTCACTAGTCATACAAGAACATCCTTGAGAATGTTCGTTAGGACTTAAAGTAACATTTAAATAACCCATTAAAATCCAAGCTTCTTTTCCTACTATCCTTCTGTATAACTCCAAATCTTTCCACAGACCCCTCCTTTCCCCTCCTCCATTAGCAGCATACACAAAATTACAGTATAATCTGGTTTTGCCATCCACTGTTTCTATACTACACAGCATAGACTGCTTATCACAATGAACCATACTCAAATTTATATTCAAACTATTCCACCCTAAAACAATTCTACACCCATTATCACCAAATTGCATGTTAGAATCCCAATCCTAATTACCAAAAATACCATCCCCAACTCTGTTCAGATTTTTGGACTTTAGATGAGTTTCTATAATAGCACAAACACTTAGATTTTCTTCCTCAATAAAATTCCTAACCTCCCTTTGTTTATCAGAGGTACTAAGACCTCTAATATTCCAACACCCAATTTTAAGGTCTTTCTGATCCATGGAAACTAATTATCATTCAACACTCCTCCATTTAATCCCTTCGAAACATCACCCTCCATACATTTTGCTATTCCTGATACATCTTTAAATACATCATTCACCTCACTATTTCTAGACATACCTTCTTGAACATGATCTTTTCCTTTATCAACTATTGTGTTCTTTCTCGGGTGATAGTATGCTAACATATCCAAGTTCCATTTATCCATTTCATTATCAGAGATACACAAATTCTAACTAATGAATTCATCCAAATTTTCTTTATTCCTAATTTCATTCAACTCACTTTGTTCATTAACCTCATCTATTTCAAGGACAGAGTATTTATTGGCAGACCTCTTCAAAGCTGATAAAAATTTCCCCATTAACACTCCATGGCTTCTTACCAGATGGAGACTGATTTTTTGGAGAATTTGTTTGATTGCCATTATTTTGCTTCACAACTCCAGTGCCATCACCACCCTCCTGCAACTTATGGTCTTCTGGTTTCTTTTGAATATCTGGTTTCTTTTGTTGGTAAACTGATTGATGAGACTGTTTAGTTTTGGAGTGGATCTTCTTGTTAATCCTTTGTGTATGAACCTGATTGTTTGGCTTAGAATTTTGGTTTCTCACTTTTCCATTCATTCCATCGTTTCTTCTATTTCTCACCTCAATAAAACCTTCATCATCAGCAGTTTTATTATTACCATTTTCCTTCTTCTCCTCATTCTTTGCACTACTTGAATTACCTTCTAGCTTATCCCCCTCCTTCTTTTTACCACAACTGTGACTAGTATGATCAAACACACAACATTCTGAGCACCTAGGTGGAGTCCAATCATACTCAACTTTGAGAGCTTTCAAGTACACTATTTTATTTTCCCCATTCTTATAAACAACTTCAATATTATCTGGTAGACAGTTTTTAGCAGACACCTCAACTAGCACTCTAGCATAACCAGCTCTTCCATTACCCATCTTACACATAGCAGCTATAATATTATCCATAATCATTGGCTTTCCAATCCTGCTTGCTAGAGTACCAATCCCTTTGATTGACCATGCTTCAAGAGGCACATTACAAGTTCTTACCCATAGTAGAATCACCTCTTGTTCAAATTTGTCCATACTCATATTGATGTCCCATTTTTGCACAAACAGAGGCTTATTATTGACCATCCATGGCCCATTACTCAAAATGTACTCCAACCCTTCATTATTATGGAATTTTATAAAGAAAATTCCATTGCTTACATTCACTATATCTCTAAAACCATGTTTCCCCCACATCCTTCTTAAGTTGTATCACAGTTCATTAGTTGACATTCCTTGACCTACAAAGTATCCACACAATGTCTTATCCTATCTCTCATGGTTGTCAGGATCCCGATCCTGATCTTAGGATCTTACGATTTTACGATACTGCAAAGCAAAACCGATCCGGATCCTACATAGGATCTTTGCAAGCTTAAGATCTTATAGGATCCCGATCTTGACCATACGATCTTACGATCTAATCCGATCCGATCTTACTTTTCTCGGATTACAAACTAAAAAACTACAAGTTTATGGGTTGTTTGTTTGTAGAATTCAAAAAACAACATCTTAATCTTTTTAAACATTTTATAATCATAATTTAGGACAACATTTATATGAAGTATTCATAGTATTTTATGGTTATAATATATTAGAATTTGTAGATTTGTATAAAATTACATAAAGTATTAAGAAATAACATTAGAGTAGGATCTTAAGATCCCGATCCGATCTTACGATCACGATCTTGCAAAGACAAAAACAATCCTGGGTAGGATCCCGATCTTGACAACCTTGCTATCTCTTACTTCCTTCTGCCACCAATACTTCATCAAAAACAACCACTTCTATACCATCACTATCAAACTCAGTAGGAATATTCATTAGTTTAGCATCATATACAATCCTACTTTTGACAGTAGCAGCAGCATATGTCTTACTCCCATTACTCTCCACTTTATGCATAACAGACTTACCCTCTTCCACATTTTCCTTAGTGACTTGTTTAGTCCCGCTCTATTGAACCTCAACCTCTATTTCCCCTGTACCATTAGCCTTACCACCAAGCAATCCTCCTTTCCCAACCTCTTCTACTGTACCATTCATTTTCAATATTTCACTATCCTGAAGCTGAATATCTGGAACACTATTGCACACATTTTTCAGGTCCTGACACATATCCACCATCTGATCACAAGATTCATTACTAGCACTACCAGTATTCTCCATATCTAAACTTTCACTCTCCTTATTATCCTTTTCAACACCATTAACAACCATTGTTTCCCCACCACTACCATTACCACTAGCAATTTTACTATTCCTATTAATCCTACCAGTATCATTAACACTAGCAGAATCCCCAAATTTTGCTGGTTTTTTAGTTTTCCTTTTTCGTTTATTAGATGACATATTCAATCAGGATACAACACACGGTGAACTAAAACAAAAATACTAATCAATAGTAACAATACGTAATCTACTCAGCTTAATTGGACAAAACGCAAAATTAGGGTTTACTGTAAAATTTGGGCAAAATGAATTCAAAGACCATCAAATAGATCGCAATGAAATTCTGAATCGAATGGTGTTAGTTATACAGAAACTTGACAAGTAATTGAATCAGAAATTGATGTTTTAATGGTTTTTGAAGGTGAAATGATGGCGGGAAAAACAGTTAGTGGAGAGAGAAGAGAGAATGACTCAATATTTGTTGTAAAGTGAAAAGTTATGACCCATTTAGTTATTAATGGGTCGATATGGGTCATGCTTTATCTCAAATGGGTCAAAATGGAAATGGGTTGAAAGTGACCGAAGTTGTGACAATGTTGCAAGCTTTATCCACCAAAGTGATCCCCTCCTGATTTTTTATGAAGCACGCTCTAGGCTTATTCTTGAGGAAACTCGCAAAATTAAACAAGCATCCAATGCTGCCATCACATCTGGAACCGTTCTTCTCATTTCTGCCCCTACTTCTTCGTTGAATTTCAACAACCAACACAATGTTGCCATTACATCCTCATCTCAACAGCAACATGTTCAGCGTAATGACCACTCAAACTGTAGTAGTGGGAGGATTTATAAATACCGAGGAGGTGGTCGAAATGGTGGTGGCCGCGGAAGTGGTCGTGGTAGGTCACAGAACACTCAACAATCTCAATTCTCTTAATGGGTACAATTTGCTCCATGAGCCTGGTCTCCATTCCCTTGGGGCACTCCACCACCTCTTTTCCCTACTAGAATGACTTAACCACCAATAAAATGATTTTATCGCATCACATCATTTTCGATGAGACTCAATTTCCATTCACCAAACTCCATAGTCCTACCCCTTCAAACTATACCTTTCTGAATGATGGACTTCATCCCATTTTTCTCATTTACAAATTGATGCGCGTATAACGCGTTCGGGGTTAAAGGAACTTCCTTTTCATCGAGCAAGTTTTTCAACACCCTAGACAGTGAACCTAATCGTTGTAGTGTAGTATTGGTTAAGCCTCGGGTATTGATATCGTTCTCTAGGGGAATAGGAATGCTTGTGAGAGATGTACTACACTAAGGTTTGAGGTTGAGGAAGATTATTTTTTATCTTTTTATTTTTTTTAGAAAGCTAAGGGTAAAATCTCGGGGTTTGGATTTGGGGGGTGGTACTTCTACTGATTACTTCTACTATCTAATTATCTAAACTAAGGGGTAGTCTATGTCTATTGATGTGTGCTCGTATGATGATTAAAAATGTGTCTACCTAGATACTAGTACCCCTAGTTATATTTTATTGGTGGTTGAATTGTCACGTCCTTATTCTTAACGCATTGTGTTTTCTAAGGTCGTAGGGTATGCTTTTATCCCTAACTCTTTGAGACTACCTTAAGGTTATTGCCTACTAAATCTCTAGGATTCATAAACTAACTCTAAGGTTATCTTTGGATGTTTAGTCTACCACTACGCTAGGTGGTCATAAACTATGGTTCACAAAGATTACTCAAGCATTAAAAACACAACGATGGCCTATTGCACTCCTAAGCCAATTACAAATAAGATAAGAGACAACCAATCAATAATTAATAACTAGGTTTCATAGATCTAAGCAAACACACAAGAAATTTAGTCGGACATGTTAAACATGCAGGCATACACACATTCAATCGAAGACATAATGAAATTAATGAAGTAAATTACTTATCTTGATGTATGATAGGGTATGGGAACCCTAAAATACTGTCCAAACCGAACCAAAATTGTTTTAGATTTTTACTCCATAAGTCTACCTCTTGAAATTCTGAAAATTCGATTTCTATATATAATTTTACAACTGCAACGGCGTCACCTTATAGTTGGGACGCCGTCAGATCGCCGTCATTAGGTTTTCATCTTGGCCAAGTTATCATTGGGACGGTGTCACGTTGTGGTTGTGACACCGTCTGTCTTTAGTATTGACGTCTTCTGTATCTGGATCTAGGCCGTCTGGGAAGAAAAGTCTTCGTGACACCCTTACTCTTCAAAGCCTGACGCCGTCAGGTGTAAAATAGCAAAATCGCTATTGAGTCGTCACAAATTCAATTACATAAAGAGGGACGGCGTCGCCCTCTATTTGGGACACTGTCAGGTGTAATTCTAGCAGCTTGAGTGTCTTGATCTTAACTTAGCCATTCTCTTCATATATTCACTCTTTTTCGTCCAAAAATGCATCATTCCAGCATTTTGCTTCCAAGAGACCTAAATAGTGAAAAGGAACGAAATTAAACAGTAACGGATATAAAAGTGGGCGATTAAGGGCTTAAATGACCCCTTAAAAGTGTACGTTTTAAATCCTTATCAAATATCCCTACACTTGGTATTTGCTTGTCCTCAAGCAAATGTGTTTTTGGCCAATCAATTTATGAGCTAGGGGGTATAAAGCATTGGTTTAACATAATTTATAACAAGTAAAAGCACCGCAATAGTCATAACAAGCACATAAATTATATACTAGCACCTCACAAGGGGTGTTTGGATTCTCTCATATCTCGGGTGTATATGAAATATATCAAATGGAAATGGAAGATAAACACTCATTAACCGGTCATAGTACATAGATTACCATAGGCTTGAGACTAGATCAAACCTCCACCGCTTTGGCGTAAGCACCTAGGAACAACTATCTAAGAGGTCTTTTAAAGGGTTGTAACGTTAGGCTTACAGTTAGGGAAACAAAGTGTTTGGTTGGATAGGCGATTTAGTGGTGGCAAGTAAAAAATCTTATGCTACAAGCATGAAAAGAATGTGTAACAACTCGTAATTTCAGGTCATTTTACAAACTTTGAAAATTTCACTATTTATATCGGGAATTTACTATTCACCGGTTACTATTCATCGTTTTTGAAGTCGGTTTGAGAATTTGAGAAATTATTTCAAAATTTTACTATTCACAAAACACTATTCATTCCTGGAGAAAAGTCACTATTCATGATTCACTATTCATCATGTTCGAATCACTCCTAAACTAAAATTCAAGTGTTAGTAATTAATATGTAATAGTTAGCTTAATTATGGATTTTATGTTAGTAATCAAGGTTAGGCTCATGTAGAAAGCCCATGAGCCTATCCAAAGCCCAATAAAGGAAAGGAAGGGAACTTGCATGTTGCCCTAGTTCCTTCCTATAAATACCTATGTAAACCCTCACTTGAGGGTTGGTTGTTCACATTTACATTTCACCTACGCATAACTCTTCTCATATCATACGTGTGTTTGTGTTAGTGTGTTCATCCGATCACTATCTTATCTCCTTTCTTATATTGATGCTTGTGTTACAAACATAGTGACCTAACAGTGGTATCATTCGCCATCTAGTTAGGTGAAACGGTTTGTTTTTGTCTACTCGTAAGGTCTCACGTTTTTTACTTTTATCACGCAAAAAGCTTTCATTTTTTCACTTTAAAACTCAAGATTCTTATATTTTAAAGGTTATTTGGTGATAAAGTTTAAGTTTTTGACAAAAAGTTTGAAACTTTACATGTGTAGACGTGTTTTTAAGCCTGTTTTGATTCGTATACTATTTTCTACGCGTAAGGTGAAAAGGAATTTTGGATCATCAAGTTTCATACTTTTGTGTTATTTTGGTGATATTGAAGCTATTTCATCATAAAAATCAGGTTTCTAAACACTTTTGGGCATAAAATCAGTTTTTGGTACTTTCTAATCGTAAGAAAACCCTAGTTTTACTCGTAAGATTAAGCTTTCCTTGGTTTGATCTTCAGTGAAATTGGTTTACTCAGTGTTTTCTTGCTTGGATAAGCATGAAAACACTTCGACTTTGGATATCCCTTACACTGGAATAAGTGTAAAGGACTTTTGGGTTAAAACCCTAGTTTTACGCCTAAGCATAAAAGCTTACGAGTAAACATCTTACGCCTAAGCATTTCCGACGCATAAGCTCGTCTTACGCCTAAGTAAATCTTACGTATAAGGTTCTTACTGTTAAGCCTTTAGTTTACTCCTAAGCTAAGGTCTTCTCAAGTCTACGCGTAAGTTCATTTCCTACGCGTAAGGTTGGTTTCTTACGCGTAAGGCACTTTCTACGCATAAGCAGGTTCTACGCGTAAGGTTTCCTCTACGCATAAGCTGGTTTTCTACGCCTAAGCACTTCTTCAACAAACAACAAGTTTCACTCGACTACAAAGATCCATCAACACAAGTTATTAAAATAATAATAATAATAATAATAATAATAATAATAATAATAATAATAATAATAATAATAATAATAATAATAATAATAATAATAATAATAAAATAAAGAAAAAAAAATTGAGTAAAATTTAATTTCTACAGGAGACTAAACGTTCCATTTTTACGCGAGATTCAAATTTTGGTTTAACTGCGAAAATTTTGGTCAAAAATTCAAAGTTTTAGGCTCAAATTCGAATTTTTCGGGTCAAATTTGGCGTAAAAATTGTCATAACTCAAATTTTTCTTACAACCTTAGAATTGAATTTTATAGTGAATTTCAAATTTTGAGAGTCAAAATTTTTCAAAATTATTTTTGGAGGGAAATTGAAATTCACTATATCGACCTTCTGTGTGCTATATCGACTTCGCACATTTTCTCTCTTTAATTCTTCTGCAGGGTAGAGAAAGTGTATTCATTAAATGGCACAAATGAGTGTACAGAAGTCACAAATCTCCTCACCTACCAACATCAGATTTGTGGAAATGAACAAAACATGGATGTCACTGACTAAGTTGCTGAGCTCAAAAGGGTTGTTAGCATTGGAAATGCGGAATGCTCAACGGGTTGTTGGGATGTTGTGATTACTTCATCTGTCGGTAATGCGGACAATGAGGTTACAACATTGGAAAAGCAGGATGACAGCAGCAGATCAGGGGAAGATATCATACCCATCTATGACACAGAGCCCAACTTTGACAAAGAACAAATGGTTGAGGAAGATATCTTACCCACCTATGACACTGACACAGAACAGATGGTCGAGGTACAATCTACTGTTGATCATATTCTGCCTGCAGATGCGAAACAACAAACTGAGCAACCTGATTTCAGAAATGAAGGAGAGGTTGACCAGTGTGTTGCACAATGTCTAGACAACTATCTCATGTCTAAGCCCTTACTTGTTAACGATTCAACTAAAACGTCAAATCAAACTCTTGAATCTGAAAACATTCTTCTCAAAAAGACCATTGCTCAATTTCAAAAAGATTTTTAAAACTTGAGGCTCATTGCATCTCTCTTGAACTTAAAATGCAAAACACATTTTTAAACTCAGAGCCAAATAATAAATCTTTGAATGAACAAAGTAATCGTGTGGATACATTAGTAAAAGAAAATGAGCATTTAAAGGCTCAAATTCAAGCAAAGGGGCTTGCACATGTTGCTTTACAAAACAAACTGAGAAGATTAACTGACAAGAGTGTGGATACTAATTTTGCAAAACCAACAATCTTGGGGAAATCGTCTCTACAACCTTTCGGAAAACAATCAGTAGTTAGACAACCAACTGCATTTAAATCTGAACGTTCTAAATCTTCAAAACCACGGTTTGCCTCCCATGTTGTTGAGAATAATCTTTTGTCAAAACCAGTCACTCCACATCCCTGGCCTAAGAATAATGCTTCTGTTTCTGTTAAACCTGCTTCTATTAAATCTGTTTCTGTTAAACATCAACAAGTAGTTGCACCTGGCCCGTCTAGGATTAGTTCAAACACTGTGTCCAAACCGAGCATTAAAATTAAAAATTCACATGATTCAAATGACTTGTACAAGAACTATGATCTAGAAAAGGCTAGGAAAAGGGCACTACTCCATAAGGATGGAATCTTAGGTTCACGACCTGGTGTATCACCTTCGAGTGTATTACTGAACACTGATTGTAGTAGCAAACCAAAACCTAAGTTTTCTCAACAAACAGTTAGAAATAAACCCGGTGATCTAAAAATAAAATTTCAGAAACCTAATAGGTGGATCAATATAGGACGCAGACTCTTCCCAAAAGAAGTTTCAACATCCCTAGATCTAACCTTAGATGGATTCCAATGGGTAGAGTTTTCAAAGCTGTTGGTCTTAGGTGGATTCCTACAGGCAAGATACTAAGTAGTTGCACCATAACAAGTGTGAAACCCTCTACATCCATCCCTGAGGTAGGAAAGAAAATCATCAAAATAGCATGTTCAGGTGTCAAGAAGATAATTGACACTACATCTTTATGATTCTAACATCTGGAACCCAGTTACACTTGGGGATCCATGTTTTTCTTTCTTGCCCCCTTCTATTTTCTATACAGGTACAACAGCAATGGCTTCTACTGCAAAACAGCGTAGGACCCGTTACTCACCGTCAAAAATATCATGATCCATCAGCTGCACCACCATTGTACTTAATCGTCATGAATTGGAAACTTTGTTTGCTCCACTAGTTAAAGAGTCTTTCAAAAGTCGTGCTTCAGATGTATCGAATGTTTCCGCTGCAAAACCTGATCATATTCTAATTTTGGATACACTCTGAAACTACAACTATCGCTGTAGATACACCTCCTATCGAATCTTTGATGACAGACGATCAAACTGTTTCCAACAACAATGACACAGCTGATGATCAACATTATGAACAGAGAAGTTTTATCAGCAGTTGACTCACTCGAAATATTTTTGGTACTTCACACTTGTTTGATCAATTGGACATACATGGTTTCGCTGTCTCCTTATACATGGTTTCGCTGTCTTCAATTCCTCATCAACATACGTGGTGTATGATTCTGATTCATTGAAAACATCGAGGGGGAGAGAGTGTAGGTGATCATTGCTTCCTTGTTTGACCACATGCTTCTTTGCGAAAACCCAATGCCTTCATGAATTTCTTCAATTAGAGGGAAGAAATGAGACGATATGTGGTTAAAATTTCTCAAGTCGGTGTTATCGTCTCACTTTCATGGGTTATCTAGTGTGAAGTTACCTAAATATGATGTTGTGATGCCTCACACACGGTGTTGGTATCAAGCTATTGCATATTCACAGGTGATTAGTATTCCGAAAGACCACAACATTCAAGGGAAAGTCATTTCATTTTGTCTTTCGTGGTTTGTTTGGTGTGATGCGTCTACATACGTGAGAAGATTTTGTTGATTTCTGGCATGTTACCCTCGAACGGATTTTCCGCAATTAGTCAGATTCACCTTGTGTGGTTTACTGCTCTTCTACAAATTCCGCTACATACTGAAAACTTCAAAAGTTAGAAGAAATGTCTACTACATCAAAGTTTCAAATCTGCTAAAGACAGTTGTCAGTTTGGGGGGAAACTGATTCAGAAACTTCGTCAATCTCTGTTTATATTCACAATGGCTTCTGAGCATAACAGCTTGTAACCCGGTCACAACCGTTTAAACTTCCCTCAAACCCCATCATCAGCTGAACCAAGCCCCCAGCTTACTCGTCAACAAATGGAAAAGCTATTTGCTCCTCTGTTTAGTGATGATATTGATGAACGTGCTCCAGGTGTATCCAATGTTTCCGCTGCTCAACCTGATCATATTCCAATACCTAATACACCTGCTACAACAACTACTGTTGAAGAAGCACCACCAGTTGACTCTACAACAACAGTTGAACAAACTACATCCAACGACGCTGAACCAGCTGATGATGTTCTGAACAATGAAGTACCCCCACCTGCAGATTATGATCCAAATGCGTTCTTTAACCCGTTTGCAAATGAATCCGCTGCACCTAATGTTGCGGAATCATCTACAAGCCATTTTAATCCTCCCAATCTGCATAATGTATATCAACATCAACCTTCCACACATCGTTGGACGAAAGACCATCCTCTTGAGAACATTATTGGTAACCCAAATCAACCAGTCGTAACAAGACAACGTCTTCACACAGACGGTGAACATTGCATTTATGCACTCACTGTCTGCTAATCTGAACCTAAAAACATTAAAGACGCAATGACTAAAGACAACTAGATTGAATCCATGCAAGAAGAACTCAATCAGTTTAAACATCTTGAAGTATGGGAATTAGGTGAAAGACCAACAGGGGTCTTCGTCATTGGTCTAAAATGGATTTGGAAAAACAAACTGGATGCTGAAGGAACCGTAATCAGAAACAAGTCACGTCTAGTAGCTAAGGGTTATAGACAGGAAGAGGGTATTGAATTTGAAGAATCATTCGCTCTGGTTGCTCGTCTTGAGGCTGTTCGGATATTTCTCGCGTTCGCGGCTCATATGAACATAACGGTCTTTCAGAAAGATGTCAAAACTGCTTTTCTGAATGGGAAACTGAAAGAAACGGTTTATGTCAGCCAGCCAGAAGGATTCGTTGATCCCGAGTTCCCAAACCATGTCTACAAACTGAACAAGGCTCTCTACGGACTCAAGCAAGCCCCTCGGGCATGGTATGATGAGTTATCATCCTTTCTCTTATCTCACCAATTTGTCAAAGGTTCGGTCGACCCTACACTGTTCATACAATATCATGGGGCACACATTTTAATCGTTCAAATTTATGTGGATGACATCATTTTTGGGTCAACACATTTAAAATACTCAAACGCTTTTTCAAAACTAATGAAAAAACATTTTGAAATGTCCATGATGGTTGAACTTACGTTCTTTCTAGGACTGCAAGTTCATCAATCACCCCGTGGTATTTTCTTGAGTCAGTCCAAATATGCCCTTGAACTTTTAAACAAATTTGGAATGCAAAACTGTGACACCTATGCCACACCAATGGCGCATACCAAGAAACTAGACGCTGATTTACAAGGGAAATTGGTGGACCCTACCAAATACCGAAGTATCATTGGGTCTCTCATGTATCTAACAGCCAGCAGGCCTGATATTGTCTTTGCTGTATATCTTTGCTCCCGTTATCAGTCAAGACCAACTGAAACTCACCTCTCAGAGGCTAAAAGAATCCTCCGATACATCAAGGGAACCATTAACTTGGGGATCTGGTATCCGAAGGATTCTGGTTTTGAACTAATAGCTTTTTCATACGCTGATCACGCAGGATGCTTAGATTCACGAAAAAGCACTTCAGGAGCATTACAATTTCTTGGTGATAAACTGGTGTCATGGCAATCGAAGAAGCAGGATTGTACATCGCTGTCCTCAACTGAAGCAGAATATGTAGCCATGTCGGCGTGTTGTGCTCAAGTCATTTGGATGAGAACACAACTCAAAGACTATGGTTACGTATTTGACAGAATCCCGATGTACTGCGACAATCGAAGTGCTATTGCGATCTCGTGCAACTCTGTTCAACACTCAAAATCAAAGCACATCGATCTTCGATATCATTTCATCAAGGAGCACGTGGAAAAGGGTACCGTTGAATTATACTTTGTGGGTACTGAATACCAACTGGCAGATCTTCTCACCAAAGCCTTAGCTCCAGCTAGGTTTAATGAGTTGGTCCACCGGATTGGTATGCGGTGTTTGACTCCAGAGGAACTGGACGAACTTTTAAAACATTCTTAAAACCAGTCAAACACCAAAACCTCTTTTGTAAATATTTTCAAAAACAAAATACAAAAATATAAAATCTGATAAAATTCAAAAAATATTCTCCTATCTAATTTCTTTCAACATGGCAAGTACAAATCTTCCATCAACACCTTGTTCTATCAAAACTTTCATTATTTTCCCGAACAAGTGTTGAGGGGGAGAAAGTAAGTATTTTTCTATTTCATAAAACCTTGTACTTGCATGTTACCTAAAATATGTTGTTTCTTCTAAAATGGTGGATACATTTCTTGTCAAATACTCTCCTCGGACTCAAATGTTTTTCAAAATTCATTATTTCAAAAGTCGAGGGGGAGTATCGTTAAGTTTCTTGCCTTACAAGTGTTTTGTCTAACCTAAACGAATGTTAAAGGATCTTGGTTGGAACCTCTTTAAGGTTGAGGGACTGAATGTGTCTACTTGGAAAATTAATTTTAACAAAATCATTCATCTAACACATTCAATGCACCACTTCATGTGTATTTACCCCTAAACCACCAAGATCAAACGGCCCAAATCAAATCTTCAAAATCCGATCAAGCTGTTCATAATCTGTAAGTTCTAAATTGTTTTGATCAAGATTCTAAACAAGGATTTCAAAAATCTTTCAAATCCAACGGTTAAAAATCTTTAAACTGATTTTAGAAAATTGTTCACTCGAACGAATTGGGTGTTTATGCATTAAAGTGTTTGGATTGAAATGAGTTATGTTAAAATCTTTCTTAGTGTCTATTAAACTTGTTTCAATCGTCCAAAACCATCCAGAATCTTAAATTTCATTAATTTGAATTCTAGGGTTCTTGCGCTCATCTAGGGTTTTTCTATTTTGTGATATGTTATTAGGTGGTCAAGAAAGTGTTAGAATAAGTATATATGCATGATTTGAACCTTTAAATTAGCGCAGAAACATCTAAACTGTAAGAATGTAAGTTTTAGGTTTTTAGGGTTCATCTCCGATGAATCTTTTGATTCTGTGGTGGAAATGTGTTAAATCTTGTTCCATTGCACTCATATGACATCTAGGACACTCCAGAAACATTCTTGTTTGATTTGTGTGGCTATATCTCTTACGCATAGATTAAGGGTTTAGGGTTTAAGAAATTTTACGCCCAATTCTTTGTGTGTGTATCTGATATGTTCTTGTGCTTGTTTTGTGATCTATAAGATGTTTGGAATAAACTGTAATCATGTTTTCATGTTTATGTTTAACACGTTACGCATAAGAGGTCTACAGTGGATTTTGCGTAGATTGGAAAGATATTCGTAAACAAGGCTTGTTACACATAAGCTTTACTCTTACGAGTAAACTTTTCGCATAACATCTAGCTTATTCCTATGCATAAGCCTAAAGCCTTTGAACTCGTCTTACGCGTAAGAAACTCTTACGCATAAGCTCCTTTCTTACACATAAGGATCCTTGTTACACATAAATCACTGTTCACTACATTTTGGCCTATTACGCATATGTTACTTGTTAAATGTTACTCATAAGTCACTAATGTCTAATGTTACGCTTATGCTTACAAAAGTTAACATGTTGTGTGTAAAGTGAAGATTTGGACTTTGAAATTTCAAAATTAACACGTTCACGTAACTTATCACATCAACTTTAAACAATTGGACAAATGTGACTTAGGACTTGTAACTAACTGAAACATGTTACCATAAAACAAGGAATTAGATAATAAATCAGACTAAAACAAACACATTTTGTTTCCATATGTTCTTCTTTTTGTCTAATGTCTTTCAGATCACAAAATGGCTGCAAATCAAGAAAACATCAATGCCCCAGTTGAGCTCTCGATGGCAAACACATTCCTAGCTGGATACGACAAAACAATTGGCAAGAACAATCTCCGGGTCGTCTTCAACAACTTCATATGCTCTGAATCATCTTGCGGAATTGTTGTAGACATCCTTCTGCAACATCCATTCAAATTCATGCTCACAAATCCATCCTGATGATGAGTATGATTCAATGGATGAGGAAATACAATTTCGTAAGACATTAAAGCAGAAAAGGATGGAATACCAAGCTTCAACCTTTACGGTTAATCAACCCAGTGGGGCAGGAGGGTCAAGCAGTAGTCCTCCACTTATGGAAGATGAATTGCAAACAACTCTTACCTCATCCAATCCGGTTAAACAGCCCGGTAAGGATCAGGGTGTCACTGTCTCTACAACTGTTGAAATGAAGCAACTACAACAACAACTAAAACAACCGCAAGAAGAAAAGCATGGTGAAGATGTGGAAATATCTGAAGAAGGAGATTACGATCATGATATGGATGAAAGAGTCACTGATGATGATAATTTGGTGGCTGAAGTGGAAATGATGCGAAAAGAGGCTGAAGAAGCTGCTAGAGCTGAAGAAGAAAAGTTAAAGAAGGAATCAGACAACTACATAGTTGACAATCCAACACACATACCTCAACAGTCTTCTGAACCACCTTTTGACACTTCCACCAAACCCAAATCATCATCTCAATCATCACCTCCATAAACAAAAGAAACAACTAAGTCAACAACAAAATATGTTAAGAAGGCAACTCCATCCAATGATTCGACAAATGGTTAAGCAGGTTTTCACCACTACACAACAAGCTACACAGCCACCACCATCTGATCAACCAAGGGTTTCAGAAACCACACCACCAATGGAGAAAACCGGTAATCACTTTACATACACTGGTGGTGAGGATCATGACATGCCTGAGCCCCAACCTGAACCTCAACCGAGAGTCAGATCAAGTACATTACTGCACTCCTTGTTTTCATACGCATCTAATCTAAGAGCGTGTTGAAGATCTCCACCTCGGGGTCGAATCTTACCATAACAACTCAAATATCACTGCATCACTTTTACACTTCAACGAAATCAATCAAGAACCTCAGTACAAAATCGTTCATAAACCAAAGTTTGGGTTTGTCTACCTAAGTGAAAATCATCATACTTGCTTTATGGCTTTCGATGAAATTCACAAGTTCTATGACGCCACCTTGAAGATGGTTCGAGATGGATTGGCATATCGATTGAAGGACATTGAGTTGGGTATAATTCAGATGAAGAGTTGGAATTCAAATGATCGCAAGGATTTTCTTCGGTCTATCTCTAGAATTGATGAAAGGTTGATTCATCGGATCAGATGCAACGGTTGGAGAGCTATATGGGAGGAAGGCCATGCTTTCTGATTCTAACATCCCAACGTCCTCAGAAAGTAGCTGGTCATGCGTAATCATTGGGTACACTATTAACTTTCTTGATTGTGATTTTGTCTGTTTGACTTATTCATAATGGCTTGTACACACATAACAGTGTACAACCCGTACTTGTAATGAAAGGACCCTGTGGTACGCTTCAGTGCCACAATCCTTATAAAAGGAGCGAAAGCTTCTTACTTTTGAGTAAAACTAATCAAAACTTTCATTATCAAAGTTTTGCTCAAAAGAACAAATACTTCCCCTTATGATTTTTCAAAACCTCAAAAGTTTAGTTCACTTTTTGAGGGGGAGTATTTGTCAACCAAAATCTTTGTTCTACAACGTTCTTCATGGAAATCTTCCCACAAAACTCAAAATGGTCATATTACATATCAAAATTTCATCAAAAATAACATTTATATGCCATTTTTTAGGGGGAGAAAAATTATGTGATAAGAAATATGTTGTAACTCGCAAGAGAATCATCGTGTGAATAGACTTAACCAACGAATTGACGAACTCTGAAATGTTAGTAAATCGAAAAGACTTGTCCGGGCCGGGTAATAATTTCAAGCTAGTTCGCTAGTGATGTAAACGTGTCTCGCAAAGGACTTGTCCAAGTAGAATATACCATTCGAGAAACTCTTGGTAGACATGAACTTTGATGGGTTTGACAACCTTTCGAGGTTGTACACACCTTCAAGGTAATTATTAGAGCTAGTTGTCACCTAAAAGCTGACAATGTATCTCTTTAACTATGCAACGTAACCGTGTCTCGCGGGGGATTGTCTATCATGAGTTGATCAATTCAAAAGTGCGCACTCTTCTCTCACCGTGCAGATTTCAGTCAAAACTCTTAAGCACGTGTGAAGGGGGAGTAATTATGCAAAATCTTAAAACTCTCAAACAGTGGTATTAAATGCTTTTACTCATAACCATTGTGAGAGATTTTCAATGAAAATGGTTTTATGGCAACATAGGTTAGTCATGGAGTTATAAGGTGACTAAGATTAGTAATAACCGTCCTATGATCCGCCAGAGCCGGAGGGATCTACCCAAGGACACCACCAATAGCTAGAATTAGAAGTCCTTAGGTATGATTATAAAAAGGAGAAAATGAGAATCGGAGAAAGAAGGAGTTGAAGAATTAAAAAGAAATGCAAAGAAAATGGTGAAAAGAAATAGCCCTCCAGATTATTCAACTTAGGGCAGACACCGGGTTTAATTCATATGCTACTTTTTGTCACTTGATGACGCCGGTATTAAAGATCAAAGTCGTCATGGACCCAGTGACGCATGCACTAAACCTTCTTAGCCACTCAAGTTTCTCTCAACAGAAGCTTGTTTCATTCTCACAGGGAACCCTACATAAACTATCGGCTTTCTCTTAGAGATTGCTGGTATTGAAGCAAGGAGACCCTCTCCCTAGTCTCCGCTCAGGAAAACCAAAGCGCACTATTGAGTCTAGAGCCATGAGATTCATCAAAAGATCTCTTAGGAACACTCGACAATTCATCGCTTGTCGTTCAACAATAAGGACGCAAGTGATACATTATCGAGTCCTTCACAGATCTTAGCAATCTGTCGAGAACATTTATGAGAGGTTCACAATTGTGATCCTCAGTGATTGAATGGAAACTCCTGCCAGGGTCAACATCAAACAGCCCTGACAGCAGGTCACTTCGGTAACTCCCCGTGGATTATGCTAAGTGTGTCTCAAACGGTCTACAGTCGTGGGGTGATGCTTCGGTGTACCTCAGCGACTCATCGGAACTGTAGGTGTACTTCGGTACATCGCGTTATCTCACTTGTGGGACTCCAGTTCAGGAACAGCCTTTGTGAGAATTAGAGTTGTGTTTTCACACTATGCTGTTAACACACTCGAAGTTCAAACTTGTAAGCACTGGATTATTTCTAACCCATGTTTTATGTTTTCTTATTATGGATGCTAGCGGGTGGAAAAGATCGTGCAGATTCTCCACATGCTCATGCCAACATTATCACTAATTGAAGTTCTCTCAAAAGGCAACACAAAGTCAGAATGATTCTTTGTCTAAGTCAAAGAATCTACAAAGTTTAAAGACTAGGAGAACTACATCAGTACTGAAATCCAATGTTAAAGAGCGTGTGAGCATGTTGGAGAAAGACGTGGAGACACTGGAGCAACGAAGCGGACCTGATGCAGACAGCAACAACATACTATCACTACCATCACAAAGAACAAACATCAAAGAACAAAGATAATGATGACGTCAAAGCAGAATACTTCAAAGGAAACAATTTGTCTACACTGGGGAGATTGTTCGAATCAAGACACTTCTTCTCACAAGAAAGAAGAATGTCAGAAGACGTCAAACCTTCTATTACATCAGCACCTACAACGTTTATATCATCAATCACTAACACTTAGGGGGAGATTGTTGGAATCACTCCTAAACTAGAATTCAAGTAATTAATATGTAATAGTTAGCTTAATTATGGCTTTTATGTTAGTAATCAAGGTTAGGCTCATGTAGAAATCCCATGAGCCTATCCAAAGCCCAATAAGGGAAAGGAAGGGAACTTGCATGTTGCCCTAGTTCCTTCCTATAAATACCCATGTAAACCCTCACTTGAGGGTTGGTTGTTCACATTTACATTTCACCTACGCATAACTCTTCTCATATCATACGTGTTTTTGTGTTAGTCTGTTCATCCGATCACTATCTTATCTCCTTTCTTATATTGATGCTTGTGTTACAAAGATAGTGACCTAACACATCATTTTTCGTAAACTAGGTTTACGAGTATCAAATACGCGTAACCTTGAGGGTTAAGCTGCGTATTCATGAAACATCATTGAGAACATTTTATATAGACTAGATTTAGTCTACATATCATCAGTAACATCATTTTCATATAAATTTATGTATAGGTTTGCATATTTCATTAACATATATTTATTTATTAAATAAACGCTATCGCACGATCATTTATTTTGAACAATTGATCCGACACTTCCAAAAATTGTCCTGATATATTTTTATACTCATTTTAAGACTATAACAATTATATTATTAGTTTACCCGATGTTTTGAATTTATTTTGTATATATAATGTAATACTTAATTAGTCATCAATATACCACAAAACTCTTCCCATTTTACACCCTTGCCGCCCCCCCCCCCCAGTCACCAAATGTAATCAAATTGATTTTTGCTACTTAATGTACACATACACCATTTTCATTAGATATTTACATTATACAATCATTTATCAATCCAAAACACATACAAAACACATTTATAAGGTGAAAGTAAAAGAAATCTCTCCCACTTCATCCCTAAGGATCGGCCAAGACCAAAAACCAAGAAGAAATCAAAATATTTTCAAGATCAAGTAATAATCATAACACTAGTATATTTCTTTTAAGGTTTTGCAATAAAAACCTATGAGTATTTAGGAAGCCTAGTTACTTAAACCTCTTCATATAACTAGTAAGCTTTTCATGATTTTTACTAATCTTTCATAATCATTCTTGAGTTATTTTTATCATCCTAGTATAAATCATGCAAGTAACATATGTATTTATACCACTTTTAATTGTTTTTAGTACGTATTCTGAGTTATAATCATCCTATAATTAATACCTTGAAACATATCATTGTTGATGATGTTTAGGAACCCATGACACCCTAAGAAGGTGTATGGTAGGTTTAGAATAGATTTGGTGTTGATTTGAAATGATTGAAACAAGTATTACGCAAGAAAAATCATTTTCGACAACTTTAGATTTTGGTCTGATCGTTTTAGTAAAATCTGGAAATTTCGACAGTTCATGGATTATTTTGGGCTAGATATTCAGAAAATATACTTTAAAACTAAACCGTGGTCGCTTGAACGGGTTAAAACGGATTTATAACGAAGAAGTTATGTTATTTTCAAGTTTAACGACGAAAACTAATTTTCTGAAAATTTGCAAGCTGTCAAGAGTTATTTAAGAGGCAAAAACGAGTTTTAAACATAATCTAAATGAGTCTATTTGTCAAAAATATATTAGTATACTTTAACACGAAACCAAGGATATATAAAACGTAGAAAACGGACTAATAACGACTAAATTACACGCGTTTAAATAAGGTTATCGTAACTAATATTATACAAGTATAAACACTTATATATATTTCCTATTAGTCAAAATTATTGTCGCGAGTGACCATGTTTAGAGTAGTTTTTCACATCGATAGAATACTTTTGAGAAAACGATGTCTTCTAGTAAAAGTGAGTTCACCTAGCCTATTTTCCAAAATGTTCAACCGTTCGTCAAACGGAGTTGTAACGAATAATATATGGTCGTTCAAACTTTGTCGAAAACTAACTTTAAACAATATTTTTAGTCCGACTACCCTACTTCAACTATATTTTTCTCTATGATCGAGACCTCTATGATCAAAAGTTAAAAGCTAAGACTTTTAGATAACGTTACAAGCTTTCCAAAACCATTGAGTTTGTTTCCTAACACTCGATATTCACTATTTTACGACTAGCTTTTCGAGGCCCTTTAGTCACTTTCATGAATTGTCAAATTATATTGTTTTACTACCAAAAACTATAATTTCTTAATAAATCACTAAACGACTATCATAGGATATCGTTTCAATGTAAATACTTATAAAGTATTTTATAACTTGACAAGATGTCATAAACATATATTTCGACGATAAACTTCATTTTCAAAAATGCACAAGTGGTATGGTTATCATATGAGTTTGCATGCATAACATTACATCATGACTTATATTAGAATCATATCATTCATAATAAGTTGCGGTTAGAGATTGCGCCATTTTGTCATCATAATCATTGCATCAGGTGAGTTTTCATAGCCCCGTTTTATTCAAGTTTATACTTATTTTCAAACCTACGGGGGAGAATACATTGCACATCATTTTTATTACGATACCAAGTATATCAAGTTCATTTACATTGCTTAAGTTACATCATTGCAAATTGAATGTCCCCATTTCATAATCATGAACCGTTAATTCCAGAAGAAGCGAGGGTGCGTGAATAGATCTATTGAGGGTGACTCCTCCATCCGGGTTGGTGGTCCCAACTGGTCAAACGGATGCATTTCATTTAATATCATTATTTGAGTTGTTTGGCAAAACACTCTGTTGGGGCGAACATCATGATCAGTCTAGCTTCGGTGTCATGTGCTTATAGCAATTGTAACATTTTTATGTGACATATTTGTCATACATGGCCTATACTTGTGGTAGTCGTATAAAACATTTACATAAACTCTATGAACTCACTCAACCTTTGTGTTGACACTTTTAGCAATGTATTTTCAGGTATCTAAGGCATATACTTCATGGCATGCATAAGGACTTATCATAGAGTCGCGGTGACGACGCGTCTCACATGGATTTTATGCACTTAAAAACATCGTTTGGATTGTAACAAACTTATTTCCGCAAATGTTGACTATCTTTTTGAGACCTATCTTTTGTAAACTCTGAATGTTTTATTATATCAAATGATGTGTTTTTCCAAATGACACTTTAGGTGATTCAATATAACTATAACTGTGATGCTATGGCAGTCACACCCCAGGTATTCCATTCCGCTGCAAAACAGGTAATTTGGGGGTGTGACAGATTGGCATCAGAGCAAGAGTTATAGAGAACTAGGTTGTATCATTGACCCTAGACTATAACTACATCATCATAGCATCTCATCATTTCATCATAAGTGCATATTCACTTTACATGCGGTTTTATACGCACATTATGCGGGTCATTTACTTTCATTTCAAATCGATTGTCACATTGATGTCTTCAGATACCCATCCCATCATACTCACATCAGACTCTGACATGGAGGATACCTTGTCATTCCCAACTATAGTTTTAACATCAGTTGACTCTACACCAGACTTACCACACATATTATCCGATGTGGAGACTGAACCCTTTGAGGAGGACAAAGTTACACCTACACCACCACTGTCACCATCGATTCGTCGTAGGAACAAGGCAGTTCCTATCATTCTACCGGGACAGATCATACCATTCGGTAGGACTTATAGGCTTAGTCCTAATAGACCTATTAGGATGCTTACTGCAAGGAAGAGAGTACATTCTCTTACCCTCATTCTTAGATCACCTACTACTCATGTAATACAACCACCATCAGCTACTTATACCACTATTAGTCGTCCAATAGTGCATACTCTAGCTTTACCTCTGAAACATCGCGAGACAACACGTAATAGAGTAGTATTTCATTCACCATCATCTCCTAACTTACCACTAGGATTTCCATCATCATCATCATCACCATTATCATCTAGAGCACCATCTGTACCATCACATCTCGTAGACACTACTCATACATCTGACTTGCAGCTTGGGGAGCGTGCATGATTTGACACACCATTACCATCTATCACTAAGACTATAGACACTACACCATCTTATAGGTTTGAGGACGGTGAGAGTTTCAGAACTGCTGCTGTTAGCCAGTCTACTACTCCTACACTTGAGACACGATTAAACCATCAACAGGAACAGATAATAAGTACCTTTCTATCTAATGTAATCTTTATCCTTTATTATCTCAAGGATAATCACAACCTTTGTTTATTTCATTCCCTATTCAAATTGCCCAATTTTCAATCATTTCGCAACAATATACCGTTATCTTACTAGGGATTAGGCCAACTTTATTCTTGACTAATTAGGAGACTATTACCATTCTATGAGGTTCTCCCATGTATCCTACAAACCATTCAACAAATCTTATTTCAGGTTATTTTGCTACCACTTCATGAAATTATTTCGCTTAATTTTATTCCAAGCTATTTTACTACCATCTTAGGAAAATGGTTTCAAAAAATTCTAAAACAAGTTGTTTTGTTACTACCCTATAAATTGATTTTCAGTCATTCTATCAACTATTTACTACCATTACGCGAAACGATTTTCATGATATTCTGAAAAATTGTTTGAGCCATTATCTTACAAAACAAAACGTTGAATACCATGTAAAACTTCGGAGAAACATAATACCATTTCAACAAAACCAAGCATCACATCATTTGTCCTCAATTATACATAGCCTGATCACCTATGTATAATTCAGGAAAGATTATGTCATGAAAGAAACAAGCATCTTTTCAAACTTCCTAAAACAATCTTTACTCAAAAGCAAAGCTTTGTAATCAGATAAATTATTCATAAACATCCCTTTTGTTAACACTCTATAGATACCTACGCCATTCATTACTCACTCAACCGATAAGTTGAAATTTTACCAGTGACCTTTTTAGGAAAGACTTTCTATACCATCTAGGAGGAGGATTCCTCGATACAAGAAAACAATGAAAGGATTTCAGGACTACCAACAAGGACTAGAAGTATGTAGTAAGATGTTTCAAAACTCAACAAAAATCTTAAAACATCACGAGACCATCTGCACCACTATCTTTGGACTAGAAGCCAAATTTTATCATTTCAAAAGTACCAGCTAGACCGAGTTACAAGATTTAGTACAAAGCGAATACACACTAAGAAACACTATAGAAATAAACCAAGCCTCCTAACTGAGACTACAGAACATTCCATTAAACGTGGCCTCAGCAATATGTAAACTTCCCTACAATGAGTTTCCCTTAAAGGAAAATTGAGTTAAATTAAGGTTATCGATATAAACTTTCCCTAAGGCATTGTGTTCTCTAGAAATTCTAGATAACCTCACTTCCATATCAATAGATGCAACAGGTCTGAACATATCGAACAATCAACGAACCTCCATCTATAAGTGAAATCAGAACAAACATTCTTCGACATAGTATGAGCTGATATCTATGTTTTTGCTAGCATAATAACAATCTCAGTGATGAACTATTTTAGAAGCACTCAATATCGGAACAAATCTTGAAAATCAACCACCACACCACATCACTTAAATATTTAGGGTTTCGTGACTTTACAACATAGAGCATGGAAAAGCTTCGATAAGATAAACTAAGAGAGACACCATCAAACAATAAACATTTCAGCAATGGAGACTAAGCACCTTAGGCAAGGAAGACTCAAGTCATGACATTCGCTAGAACTAGAAACGCGAGGAATCACAACTGTTACCCATAATCTATCCTTTTCAATAATGTCCTTTTCGACAGACTTGACATTTTAGAATTTGTCATGAGACACGTGGTGTCAATTTCAATTATACCCAATATAAGGTAGCCGATTCACCTTAGACTTCTTGCAATCATTTCAAGATTCCCATGGAAACCTACTGGGACATGAGTACCGCCTATTATCCTCAGATCAATGGTCAGAGCGAGAGAACAATTCAAACATCAGAAGATATACTCAAGGCATGTGTGATTTTCTGGAAATGATTAGGCAAATCATTCTTCATCGAACAAGTTCCCTTACAACAATAGTTATCACAAGAACATATTGACTGCACCAATTGAGGCACTCTATGGTTGGGGTGTCAATCACTTATTGACAAGCCAAAAATCAGGAAAGTCCAACTCACTAATCCATAACTTATTCATGAAACAACAAAGAAGTCGTATAGATCAAGAATCAGTTACAAACAACAACAAATAGATAGAAAAGTTATGTCGATATACGACGCAAAATATTTGAAATGTGTTCCATAAGTCACAAACCATTAGGATTTCATTTTTCGCAACAAAGTTATGTTGGAAGTCTTGCCTTGGAAAGGCGTGGTACGGTTCAGAAAACACGGGAAGATCATATGCGACTCAACTATCCTCACCTTTTCATAAATAGCACTGTAGAAACCAACATGAACTGAATTCAAGGACTGAATTCCTTTTTGGGTGGGCGAATGTGACAAATCGTAATTTCAGGTCATTTTACAAACTTTGAAAATTTCACTATTCATCTCGGGAATTTACTATTCACCGATTACTATTCATCATTTTACTATTCATCGTTTTTGAAGTCGGTTTGAGACTTTGAGAGGTTATTTCAAAATTTTACTATTCACGAAACACCATTCATTCCCTGAGAAAAGTCACTATTCATGATTCACTATTCATCATTTTTCGTAAACTAGGTTTACGAGTATCAAATACGCGTAACCTTGAGGGTTAAGCTGCGTATTTATGAAACATCATTGAGAACATTTTATATATACTAGAGTTAGTCTACATATCATCAGTAACATCATTTTCATATAAATTTATGTATAGGTTTGCATATTTCATTAACATATATTTATTTATTAAATAAACGCTATCGCACGATCATTTATTTTGAATAATTGATCCGACACTTCCAACAATTGTCCTGATATATTTTTATACTCATTTTAAGACTATAAAAATTATATTATTAGTTTACCCGATGTTTTGAATTTATTTTGTATATATAATGTTATATATATATATATATATATATATATATATATATATATATATATATATATATATATATATATATATATATATATATATATATATATATATATATATATATATATATAGATAGATATATATATTTACGACGGTTTCTACAAATTCAATTCGATAAATATTTATTCACTCAATTTTTGCGAGAAATGTATTTTTATAAATTTTTATGACTTCGATATATTTTATTTTGTTCCGTTAAAATCGATTTCTGGCTAACGCTACACTAAATACTTAATTATATTTACCAACTACACAATATACTTACACTTAAATTCCATTAGTCATCAATATACCACAAAACTCTTCCCATTTTACACCCTTGCCCCCCCCCCCCCTAGTCATCAAATGTAATCAAATTGATTTTTGCTACTTAATGTACACATACACCATTTTCATTAGATATTTACATTATACAATCATTTATCAATCCAAAACACATTTACAAAGTGAAAGTAAAAGAAATCTCTCCCACTTCATCCCTACGGATCGGCCAAGACCAAAAACCAAGAAGAAATCAAAAGATTTTCAAGATCAAGTAATAATCATAGCACTAGTATACTTCTTTTAAGGTTTTGCAATAAAAACCTAGGAGTATTTAGGAAGCCTAGTTACTTAAACCTCTTCATATAACTAGTAAGCTTTTCATGATCTTTACTAATCTTTCATAATCATTCTTGAGTTATTTTTATCATCCTAGTACAAATCATGCAAGTAACATATGTATTTATACCACTTTTAATTTTTTTAGTACTTATTATGAGTTATAATCATCCTATAATTAATCCCTTGAAACATATCATTGTTGATGATGTTTAGGAACCCATGACACCCTAATAAAGTGTATGGTAGGTTTAGAATAGATTTGGTGTTGATTTGAAGTGATTGAAACAAGTATTACGCAAGAAAAATCATTTTCGACAACTTTATATTTTGGTCTGATCGTTTTTGTAAAATCTGGAAATTTCGACAGGTCATGAATTATTTTGGGCTAGATATTCAGAAAATATACTTTAAAACGAAACCGTGGTCGCTTGAACGGGTTAAAACGGATTTATAACGAAGAAGTTATGTTATTTTCAAGTTTAACGACGAAAACTAATTTTCTGAAAATTTGCAAGCTGTCAAGAGTTATTTAAGGGGCAAAAACGAGTTTTAAACATAATCTAAATGAGTCGATTTATCAAAAATATATTAGTATACTTTAACACGAAACCAAGAATATATAAAACGTAGAAAACGGACTTATAACGACTAAGTTACACGCGATTTAAATAAGGTTATCGTAACTAATATTAAACAAGTACAAACACTTATATATATTTCCTATTAGTCAAAATTATTGTCGCGAGTGACCATGTTTGGAGTCGTTTTTCACATCGATAGAATACTTTTGAGAAAACGATGTCTTCTAGTAAAAGTGAGTTCACCTAGCCTATTTTCCAAAATGTTCAACCGTTCGTCAAACGAAGTTGTAACGAATAATATATGGTCATTCAAACTTTGCCGAAAACTAACTTTAAACAATATTTTTAGTCCGACTAGCCTACTTCAACTATATTTTTCTCTATGATCGAGACCTCTATGATCAAAAGTTAAAAGCTAAGACTTTTAGATAACGTTACAAGCTTTCCGAAACCATTGAGTTTGTTTCCTAACACTCGATATTCACTATTTTACGACTAACTTTTCGAGGCCTTTTAGTCACTTTCATGAATTGTCAAATTATATTGTTTTATGACGAAAAACTAGAATTTCTTAATAAATCACTAAACGACTATCGTAGGATATCGTTTCAACTTAAATACTTATAAAGTAATTTATAACTTGACAAGATGTCATAAACATATATTTCGACGATAAACTTCATTTTCAAAAATGCACAAGTGGTATGGATATCATATGAGTTTGCATGCATAACATTACATCATGACTTATATTAGAATCATATCATTCATAATAGCTCGCGGTTAGAGATTGCGCCTCATTTCAGTGTATCCACTTTTGTCATCATAATCATTGCATCAGGTGAGTTTTCATAGCCCCGTTTTATTCAAGTTTATACTTATTTTCAAACCTACGGGGGAGAATACATTGCACATCATTTTTATTACGATTCCAAGTATATCAAATTCATTTACATTGCTTAAGTTACCTCATTGCAAATTGAATGTCCCCATTTCATAATCATGAACCGTTAATTCCGGAAGAAGCGAGTGTGAGTGAATAGATCTATTGAGGGTGACTCCTCCATCCGGGTTGGTGGTCCCAACTGTTCAAACGGATGCATTTCATTTAATATCATTATTTGAGTTGTTTGGCAAAACACTCTGTTGGGGCGAACATCATGATCAGTCTAGCTTCGGTGTCTTGTGCTTATAGCAATTGTAACATTTTTATGTGACATATTTGTCATACATGGCCTATACTTGTGGTAGTCGTATAAAACATTTACATAAACTCTATGAACTCACTCAACCTTTGTGTTGACACTTTTAGCAATGTATTTTCAGGTATCTAATTCATGGCATGCATAAGGACTTATCATAGAGTCGCGGTGACGACGCGTCTCACATGGATTTTATGCACTTAAAAACATCGTTTGGATTGTAACAAACTTATTTCCGCAAATGTTGACTATCTTTTTGGGACCTATCTTTTGTAAACTCTGAATGTTTTATTATATCAAACGATGTGTTTTTCCAAATGACACTTTAGGTCATTCAATATAACTGTGACTGTGATGCTATGGCAATCACGCCCTAGGTATTCCATTCCGCTGCAAAACAGGTAATTTGGGGGTGTGACAGAATGGCGTTGCTAAGCCAAGACTCGACTCACTAAACTCTAGATACTTTGAAAAAACAAACATAAATATAAAGATAGATGTAGGATGGTAGCCCGTATGTTTTTTTCATTTTTTTTCGACACTCCTTTTTTTTCTTTTTTTTCTCGATTTTTTTTTTCTTGCATACACTTTTACTCTACCATCCTCTACGAAAATATCAAAATATAAGGTATTTATAGGCACATCCTTGCACTTGAGTTTTTATTACTCTAACACTAATTTGACCCGAATTGAAAAGATCAAAACACTTGGAGTACATTATTACGTAAATAAAGAGAATTTGAATTTAACGTTCTTTTCCGTCACTCCATAAAATTTAACTTTACCCATGAGTCCCAATCATCCCAAAACTGTATACAAAAGATATGAATCGACTTAGCAACCATGCAAGTAACTAGATAATTGAACTAAGGGTTTAGTATGATAACAATAATGCACTAAAAGTGAGTGCATACAAGGTAGGCTAAGGCGATTTAGGTGTACATTTGGGGGTGGATTGTAAACAATGCTCTTCATTGATATTCCGAAAAACCGAAACATCATGAGAACCGCGAAAAGGATAGGCTCTTAGGGGTTAACTAGGGGTATCTTGTACTAAAGATGAGTACATCGCAAGGGTGTGGGGGAATTACTCGACCGAGGTGGAAGAAGTAATTATAATACGAGTATCAAACAAGGGTTATCCTAATGCCTCTTATCATTTAGTTATTCCTAACTACACAAGTGTAGTCTCACTAGCGATCTCGGAATGCATCACAAAACAAGTTTTAAAATCTATTATACTACCGGTACACCCTCGAAGCATTAAAGGGGAATGCTTTAATTCCTATAGATCTAGGGGCGAACCTCACATTTTTGGGGTGGAATTTGAGTGGTAAAGGGTTTTGTGCTAGTCATATAACTCCTATTCATGAGACGCTTTATTAAGACTAAAGTTCCACCCGTACATGTCATGAAAAAATTTAAATTTGGCGCTAAAATTGCCCTAACAAATATCTCTCATGGTTTATTACACAAATGAAATAGGACAAGACAAATGATCAAGGGTAAGCATAGTTTCAAAGTTCCCGTTTTATTCTCCCTCCCTACACTTAAACTGAACATTGTCCCCAATGTTCCCCGAAAGTATCAAAGTTATGATAATGGAAGGTAATTAAAAGAGAAAGAAACTAGTACTTCTCTGATTAGCTCGGTAGGATCCGTTTGAAGTAGTGGTTAAATTCTTTCCAAGAAGAATGTATGTGTGGTAAGTTTCATCCAATCTTATGTTTCTTCTTCTTGATAAATAAAACCTGCACACTTTAAGAAAATAGACGAAACCTTCGCGTAAAATCGGCGGTAAAACTATATATGACTCTACTAAACTAGGATATAATGCTTGTGGAATGGATGTGTAACAATTCGTATTTTCGGGTTTTAACTATTACTATTCATCTTCACTATTCATTTTTACTATTCATCGTATTTTGGGTCATTATTTAAACTCAATATTTTTCCTGAAAAATTACTATTCACAAATTACTATTCACGAGTTACTATTCACCGTATTTTTATTATTTACTAATTTCGTGTAAATTGAACAAGTAAATACTTTTACATGATTTTCATGTATAAACAATGTACCCTGTACTCATAATATATAAATATCTAGTTACTATTTATAAATATCTAGATATTTTCAAAAATATCTAAACACTATTCATCAAAATATCTAAACACTATTCATCAAAATATCTAGATATTTTCAGATATTTTTCCTATAAATAGAAAAAAAAAACTATTTCATTATTTACACATAAAAACACACAAAATCCTCTCCTCCTCTTTGATGCCGCCACCCTCAACCCTCCATACTTGATTTTCAGGCTCCGAGTTATACACATAAGTTGAAGGCATAAATATTCTCTACATAAAAATTAAGTTTATTTTGTATTTTCATGGTTGGATTAAGAGCTACACATTGGTGGGTAGGAGCTGCAGGTCCCGGGAAATTCTCGAAACTTTTGCAAGGATAGATCGGGCAATATTAAAGATGGGTTTTTATTTTTGAAGCTATTGGGATAGTTGTGGGGTAGATATGAGGTGATTTAGAAGTTTTTATAGTTTAGGAAATGGATTTTTAAATTTAGATGCGGAAGCGCTGCCCAATTTGCTAGTATCGTTCATCAGTTATTATCAGGTGAGTTCATGGCCCCTCTTTAAATTGGTTTGAACTATCTTTGGGGGAGATACATGCGTTTAACTGCTTTTATAACAATCATGATTATATGTAAACTATATGTTGTATCTGAACTAAATGTTTATTTATACTAAGTAACAGTATTGTCATACTTAGAGTTTCGATATCATGGATCATTAAGCATTATGCGTAGTGAGCACGAATATTATCATTAGATTTATTGAGATTAATGTAACTATTAAGTTGACTCAGTTAGAGCAAACAAACGCAACAAATATTTAGGAACACTAGGTCTAAGAGCAGATTACCTACTAGACTATGACTGCAACAATTATTTCAATTTCTATTAGTATGAGATTTACATTTTGGTTTCATAAAGATAGTGCAATAACAAACGATTTTCAACGCTTTGGGTGTATAACAACGTAACCCAGACACAAAATGATTGGTAGCCCCCTACCGGGTAGATTGTCGAGGTTATCGAAATCTACAAAATGGGATGATTTCATGTACGTGGTACAAGTTATGTGATCTAATGGATTTAGTGTAAATCTCGAAGCTAATAGAATTGGTATAACATCAAACCAACGAACTTGGTACAATTGTGAACAAACCAGTAACAGAAATTTAAGGTTTCGATGTCAAGAAATAAGAGCAACAGAAACAGTACCTACATGTGATATTGTATTTAGTACAATAGTCATACACTTGGAATCCTAGAAAACTACAATTACTATTTATTTATACTAGTAACGATGATTTTTACAAGGTCTTCACATTATTTTTTTATAAACTCTATGAACTCACCAACCTTTGTGTTGACACTTTTAGCATGTTTATCTCAGGTCCATAATGAACGAGGTTGGCACGGAGGAGCACGGATATTAAAGAAGGCTATAAATTTTATTATCATTCGAAAACCCATTTAATGTATTTTGTAAACCGTGAAACTACTGGGACCTCATTTTTGTAAACTCTGATATTTATATAAATCGAATGATAAATCTTTTAAAACGACTCCATTAGAGTTCGTTTTCTATTGTTATGACTGTTGTGCCATGAAGTAACACCCAGTTTGAATTCCGCTGCGTATCACGAAATTGGGGGTGTTACAGATTGGTATCAGAGCCATAGTTATAGAGAAACGATTCTAAATTGAGACTTAAACTATAACTACTTTTATAAACAAAAACATTTTATAGTCTTTCGTTCTCCGTGCCTTCCATCCTCCAGACGATTATGTGACTTTTAGACATTTTATTTTGCATGAACATATTAGTACATTAAGATATAATACACATCGAATTCCGGGAAGGAATTCCCTTAAGGAGTGGAGACTGTAACAATTCGCATTTTCGGGTTTTAACTATTGCTATTCATTTCACTATTCATTTTTACTATTCATCGTATTTTGGGTCATTATTTAAACTAAATCTTTTTCCTGAAAAATTACTATTCACAAATTACTATTCACGAGTTACTAATCACCGTATTTTTATTATTTACTAATTTGGCGAAAATTGAACAAGTAAATACTTTTACATGATTTTCATGCATAAACAATGTACCATGTACTCATAATATATAAATATCTAGTTACTATTTATAAATATCTAAATATTTTCAAAAATATCTAAACACTATTCATCAAAATATCTAAACACTATTAATCAAAATATCTAAACACTATTTATCAAAATATCTAGATATTTTCAGATATTTTTCCTATAAATAGAAAGAAAAAAAAACTAGTTCATTATTTACATAGAAAAACACACAAAACCCTCTCCTCCTCCTTGATGCCGCCACCCTCAACCCTCCATACACCCTCCATACTTGATTTTCAAGCTCCGTGTTATACACATAAGTTGAAGGCATAAATATTCTCTACGTAAAAATTAACTTTATTTTGTATTTTCACGGTTGGATTAAGAGCTGCACAATGGTGGGTAGGAGCTGCAGGTCCCGGTAAATTCTCAAAACTTTTGCAAGGATAGATCGGACAATATTAAAGATTGGTTTTTATTTTTGAAGCTATTGGGATAGTTGTGGGGTAGATATGAGGTGATTTAGAGGTTTTTATAGTTTAGGAAATAGATTTTTAAATTTAGATGCGGAAGCGCTGCCCAATTTGCTAGTATCATTCATCCGTTATTATCAGGTGAGTTCATGGCCCCTCTTTTAATTGGTTTGAACTATCTTTGGGGGAGATACATGCTTTTAACTGCTTTTATAACAATCATGATTATTTGTAAACTATATGTTGTATCTGAACTAAATGTTTATTTATTCTAAGTAACAGTATTGTCATACTTAGAGTTTCGATATCATGGATCATTAAGCACTATGCGTAGTGAGCACGAACATTATCATTAGATTTATTGGGATTAATGTAACTACTAAGTTGACTCAGTTAGACCAAACAAACGCAACAAATATTTGAGAACACTAGGTATAAGAGCAGATTACCTACTAGACTATGATTGCAACAATTTTTCCAATTTCTATTAGTATGAGATTTACATTTTGGTTTCATAAAGATAGTGCAATAACAAACGATTTTCAACGCTTTGGGTGTGTAACAACGTAACCCAGACACAAAACGATTGGTAGCCCCCTACCGGGTAGATTGTCGAGGTTATCGAAATCTACAAAATGGGATGATTTCATGTACGTGGTACAAGTTATGTGATCTAGAGGATTTAGTGTAAATATCGAAGTTAATAGAATTGGTATAATATCAAACCAACGGACTTGGTACAATTGTGAACAAACCAGTAACAGAAATTTAAGGTTTCGATGTCAAGAAATAAGAGCAACAGAAACAGTACCTACATGTGATATTGTATTTAGTATAATAGTCATACACTTGGAATCCTAGAAAATTGCAATTACTATTTATTTATACTAGTAACGATGATTTTTAGAAGGTCTTCACATTATTTTTTTATAAACTCTATGAACTCACCAACCTTTGTGTTGACACTTTTAACATGTTTATCTCAGGTCCATAATGAACGAGGCTGGCACGGAGGAGCATGGATACTCAAGAAGGCTATAAATTTTATTATCATTCGGAAATCCATTTAATGTATTTTGTAAACCGTGAAACTACTGGGACCTCATTTTTGTAAACTCTGATATTTATATAAATCGAATGATAAATCTTTTAAAACGACTCCATTAGAGTTCGTTTTCTATTGTCATGACTGTTGTGCCATGAAGTAACATCCAGTTTGAATTCCGCTGCGTATCACGAAATTGGGGGTGTTACAGGATGTTTGCAGATTTTCTGGAAAATTAAGACCTGAGAATTTACAAAAATTTATAATTAGCACAGAAAATAAGAGAAATTAGATAAACTGTTTCTACTCCTCCTGACGCCGTCAGGTTATCCTGACAGAAACTGGTCTGCTACGTTTTTCAGGAAAAATTCTGGAAAAGTTACACCTTTAAAATATGGAAAACTTCCTGCAAAACATCCATTATGACTCGATACAAGCATTTGACTCTATAAAACACACATATATATCATTTTCAATAATCGTAGTTCTCATGTTCACGTTCTTTTAAAAACGCGTGTAATCCTCCCTACACTTATCCTTTTTGTAGAATACCTTTATATGTAATTAAGACGAGGTTAAAGACAAAATAAAGCATTTTCACAAATTCAAATATGAGAACAAACAATAATGAAAAGATATATGACACACAAACAAGCAAAGAATTAAGCATGGGTTTCCTCCCACGAAGCGCTTTTCTTTATTTATGAGTCTTGTAGCTAGACTCGAAGTTGTGCTCCTACGTACCTATGTAAGTAAGTTTATCCTCAAGAATGTCATAAGGATCAAACTTATCTTTTAAGTTCCTAGTGGTACGCTTAGTCCGGTATGCCTTTTCAAACTTTTATCCATCGGGGTCATAGATTGTCACCCTAATGTGCCATTCTCCATTTCCATCATTAGGTGGTCTATCCCAATTCCAATTATGCTTAGGCTTCTCACTCTTAACTTTCCACTTATTCATGTTAAGGTTAAAGGGAAAGGTTCCTAGGAACTCGGTCATCTTCCTAAACACTAAGGCATCCTCGAACGGGTTCACTTCCATGTCCCTAGCCAATTCTTGCTCATGGAAAGTTGAATTACTTAAAAAAGCTTCTTCTAGATAGAAAGTTCGTTGAGGACCTACAAATTCTTTATTAGTCCATGGTCCATATCTAGATGGTGTTCTATCTAACATGATCTCGTAGGGAATTTCTTCCTCTTTTTAGTAAACATGCTTTTTGACATCATAAATTGACCTAGCACTCCCTTTTCCTACCACTATCTAAGACATCTTGCAATCAATTATGGCACTAGCGGTAGCTAAGAATCCTTTTCCTACTAACAATGGGCATGTCGGGTCTTTATTCATGTCTAGCACATGGAAATCCGCCAAAAGAGTCAATTCACCTACATGTACTATCATATTTTTTATTATCCCTACCGGATATGCCATACTACCGTCCGCTAGACCTAAGATGGTTTCCGTTGGTTCTATCTTACCTAAGTTAAGGTTTCTATGGAGGGACAACGGAAGAATATTGATGCTTAATCCTAAGTCGGCTAGAGTGTCGAAAGGTTTGGAATTTCCAAGCCTACACGGAAGAATGAATAGCCCGGGATCATCTATTTTCTTAGGTAACTTATTTTGCACAAATGCAGACCCACGTTCTCTTAATTTAAGCTCTTGTTCATATTTTTATTTTAATGCATTATAATAAGGCGCATGAGTCAAGACTTCAAGAACCGGTTTTTCTTGGTGGAGTTCCTTGTACTTCTCTTCTAGATTAGGTTTGGGTTCTTGGTTGACGGGTTTCTCAAGAGTTGGTTGGACCAATGGTTCGGGTCCTTGGTACTTAATGAGGGGTCGCTTGGAACCCCTGTTGATGGCGCTAACCGGATGAACTTTCGGGTGTGAAGGGCATGGATATGCACTCTCCCAAGGTGAGCAAGAACATGAAGTCGATGAAATCGAATTCACTTTTGGGTTCTTTATAGTGTCGCTCGGGAGTGCTCCAATTTCCTGGTCATTGAAGGCTTTTAAGAGAGCGTCAAGTTTGGTTGTCATCTCGCCTTGTCGTTGCTTGAAATCGGCTTCAAGCTTAGTTAAACGAGCTTCTTGAGTTGACATGAACCTTGACACCATTGCCACGAGGCTAGTGGAATTCTCGGTATTTGGAGGGTTGGACCTATTGGGTGGACTATATGAGCTTTGGGGTGGGTTTGAGTTTTGGCTCCACCTAAGTTTAGGGTGATTCCTCCATAAGGGGTTGTAGAAGTTCTCTAATTTTTTTTGTTCGGGCTTGAAAGTGTACCACTTCTCTCCCGCTCCGTCGGTACGCGTGGAGGCGTAGTCCGCAAAAGCTTGTTCGGAGAGTCTTGTGCAATCACGAGTGTCGTGGGGACTACTACATAACTCAAAAGGTAGAGTGATTTTGTTCACTTGGTGTGAAGACTTAGGATTTTCGTAAGAGCTCATTAGGAATTTGACTTGATCTTCAAGCTCGAGCATCCTACGATCGGAAGTTTGTGAGTCAATGGGAGGCAAGGAGATTGCCTTGACAGTTTTGGGCAACTCACGAGGGTCATTCCAACTTTTGTTGTCATAGAGGCGAAGGTCCTCTATTGTACCCCCACGATTCTTCCGCGGTGAGATCACTAAGTTTGCCACCGGCCGCTTGGTCGATGGATTGCTTAGTTGAGAAGTTGACATGATCGTAAAAGATTTGGACGTCGAGCCAAAGATCGATGCAGCGATGAGGGACTTTATGAGCAAGTCCTTGAATCGAGTCCATGCCTCGTAGAGAGATTCACCTTGACGTTGTTGGAACATCAAGATTTCATTCCTAAGTTTAGTAGTTCTCCCCGGTGGGAAAAATTGGGCAAGGAAACGAGTAGTGAGATCATCCCAACTTGAGATGGATCCGGCGGGAAGTCACTCAAGCCAATTACTAGCTTGGTCCCGTAGAGAGAATTGGAAGAGATGCAAGCGCGTGGTCTCCCGTGTGGTAGCATCAAGGTCGATGGAATCAACGATTTTAAGGAAATCCTTGAGACGCTGATTAGGATCTTCAAAACGAAGTCCATGGAATGCACATCCGTTTTGCACCAACCGGATGGTGTTGGATAGAAGGGCCGTAGTTTTAGCTTGATCGGGGATCTCAATAGTGTTCCTATAGCCTTGGTGGCTCGGTCTAGAGTATTCACCAAGAGTACGGCCTCTTGGCGGGACAATGATTTGAGGGGGGTTATCACCTTCCATGATGAAAAGTGATGGGATTACTAACAAGGTCACGAAGAAGGGGGATAGACTAAGAGAAAGCTAAAAATGAGAAAAAAAATCTTACTTTATAGGAATCAAGCAAGGGAACCGAAACGAGATGAAAATCTAACTAGCTATTCTATTCCCCGACAGCGACGCCAAAAACTTGATGGGCGTATAACACGTTCGGGGGTCAAAGGAACTTCCTTTTCGTCGAGCAAGATTTGCAAGACCCTAGGCAGTGAACCTAATCGTTGTAGTGTAGTATTGGGTAAGCCTCGAGTATTTATATCGTTCTCTAGGGGAATAGGAATACTAGTGAGAGATGTACTACGCTAAGGTTTGAGGTTGAGGAAGATTATTTTTTATCTTTTTATATTTTTTAGAAAGCTAAGGGTAAAATCTCGGGGTTTGGATTTGGGGGGTGGTACTTCTACCGATTACTTCTACTATCTAATTATCTAAACTAAGGGGTAGTCTATGTCTATTGATGTGTGCTCGTATGATGATTAAAAATAAGTCTACCAAGATACTATTACTCCCTAGTTATCTTTTATTGGTGGTTGAATTGTCACGTCCTTATTCTTAATGCGTTGTGTTTTCTAAGGTCGTAGGGTATGCTTTTATCCCTAAATCTTTGAGACTATGTTAAGGTTATTGCCTACAAAATCTCTAGGATTCATAAACTAACTCTATGGTTATCTTTGGATGTTTAGTCTACACTTACGCTAGGTGGTCATAAAGTAAGGTTCACAAAGATTACTCAAGCATTAAAAACACAACAATGGCCTATTGCACTCCTAAGCCAATTACAATTAAGATAAGAGACAACCAATCAATAATTAATAACTAGGTTTCATAGATCTAAGCAAACACACAAGAAATTTAGCCAGACATGTTAAACATACAAGCATACACACATTCAACCAAAGACATAATGAAATCAATGAAGTAAATTACTTATCTTGATGTATGATAGGGTATGGGAACCCTAAAATACTGTCCAAACCGGACCAAAATCGTTTTAGGCTTTTACTCCACAAGTCTACCTCCTGAAATTCTGAAAATTCAATTTCTATATATAATTTTACAACTGTGACGGCGTCACCTTATAGTTGGGACGCCGTCAGATCGCCGTCATCAGGGTTCCGTCTTGGCCAAGTTATCATTGGGACGGCGTCACGTTGTGGTTGTGACGTCGTCAGTCTTTAGTAGTGACGTCTTCTAAATCTGGATCTAGGCCGTCTAGGAAGAAAAGTGTTCGTGACGCCCTTACTCTTCAAAGCCTGACGCCGTCAGGTGTAAAATAGCAAAATCGCTATTGAGTCGTCACAAATTCAATTACATAAAGAGGGACAGCGTCGCCCTCTGTTTGGGAAGCCGTAAGGTGTAATTCCAGTAGCTTGAGTGTCTTGATCTTGACTTAGCCATTTTCTTCATATATTCACTCCTTTTCATCCAAAAATGCATCATTCCAACATTTTGCTTCCAAGAGACCTAAAAAGTGAAAAGGAACAAAATTAAGCAGTAACGGATATAAAAGTGAGCGATTAAGGGCTTAAATGACCCCTTAAAAGTGTACGTTTTAAATCCTTATCACGAATCTTAGTCCATCCTTTCCACAAGCATCGTCTACTGGACGACCAACTCACCACAACAGCCCACCCTCTACAGCTCCGTCCACATATCAGCCCACTTCATCTCCGAACCCACTATTTTCTCCCACGAAACGTACCTCTCAATCTTTGCTCCTTCACTCTCTAATCTGACCCACTATACAATCTTACATAAGTCCCACCACATCTAAGCCAACCCGCACCTCTAATACACCAGTCCTTCCTACTCGAACTATACATACTCGTAGCATGTCAGGTATCTCAAACCAAAATCTTCAATGAACTTTTCGGCTACATTTCTCTTTCTCCAATACCCCGTAACCCCAAAGATGCACTATCTAATCCAAATTGGAAAAATGCCATGATTGGCGAGTACAATGCTCTTATTGAAATTAAGACGTGGTAACTTGTACCTCGTACTAGTGATATGCATGTTATTCGGTCGATGTAGATTTTTCGTCATAAATTACGATCTGATGGTTCTTTTGAGCGATAAAAAGCTCGTTTGGTTGGTGATGGCAGATCTCAACAACTGGGTGTGGATTTTGACAAAACATTTAGCCCCATGGTTAAACCCGCAACTATTCAAACGGTTCTTAACTTGGCCATTTCAAAGTCTTGGCATATTCACCAATTAGACGCTCAAAATGCATTTTTGCATCGTACACTTCATGAAATAGTTCGTCGCCTATCAATGGACACGTATCTTACTATTGCTTTTGATCCTTTTTGTTTTTCCATTTACAATTTTCAGACGGGGATGCCAATCATGCGACGTAATAGTATCGGGGACCTTTACCTGATTACTAATTCTGTGCATCAACAACTCTCCTCACCTTATACTTTTACTGCAATTTCTCAAGACTTATGGCATCATCGTTTAGGTCATCATGGCACTACTATATTATGCTCTCTTAGGAATAAAAATTGCATTCAACGTAATTCATCTAGCAGTTCTACTATTTGTCAATCTTGTGTTTTTGGCAAACATATTAAATTACCATTTTATGAGTCATCTTCTTTTACTCTCATACCTTTTGATATTTTGCACAGTGACTTGTGGACTTCATCGGTTTTAAGTTTGGCAAGCCATAAGTATTATATTCTATTTCTTGATGAATACTCTAACTTTCTATGGACTTTTCCACTCGCTCATAAATCCCAAGTGTACTCTACATTCACATCACTGTATAACTTCATCAGTACATAATTTCATCTAAATGTTAAAACAATTCAATGTGACATTGGTACAGAATATAATAATTCTATCTTTCGTCAATTTTGCACAAACATTGGCATGACTTTCCGTTTCTCCTGTCCACATATGTCTTCTCAAAATGGTAAGGCCGAACGTAAAATTCGTGCCATCAACAACATCATAAAACTCTTCTTGCCCACTCTTCAATGCCGACAAACTTGTGTCATCATGCACTTCAAATGGCCACTTACATACTTAATATACTACTGAGCAACTCAATAACTCATATCACACAAATCACCAACAAAAATTCTTTACAAACGTACACAAAATTATACTCACCTTCAAGTGTTCGGTTGTTTATGTTATCCATTATTTCCATCCACCACCATTAACAAGCTTCAAGCACGTTCTTCTCCTTGTGTGTTTTTAGGGTACCCACCAAACCATCGAAGCTAAAGTGTTATGACTTAACCACCAATATAGTGATTTTATCGCGTCACTTTATCTTCAATGAGACTCAATTTCCATTCTCCACAAGCAGCGTCCACTGAACGAACAACTCACCAAAACAACCCACCCTCAACAGCTCCGTCCACATCTCAGCCCACTTAATCTCCAAACCCACTCTTTTCTCCCACGAGACGTACCTCTCAATTTTCGCTCTTTCACTCTCCAATCCGACCCACTAAACAATCTTTCATAAGTCCCACCACATCCAGGCTAACCCGCACCTCTAATACACCAGTCCATCCTGATCGAACTATACATACTCATAGCATGTTAGGTATCTCCAAACCAAAAGCTCTAATGAACTTTTCGGCTGCAATTTCTCTTTCTCCCATACCCCGTAACCCCAAAGATGCATTGTCTAATCCAAATTGGAAAAATGCCATGATTGACGAGTACAATGCTCATATTGAAAATAAGATATGGGAACTTGTACTTTGTACTAGTGATATGCATGTTATCTGGTCTATGTGGATTTTCATAATAAATTACGATCCGATGGTTCTTTTGAGCGATACAAAGCTCGTTTGGTTGGAGATGGCAGATCTCAGCAAGTGGGTGTGGATTCTAATGAAACATTTAGCCCTTTGGTTAAACCTATAACTATTCGAACGGTTCTCAGCTTGGCCATTTCAAAGTATTGGCACATTCACCAATTAGACGTTAAAAATGCATTTTTGCATGCTACACTTCATGAAACAGTTTACATGCATCAACCTATGGGTTTCCATGACTGAGCATCCTGACTATGTATGCCTATTTAAGAAGTCACTTTACGGGTTGAAACAGGCACCGCGTGTTTGGTACCAACGGTTTGTGGATTTTATTTCTATCATTGGATTTGTTCATAGTTAATCTGACCATTCTTTGTGTGGAAAACTAAAAGGGGGAGGGGGGGTTGAATACTTTTACCAATTTAAAACTTCCTTTTAAATATTTAGATCGACTTATGTCAATCTATTTGGTTGTTTATGTTGGACGTTGATAGATAGATATATAAACGTGTAATGAAAGATAAAGAGTAAGAAGCACATCACCACGACACAAGTATTTATAGTGGTTCGGCTACAAGGACACCTTCCTTGCCCTACTCTACTCCCCGAGTCACCTACTCGAGAGTTCGTAAGCACTACACCAACTCCTTATGGCGGAGAAGCCTTCACAACGTCGCTTAACCTTTTTCCGGTACAAAGCTAAATACCGAGTTCCTTCACACCAAGGCGAACCACACCTAACACAACGTCGCCTACCCTTTATACAGTGCTAGGCTAACCACCGAGTTCTTTCACACCAAGGAGAACTAATCCTATCACAACGTCGCCTACCCTTTATTAGGTACTAGGCTAAGCACCTAGTTCCATTACTATGGAGGAACTACTACCCTTCACAACACAACACCTAATGTCAAGGAGATACACTCCTTGTTACAACACCATCAAGGATATCACCATCCTTGGAAATAAACAAATACTTATATGTATAACGATGCACCTCATCGATTATACGACCTAGGCATTCTTCCCAAATGCAACTTGATTTGATTCTTCAGCATCCTTCACTAATGCCTTTGACACAACGCTTGGCACCCTTCACTAATGCCTTCGTCTTGACACCTTTAGCATTCTTCACTAATGCTTTGACACGGACGATAAGCACCTTTCACTAATGCTTTCATCTTGACACTTTCGGCATCCTTCACTAATGCCTTCAACCCAACATCTATGAAGAAAGAAAGAACTATCAATAAGAGAACCTTAGTTGTCTTGATGATGACGAAGCATGGCAACTCATGGACTTGAGCTTGATCGTCTTCAAGAAGTGGTGATCTCGCCTTTAAGAGGAACCTAGAAGATCACACAAAAACAAAAGACAAACTACATAGATCACTTGGATCTGAGGTTAGAGGGTTATAATCTTTGGGGAAGTATGTGTGTAAAAGTAGTGAGTAGAAAGGAAGAAATGGCTCTCTATTTATAGAGGAATTTCTCTACTGTTCCCCGGATCCCGCGGATCCCTCCCACAAGGGATCCGGCTAGCACAAAGTCAGGGATCCGTGGAACGCTCCTCTTTGCCTATGGGTATTTTTGGTCATGGGTCATGGGTTATGGGTTGATCCATGGTTTTCTTTCTAGATACAATGTATCTCAAGGATACAATGAACTTGTTTAAGTGGTATATATAAAACCATGGGTTATGGGTCAATACCATTTGCTAGTTTTTATCCATTTAGTATATACTTGTTTTTACCCATTTTAGTATATACTTGTTTTTACCCATTTTAGTATACTTAGTTTAAGTATATGTTAACCCAATATGTAAACACTAGTTGTTGTACATATGTATCTAAATCATAAAATCACTTATACTTGTTTTAGTGTTTTAAGTAAATACGTAAGTGTGTTAGGAAACTATTGACTCAAACTATTTACGTATTTTATTTGTTTTGTTAAAACGATTTTACGTTTGTAATCGACAAAACATTAGAAGATCGTAAAATATAAATAAACGTTTTTACGGCTTTTTTGTATTAACAATCTCCCTCTTTTTGTTGATGACAAAACATAAAATTATTTTAAGAAAAACTGAAATTCGTAGCAAATTTGAATTAGTAGTTTTTACTTTCTTCTCCCCCTTTTTGTCAAAACAAAAAATATTAAAAGAAACTAACACAATTTTTATAAAAATATGTAAAAGAAAATGTAAAGAGAGCAAGTGACGGAAATGGTACTCGTCTTAACTCCCCCTTGACGAGTCCATCCCTTTGAGAGGGCTTCAAGGACATAACGTAAAATAAACTAATTGTGTTTGCAAATATGTTTGCAAATGGTTCGTCTAAATGACGACAACGTGCTCCCCCTTGAAGATTGCAAAGTTGCAATGGGGTGTCATGAAGTATAATCCAAAATTGGATTAAGTTGCAAATGTTTTTGCAATATCGTTTGACACAAAGCTCCCCCTAGCTTTATGGTGTCAAAATCTTCATATGTATTTTGAAAATCTACAAAGTAAAGGTTAGAAAACAAGAGTATAGTGCATAATTTCCTGCAAATAAAACTCAAGTTAGTAGAAATTTGTGCTTCTGTACAACGGATCTCACAGTTCCCTTCTTGGAAGGATCCGTCTAGGCATTTTGGAGGGATCCGGCTATCTGGTGACAGTTTCTTCAATAGTGAAGATGTGTCAAACAATGCTAATAAAGAGATGATATATGTGTGAAATAACAAGCACAACCCACAAAGTAATCATAGCATATAAATATTCATTCAATAAAACAAGATATAACCAAACAAAACTCTAAAACTAAGAGAATGAACTAGGACATACAAGTACCACTTAATACTAACTAGTTGCTAGACTTAAAATGCAACAATGTGCTTGAGTCTAGGGATGAGTGGACTTGATGATTTGATCTAACTTTGCAAGAAGATTATTAAACATGAAATGTATCTCATTTCGTGCTTCTTGAACAAGTCCTTGAGTGTTTAGACAATTTGGACAATTATTGTCTTGGTTTGGACCCGGAGGAAAATGGATATTTTGAGGAGGTTCTATGTGTGATTGTGGGTCTTCATTTTGAGAAGTAGGATGAGGTTCTAAAAATGAGGGTGGTAATGGAACTTCTTCCATATGATCAAGATTATTCCTTGTCTCCCATGATGGGCTAGTTGGCGTTGTTGGTGGTTCCCTATTCAATGAAAAGGTTGGTGAATGGGAGTTTCTTGGTGGTGAATGAAACAATGAATAGATGTTTGGGTGAGGGAGAGGCTCATTCAAGGAGTGTAGTCCATGCTCAATGAATGATGGTTTTGATGGCTTGCTAGAACTAGTCAAGTTTGGTTTTGAGCTAGAGGATCCTTTCTCTAGTCCGAAAGGTTTGATGCTAATCCTTGCGGTTCTCTTAGCCTTTGTTGGATAAGTTTGATGCGATGAGGTTCTAGTATCATTATCTCTAATGGGGGATGTTTCGGTGGAAGAGATTTCATGGATCATTTGACCCTTTCTTTTGGATGATCCTAAAGTTGAGGAGTTGTTGCTAAGAGTCTTAGTCATGGTGATGATGATGCTAATGTGAGCTTCTAATTGTTGATTTTTGAAAGGTGAGTGAGGATGGTGCCTTAAACCTAAGGTTGTTTGGTTTATAAAGGATAATTTGAATTAGGAAATTAAATTCTTGGCCACTTAGAGGACTAAGCATGCTCTTAAGGTTTTGATCAGCTCTAGGAGGATAATAAATGAATGCTAAAAGTGGTTAGAGAACCAAAAGATGACTTAGAATTGAATATGGAAGCTGATTGAGGCTTTCTGCAGCTACAGATCCCGCGGATCCCTCTCAGCAGGGATCCGTCTGGTCAAATACCAGGGATCCGTCTGTCAGACAGGTTTTTAGGTGAAATGATTATGCTTTTTTAAGGTTTATTATCAATGGATTTCGAGGTTTTGACTTAATTTTGAAGTCTTTAGCTGTTGGATATCTCAAATCTTCAACCATAATAAGTGATGGTGCTTAATGATGATTTTGGGCAAGAAAATTGACTTTGGGTAGTCTAACTATAGGTTTGACAAGGATATCATTTAATTTGATATGGAGAAATGGTGGTAACCAGTCCTAGAAGTCAGATGATGTCCTAAGAGGAATTTACTAAAATCTTTAAAAATAAAAAGAAATGAAAAACTATTTTTGAGCCTAATTTTGAGTCAAAGATGATTGAGATCAATTTGATAAAATTGAAGGATAGACCAAACTAAGTGCTATCAAACGTGATAGATAATGTGTGAGTGTTGGAGCGGAATTATGGTGAGTTTTGACTAGTTGATAAATCAAAAATATTTCAAAAATATATCCTAGATAAGCCATGGATGAGAGTGAGGTTTTCAAGTATTTGAGGAAGACTTAGTTGGCTTTAGTATCTTATGTTTGACTCGTGTGAGGTGATCTAGTAGACTATTCTGATGTAGGAAAATCTGTATTGCTTATCAGATGCCAAGGATCCCACGGTTCCCTTCTCGGAGGGATCCGACTAGTTCAAATGCTGGGATCCTCCTACTGCAGATCAGAAGGCTTTCAGCAAAATGTGCAACTTTGCACTTCTTAGTAAATGCTTCTCCTAGTTGTTTCTATGGGGACTAAATGCAGGAACACAACTACTATAATGTATAGCAAAGTAGGAAGAGCTAAAATTCCTAGAATGAGTGATGACGACCACTCAAGGGGTCGTAAAATCTCATTTTTCAAATACCTAAGTTAGAGTTGTTTAGTGCTAAGATATGGCGATACCTACATACTACGAGCATATTTTAAAGTGTTACAAACCATTGTTTGAAATTGTTCATCATACACTTGGGTCCTAAGACCTTACCTCTCTTCTCCTTCCCATCTCGTCTTCACCCGTCCTCCATTCTACCTCTTTTTCTTCAAGAAGTTGGCAAAGCACTTGAAGATTCCCTTGGTTTGTTGCCATTCGGGTGATGCACCAGGAACATCCGGCAATTGGTTGATATACTCCAAGGGGTCAAGTTCGGTATTTCCGAGTGGGTTGCTACTTCCTTCACCTTCTCTTGGTCTCTCCCTTTCTTCTGAGGAATTCGTAGGTGGGTGAGGCCTCTTGCCATCTACCATAAACCTCGTGGTTCTTCCCTCGGTCAATGGTACCATAACCTTGTTGCAAAAACTATGGTCATAGGTTTGTGGAGAAGGATCTAATGCAAAGATGAATTTAGCAAGACGGGTTAGGAGCATTGCATACGGGAGCACCATCTTGTCCATGCTTCTTACACTTGACATTCTCTTGACCATGTAGTAGGCAATGTTGAAGCGAGTCTCGGTCACTAGACAATAGATCATGAAGCTTAGACATGCGTTGGGGTGATCCTTGTTTCCTACTAGACACACCACATTCTCCCTTATCACATCTTCCCATTTTCTATACAACGGGTACATCTCCGAGAGCTCCATTTGGAAAGGATCCCTATAGATCATTTTCGACTTCCTAGTAACCCTTAATGGGGATGCTCTTGGCATAAACACGGTGTCCCTTACCGTGGTTGCTTCCGGGATTGTTGCGTGATAAATGTCGTGATGATCAACCATAGAGTGTATCTCCTCCAACGACCTCTCATTAGAATACATGCAAACACCATCATATGGAACCCCTATTATTCTTCCAAGCTCCTTAAGTGAAAGAGTGTACTCATGTTCATTTATGGTGAATTCAACTGAGATGGACCCATCATCATTTCTAATTATACCCATAGTCTTGTAGAACTCAAGCACAAAGACCGGGCAAATTTGCTCGTTTATATCCAATAAACAATCAAACCCAATAGTTCCAAATACTTCCCTCATGTCGGTATTTGCAAGAAATGATGGATCAACAACTCTACCTTCATGAAAGAGTCTCTTTTCAAGCAACTTAAAGGCTTTCCTATCGTCCGGACTTAATCCATTTTTCCTATGGTACATGGGTATGTAGTGAGCGGTGTCTTGGTAATCTTGTTGCTTGTTGCTTGGCATGATGTTCCTAAACAACACAACCACAATGTGGTGTTAATTGTGAATAGTAACCTAGAGGGTTTGATCACAATTTTTCTCTCATCATCTTTGTTGAGTTCAAGAAATGTATTTAATTTGTATTAACAATGTTAATTCTTTGATTTAGATTATCTTAGAAAATAATGTGGTGACAAATTATGGTAAACCCATTTGAACCCAACTCTTAAAGATGAAGAAATTGTAATCTTAGAAATCAAGGAATTAAATTAACAATGTAGTGAAGATTGTACTTACACAAGTGATTGTTAAATTTGAGAGGAATGATCAAATTGCTCCTATGAACAGTACCTGAGTTTTTGTTCGTGAGTCTTTGAGGTGAGTATAATTGTGGAACATCCACAGTGATCATTCTTGGGCATATACTGTCTTCTGTTGCACGGATCTCGCGGATCCCTCTCATTTGGGATCCGGCTAGTATAAACGAAGGGATCCGGCATGACAGCAAAAGTCAGCTCAAACATTCCTTGATAACTTTGGTTTGGGAGTTCTAAAACGCCTAGTGTTTTAATTTTAAGGCTCTAAAACTTGTTGTTTGTGGTTTTGAAGATTTAATACTATTCTTATTAGACGAGGTTCCCTTTTTAAGAATTAGTCATAATTCTTGGGAAGCTTTTCAAACATTATAATAAAATCCCATTTTATCATAATATAAGAAGTTTCACATGGATATTTATTGACATAGATGAAGTGTCAATAAATCCTTTGTGATGACTAATGATTGAGGTTATCGAATAACCAAGAAATCATTATTACGAGTTGGTAATGTAGTCTATACAAATTAGTCGAAGAATACTATTTTGATGATGACTATAATATGAATAACTACTTGAACAATTACTAATGAATCATGCAACTAAGATTTTAATAATAAAAATAAAAGTAAGTAATTAACGATCATACCTTTGCTAAATATTCTTTTTAGGAAAATAAGTATTTAGATGTTTTTGTGATCTTCTTGGAATCTCCAGATTTATGTTGTGAGAATACTAAACATTCCTTTTTGCGAAGAGAAATAAATAGATAGATTCTTTATGATCTTCTTGGTAACTCCAAATCCAAGTATGGATAATGCTTAACAAAAGAAATATTAGAGCATTCTATCATTGTCCAACAAAACGATTTGAAAGAAAATATGACCTTAAAAAAATCCTTCTTTGTAGTTTTCAAACATACACGGATCGTATCAAGTCTTTAAAGTACAACATACTTTAAGAAACTTGGTAACGAAGCTCTGATGCCAATTGTGGAAAACTAGAAGGGGGGGTTGAATAGTTTTACCAATTTAAAACTTCCTTTTAAATATTTAGATCGACTTATGTCAATCTATTTGGTTGTTTATGTTGGACGTTGATAGATAGATATATAAACGTGTAATGAAAGATAAAGAGTAAGAAGCACATCACCACGACACAAGTATTTATAGTGGTTCGGCTACAAGGACACCTTCCTTGCCCTACTCTACTCCCCGAGTCACCTACTCGAGAGTTCGTAAGCACTACACCAACTCCTTATGGCGGAGAAGCCTTCACAACGTCGCTTAACCTTTTTCCGGTACAAAGCTAAATACCGAGTTCCTTCACACCAAGGTGAACCACACCTAACACAACGTCGCCTACCCTTTATACGGTGCTAGGCTAACCACCGAGTTCTTTCACACCAAGGAGAACTAATCCTATCACAACGTCGCCTACCCTTTATTAGGTACTAGGCTAAGCACCTAGTTCCATTACTATGGAGGAACTACTACCCTTCACAACACAACACCTAATGTCAAGGAGATCCACTCCTTGTTACAACACCATCAAGGATATCACCATCCTTGGAAATAAACAAATACTTATATGTATAACGATGCACCTCATCGATTATAAGACCTAGGCATTCTTCCCAAATGCCACTTGATTTGATTCTTCGGCATCCTTCACTAATGCCTTTGACACAACGCTTGGCACCCTTCACTAATGCCTTCGTCTTGATACCTTTAGCATTCTTCACTAATGCTTTGACACGGACGATAAGCACCTTTCACTAATGCTTTCATCATGACACTTTCGGCATCCTTCACTAATGCCTTCAACCCAACATCTATGAAGAAAGAAAGAACTATCAACAAGAGAACCTTAGTTGTCTTGATGATGACGAAGCATGGCAACTCATGGACTTGAGCTTGCTCATCTTCAAGAAGTGGTGATCTCACCTTTAAGAGGAACCTAGAAGATCACATAAAAATAAAAGACAAACTACATAGATCACTTGGATCTGAGGTTAGAGGGTTATAATCTTTGGGGAAGTATGTGTGTAAAAGTAGTGAGTAGAAAGGAAGAAATTGCCCTCTATTTATAGAGGAATTTCTCTACTGTTCCCCGGATCCCGCGGATCCCTCCCACAAGGGATCCGGCTAGCACAAAGCCAGGGATCTGTGGAACGCTCCTCTTTGCCCATGGGTATTTTTGGTTATGGGTTATTGGTTTATCCATGGTTTTCTTTCTAGATTCAATGTATCTCAAGGATACAATGAACTTGTTTAAGTGGTATATATAAAACCATGGGTTATGGGTCAATACCATTTGCTAGTTTTTATCCATTTAGTAAATACTTGTTTTTACCCATTTTAGTATATACTTGTTTTTACCCATTTTAGTATACTTAGTTTAAGTATATGTTAACCCAATATGTAAACACTAGTTGTTGTACATATGTATCTAAATCATAAAATCACTTATACTTGTTTTAGTGTTTTATGTAAATACGTAAGTGTGTTAGGAAACTATTGACTCAAACTATTTACGTATTTTATTTGTTTTGTTAAAATGATTTTACGTTTGTTATCGACAAAACATTAGAAGATCGTAAAATATAAATAAACGTTTTTACGGTTTATTTGTATTAACACTTTGTTTATTAATAGCAAAGGACAAGATTTGGCTTATCTTTTGCTCTATGTTGATGATATAATTCTCACAACTTCCTCAGATACACTTTGCCATTCTACAATTACTCTTCTAGCTGATGAGTTTGCTATGAATGACCTTAGGTGTTGGGAATTATGTGAAAGTCTGGATTATGCGGATATTACTGCTGAAGTGTTTCTACTGAAGACATAGTGGATTCTGCTGAAGACTTATTCTACTGAAGTATAATAGTGACTAGTTGGTTTCTGCGGAAGTGTTTATTCCGTGTTTAGTATATTTAGTTTGGATATACATGAGCTTTATTAGGAAGTGATTGTGTATATCTTATTTAGTTTTAAGTTTATACGTTTCTTGGGAAACGGTTTAGAGATATTGTTTAGGGTTCCTTGTCTATAAAAGGAACACATTAGAAAGAGTTAGGTATCGATTGAAAAACTCAGTTTTAGTTAATATAAAGATCCATAGAGGATCAAGAAGTTCTTAGTTATAACTTGTGTTTATATTCCGCTGATAAACATTAGTAGTAGAGATTGTCTTTTATTGTGCTTGTGATTACATAGGCATATATAACGATCCACGAGCTCAAGATCTATTAAGGTCTTTGTTTGTTTCAACAAGTGGTATCAGAGCCTCGTGAGAGTCTCTACGATACTAAGGACAAGTTTTTTTTTAAAACACCCATACAACCATAACAAAATCATCATGCCTGGTTCAGATGTTGATACTGAACTCACCAACAACCAAAACTCCACCCATCCGCAACAACTAAGTCTCTCTAATAGCAATGCTAAGTTTCCTTACCTTAAAAGGGAGGAATATGATCTTTGGGCGATGAAGATGCAGAACTGGATCTCCAACATTGATTGGAATCTATGGCAGATAATTCTGAAGGGGAACAGTTTAAAGAGAACCACCACGGATGCTGCTGGGAACATGATTAATGTTCCTCCCAAAACTGCTGAAGAGTTGCTAGCAGTTCAGAGAGAAACAAAAGTCAGAACTATTCTTCTGCAAGCTATTCCTGAGGATCACTTGAGTGATTTTCACTTCATGCATGACGCCAAGGATATATGGCTAGCTATTAAAGCGAAGTTCGGTGGGAATGAGGAGTCTAGAAGGTTGAAGAAGTCCATGCTAAGACAACAGTTTCAGGACTTTCAGATCTCTGAAGAGGAAGGAATTCACAAGGGCTATGATAAGTTTCACAAGATCTTAAGTCAGTTGAACCAGCTTCAAGCTAAGCCGGATAATGATGACTGTAACTCTAAGTTTCTGAGGTCATTGCCTCCATCCTGGCTACATGTAAGCATAGCCTTAAAAGCTAAAGGTGGTTTGGACATGATGACCTTTGATGAACTTTACAACAAACTTAAAGCTCTTGAACATGATGTAAGAAGCCCTTTTCGATCATCTTCTTCTGCTACTCATACTGCCTTTGTTGGAGCCTCTACTCCAAAGTCTTGCTATGGCCCAAGTCCATATCCATCATCATCTAATGCTGCTCCTTCATCAAGTTCTCACTCTAAATCAAGCAACATTATGGAAGATGTACTTGGATCCTTCTTTGCTGATTATGATCCTCAGCAGGAACTAGCTTATGAGGATTTTGATCAGGTGGACCCGCTTGAGATGGAAGAGATGAAGTTGAGGTGGCAAGTGGCCATGCTTTCCATGGATATCAAGAGTTTTGAAAGAAAAGCTGGAAGAAGGTTTGGATTCAAAGGACGTGATCCAGCAAGGTTTGACAAGAGGAAGGTTAAATGCTTCACATGCCAACAGATGGGGCACTTTTCTAGAGAATGCAAAGACAGGAAAGCTAGTGATGAGACAAGATACACTTCTTATCGCAGATATCGAAGGAGGCAGGAACATCAAAGGGATCACCGCTTTGGTCACTCTGGATAGCAATGTGGACTGGAAGCAACATGAGGAGTCTGATAATGATGGTCCTGATAATGTTGGGTTGATTGCTAGCTGTACTTCAGAGGATAGGCATGATCAGATTGCCTTGATGGGCATCTCTGGTACAAAATTGTTTGTTTCGTTGTAGTGAGCGTTATAATGAACTTAAACAAGCTTATGATATTTTGGAACCTAAATATAATGAATATTATGTGGAAGTAGAAGCTTATAAACAGGCTTTAAAAACACTAGAAAGACAAAAGGTTTGGTTTCGAAGAATGAAATAGCTTATGGTGAAAAGATAGGTGTTTTAGAAAGAGATCTCGAATGTGCTACAAATGAGTTAAAATGGTCCGAGAAGTTAAGAGCGACTTAGAGTCAGAAAATCTAGAGCTTAAGGAGAAACTTAAAGAGGAAATTGCTAGGCATAAAGAATGGATGATGAATGGGAATAAGTTAGCTGGTTTTATTTATAGTAGTCAAGCTTCTAACTCTACAGTGGCTTTAGGGTTTAAGAAATATGTTGGCCTAGAAGCTAGGGATGACACACGTAAATCTACACCAGCCAAGCTAGCTAATTTTGTCAAAGAAGGTCAATTACATTCTGTCCCTGGTCCTATTAGAGGTGAACATATGCCTATTGATGTGTCCAAAATTAAAGACTTTGATGGATCATATCATCTGTATGGCAAAAAGTCAAGAGACATGCCAGACCCTAATACTTCTTCTAATGACTTTGTCTCTTGTGTTAACAAGACAAGTCCACCAAGCAAGGGTCTACAGAGAGTGATTCAAATGACAAGTCTGACCTTCCCAAGTCTGACCTTCTCAAGTCTGACCTTCCCGAGTCTACACCCCTGCCTGTCCCAAAGACTACCAATAAGAGTGTCGAGTTCGCCAAGGAATCAACTTCCAAGACAGTTGCCTCTGAAGACTTAGTTTTTAATTCTTTGCATAATAGTACTGTTAAAAACAATTCTTTTCATGGTTTTGGTTTGAATACTTCTGCTTGTAAGAATACTTCTTTTGGTTTGAATAAATCTTCTCTTCAGAAGAAATGTTTTGTGTGTGGAAGTAAATCCCATTTAATTAAGGATTGTGATTATCATGAGCAAAGAATGAGTAGGTGTGGTGACTCTAGGAATACTAGGCCTATGTGGACCAATGTGAATGAAATACCACCTTATGTTCCACAAGCCTCTAATTATAATACATCTTTTCCTTGGAGAAGATCATTTGGAAAACCATATGTTCAATCAACCAGTGAATATTTTAAAAATGGTTTTTGGCCTAGATATATAAATCCTATGACTGATGGGAGAGGGTACTGTGGTACTGCTGTCAAGACCTCAGCAGGTTGTTCTTGGAATAAACATAGACCTAAGTTTCATTGGAAACCCAAGAACAATAGTGGATCTTATCTTTCTACATGGCATAACTCATATGATCCACAAGGCAGGTTCAAGTCAGCAATGACTTGAGCCTCCATAGTGTACTAATATTACTGTATATTTTGTTGTTGTTGTAGGATCATCCCCTTAAGCATAAAGATGTTGGAATTGTTGACAATGGTTGTTCTAGAAGTATGTCAGGAAACAGGGACATGATGCATAACTTTATACCTATTGAAGGTGGAGGCAATGTAACCTTTGGAGGAAGTGATGGACGAATTACAGGAAAAGGGACCATCAAAACACCTCATCTGGACTTTGAGAATGTTTATTATGTCAAGGAACTTCAACACTTCAATTTGTTTTCAGTCTCACAAATCTGTGACACTAAGAACAAAGTACTCTTCACAGAGAATGAATGTCTTGTGCTGTCTAAAGACTTCAAACTCCCAGAAGATACTTCAATTCTACTGAAGGTTCCTCGAGTCATAATCGTATACATTTAACTTAACTAATGTCCAACCAGCATGTGACTTAACATGTTTGGTGGCTAAAGCATCTGTGGATGAGTCCACCAAATGGCATAGAAGGATGGCCCATGTCAATTTCAAGACCATCAACCAGCTCTCTAAACTGGGCCTTGTTCAAGGACTTCCTGCCAAAGTATTCACTAATGATCATAACTGTGTTGCATGCAACAAAGGAAAGCAAAGAGAGCCTCCTACAAAGGTGTTCGATTCTGGCAGTAACCATTATTTCTGAACCTCTTGTTGCTTCATATGGATCTGTGTGGTCCAACTAAAGTGAGAAGCATTGATCATAAATATTTTTGTCTGGTGATTACTGATGGTTTTAGCAAATTTTGTTGGGTATTCTTTCTAAGGACCAAAGATGAAACATCTGAAATTTTGAAAGACTTCATTACCCTTATTGAGAATCAGTTGAACAAAAAGGTGAAAGGAATTAGGTGTGATAATGGTACGGAGTTCAAAAATGCCATTCTCATAGAACTCTGCAGGTTGAAGGGAATCAAAAGGGACTATAGCACTCCAAGAACCCCTCAACAAAATGGGGTGGCAGAAAGAAAAAATAGAACCCTAATAGAGGCTGCAAGATCAATGCTAGCAGACTCTAAACTTCCTACCATGTTTTGGACTGAGGTGTTGGTACGACTTGTTATGTACTCAATAGAGTGTCCATTACAAGACCCCATCTTAAAACACCTTATGAACTTCTTTTGGGAAAGTTCCATGTTATTCATTACCTTAAACCGTTTGGCCGTCAGGTGACAATCTTGAATACCCAGTGATCCTTTGGGGAAATTTGATGAGAAAGCTGATGATGGTTACATTGTGGGGTATTCTGCTCACAGTAAGGCATACAGAGTTTACAATATATCTGCAAAGAAAATTGAGGAGACATTGAATCTGCGGTATCTTGAAGACAAGCCTAATGTTCAAGGCCAGGGTCATGTTTGGTCATTTGATCTTGATTACTTGACTGATTACTTGGGATATGCTAGACATAAGGCTGATCAAAATGCGATTCGAAGTATCTACAACTACAAACGCAGACAATTTGGATGTTCATTCGACAGGTCCGATGATGAACAACCCATTATAGTACCTTCCTTTTCTCCTAACAATTTTATAGGTGACACTTCTCAAGCTTATACTGATGTGGGTGAAGATGAATTCTATTATGCTTGAGGACCTTGCAAGAAGAAACAAGAGTATGCAAGCAAATTTAGATCTGAGAGGAATGCGAAGCGAGTTCTAATGCAGACTCGCAGAAACTTCAATTAGCTGAAAGGGAATCTGGTTCTTCTCACCTCTCCAATTCGGCTGAAAGACATGTTGACTCGACTCCTATGTCTACTAAAGTGTCAACAGATCTTGGTAAACCTTATACAAGGTTTCCAACACCTTCAGATCTTGGTCATCATCAACCTAAAGCAGGCATCTTCAACACACCTTCCTATGATACGACTTTGAACCTCTGTGACTAATCTTGATGATCCCATTGATGTCAACACCACCACTACAACAAGGATCAACAATGTACATCCACAGTCAAATATTATTGGTGATCTGATGCACTGTTAGAACGAGAGGTACTGCTGGCGCGTTCTAAATATGGACAAGTGGCTTTTGTCTCTTATGTCTCAAATCAACAGAGAGACAATCACACAGACTATCAACATTGTCTGTTTGCTTGTTTTCTCTCACAAGTGGAACCAACTAGTGTTACTCAAGCTCTTGAAGACTCAAGTTGGCTTGAAGCAATGCAGGATGAGATGCAACAGTTTCAAAATCAGCAGGTTTGGATATTGGTACCACTACCTGATGGTAAGTATGCTATTGGGACAAAATGGATTCGAAGAATAAGAGATGCTCGGGGTGTTGTCATCAAGAACAAAGCCATATTGGTTGCACAGGGTTATAGACAAGAGGAGGGGATCGATTATGATGAAGTGTTTGCACCAAGAGAGTTGAGGCTATAAGGATCTTCTTAGCTTATGCATCCTATATGGGCTTTATGGTCTATCAAATGGATGTTAAAGGAGCCTTCTTGTATGGTGAAATTGAAGAGGAGGTGTATGTCACTCAACCTAAAGGATTTGAAGATCGGATCATCCGACCTATGTTTACAAGGTAGTCAAAGCTCTCTATGGACTACATCAGGCACCTAGAGCCTGGTATGCTAGGCTCTCTACATTTCTGCTGAAGCACGGTTACATAAGAGGTGCAATTGATAAGACTCTTTTCCTGAAGAAGAATTCCACTGACATTATTCTTGTGCAAGTGTATGTGGATGATATTATCTTTGGATCCACAAAGGAAGCTTGGTGCAGGGAGTTTGAGGAACTCATGAAGGGAGAGTTTCAGATGAGTGCAATGGGAGAGATGACTTTCTTTTTAGGTCTTCAAGTTCAGAGAAACGATGGTATTTTTATAAGTCAGAACAAATATGTGAGGGACATCTTGAAGAAGTTTGGTATGGAGGGTGTACGGACTGCTACTACACCTTATGAAGCTCCAAAGACGAAGACCAACAATGAAGCGATCCACCGTGAATGTTCATTTGTACATGTCTATGATTGGGTCTTTGATGTATTTAAGCTTCCAGGGCCCGATATTACTTTTCTTTGTGAGTGTTTGTTCGCGGCATCAAGTTACTCCATTGACTTCCCATCTCAATGCTGTTAAGAAGATCTTTAAGTATCTCAAAGGCCAACCTCTTCTTGGTCTTTGGTACCCAAAAGAGTCTCCTTTTAAGTTGGAAGCCTATAGTGATAGTGACTATCTTTGGTGCTAATCTGGATCGGAGGTCCACTACTGGAGGTTGCCAATTCCTTGGAAAGAGATTGATTTCTTGGCAATGCAAGAAACAAACTATTGTGGCTACCTCATCTATGAAGCGAGTATGTGGCTGCTGCTAATTGTTGTGGATAGGTTCTTTGGATTCAAAATCAGTTGTTGGATTATGGGTATAATTTCATGAACACAACAATTTTTATTGATAATCAAAGTACCATATGCATTGTTAAAAATCCAGTTTTTCATAGTCGAACAAAACATATTGAAATCAGGCACCACTTTATAAGAGATGCATATGAAAAAATTTGATAAATGTGGTCAAAATACATACTGATGATAATGTGGCCGATTTGTTAACAAAGGCTTTTGAGGGACCAAGGTTTCAACACCTTGTGGTCCATATTGGCATGCTTAACCCTTAACTGCAAAGTTTAAGGGGAGGCATAGGCCTCAGGGGAGGCATATGCCTGAGGGGAGGATTTGTGTATAACTTTGCATTTTTGCTATGTAATTTTGTATATTTGGTTGTTTTGGTAACTAACTCTAACCTGCTAATGTAAGTTTAGTGTGTTTCTTTGTTTTGTTTGTGCATGTTTACGTGTTTGTTTTGCGAATGGTTGTCTCGATCAGGTTGTGTTATGGTTAAGAAAGCTCAAGCTGGTTTCTTCGAATTCATTGTCTGAAGTGTGCTATTTGTTTCCTCTGAAGTTGAAGTACTAAAGTCATATGATTCAATCAAAAGAAGTACAGAAGCAAATAGATCATTCATTCATTCAAGAAACAGTTTACAGCTTACAGATTACAGAGTACTGGCAACATCAAAAGCATCTACATGATCTAATAGTCCTAATCTATTACATATCATCTGTTCCAACATCTAAAGATGAGCACGATGAGCATGACTGCTCACATCTTTCACACTAATAGTTGTTGGATATGCATGATCGCTCACATCTTTTGGCACTAAATGCTGGCTATGCCTTTGTGAAAGCATAACCAACTCTAACAGATGCTAAGGATCAAAATGGAGAGGATGGATTGATGCAACGAAGAAGCCGCTGATTGGCGAGAGATGAGATCGAAAGATTTTCCTTTGTGCTTCATCTACTCTTTCAATCATACATCATCTTACATCATTTTCCTTTTTCCATTCCTTGATACGATATGTGATGATGCACCAAAACATGATGCCAAGAGACCAAGCACCACCTTTCTTCCCATAGGAAGTGGTGGATTTTTGGCCCGTGACCTTCGTTGAGGCCTAGGTGCTGAGGGTTGGGAATAAGATGTTCCCTCATTATAGGATTCATCGAATCTTCAGATACATTTGGTTTCTCAACACTTTCATCTGCTGATGAGGAGAGAAAAGGTGACTTCTTTGGTAGTGGATATGGTTTTGGAAAATAGTTAAACCATGTATTGGTATCTTCACTAGATGATGAGGATGTTGTTGTGAGATCTATGATCTCAAGTTTGGTACTCATGATGAGTTTGGTTAATTTTGAAGGATTGAAGAGATTAGAGTTTGATATTATTTGGGGATTTTTGATGAAGAAGTCTATGTGCATTGGGATTATTTTATAGACGGGTTCAAGTAGTAAGAGAATTAATGCGTGTGGGTGAAACAAGAAAAGATATTTCTGAAGCTTCGTGAGTAAGTCTTCTTTTCTTCGAGGGTTCTACTTCAGAGACTGATTTCGTTTCTACCGAAGTTATAAGTGAATTCGAGGAAAAGTAGAAATCCACGTCAGATTTGGTCAACTTTGACTAAAATTGAGAACTTTCTATTTATTCTCTCCGGAATATTTTCGCTCCATATTAATTGATTCAATTACTTTCTCATTAAAAACACTTCCTTTTGTGAAAAATCGTAACCCTAATCCTCAAAATCACTCATGGCACTTCAATTTAAACACGATCATAACAAGGTTGCTTTTCTTGGGACTGCTCGAGGAGATGAGCTTTATAGGCCGATGATTTCTTTCTTACTAAGATCAAAGATTGTATATGCATTGACACATTATCCAGATGCAATATATGAAACTTTGATTACTCAATTTTGGGCGTCGGCAGAAAAGAGAGGAGATACTGAAATAGTTGCAAGTGTTGATGGACAAGTGTATGTGGTGACAGAGGATTTGATCAGAAGCCAACTTCGCTTGGACGATGAGAATGGGGTTTATCATTCTGACTCTACAATGGTGCTTGAAGGACTTAGAGCTATTGGATATCAAAGACGAGGACGTATATGTGGTTGAAAAATCAGCTCTGTCCTATGTGGAGATTCTTGGTTCATACTTTGTTGCAGTGCATGAGCAATAAGTCAGGAGGCTGGGATCAATTTTCAACACAAATGGGATGTGGTATTGTTTGTTTATCTAAGGGTTTAACTTTTAATTTCTCTAAGTATATCTTTGATAATATGGTAGAAAATATAACTAGGACAAAGGGTAAGTTTTTGATGTACCCTAGGTTCTTACAGATGATATTGAATATTTCTACACAAACCCAAGCCTTTTATCCCATAAGTGTTCTGACTCCCAAGTTATTTGCTACAATGAGAACTAAATTTGAAGGGACACATTTTCCTTTGTTAGTGCAATGTTACCTCGGAAAATGAGATTGATAATGAGCTTAATGTAGTTTTACCTTCCTCCAATCCTACTGATGGAACTCCTTCAGTAGATGGTGGTGAAGGTCCTTCTGTTGTTGCTGAAGCATCTATACTTTCACCAAGACCATGTTCTAGTCCAGCATTTATCCAAGTTCCTATTGAAGCAGTTCAGGATCAAATTGATGAAGTTCAGGTTGATACTGACAGATTGTCCACACCAAGTCCTGTTAGGACTCCATTTGGTGAAGGTTGTTCTAATGTTGATCAGGGATAATGTTGCGAACATTCTACGAAGTTCCAATTCAACGAACAATCACATGATGCTGATGAAGAACCTATCACACTTACCTCATTATATGTTCTGATGAACAAGCTTACAGGTGAGGTGATTGGTCTTAAGAAAGAACTTCTTTGAAACCAAGTCGTTTCTTGGTGATAAGATTGTGGGCTTGGAGAATAAAGTTGAGCACTTGGAAAACTGCTAAGTCGAAAGGTACAAAGAGAAGTTTGATTTCTTCTGATGAGGAGGACACAGAGAATCTTAATGAATCTCTTGCGATATTGGCTGATGTGGCACTTACATCTGATGTTCATTCTTCTATTGCTAAATCTTCAAAGAGCAAGGAGCCTATTCTATATACTAGCAAAAGACGAAGACAATATTTGAATATTGTACATCTTTGATACTTCAAAGGAGCCACATATGGTTGATGCATCTGCTGATGTCCTAGTGAAGGAGGTTACTACTAGTCATGGTCAAACTTCGTCTATCCCGAGATATTCAAATGTGTCGCCTTCAGATGATGAAGAGGTTTTATTGCGGGAGAATGTACAAGTGGAATGATTCATCTGAGGTTTTCTCTACACCTATAGAGGAATTGTCTCAACCTATTTCCTCTGATGTGGGTTTGATTGCTTCTGAAGCTCACATTGGTTCTGCTGAAATTGGTTCTGCTGAGATATCTTCCGAGACAGACAGACTCTGTGATTGCCGATTTCTTTGTCAAGTCGGAAAAGTGACTAAAGAACAATATCAAGCTCAGACTGGATTATTTGCTGATTATGAGAATATCCAAAAGAGTCGTGTTGTGGCTAAATTTTTTCAAGATCAGTATGCTTGATTTGACTCTGAAAGGAAATTAGAGCTTGATGAATTCTTTCCTACGTTCGATGATCAATGGGATGGTTATATTTCTCAAGGTGCTTCTAATCCTTCTCTTGCAAAACTTATCTTAGGAGATTCTTTTAATAATGATGATTTTGTGGAGAAAATGAAGGCACTTGGTAATCAAAGAAAGCTAGAATCTGCTGCTAAGAGAAGAGCTCTTATTGATCAAAGAAATAAAGCTAAAAGAGACAGACCTATGACAGTTGCTCAGAAGAGGAATTATATGAGAAGAGTTGTGAAGAATCTTTGCTATGTATAATTCGGTATGTCCATGAAGCAAATTCGACTTTGTCGATGATGCTTTGATTAGACAGTATAATCTGGTTATGAAGTTTTCTTCACAAGGTACTATTTCTTCTTCTTCATTGGAAAATCGTGATTCAATGCACCGATGTTCCTACAGCCAAGAGACGAAAACAGTTGAAATTGTGGATAATTTTGATCCTGTTTTGCCTTCGGTGGTATCTTCATTTGTTCCTTCTGAAACACATTCTGATGCTACTCCTTCTTCTGAACTGGTTGTTTCTGCTGAATCTTCTTTAATTTCTTAGAAATGTTGTCCAGTGTGGATCTTAATGATTCTCTGATTCAGAGACGCTTTGATTGGTACTGACCACATTGTTGGTATGGAAATGAAGAGTTTGGTTACAAGAAGTTCTGACAGATTGGCTAAGAAACATGCTTCCAGGAATACTGATTTTGATATCCAAGTGAAATCTACTTTTATTGAAGTTGGAACTGTTGATGATTTTCCTGAAGGAACTCATGTGATTTTGGTTGATTGGAAAGCCGAAAGTCAATATCGTGTCTAGGTTGGATAATACTGTTCTTGAGTTCAACTTCTTGAAGGATATTCTTCATTTAGTGAATAGACATGATTTACAAATGCTGTATAATCATGTTATTCCGTATTATAAGTATCATTCAAAGAATGTTCGGTTTATATCTTTTGGGTGATCTTCAAGTTATGTTTGATTCTGATTCTCCAAATGGTAAAGGGTATTCTATTTGGAAGAATTCTCATAAATGGGAGATTGAGAGTTGGAGGTTTTATCCTTTGCCTTGTGTTCAGGTAGTTCAGACTACATGTGGGATGATTTTGTGTATGCTATCAGATAGGCTTTATCCTTTATCTGATACTTTTATGGAAAGGTTGCTTTGAGACACAAGTTGGGCGTGCCTCTAATCCGGTTGGCAATGATGACCTTCATGCTATTCAATGTGTTGGTTTGATTAAGAATCAACTTCTATCACATAAAGGTTCATCTTGATTGTAATACTTTGTAATATTTGTTTTCTTTCTTTCTTTTCTTAGTTAAAAAATGATTTTGGTATTATCTAACTTTTATTGCAGGTTTGTTGTATATTTTTTGGTTCTTGACTCACCTGATATACTTTGTGTATGTCCAAGAGTTAGCAAGTCCAAAGGGTACAGCTTTGGTAAAGACACATCAAATCGTTGATATTTGTAATGATTCTTTGAAAATCATAGGGTATGCAACCACCCATGCTTAATTGAAGAGTGTTGTATGGTTTTCAATTCACCATGTTTTATTCCTATTTGGAATCCAAGAATTGGCTAGCCCACTTGTATATGGCTTGTGGTAAAGGCAGTGGCATATTCCATATTTGGTTCTTAATTCACCAATTCTAAGAATTAACTAGTCCTGAGCAAACGGCTACAGGTAAAGACATTTCAAATCCGTTTATATGGTTGCTGGTTTGCCAATAAATCAGATGGTTATCAGTGTACCATAGTTTACTAACTTAAACATATGGCTACTCCAGTAGTGATGGCTATTGGTAAAGAGACATCAAATCCATTTATTTTCAATGATTCACCTCTCCCAGGAGTTCACACACCTGGATGTGATGAGAATAGTATGCAACTAATTGTTTTGATGTACCTATTGTCATTTGTTGCTGCAAAGATATAGAGTTTTAAAGATTCTTCATCATAGAGATGTTCTTTGGATTCTTTGCTGTTGTCGTTCGTGTTCAATCCTCCGGTGTCAGATCTATCAAGAAACTGGAACTTAACCAAGTCAAATTCCAATTTAGGGAGGATTGTTGGGAATTATGTGAAAGTCCGGATTATGGATATTACCGCTGCCAAGTGTTTCTCTTGAAGACATAGTGGATTCTCTGAAGACTTATTCTCTTGAAGTATAATAGTGACTAGTTGGTTTCTGCGGAAGTGTTTATTCCGTGTTTAGTATATTTAGTTTGGATATACATGAGCTTTATTAGAAAGTGATTGTGTATATCTTATTTAGTTTTATGTTTATACGTTTCTTGGGAAACGGTTTAGAGATATTGTTTAGGGTTCCTTGTCTATAAAAGGAACACATTAGAAAGAGTTAGGTATCGATTGAAAAACTCAGTTTTAGTTAATATAAAGATCCATAGAGGATCAAGAAGTTCTTAGTTATAACTTGTGTTTATATTCATTCTTGAACATAAGTTGTAGAGATTGTCTTTTATTGTGCTTGTGATTACATAGGCATATATAACGATCCACGAGCTCAAGATCTATTAAGGTCTTTGTTTGTTTCAACATTAGGCCATTAAACTATTTCTTAGGTATTGCGGTCAAACGACATGAATATGGCTTGTTCTTTGGTCAGTCGAAATATGCATGGAAATGATTGAGCGGCCTGGTATGTCTTCATGTAAAGCTTCTCATACGCCTGTTGATATTAAGGCTAAATTAAGTTCTACTTTTGGTGCTCCATATCCATACCCTATGTTGAGGTAAAAATATGTCTACCTAAACAAGCAATAATCCTTCGGCCGTTTCCTCGAACAGCTCTCCGGATCAGGACCCTTCGAACCTGTCCATACAAGAACAACACGCGTTAGCCTCGTCTAGGGTTTTATCCCTAGACCAAGCTCCAGCGTGAGAATGAGAATATGATATGTCAGAGTTACAGTGTGTAAAAGTGAGTAATGAGAGAGTTAACCTTTAATTCAGTAACTTCTCTCCTTTTATAGATGAGGAGTCTTGTCCTTACCTGAGGGTTACATGGGGTGAAAGTGACTCTTTTGGGCGGGAGGTTTCCTTGCTCTGTTTGGCTTCGCATTGAGGTCAGGGGTTCTGACCCAGGATTCCTTTCCTTTTATGATTGATGACGTGATCTAGCCGTTGTGCTGGAGGGTTGTGTCCAACCCTTCGGCATGTGATGGCGTTCAGAGCCTGCTTGGTCTTGTTCGTTAGGTGTTTGTCCAAATGGCTTC